>CAWUFW010005914.1:5000-605000 GCA_963921515.1 Calotriton arnoldi | reverse complement strand
TAGACGGTGAGATAATATTGGCTGTCAATGCATCAAGCAAAGGCAGCAGTGCAGCGTTACCAAAAAAGTTTCCACTCAAGTACTCTTATGTAATTGATGCGAACAACGTTCCTTTTGCTCGAATTCCTGGAGTGGGGGATAGGGTAATACCAAACAAGGAACGCAGATTAGGACTAATCCGAGCAGCACACAAAGGGATAGCTTCTGCCCATGCAGGTGTTTCTGCAACAATACCTTTACTCAAGCAAAGATATTGGTGGCCTGGCATTAGAAAACAAACAAAGAACTATGTTTTAGAATGTGATATATGCCAACAGATGAAAGTCTCCACTGTGAAACGTCCTGCGCAGACACCCCTGTTAATTTCAGATAAACCATTAGCTTGTGTTTACCTTGACCACTGCGGTCCCTTACACAGGGACGGTAATTATAAATATATCATGGTAGCAGTGGATTCATGCTCTAGGTTCCTATGGTTATGGCCTCAGCGCTCAGCTGACGCTCAAACTGTTATAAAAGATTTGCGAGTCTTTATCGGCATATACGCAATAGGCACACTACATTCTGACCAGGGTCCTGCGTTCAGCTCTAGGGCTTACAAAGAGGCCATGGCCAGTCTGGGCGTTGCATTGCGGTACTCCTCTCCATTCCATCCTGAGGGAAATTCGGTTGTGGAAAGGAAAAACCGGGAGATAAAGCAGTCTATAACAGCTAGAGTATTAGGTTCGGGTGACGGGTGGGTCAAACACCTTAGTGGAGTTCAACATGCACTTAACAACCTGCCAAGAAGTTCTCTAGGGGGGGTCACTCCATATGAGGTCCTATTTGGGACAAGAATATGGGTACCAGACTTAGAAAACGTAGGCACAGTGGTGGAAAATAAACCCTTTGATATCAAAGATCGTTTGGCTGTTTTACAGGACTTAAACAAATTAAGAACCAAACAAAGCAACGTATTCCTACAGTCAACCACCACTGGGGATCAACCGGCTGTCCCAGCAAGGCCTGTCTGGATTCCAAAAGTTGGGGATCTAGTCAGGGAAAAATTGTGGACAAGAAGGAATTTGGACCTTCTTACAGACAACCAGTACCTGTCCTAGCAGTTCAAGGAACAAGAACAGTACTACTGCCGCCCCTTGCTGGAAGAAAGGAGAAAAGATTTGTGTCCATCGACCTCATCAAACCACAGTATGTGGCCAATACTAAATAGTAGGCCTCGTGGACTCCGACCTAGTAGCAAACGCACTCCTCTCGCTACTATCCAAGAGGTTCATACTGAAAGACTGATAACAATCGAGAATTCAGCTGAAACAAATGAAGGACTATGCAACAACGCTATGGAACTCATCCCTCTTGAACACCAAGTAACAGTTCGTCCAAATACACCTGTCTACACCAATGTAACAAGTGATGAACTGGTTCCAGTGATTTCTACGAATCCTGATGCAATTCCAACAATTGACAGAACTGCTTCTGGCTATTTCATTAACTTTGATACGTTCTCAGAAGATCCGAGTGAACCTGAAACGATGCCAGTGTCATTGAAATTCAAGCAGCAAGTACAAGACTTTCTTCATTTTGTGAAAAAGACTTATTTGGTTTCTCCATGGATTGAACTCTGGATTACATCTGGACTTTTTGTTTTCCTGCTCTGGCTAGCTTTGGTAACAACTGTAAGCGTGCTTATAATTGACAGATACATCCATGTGAACACTGAAGGAAAAGACGTAAAGGTACTTTTGAAACCTCATAAATCCTCCCATCGTGAAGCAAGAGACTTGTCATCAGTGAACATCACAGCTGTTCCTATACACAATGGTATAGTGTGGGACAAAACAGATTTTGATATATTCGGTCCAACGGAAGAATTGAACATTCCACATTTGTTTAAAATTTCATTAAGTGATCTGATCACGTCCAGTACCTATTCTGATGATTGGGACTTTGAGACTGTGACTGACATTATGTTTGACCTAGAAAAATCTGCTGCATTTTCTAAAAATGAATATTTAGAGGGTTCATCAGACTATGAACAACTGTATTGTTATAATCACTATGGTCATCATATTTTGCATAAATCTGCATATCCAAGAAATGTGTTTATGTTTAACCAATGGGAACATTGTCCTACACCACCTAAAAGTAGTTCAATAACACTTGCCAGTAAATTTCCATATTTTTCAGGTTACAATACATCTGATCCAGAAATGTTTTACTATAAAAATGTAAACAAAACAGGACTGAAAATTATGTTAACAAATACAAAACAGATTTATTCTGCAATATTTAATGCCCAACTGTCTAGACAGGGTTTCGACTTTTGGAAAGACACAATAGACACAAAAACGTTGTGGGGTACTAAAGAATGGCAAGTACAGGGGATAGAAGCTTTATTTAGAGCCTGCATCATCCCTGAACAAATAATGTTTTTGAATGAAACTATCCAACAAACATCTTGTCTTGGATTAGCCAAGATCAAAGAGATGAACACACCTTCTGTACCAACTCCTGCAAAAAATAATGAAACACAGGCAGTGGTGACAGTTGAGAATATACTACAACTCAACAGATCTAATCCTGATTGGAAAAAATGGTTGATCTGGCCCACAGACACGAATAACTGTCAGGGAAGATTCCTGAATAAAACTCAGGGCTTTACTATTCATAGGCCAGACCCAAGATACGTCCAAAGACAACATCCGGGGGTAGTAACAACATACAGTGTAGGTAAATTATGCCTCAATTGGCTGCATACATCTACACTACAGGATGTGAAACAACACTTATCCTTACTTGCAAAAGACGCAGATCTTAGGGATTTCTTGCTTGGACCAAGAAAACCGCGTCAAAAACGTTTCATATATGCCGGCATTTATGCTGCTTATAATGAAGCTTGGAAGGTGTCACAGATAGAGGCCGCAGAACGAATACGTGAACTTGATCGTATTAATTTAGAGAAAACACTCTCTGTGGTCGACAATGGGTTAACAACTTTGTCCTCCAGAATATATTCATTGGATGGCATTGTATCCTCTGCTATCGACATACTAGAACAAGATTTGGCGATGTTACAGCAAGGCCAGTCTCAATTACGTTCTATTATGTTATTAAGCTGGACACTGCAATCTTTGCGAGCGGGCTATGTGCCTTGGCGTTTCATCAACACAACGGCTCTGTTTGCAGAATACAATCTAACTGATAAACAGATCGAAATGGCACAAAGAGGAGCAAAGTATACAGTGCTAGGCATTGAAAAACTGGAAAAGTTACCATTCACAGTGGCAGAAAAACCAGCTACAGAATGGCTTATTCATGGCAAAATTACACTACCTGTGACTACTTTTCAGTTTTAGTATTGCCTCAGACAAATGCAAGCAGGCAAATATGAAAGGTTAGGTAAGGAATACATTAAGACATCTTGGGCTTTACCGTATACATATAGATGTTGGAGCGGGGATCGTGAAGTGTTTTTAAGCGGTAAAAACTGTAAACGTGCACTAAGCGGTTCACTTATATGTCAGGACATTTCCTTGCACGGAGCTTGTAATGGTTCTGTGGCAAATTTGTCTTGCCATCAGCAGGGTACACCAGCTGCTGTGATTAATCCAGCATTCGGACAACTTTCTAATGGGAGTTACCTCATGTTGAATGATCAGAGTTGCTGTGGCATGCTGCCAGGTATCCCATATCTAGTAAGGGTCAACTCCAGGGTCACTTGCTGTATGCAAGTATTGTTTGCCCCAATAGACACAGTCAGGGAGTCGCCTCTATGGCCTTCGCTGAACGTCTCTTTTATAAGATTTGATACTTTAAGCAGAATGAAAGCCATGCTTTTACAACAAACAGTGCCTCTGACCTCGGCCAAAGAAACCTATGATCTGCAAATTGCAAGGACTTCGGCTGAGATACAGACTTTAATACGTACAAACTGCCCTATACATTTCGTGGAAATGATAGGACGAATTTTCAACATGTCTGATACAACAGGAATTGTACATGTATTTAAGGGCATCTGCTCGGGTCTGTTAGCACCTTTCCAGGCAATACTGGAATCATCCCGAACTTTGCACATTTGGTGTTTGGTGGCATACCATTAATTCTAGCACTTGTTGCCGGAATTCTATTTCTCTTCCTGCTATTTCGCTATGGCCAGCCAATTCGCCGACATCACTCCGAGCGACATGGAGAAAGCTCTCCTTGAACGAAAGTGCCGTGAGCAAATAGTACAGCTTTTGGGCATAAATCGTCTACGGGACCTTAATACCACATGGTTCCTGTCCTTTAGACCAATCTGGCAAGATTGCATCTTACCTGTTCTCCGATGCCTGCTATGCGGTGTAGAATGCGTGGTGGACACCTGTCTAACATTTCCATCGGATGCGCCAACGGACGTCGATACTCTGCTGGACCAGATAACGGCCCATGCTATGTGTTGTCCCCAGCGGCTTCCTATCCTGATGACAGCATTCATTGAGATCTTACAGACGCTTCCGGCAGCTGCTGAGGTACGAGAAAGAACTACAGGCACACAGGTAACAACGGACGCGAACATTGCGACAATTGAAAGCAATGCTTCACATCTCTGTGCGATTAACCTGCTTCACGAGGTGTTCCAACTCACACCAACTACAGTGGATGATGTTTTGTCTATAGAAATAGATGATCTAATGTTTACAACAGATCCGTAAACTGACTGATTCAGCATACAGTGTTCCAGAAATATAGCAACAATTTGGCCTTCATTTTTCAAAAACTTGGAACTCTACCAAAAATTGAACTTTTTCCCATTTTTTCGAAGGAAAATGGTATATCAATCTGCTTAAAGTAGAACTAGCCTTATAGTACAGACTTGGCGGTCCTGCCCAAGACATTTAGTCATCTTATGTGTCTAAAAACAGTTCATTAAATTTTCCTGACATGAAATGACTTTGATTTATGAACAACTTATCGATCATTTTCTGTCACATGTAAATATTACTGCTTAGTTCATTCCAATTGCATTTATTTTCAAACTTTATGCCTGAAATGATAAGCAATGCTTCGAATGTACAGTACCTTTTTGCATTCTAATATGTTTTTTTTTTTTTAATGCCTTTTTAAATGGTTTTATGAAATATGCGGTACTCCATTTTTATGTTTAGCATTTTTTATGTTTAGCATTTATGTATTATCGTATACACGAAAGTGGAGTGGGTGTTGTATTCCTCTTAGGGTGTCCATAACGGGCTTTCCAACATCATGTCCTTATATAGGCACAATTCGCCTTGCCCTTATATAGGCATAGAATCCCAGGCCTTATTTAGGCATTAAACCGTGCACTCCAAATACAGGCATGGTCTCTGACATCCGTCCACCCTAACGTCACAACGAGTTCATGAAGAACAGACCCTTAGGCTGCGGTAGTTTCCCTAGCCCAGGACTATTGATTTCTTCAAGGCCTCATCTATTATGCATGAACCATTATTCCTTAGGGGTTCATTCATGACGTCTTTCGTTGTCCAATTCACGTCAATGCTAACATTCCTAAGGTGCTCTCAGGTATAAATATACCTTCCCTAGCCCCTGTAAACCAGAGGAGACCTCGACTTCAGAGGAGCCCGTATCCCGGCCTGACGCACTGAGAAGACGCTGCCATTCCCTGCACGCAGAGAGCCCAGCTTCCAGTGATCTGACTTCCCTTGCGGGGTGTTGGAGTTCGAGTCTGGCAAAAGATTCCAACCTCTCTCATTCTTCAGGTATGGAGCTGATAAGAACCTAGAGGGACTCTTGGCATACTAGACTTAACATACTCTTAGTATACCATAGTAAGGAATACTTCACCTACTTCATACCTTGTCCTACACCTAGGTTAGGTTAGGTACATTGGGGTAGAACTAGCTTAGCACCGCATCGTATGAGTACTCGCATTTTTAGTCTGTGTTATTTATGTAACAGCATATGTACTAAAAGATAATGCTATCGCAGTATTATTTATTTCTACTGCTCACCCTGTACATTATTTATCTCGCATACTGTCTTGTGATCGTAATAGCACATTATACTTACACCAGAAACAAGACTGTTCAATAAATCTTTTATTGAAAACGCCAGTCTATTATTTCTGTGTAACTCTGAGGAAAACTAAGCATGCACGACTGAGCTGAGTGAAATAGTTATCTAGTGTTTCCACGACTCTGGGACACGTTCGGATTCTAAAAGGGAAACATATTGGTCATGTTTTGCGGCTGCCAGAAACTACTCCCTTCTTGTTGTCAAGGAGTTTCTAGTGGCCTCTGAGCTAGCTGGCACAAGTAATTAAGTTTAATATACTCGATAGGGACATACCGACCTTAGTCCTATGTCAAACCTATAGGATATATTATTCCAATGCGCAGAGCCTATTAGGGAAATAGGAGCTACACTACACACTGCCTGCTCTTAAAAAATAATTTTGCATCCATTCACAAAGGGGAAGGGGTCCCTTAGGGACCCCTTCCCGTTTACGAGTGGCTTACCACCTACTTGAAGTAGGTGGTAAAGTGCGAGTGCTTTGCGACCGCAATTGCGGTTGCAAAACAATTGTACATTGAAGTGCGAGTCGCTATTAGGAAGGGACACCCTTGGCACGCCCCTTCCTAATAGCGAGTCCCAAACCCAATTTTGCGAGTCGGTAATAGGTTACCGACTCGCAAAATAGGATTTGTACATGGGGCAGACCAATTTTGCGGTCGCAAACGGGCCGATTTCCCGTTTGCGACCACAAAAACCAGTCGTACATCTGGCCCTAAGAGTATTCATAGACTGGGACCTAGGCACCAAAGATGACTGGTCTGCAAATGCATATGGTCAGGCTGAAACTGAGAGACTGTCCTTTTTAGGTCGAAGCCTACCACTTTACTCCACTTCTAGGGGACATGTCGAAAGCTTCCATAGGAATACATTCCACCCATTGTTTACCATTGGCTTTGTGTTTTGTAACACACATTTGCTTGCTTTCTATTGGCTTTATTGTTTTAGGCTGTCCAACTTGAGTTTGTACCTCCCTTGGAGCATAGCCTATTTGTTGTATTCTTGCATTAGTGCTTACCTTCTGTAAACAGGCCTTTAAATCTTGTCATATTTGCTGTGCATTCAAAGACAGAGGTCAAATGTCAGGCTCAGTCTTTTGAGGGGGCTTGGTGTTTACTTTTCTTTTTCAGACTTCAAAGTAAGAGGATTTATGTGACAATCTTGCTGTAAAAGGAAAGACTTTAAAATTTTAATTTCTGTAAATGAACTGTGCAAATATTTCAGAATATATCAGAATTAGGAAAGCACAAATACAGCACTTTTTTGTGATTCTGAAGTGTGGTGGAAACAAATATTTAATTACGATCAAAACAAAGCAGTACAGTAGATGGATTACGATGCGACTGAACACTGTTCGGTCGGATTCCCATGGTTTCCTATGGGAGCCCGTGTTACGCCCGAGAACCGGCCGTAACACAGGCTCCTACGGGGAAATGGGGTGTTTGCAGGAAACCCTGCACCCTGTGGTAGGCACCCCATGGTGCCTGCCACACACTAAAGGGTTTTACAGGTGGGTCTCTTAGGTACCCAATCGGCCACCAACAGTAGGCCGCAGAGCCAAGGGGCCACTGCCAGGGGCCCCCAAAGTCACTTTCCAACAGCATTTCCGTGTCAGATAGGCCGGCGCGGAAAGGCTGTTGGAAAACGACATCGTAATCCAGTGGGTGGAAACGCTGTCCATAGGGGTGTACGATACGGTTCAGACTAACACGAATAATCCCCGAGTTGCTCGGAACCGATTCGGAATGACCAACCGGTTTACGTTCCGACCGCGAACATCGAAATCTGGCGGTCAGAAATTGTAGACCGACCAAGTAGGTCGGAAGGGCTCTGATGCGGTTGAGGAGATTCATACTTTTGGGAGGATGATTTCCGCCCGACATCGTAATGAGCCCCTAAGTTAAAACATGTTAAGCATCTTGTCTCATTCCCTGGTCTAGCCTCTCAGCGAATTCGTTACACAGGCTCAGTGTTAAATGCTGATAGCACCTTAAGGAAAATCCCTGGTACATCAGCCACCTACTCTTCCTTCTTCTGTTCCGGTCAACTTTCAGTCACAGAAAAAACAGACTATTGTGGCATGTGAAGGAAAGGGATTCTCTTACAGATTGGTCCTTGGTGACAAAAACCCCTAAACTAAGAAGCTTAACTATGTCCTGTCAGTGATGAAGTCTAATTGTCAATGTTCTTGTAGAGAAAGCACTGCAACTCCTACACTTTTTGAAAGGATAACCAGGAATCAGAGAAAGTGGAGTGAAATGTCCCTGGGGGTCACTAGAAGACTGTTAGCCTTACAAGAACCCCACTACTTATAATGGAAGTATGTTGCTTATCGGGATGAGGACGAGACCAACGGAACCTATCAGTGCACTAAGAAACAACCCAAGGTTACGTTAGAATGAAAGAAAATGTACTGCATGTCCAGTCCATCTGAGCAGAGAGTGAGGACTATATAGAATTTTAGTTGTTTCTTTATAATGGGATTTTCTAATATAGGTGTTATAAAATTACATTTAGGTTACTATATTGACGATTAAAAAAAAAATGTTTGTGTAATCAGTAAAAGAAGCAATATTATATCAAATAAAGTGTTAGACTGTTAAAGTAAGTGTCACGCCAATTAAAATCCATTTTCCTTGTAAAAGAACTCATTATAGCGGTTTTGCATCGTGGTTCTTTTGAATTTTTTAGGATTCTTCATAATAGGTTCTTCATGTGGTATTTTGTTTTTAGTATCCTTCATTAAAACAGAGATCCTTTTTGGAGGACAACCTAGATGTACAAAGAAAGTTGGAGCAGAAGATATATACAGTGTACAGACGTATAACTGCTTGCCTGTGTGTTATTAAACACCAGCCTATATTTTACATTATGAGAAACCACATACTTTGTACAGCGGGTACCCACGTTTTTTGGGAATCTACATCGAATTCATTTCAAACTTCTATGCACCGAATGAAACCGCACAAACCAATTAGTAAAGTGAGTCAGCTGTGAGAAGGTATGTGTCCCAATCAACACAACACAGGCAGATGAATGAAAGTGAAGATCAACTATTTAATTTTGTGAATGTATTGAACATTACAAGGAAATATATTTGTTACAAATAAATAACTTCTGCTTTAGTAAACATAAATGATTAATAGTAGTTAAACAACTTTCATATTTCAAACTGATGAAATGTAAACCACTGGCGAGTCATAAATATAACGACTAGGATATTATTTAAAATTAACACATTCATAAAACGCCAGAAAGGTAAGGATCTTGGATTAGGCGCATATAGCTTTGATGTATGAAATGGTCAGGAAACAGGAGTGTATTTTGCTCTGGCCTATATAACAACATCGGAGGTGCTCATGCCGCTCATTACCAATCGCTAAATATTCCAGTCTGGATACAAATGAAAGCATCACCCTAACTTCAAAGTCAATTTGCAGGTCCCAAATATTACGCTACAAGACATTGTGTATTTCCAGTGGTAAATATTAATATCACCTCCCAGACCAAAAAAACCAAAAAAACTGACATAGGTAATACTGTTCAATCAACAGCTGAAGTAGCAACTCGGCATCATAAATGTTTGATATCTATTATCTTAGCCCTGCTCATTTAGTGAATCTCAAAATTAAATAAACAAGCACGAACTTCAGTGTTTCCTGCCTTTAAATCACAAAACCTAGAATTACTGTGCGAGCTTATCTGATGGCCTTTTTGCTGTGCACTAGAAATCTTGAGGTTTGAGGCCTCACCAAACCCACTACAGAATATCAGTAGGTTTAATGAGCGGCCATGCCAGGCAACACTGCATCATCGTTGCACTGGGCATTAGATGATTTGCCAAACAGTTTTTAATGATCTGGAAACTCAACAAGCCTGGAAATCCATGCAGGGCCCCTGTGGTCTGGAACATGTCCACTTCCAAGTTGCACATTTTGGAATGTAGTGTGGGGAAAAACATTTACACACTGTTGTTACTATTAGTCTCTAGATCCTCACCTTCTTCCCCAAAGTCAACTGCTGTACGTCTGCAAATGGCAAGTGAGTCTACGAGGCCCTGGAACAGAGTGGACCACATGTCATACAACTTTCACAACAGTAGGGAGAAAGAACAACTGAGAACTTGTGCAATGGTGATATGGGCTGTTTCAATGGTGGTGATCAGCATTCATTGCTTGCCTATCTCTCGAGCCCTAGACGTTGCAGCCTCCACCGCATTCATGACTGTCGCTCTCAGGCCCCCCTTCTCCAGTTCATGGAGGGCATAGATGGTAGTCCCACCAGGAGTACACACATCATTTCGCAATTTAGCAGGATGGTCTCCAGTTTCCAGGATCATTTTAGCTGCACCCTGACGGAAACAATAGATTTCAATTCATTTTTTTTAGAAAAAGGACAAAACAGTAAAATGTGTTCCAGCAGCTCATTGTCTAAAGTTTTCTGCACCATCCCGCTTCAACATAGCATATTCTTTACCTCGAACCACTTGTTGAAGATTTGAGGGAATACTGCCATCCGCCAAGTACCTGGTATTACAGAATCTACATATTCGTTCGGCCTTGGCACAACCTTAGTGTATAAGTGGACCCCGTCAACCACAGACTTGCCTACTGTTTAGCGAACCGTGTAAAATTCTTTGTGGATCTCACTACAGTGTTGTAGAATACATTCGAAAAACATTTTTAAAAAAGCTTCTCAAACTAAGTGGCTTCAAAATACTATGCAAATAGGAATAAAGTCTAAAAGGACATAAAATACGCACACAGTAGGCTGTTGTTCCCAATACTTTGTGTTTCAGCTCTCCTTTTCTCAGCAACGCTGTCCATTATTCCACACCCACTTCTGGTTTGGCCACTCTGTAACTCTGTGTTAAGAGTGGGTGGCTTTTGAAGATCTTATTGTTCCTGATTAATCAAAGCTGTCACTATATTACATATAGCACAACACTATGTTTAGCTTGGTTGCACAGCTGTCTGCAGACCTATTTGCAACCATTTCTTTAAAATACAGAAAGAGTGGACTCTGGTGTCACAAAGGCAACGCTTCTGCCTTCCTCTCCTTCAATGTTTGGGAAGAAGATGCCTTACATCGCCAGTTTCCACGCTCCTGGGACGGAACGTTTCACGCTCCCTTCCGCTACTGTGCTGGCCGAATGGTGGTGAGCCCCCAGGGAGGATCCTGTGACTGCTGGCGATTGGCCCGATCGAGTGGCCCCATCTACGAGCCACCAACCAGTGGGAATGGTTTCAGGGTCGCTGGTGGTACGAGTGTCGTACTATTCCTGATCGTTAGTAACCTGGAAAACTGGGGCCGCGTGGCTCTGAGGGAGGAAGACCGCCTTTTTGTGCTTTTCCGACCCTCCCTCTGCTGCCTCGAGACTGACTCCTATCCCTACAGGAAATCGGATTTTCCGTGAGGGAGACGCTCGAAGCAGGGTCGTCCGACACTGGAGCAACAGAACCCAGAGGTGAGCCTCCAAGGCGAGTGCAGCTGGCTGCAGGCAGATCTTGCCCGGCCCACTTTGTAAAGTCCACGAGCAGCAGTCCGGTGGGGCTTGCTGTGCAAAGCTGGCGGTGCTTGCTGTCCAAAAACCGGGGCTGCATGAACATCTTTTTACATGTACCTCAGAACAGAAGGTTAGCCTGGTCCCAGCGCTGGGTCCTCACGGCCCCATCGGTGCTTCCCCTGTGGGAAGGGGCTTGATACCTTTCCCACCATGTGCCCTCTGCTCGCTCGCTATGGGTCAGCGTTGCAAGGTAGGAGCCCGCTATCACACCAAGACTGTTGCCTCGCTCGTCACAATTCGTTATTTCCTTTGTGGAGTCGGTCTTTTTTGCCGAAGGCTCTCTGTGTACTTTCACTTCCCCGTCCATCTCCCGGTTTAGCGGCTATTGTTTACCGATCCCTTTGATACCTCTTGTTTCTTTCCACCAGGCCCGGCTCCAGGAATTTTTAGTTGGGTGGGCAAGGGTGCATTTGGGTGGGCCACTGCGGGCCCAATTTGTTGCTTCTTGTGGTAGCATACAAGCCCTAGATTACATTATATTTACTTGCAAACAGTCACCAAGATACAACGGATCATTTCTGTTGTATACAGAGCATGTGGAGAGTTATTTGAAAGTAAGAGCAATGTCTGGACTTAAGTGCAAACCCTCAAATTCCAACAGACCAGGTTTCAACACAAGTACTTCCAGGCTCGATTATCCACTTTTCTACCATCCCTCTCCTGTGCACCTTATCTCACAGCTGACCTTGGGCCACAGCCCCATATCAGCCACCATCCAACACTACTTTCATTATTCCTGTAAAAAACATTAGTAAAATCACCTTCAAACTTAAAACATTGAATATAGCAGTAAATATAATTAGCACACACTTTAAAATATGTTCCACAGTTGCCCTAATGACCCGACTGCTGATTAAATAAAAACAGAGAGGCCATGACAGGGCCGGCTTTAGTGCTAGTGTGAAGGTCTTTTTTGGAGCCCCACCAATGACCTCTTTCTCCGCAGATACCATTACTACCACCCTCCGACAGTGCCCTTCATCTCTCTGTAGCCCCCGCTCATATGCATTTCATTTGTTGTCTAGCGCTACTCATATCAGTGTAGGGTGTCACAGTACTTTACATCACACATACATTATACAGAGACAATGAATCATACAACTATCTAAATCAGTCTATGGGGAATGTCACATGAGCCAATGAGGATTACAAGGTGTAGGAATCACGTCATCCATACTGGTGGGCAGTATATTTTAAGAGGGTTTCGTAATGTTTATATATATGGGCGCATTAGCACTTTAAACTAGGAATTGGAGGAAAAATATTCAAAATGCTGCTAAAATATGGTGTGATTACTGTACTGAAATGTGGTGTATCTTCGATATTACTTTTCAAGTTACAATGTTTTGTCCACGCACAATCTAATGTTTTTTAAATACCTCCTGTTTGTAATTATTTTAATTAATCAACAATATAGGCTTTCATTCAACTGGCAAAAAAAAAAAAAAAAAAGAGAGGGTTTGGGCTGGGGTAGCACAAATTCAGGATTTAAAGCATACCCCAGTGGTTGGCTTTACTAATAAAAATGTATATCGGCCCAAACTCTTTTTTTTTAGCAACATTAAAATAATGAAAGACTGGGGAATTTCTACCTATATAGAAACACAAAAAAAGTGAAGTTCTAACTATACCATTCATGTTTGTATGCAGCTCTTTGATGACAGTTCATAGGTCACTGTCCTATGTTAGGATTGTAACTTCTGAACTGCAAGTAACACAAGAATCTCTGTGACAAAGGCAGTAACCCACTGAGCTATCCAAATAAAATACAGCTTATCTGCATTTCAAAACTACCAACAGGCAAAGGACTGCTCTCCAGCAGGATCATTAATCACCAGTTCTCTGGACATTTTTCATTGTTGTCTTGCATCCATGGCCATGATAATGATAAAAACAATTTAAATGAAGCATACACAAAGTATGTGCCTTGCTGGGCCTGTGCAGATTTTAAAAATAAAAACAAATAGTAACACATTCTCTTACCTACTTCGTTAGTCAGACATTGTGTCACAGCCTGATCTGATAAGCAGCTGCAGGAGTCAGGAAAGGTGAATCAGAATAAACAAACTTATTTTTTCCAATGATGAACAGAAATGGAAATATCCACGCAGCATAGGACGGTAGGCAAAAGTTACTCGGTGTCAAATAAGGTATTGGTTCCCTTCGCCCCTATTGTACTTGCACGACACAGCCCACCTTTCTAAAAGGAGTTGGGTGATTGGGGATGGCTGTGAGAAAGAGCCCAGGCCCAAATACGCATCTCCCAGAATAGGAAGAAAACCGACGTTCGGAGGAACGTTTTAAATTAAAGTGCCCATTTTCTATTGGCCTTCATGTCCTCGCTGCGAGGGCCAAGGCTCATGTTTGGGTGGGCCAGGCTCATGTTTGGGTGAGCGTGGCCCACCCGGCCCACCCTCTAGAACCGGGCCTGCTTTCCACCCCTGATTGCCTGTAATCTGGGTCAGATCGGTGGCAGGAAGGAAACCTTCATTTTGGATTGAGTGAGGAGGATTGATCACCCCGCTCCAAACATTTTGTTTTGGCTGCTGCCCCCTCAGTCCCACAACCGGAAGCTTACCATATGCTACCCACACTCAGCTAGGTAACCAGGCCATATAACATATCATGCGCTTAACACCGCATTGTCCCCATCAGTAATTGATGCATTAGTCTAAGGATGGCTAATCTGCGTAAATCAGTTGGTGCAAGTCATTTTGACTATTTCTTTGACTTCATGTTGTTTCCCCTTGATCTATTAATATGTAGAGGTGCGCACCCCCTTCCCCCACTGTAGCTACTTTGAAACAGTTGCAAGGACCTGTCCTATGAGAGCCAGGGTGGACACATCTGGTTCTGGCTGACTTAGTTGTGATGTCACTGTAGGGTAAACTTTGCAATAGGGACAGTCATAATCTTGAGCTTTTCGGCTTGTCCTTGCATGATATGTCCTGAATATTTAATTCTAAGATGTATAACAAACATATTGCTTGGCCTTGCAATAACATAGTTAAGGATCGATCTATAAGGTATTGCCTCTGATGTGTTAGCCCCTCTCACCCGTTGATGAACCTCTGGATATTGAGGATTCCTCTCAACCCAACTCGCCTAGATCTGCCTTAAAACACTGGACCTTTGTATAAGCTCTCGTGCTGGCCTCCCTGGCATCTGGCCCCTTGTTTGACCGGGTCCTGCTTGAACCCCCCACCCCCACCCCGCAATGCCTGTGTGACTCTCACCCCCAGTATTTGTTGCTGTCCTGCGGTGTTGACCGACTCACCTGCTATTTGCACTGTACGCCATATACCACATGTTGTATATGCCATCCACTCAGCTATCCGACCTATGCAGCTAAACGGCCATTAGATATTGGTCTGATGCTCTGCGACACCTATTGGTTCTAGAGCAGAAAGTGACCTCAATGCCTTATCGAATGTCCTGCTAATCGGACATTGGAAAGAATCTTCCCCTACCTCTTTAGACATTTGTGTCCACTCCTGCGCCTAAGGGGCCACCATCCTTAAGAGGCCCTATCTTTTTTCCCCAGCCCCCTCCTCTCATCACACAGCATGGATCCCACCCTTACCAGAAAGCTAAACGCCCTATTATCCCCAGCAGGAAATAACTTGTTCCTAAAAAACTACCCTCCCAACATAACTAAAAACGCCATGAGATATCTCAAACACATAATCCTCAACCTTAACAAAGAAACTCATTACTGATCCCTACTTCTGCCACAAAAAGGGTACCCTACTGAATGACCTCATCTTCTCTACCACTCGACGTGCTAAAAGGAGGAAAATCCAATCTTCCTCACTCAACACCACCAACAAAAAAATTCCACATGGAAACAAATTTACTGTTGCGCCCTCCACGATATACAATGCAGATGCCACCATCTCCAACAAAGGCACCGTGCTCATTCAATCTTCAGATCGCAATTTTGAACCCTTCGATCTCTTTTCCTACCTCAAGGACAATCTAGACTTGACCATCCCCCGCCTACTCCCTTGCATGTCCCCTTTGTCTCCTCCCCTTCCGACAATCCCGTCTCTCCTATTCCACTTACCACTCCCCCCACCCGTCTCCCTTGGCGATCACCCTCCTTTATTAGGGCACTACTGCAGTCCAACACCCGCCCTCCCCCAGCAATAATGCTAGCACTCCCTCACACCAACACCACTCAGACAACCCCATCTCACACTCTTCTATAGACCCAGACACTTACACTACCATCAACAAGATCAATACATCCACCGCCGCCTCTCAACCAACCATCACCAAGTCTTCAATTATGAACTCTACCGAAGCTGGCTCCACAAACTGCCCCGATTTGGCTAGTTCTCTACACTATAGAGCTTCCCCCTGCCAGGATCATTTTAGGAGACGCTTCTCTGACTCTATACTTGACACTATAATTTAAGAACTGCAATTGATTATGGCTGACATCCTCAAACTAGTTCATATCACCTCCAACCTAGAACATAAGTGGTCCTCACACACAACTCACCCCCAGATTAACAACACCAACTCCCAATTGCCACTCTGCCTCCATCTCTTCCTACTCATGGGCCATCCATCCTTATTTGAAATCCACACCGAACCATAACCACTCCTCCAGAGCCAATAGGCTACTCAGACAGTTATCAGACTACGAAATACTTTCCCTCCTAGACACCTATAACCATGCTTCGGACGACCATGCTACACCCTATACAAAAAAATCAAGACTATTATCACTTATCCTGTCAGGACATCCAACCACAACAGTAGGTTTATAAATAAAACGAACCTCAAACAAGTTCTCACCTCACATACGCCCATGACCACACTCAAAACATTCCTCAATCGCGTGTTACTCAATTGCCGGTCAGCTGTGAAACACGCGGTGGACAAGGCCGATCTCATTCTTAACCATGACATGTACATCCTTGTGCTCACTGAAACTTGGTTGAATAAATCCTCAGCCTCAACCCTAGACATACTAGCCCCCCACCCCCCACCATGACATCATCAGACTAGACCCTTTAGGCTGTTCTGGGCGGCTTAGTCTGTATATACAAGTCCATACTTTCTCTGAAACAATCACAGGCTCTCTCATTGCCTTCCTGCGAATAGCTAAGGATCAACATCACCACCGATGACAACTCAAGATGTTCTCTTCCCACGTTCTACCAACTGCCAGGATATAAACACACGTTCATCGAACAGATCATGGAGATTATCTCCTCTGACAATGATGAACACAACAACTAGATTTTTCTTGGTGACTTTAACATTCACTGGAACAATTCCAGTGACCCTCTCGTGAACAGTTTCAAATCCTTCCTCCAGGACCTTAACCTTATCCAAGCGTGCAACAGCCCAACCTATAACAAAGGGGCCACCCAAGATTTAATCATTGCTAAAGAGAACATCAAAGAAATTGAATCCATCGTACCTTGCAACTAGACTGACCACCACTGCATCACCTTCCACATCTCAGAAAGAGGCAATTATCTCTCGGGGCCAACCTATGCAAGCCAAACACTGGGTCAGAGATACCCGCAACATTAACCCACTCACTATGCCAGCTCTTAGTAACGACATCGTGCTCCCGCCCTCCTCTATGGATAACGTACTTGACCTCACGGAGTACCACATAAATTCCATGTCCAAAATCATGGACACCCTTGCACCTAAACAACTAAAAGTAATCCTGACCAAACGAACCAACCCCCGGTTCAATTGTAACCTTAACGAGGAAGCTGTCACCTCAGAGTATGGAGACATTCCCACCCCTTGTCCAACCTCAAACTCCTATGGAAAAGAAGGAGCACCTACAGCAGGAACATCAGTAACTCCAAAGCAACCTCCTTCCAAAAATCAACTAGACACAGCAACTAATCAACCAAAAAAAAAAAACTGTTCCAAATTATCAAAAACCAGACGATCCGCCAGAGCGATCCCCCTGCCTCAGACGATAAAACACTACCTAACTGCGAGACCTTCGCCACCTTCTTTGCTGAGAAAACCATGCTAATCGCCAACGATATCCAAAACACTATGCAACTCCTACCACCCAAACCCCCCCCTACATCCTACCCCTCATGATCAGGAGGGATGCCCGAGAAACCACCACGCTCACCTAAAAATAACACTGACGGGTCAAGCTTCAAAACCTTCGAAGAAAATGACATCCTAAACATTTTGACCTCTTAAATACTCCAACCACTTCAACAACCCCCCCTCCCCTCCGAATTCCTCAATAAGTCCATCCACCTCCTACTCCCATTAAGGGCTAGGATAATCAATGCGCCATTCACTCAAGGCACCTTACCCGGCTGCCTCAAAAGTGGGCAGGTTATTCCTATCCTAAAAAAAAAACACAACTCCAACCAGTCTGATCCCAACAATTACCGCCCTATCTCCAACATCCCAACCTTAGCCAAACTCTTAGAAAAATGTGTACACTTACAGCTTTGCGATCACATCGAGCATTTCCAACTCCTCGACCAATGTCAATCGGGCTTCCAACCAGGTCATAACACCAAAATTGCTCTGGTCCACATTGTCGACGATGCCCTTTGCTCACTAGACCAGAATGAATCTTGCCTACTTAACCTTCTTGACATGTCATCAGCATTCAACACCGTCAATCATGATACCCTTTTGAATCTTCTAGAACACAGGATGGGTCTCTCCGACACCGTACTAAAATGGTTCTCCTCTTTCCTCCACAACAGATCTCAGTGCATCCTAATCAACTATGCTCTCTCCAATCAGTCACTAGTGTTGTTGGGCGTACTCCAAGACTCTGCTCTCTCCCTGACATTGTTTAACTTGGAAATGGAGCACCTAACTGAAACCCTCAAACTAGCCCACATCTCCTACCACATGTACACGGACGATACGCAACTCTATCTGAAAATCGCCTCTCCTGAGGACATCAATATGCTCAAGAACACCCTGACACAAACGCAACACTGGCTGGCCCGTAACCAACTCAAACTCAATGCCCACAAAACAGAATTCCTGCTGATCTCACCATCCACCATCACCCCCAATATCAAAGGCTGTCTCCCTCATCTTGCTGCCGTGAATTGTACCCCACAAATCATTAATTCTGCAAAATCCCTAGGTATAACCTTGGACAAAGCCCTCTCCATGCAAAAACACATTAGTGCTACCACCAGAGGAGCTAACCATCAATTACACATCCTAAAGAAACTAAAACCTTTCCTCCCCTTAGCAGACCTCAAAACAGCAGTTCAAGCTCTTGTATTATCAAAATTAGACTACAGTAGTGCTACGCTTGTGGGCCTTCATAAAATCTCACATGCACCTCTAAAGGCTACCCTAAATGCAGCTGCTATCATCATCATCACTGGATCTAAAAAAACGTGATCACATCGCTCCAGACCAGTAATCACTGAAATGGCTACCCTATGAGGCCAGGATCCACCTCAAAATTGCATGTATGACCCATAAAGCGCTGCACCACAATACTCCCTCCTACCTGACCCAGAAATTGACCTTATCAGGTGGAAACAGACCCTCCAGAAGAACAAATCCGTACTAAAGTCACAAAAAGTCAATAAAAGAAAACCTACAAACAATCCTTCTCCGGAATAGCCCCAACAATCTGGAACTCTCTTCCCCACCAGATCAGATGCTACCCATCGACCTCCATCTTCAGAGAAGAAGTAAAAACTCTACTTTCCAACAAATTCCTCTGATAATGAGGCTCTTACCTCGCTATCCTCATGAGCGACTATTCCCTGCCACTCTTATTTTTATTAGTAAATAATGTTCTATTGTTCTTTGTAATCTAGGTCTGTACATTATCACCATTTGTATCATATTTTCCCTTTGTTCCCACTTGTATAGCGCTCTGTCACCCGTAAAGTCTTGTTCGCACCATATAAAACTCTAAATAAATATTTCGGTCATTCATCATGCTATTGGCTGTTTGGTGCATCATTCCACCTCCTATGGCGACCCTCCATTACAAAGAACAACCAAATGTTTTACATCTCAGAGGTACACAGAATCATCACAGATTACATTCTTTAACATCTATGCAATGTTTACTGTTCTTCACTGCCACAGGCTTTTTAAATGTAATGGTTAGGACTCCCATTTTTCTTGCTCGAGCATTACATATACCTTAAAAATAAGCTTTGGCAAAAAGAACAGGCCTTGCTTTAATCTGGCAAAACAGGCATGTACAAGAGCTGAATGCGTACTTTTGTACATTAAAGCCTTACTTACTCGCTTTGCTAATGCATGTTCCATATGTGATATAATCAGTTCAAGTATAAATTACAAGCCACCAACGTACCAGCAGTGTCTGAGCAGCAATTCTATTAGCCAAGTCACTGGGCATCCCCATTTTGATAGCTCCGTCCATTAGTGCTTCAGCAAATGTGTAAACCTGAGGGGGGTGGAGGGAGAAAGGAGACGTCTGCACATCGGTACATTCCACTTTTTGCAGTAAATATGTTGAAATGGAAGAATGACAGAATATCAATAATGACAGGAAAAAACAGCTATTGCACCCTCTGACTTTCAATCGCCTTACAAGCACATGAACACGACCGCTGAGGGCTGGAGTGATGGGACCGACACTTTCAGGACTTTTTGTTTTGTGAGTAAATTATTGTTCTTACATCTCGGTGAATGAGTTAATCGTGGCTCGTTGCCACTGTGCATGCTCTTTAGGATTTTTTTATTTCTCTGTGCTGTCACTGCAAACGGTCAGGTTTTTTGTACTCCACTCTCGGTCCTTCCATAGTCCTCTACGTTCTACACTCCGCAGTCTCTGCACTTGCTGAGGATCACAAAAGGAGGAGGAGGGTCACTCATCTATCGTGCTATTTTGATGGTTAGGCCCTTCCATAGGTCCTCCAAGTTCTACACTCTGCAGTCCCTGCACTTGCTGAGGATCACAAAAGGAGGAGGATCGCTCATCTATTGTGCTATTCTGAAGGATAGGTCATTCCATAGGTCCTCTGAGCTCTACACTCCACAGTCTCTACACTTGCTGAGGATCACAAGAGGAGGAGGGTCACTCATCTATTCTGAAGGTTTGGCCCTCCCATAGGTCCTCTAAGTTCTACACTCTGCAGTCTCTGCACTTGCTGAGGATCACAAACGGAGGAGGAGGGTCACTCATCTAATGTGCTATTCTGAAGGATAGGTCATTCCATAGGTCTCCAAGTTCTACACTCTGCAGTCCCTGCACTTGCTGAGGATCACAAACGGAGGAGGAGGATCACTCATCTAATGTGCTATTCTGAAGGATAGGTCATTCCATAGGTCTCTGAGTTCTACACTCTGCAGTCTTTACACTTGATGAGGATCACAAGAGGAGGAGGGTCACTCATCTACTCTGAAGGATAGGTCATTCCATAGGTCTCAGAGTTCTATACTCTGCAGTCTCTACACTTGCTGAGGATCACAAGAGGAGGAGGGTCACTCATCTAATCAGAAGGTTTGGCCCTTCCATAGTCATCTAAGTTCTACACTCCGCAGTCTCTGCACTTGCTGAGGATCACAAGAGGAGGAGGGTCACTCATCTATCGTGCTATTCTGAAGGATAGGCCCTTCCATAGTCCTCTAAGTTCTACACTCTGCAGTTTCTCAACACTTGCTGAGGATCACAAGAGGAGGAGGATCGCTCATCTATTGCGCTATTGTGACGGACAGACTCATTGTAGAGGCACCAACTTGTTCTTTCATCACTAATGATTTACTAGGCCTTTTTGCAGGCCTGAGCTCCCAAGAGAACACAACTGGGGCTGGTTCTTCTCCATGGCACCTAGAAGTAAACAACATTCCACAATTTCCTTTTACCACAAAATTATGGTTCGGATAGACTTCTTCGAAGCTACGCTTGCCACCGAGAAAGGTTACTCGATGGCTATAGGGAGACCCTCTTCAAACTGGGAGGTGGGGACTCAAGACAATCAATTTTAAAATTGTTTCTCATTAAAGAGAATGTTAGGGACTGATGTACATTAGCAAGTTACCATAAGTAAGAACGTGGGGTTAAGTTTGCTTTTTTCTTCCCCTGTATACTAGCCAAATAATAATCTGCAGCGCTGTTTTATTTCCTACCCAATTTGAGTTGTCTGTAGACATTCTGACCACCAGTGTTTGATACAGATTCTCCAGTTTTGGGGAGCTTAGCTGTCCTTAAGTATGGATTCCAGAAGTGTTGCTGTGAGGGCCATCCTTGCACTGCTGCCTTTGGTCCCAATTTTGTGGGTGTTGGGTACACCCGCCCCCAGCTCCTCCCAAACATCATTTCCTCCGCAATGTAGCTCCATTTCTCCCAACTCGCATAGCATGGCTCAAGAAGAGGCCGTTTTAGCTTTCGGAAGGACATATGTCCTTGAAGGGAATGGGAGAATACGCAAAACAAGGGAAGTGGTTAGCGTTGGAAAGACAAATATAGGAAATTGGTAACAGGAGAGGCAAGGTGGGTACAAAAATCAGAAGCTGGTGTTCAGCAGAAAGAAGAGAGGTGCACATGGAGGGGATTGATGAGGAAAAGGCTGTGAGGAACTTAATGATAGTTATACAGCGAAATGTCAAGTTTAAGCAGTTGTTCATTTGATTAACATATAATTGTTGTATAAAAAGACCAATAAAGAGAATATGAAAACTTGTGTAATGTTTAGTTTCACTACTGTCATGTCTCAGCAACAAAGAAGCGCCAATATGCATCGGCCATAAGGTTAACTCCTTGTGTAAAGTGTCATTGCAGAAGATACAGACAAAATGGGTATCCTTTAAGAGGAGTACTTTTTTTCGTTGGGTGGCAAAAAACATTTGAAATTCCCCATCTAATTAATACACGGAGTCAGAAATGTGTCACGCCATACTAGAGATCAGCTGAGATCACAGAGACTCAAGAGCAGACACTGATCCCAGGTCTGTCCTATTGTGGGAATGAAGCCTTGTTGAGTTTGGCTGCAGACAGGACATACCCCTATTAAGCAATACTTACATATGCCACACCGCTGCCACCCAGCCCTGTGTGGATATCAATGTAGGACTCTGGAACCTCCTCACACAAACTGCACGACGACAATAGAGTCTTCACAAGAGTCGTCTGCTGGTCTCCGGCATAGCGACCCCGGCAAAACACGGCAGCACCGGCCTGCACAATACAGGGCAGGTTTGGGAGAGCTCGCAGCACACTGGTCCCTGGGGGGAGAAGCTGAGAAGAGCAGGGCGGATAAGTGACTTGCATTTCAGTCGACAATCGAACATATTGTTGCTGGGTGTCATGGCAGCAGGGTTAGTGGGCACACTACAACCACAAAAATGCAGCATTTAGCCCCAATTCGTACAGTAAATTTAGCTCATAATTTTTTTAAATTTAAAAAAAAAAAGATAATTTAAAAACAAACAATTGCTTTAGTTCAGGAATAAGTATTATGCCAATTGAAATCAAACCAAGTTTGACACCTTTTGGCTTCAGTGCATAATAATGCACATCTTGCTAATGAACAGGGGGATAATAGACATTTGGGAACAGGAATGTGTGAGTGAATTTATCAGCTGCAGTACTCAAGTCATAATGAAATCAGCTGAATACAACATCAAATAGGAGCTCCAAGAAAATGCCATTAAAACATCTCCATTCATGTGACGTTCACTTTCCATTTGAATTCAGGAGGGTCTTCCACCTCGCATTGAAAAAACTAGCTGGATCAACCTTCTCTTAAGCCATGGAACACAGCCTTCTGACACCGGCAGTATTCGCGGACACCTTATCGTCCTAGGAGCTCTCAAAACCTGCTCTTTTCTTCAGCACCACCATAATACTAAGGGTAGATAGATGCATTCATGCTACCTTTCTCTTTTCCATGCATTTCCTGAGACCACAATCACGTTATGTGTAATATGCACTGACTTAGCATACATAATACATCTTGATGAACTAAATAAATAAAATAAACATTCACACTGACAAGAAGTGATCTGATTTACCAAAGCAGGTTGAGCATTCCTCACTCACAAACCACTCAACTAATGGCGTAACTCTGTAGCTTTGACAGGCACACCACTGTGATTGTCCACAATCTGTATTCAACCACCAGAGCTCAAATGCCCACAGGGACATGAGTTCCAATACCCACTTGCACTGTTTGCAACTCCTATCCATCTGACACAATCACACTGCAGCTACGCCATAATCCACACGGTGTGCACCCCTTCTTCCCTGCATGCCATCTTGTTATTACTACATTCACTGTAGAAGCAAAGACCAACCCAGTGGCACCTTCCTGCTCTCATCTATGGTCTTGCACTACTCCCTTACCTTTAGCCATGCAGGACCCAACACTTCTCTGGTTACTGGAAGGTGAAATGTGGATACAAAATGTAAGCTGCTCTCAACCCCAGGTCAAAAGTTAATGGAAACTGCCTTCAACCCAGACACAAGGGTTAACACAAGCCTTCACCAACCCCAAGCTAAAGTGTAACCTATACATCATCCAGCAACAAAGTAAGTAGTAATACAAGCTGGATCTAACCCCTGTAGCCGCATCAAAACCCAAGCTAATGTGATGTAGATGCCGGTGTAGAGTACAAGCACAATACAAACCAAATAAGTAGGATTTTTGGGTAGATGGAGCCTCAATAGCTAGGGTTTTTGGGTAAATTGAGCATGTGGATTCATGTGTTGAAGTGAGAACACTGGAATCCCAGTGTACTTCAAGCTAGGGTGGAGGGTAAGAGAGGAGTACAGATTACATTCTCGCAAAGCTCTTGACTACACAACAGGCTGTAACACACTTGCTACTTTGCACAAATGTGAATGATCTATTTTGCAGAAACATATTGAGCGTAATAAGATACAAACTGGAAACCTTTATGATCACCGGGAAGGGGATGCTCCATGAGCCACACTGAATGTGATCTTTGTCTGCCCTCTGCGAAGCTCTTCGGCTCTGGTTCAACGTGGGTACAAGCATGGAAGAGGCAACAATGAAGGAATTTGGAGTCTGGCTACAACACATACATGCTTTTTCTTCCTCCATATGTAATCAGACTGTGGTGAACGAAATGTATTGCAGTGAGAAGGGCCATCACTGCTTTCACCCTTCCAGTTCTGATCAATGATTGATCCAGTTTAGCTGGTCCAGACTAGCAGCTTTTCAGTTGCTCATGAGAAGTTCAAACTGAGCCTGGGGCTTTATTTACATTGTAACCCAGCAACTAGGGCGCGGACCTCGAGCAGTAGCAGTACACTGCACCGTTTTAATCACTTCTGCGTGTCATTGAGACCAAGTGCTTAGTTTGAGCCGGTGGTATCCGGTGCTCAGCACCACCACTTAATTGTCAGCAATGACACTTATGACAGCTGCCACATAGTGGCACTGTTTGTGTAATTCAGAGATGAGCTGAACAACAATTGTTTATTATTCAGTATATATTAAAAACAACTATTAACTGCCACCCAAGTCATCCTTTTAGCTTTTGGGCCCTCAAACAGTCTAATTTGTCACACCCGCAGAATGATGGTTAGTATTTGTGTAGATACTGTCATTGGCAGCACTGGAAGTGGCAATAGGTGGTGGAAGCTTTGGTGGCCTGCTGACAAGAGCCCTGGCACTTATTTATTTTATACAAATTAAGCACTGAAACTCTACCTGCTCCATTTCAAATGCTGTCAAAACTCTTCCTCCTAGTTGCCACCTTAGTTGTATGTTTAATTTATGGATATAGATCAGAGGTCTTCAAACTGTGGGGCGCACACCCCTGGGGCAGGGATGTGGAATTCCTATAGCCCGACGCCCAGGACATATTTTTTGGGATGAAGGGTAACAAGTTTTCATGTGTATTTTGTCCATGGGACAAGTAGGCCCAACCCCCTGCAGCACAAACCCTTTGGCTGCCTGTTTGCAGTACCACATTATGGATCAGGGGAGGGCACTGTCTGCAGTTAAAGTAATATTTTTGCCCATATGTTAATGCTGTTCAAACTTGTATTTATGGTTCATTAATTGAAAGCCTTTATTATTAGGGTGAGCGCTCTAAGTAAATGTAAGCGCCGACAGCACTACTGACAGTGGTTCCAGTATAAAAATGTGTACACACGTTTTCAAAGTTTAGCAATATGTGGCTATGTATAATGCTCCCAGAATGCTCTCCGATTTGATGCAAATATTTGCAGAAGCTTGGAAGCAAGATTGATGATTCTTTGTTTTCAAAATAAAATGTTCATAAAAAAATAAAAGCAGGAAAAAAACATTTTGCTAAAGTACTGTAAAATTTCTCTTTGCAGCATCATTTAGTAACGTGTTGGATGCATGCTAGTATTTCCCAAAAATATTCATAATGGAAAATCAGTGTAACTAGTTTCAATAAGATAATGGGAAACAAAAATAAACATGCATTGGCAAAGCCAATAGGTCTGAAATTGGTGGTCAGCTTTTTAGTTTTGTCAATGTGTGACTTGTTTTGGCATGGTTTTTGTAAAACCTTATTGGTGTGGGAGCTGCCGGGCCCTCACCGTTATAACAAACATTCGCAAAAGCAAACATTGATTTTTGGTCTCAAAAAGCACATACTGCCACAGTAGTTACTGGCACTGAACAAAACTACTTTGTGTGCCGATATGCTCCTTGTGAAAGAGCAGAATGCTGTCACTCACAGTGAAGCCAGCCGATACAGAGAGAGAGACAGACAGAATTTCAATAAACACAAAAGGTCACGGTCAACGCCAGACCAAATCAGGGGCCCAACTATTAAAGAAAGTCTCAAAAGTGCACCCATGGTATATGTCCTTGCATTAAGTGTAGCTATACGGCTTTCGTGAATTCCCAAGAATTTACAGAAGTAGGACAAGAAATAGTACTCCTAGAATATATTTGTGAACTGCATCTTAGCATGAGAAAATCTGCATGTGTAAATTTGCTCATGCAAAAATCTGAGTGTTAGCAAGTTCACTTTCCCTCCAACCACTTTTTTCCCCAACTCTGGAAGAAGGTTTACGTCTGCCATTGTCAGGAGTAAATTTCCAACATTTCTCAGTATGGGAAAAGATTAGAGAAGAGTTGTTGAAAACCCTTAAAACATGCAAGTTAGTAGGTTTGCACAGACTCAAAAGGGCATTCTAACCCTGGAACTATTGCTTACCACTACCTTCAGCCCCAGTATGTAGATTTGCGGAAATGTGGCAACATAAGGGAATTGCAAGTATTCAAACACTACTATGGTATGAGCCCTGGCATAATCAGAGAGTCTATATCAGAGCTCTTATATAATGAGAGTGCTGCCATAATTTGTCGTGGCACTACATGGCACCAAAGGGGCAAGTGGGTTTTGCTACAGGACAAGTAGATTTATGAAGCAACCTGCCCCATGGACAAGTAGATATTTTATTAAATTCCACACCCCTGCCTGGGGGGGTTGCAAATGTGTTCCCAGGGGCACGCAAATGTGTCTGCAATTAAATGTAAATGAAGATAGCCTGGAAGCGCGAAATGCGCGTTTCTAGGCTGTCTTCATTTACATGCAGCAGTTAAAGGCCATAAAAAGTGTGAGGACAGTACTACTGAGTGGCACAGTGCAGAGTCAGTAAATGTGAAAACAGTCAAAGACATGACTAAAAAGAAGAAGAAAAAAATTGTCATTTTATTGTTTTTTTTTTTCACCTTTGGGTAACTGCATATAAAAACACGCACTCACCTCAAATGAAAAATAAATGAAAGTTAAAACTAATCAAAGGAAAATATACTCGGTTGCCTTTTGAAACCTCAGTTGACTAATGTGATCACTGCAGATGTCTATGTGAGACCAGAGAGTCACAGAATTAAATCCCGATTAATGCAGTGAGGAATAGTGACTTGTTATAGTGCTACGAGGTCCCAGTCTGACAGACAGCAGTGTGAATTTCTTTATTTTAAAATTGTATTGAACTGTATAAAACAGGCTGCTGCAAAATACTGTTTAAGATAAAACAAGTGCTTTAAAAATACACATTTTAGTGATGAGCATTCAGACTATATCTAGTGCGAATATTTTTATATGTGTCCATTAAAAGGGTGCACTCTTTCTAATGGACACATATATTACATCTCACCATCAAGCTGAGTGACTCCATTAATTAAAAGCTACACTGGCTCCAAAGCAGCCTTTGTATTTAGTGATTAATCATTCCACACATTTACATTTCTTTCAGGTAGCGGGCACCTTGGTGAGAAGGCATGTTTCTTTTTTTAGCTCTCTACTATCTGTTTCACAGCACAGGAGGTCGTCCACCAGACCCCCCTCCCCCCTCCCTCTGTGAGTGGACAACGGACCCCAGTCATGGCAGTCTTAATATGAAAAAGAACATGGGGTGCATTTTCCATGCTAGTATTAGGGCCCAAGTCACCACTGTTGTGTATGGAACAGGGCCCAAGCAACAGGAGCAGCCGGGGTGGGGAGGGGCTATTTTTTTTTTTTTTTTTTTACACAAAGCGGCAGAGAGCCTGCTGTGGGCATCTGGCATAGAAGTAAAGGCCATGCTAAGTCAGCAGAGTAGACAGCCTGCTTTGCAGAGCAGCAGGTATCATTGGTGCTGCAGCTGCATTAGAGGCCCAGGGCATACCTCCTCTGCCAGGTTTTAATTGCACCTTGGAGCAATGGCCCAAGGGAGGGGAATAATTAACCAGAGGAGACACCTTGATTTGGGCATCAGAGAGATGAGAGGGATGATGACAGATGGGAGGTAGAGGGATGATGAGAGATGGAAGGGAAAGGGATGATGACAGATGGGAGCACATGTTAAACGTCAGCAGGGATGGCAGGTTAGTAGCTATCATTAGTGAAACAAGTGCAGTGACACTTTTGCCTGGGGCCCACTGCATCACAATTATGAATGTTTCGCAATAAAAAGTGGGCATGGGTGCTCATTTTCCTTGCTAGCATTAGGGCAGATTGCACCCTTGGCGCAAAAAAGGGAGCAGCATGCAGTAGCTCATATTCTTTCAGAAAGAGACCAGACTCTGAAGTTGAGATTGAAGTGATGGTCAGACATGGTGGGAAAGGAGTGAAAGAAGAGGAGACAGCCTGCTTTTCAGGGCTACAGCCATCATTAGTGCAGCAGATGGAGTGCATTGGGGCCCGCAGCACCCCATTTATGGGCAGCAGTGTTTTTGATCAATTCTGTTCTTGTTTGATGCTGTTGCTTTTTTCTAAGTGCCACATTTAGTGTGGATTACGAGCTACAGAAAAGCACCCCTGAAATGATCTCATGTTCCCCATCCCCTGTGATCATCCCTCCCCCTCCCCAGATCCTTGCCATATAGTTTTGGAGGGGGGCCCAACTTCAAAATATTTTGCTTAGGGGGGGCTTAGAGCAAAAAGGTTTGAAAACTTAGATTAACTACTAAATGCTGACCTTCCACCCTTTGCTACTGGCAATGACAATGACCCATGACAATGAGACGATTAGTGGAGAAGTTTGAAAGGTTTCGGATAACATGTACATCCAGCTTATGTAATCTAGGGTAAGAATGAAACCTAGGATCTAGGTTGGGTGACTAGATTAAAAAGAGAAGAGTCACAATCCCAATGGCAGAGGCTCCTGATCACATGTTTTCAAGGTAAAATAAAGCTGAATGGCGTGCAAACTGTGTCTCGGACATAACTTTAAAGAGGAGTACACATATAGACGACATCTCGTTCGCAGCAACATGACCGGACTACGAGTTAGGACCTCACACACCTCAACCAACATAGGTAATACCTCACATTTCTACAATCAAACATGGAGGTCCACCAGTAATCGCTCTAGACCATTCTAGTTATACAGTTGTAGCTCAAGTAAGAATGCCACAATGACACACTAGTGGCAGTTCATGCTATCATGCTCCAGATAATATAACATACCAATGCCAGCTTTCCTTTCCAAACACTTTTCACACCACACTTAAAACATTTTTCTGCACTAGGCCTGCCCTTCCTCACAGATAAGCTCTATGCATGCTTGCAGGTTCACTTGCCTCGTACACTAACAGGGTATCATGTAAAGCACACCCAGGAAAACCAGAGTGGGCAGTAAAACATGTCCTTTCAGCCGAGCTCGGTGCAGTAATGCCCACCTGGCAGCCCCAACACTAAGAAGCAACACACATTATTATACAATATAGCCCAAAGTGCCAGTGGACATGGAAATGGGTGAGAAGGGACAGTGAGTGTAAGATTAAGACAAAGGGCTTATGACTGAAGAAGGCACTGGGATCCTGGTTTGGCTACGGTGAAGAAAAAGATCTTGTAAGAAGGGCAGGGAGATGAATCAAGGCTTGGCTCGTGTCACCACATCACCCATGCCAGGGCGCGAGGGGGGGGGGGGGAAGAGGGGGGAAGAGAGAATGGCGGAATCAAAGCCAGGCCTGGGTCTAGTGTAGGAGACAATGGGCCAAGTCCACAGGAAGGCACAGTATGGGTTTAAAAAACAGACGGGTAGGAGGACATGGCTTAGCCCCTTCAGTATATAAACAGGAGAATGTTTTTGCAGAAAACACTCATTAAGAGGCTATTAACTGAACTGTAAATAAGCCCAGTGGAGACCCCACAGTTAAGCTGAGTAACAGGCACCAATGCAGCCTTGGGGCTGAGTCAAGCTAGAAAACTTAAATGAAAAAAGAAGAAACCAGGTTCCAGCTGAGGCTTGACATAAAATAGAATCATCTGTGCACCGCCAGCCTACGTACAATGGCAGTGGAAGAAACTGAACTAGTGCTCTGCCACCTGTGCACTGGTTGTAAATAACTATGTGACGGCTCATAATAGGCATGAGGAGGGTCTGGGGCACATCTTTCATGGAGAAAACACCATTAATAAAGCCCTTGGTCTACAGGGTGTAGCGCAGTCAGCCTCAGCACTGAAGAAGAATAAAAGAAAATCACAAAGAGAATGCTAACTCGAGACACCTAGAGAAGAGCACAGTTGTTGGACTGTAGCCGAGGGGCCGCAGTGGGATATAGGCAATTCACGTAAAATAACAAGTCTTGACTAAAGGCCACAAATTGTGAATCACAAACATATGCGTCTCGATGCAAGCGCCTTTGATGATTTCTTTGGTAATCCCAATTAAACAGGGCAAATCCAAGAAAATTGTTGTGCAAGTTTTTGAATTCATTCTCTGGTACATGACATTTGATTGGTGGTTAACAAAAATCAGCATCCTGTACCATGTTACACCATTTTTAATGCGTTCTTCAAGCACCAAGAGGTTTGCTTCATTGTATTGTTCTGTAGCATTCATATAGCACTTTGTAGTGCTGATGGGGGTTGAAAAATGTTCGTATTTGTATTGGGATCCTGGGCACTCTTTCCAGAATGCAGGGTTGAGCAGAGTGTTGGTTGTAGGTGGACCTATAAAGGAGGTGCTGGGTAAGGGTCATGAGGTCTGTACACGTGCTGTAGACATGGGGCATCGTTGTCGCTTTGCTTAAGCATGAAGTGTTAAGGACCAGTCTGAGAATTAACACATTCAGGCATTCGAATATTCATTTATCGGGTTTATCGTAACATATAAGTAATAACCAAGGTCCTTTCTTTAAATTCAATATGGTTGCAAATTACTCATATTCTTGCAGGGGGTTGTACTGAAAACGTTTCCTCCAATATGAGATTTGATGATGGGAGGGACAGATAGGAGAGGAACCAGTATAGATCAAAGACCTCTGGATTGGTGACTGATGTGGAATATTTGCTGAAGGAGGCAGGGACCTCAGCCGTAAATGGCAGAATGAGCTATGCACATTGTTTTGAACACGATATATCTACCAACAGGAGCCAGTGTAGAGATCGATGAGCAGGTGAAATGCACGACCTGACAAAGGTTAAGGATTATTTTGCAGATGCATTCTGGATTCTCTGTATCTTCTGAATGACTCGATGGGATGCTCCGAGGTATACAGAACTGCAACAGTCTAGACAGGAAAGCATTAGGCGAATAGTGGACTCTACCTTTGGTCCTGAGTAAGGAATATTCGACTTAGGCTTCTCATCATACAAAGAATCCTATTGTAATTGGATTCACTTGAGAAAAAAGAAAAAGGTTTGTGTCCATGATTTGATCCCTCACCTGCAATAATGGGTTAGGATGTGGTCCACGCTCTCCGTGGTGGACGGGTGAAAGGCAGTCCATTTATCACAGGCTTATGTCTCCGTTTCTGATGCATTTCATTTAAGGTTAATTCAGTAGCATCTCATCATTTGTGGCTAGGAGGCAATAAACGATGGCACAGCAATGCATCTCTGATGGGCTGTGAAGTTTTAATAAAGTTTGTGTGTTGCCCACATGGGTCACTGAGGATCGCCCACATGGGAGGGAAAAATGGTCAGAGCAGAAAAGGGGCAGAGATAGAATGCAGGTTCTATTAGTCAGGAAGGAAGCAGACCTGGGAAGTACTTTGCTTTGACTCCCAATATACTTGAGTCTCTGGAGTAGTGCGGGTGGGATGATGGACGATATTAAAGTCAGCAGAAAGATACCCTAACAAAAGTGCAGCTACCCCATTAGAGTCCATTGTAGACTTAATGCGGTCCCATGTTTCGGACTGTGCTCCTAACTGGGCACAGTTGTTTGGATGTCAGATAGAAAAGAATAGCCTCTATGTGAGCTCCTAGTTGTACGCCGACAACTCTTTAAACAATCTAGTTAAGGAAACCAGTGATTGTCTTATGAAGTTGCTTGCTGGTACTGCAGAGTCAGTCTGCCCATAGGGTTGTTTGTCTTTTCCAGTACTTTTCTTTTGCTAGATTTAAGGGTTTTCTGCCATGATGCGAGCCAACCAGCATTCAGACATCAAAGGGAGGTTATACTGGTTTTTGATGGAATGTTGTAGTCAAGGTCTGATGTAAGCAAGTGACAGAACTTTTGAACAAAGACTGGAGGTGGTGTTGGTAAGTGAAGAAATACAAATATTACAGAATGCGTACATAGTCCAGACATTTTTGTATGCTCCAGCAGTTGTTTAGACAATTTCAGGTTTAAATTGGATATTTGATGATACCTGTGAGGAGGTTCAGAGAGGTAAAAAATAGCATTTCGGGTATTCTCTGGTGTGGGGGGGGGGGGCCGGGAGGGGGGGGAGCAGGCCCAGAGATCATTTAAACTGCAAGTAGCGATTCCACGTTGTGTAGCAGATATTCGGAAATGGGTAGTTTATGTTTGAAGCCACCTAATGAGGAGGAGAGATTGGGATGGTTTGGGGTGATATTTTCAACAACGTCTTCAAAGAGGGGAGAAACGTGAGATTGTAGCAGGGGAGGTTTAGAGAGAAGGGGGAATGTAGGAGAGAAGGAGAAGTGCAGAAGAGAAGGGGCTATAGGAGATTACTGGACAAGCAGTAATTCACATTCTGATGGGTGTGATGTAGAATTGGGTTTTGCAGGTAATTAACTTTTGTGCACAGTGGCTACTACTACAGCGCATTCTCATGAGGACTTTGTAACCAGCAGGTATTGCTTCATGTAGGCGTTATGGCTTAGCCAAGTTGCTGCGATGAATCCCAGATCAGTGTCCGTATCTGGCATATCACAGATGTTAGTGTGGTTCTTGTTCAATGGTCTTGCTTAATGAGGACACTGGAGAGTTGCACAGTTGTCTTTGATGGAGTAATGGCAATTGTTGTAGGCGACGGGGTTAGTAGGGACTGAAGGACGATTGCAGTTCATAAGATGAATGTTGGGACTGAAGAGGAGTAGGGGTCAAGAAGGATGACGAGTGATGTTACGGTGAGGGAGGGAATGGGGAAAATAAAGAGGGGAGGTATAGGTTGGAACGGGGGAATTCGAGGGAGAGACGCAAGTTGAAGAGTTGAGGGTAGCAAGGGCCAGGAGGAGTAAGGTGAATAATAAGATAGGGGATGGAAGTAAACAGGAGATAAGGACTGGAAGGTGAAATAGGTTTCAAGCAAGATCTGGATGTTGTAAGTCTTGTGAGAAAGTGGTTGTGGACAGAGTGAATCAGAGATGAAGAGAGGATATACAGGTGAGAATAGAGTGAAATGCAGAAGGATGGGCAAGGGACGAGGAATTGACGGGTAAAGAGGCTAGAGAGTTGGCCAGGCAAGTAAAGTCAGCATCCACTCAAACAGAGGGGGCCCCTATTAAGGCGGATAGAGGTAGGGAAATCATAGGGGAAAATACAGAGCAATAAAACAAGAAAATGTCCCTACCTATTTATTTCACAATATGCATCACGTCATTTGTAATAATAATCTGAACAGTGCTGAAGAATAGAGGGAACAGATGTATCACAAAATAAATTTATTGATTCAATGAAAAGGAAAAATACACAAGTATAATGCAAATAAATACAATCCCACCAATCATTCAATTGCATTCACACAAGCGAACATGCTATCATACCTCTTTCATTCAGACTCACAACACTCATACAATAACTTAAATAGTTTGGCAAAGCAACATAAACAACAATGTGCCCGCCTATTTCCTCGGAAATGTAGGTCAAAATATCTAAAGAACACCAATGTGCTCAATACATATCGTAAATATATACCTAAAACGATAATACAAGAAATATAATGGCAAATACAATGGTTATCTAAAGGGGGGAAAAAGGGTAAAACAAATCTCTAACAAAGGTTGAAGTGTCACAAACGCCGACGCGCGTTTCGGTGTGAAGACCGGATATGGCCAAACACCTTCCTCAGGGCGTGGGTAACAGAACGGTAAAGTTAGCATAGAACAGAGAATGCATGTATGGAACTGAGCAGGCAGATAGAGATGCGTTATAAGAAAGAAACACCAAGTGTACACGGCGAAAATTGTACCATTTTACGAAGCTGGGGATGGTAGCTCCCTGTTGGTGTTGTTGAACAAAAGAATCGAACTGGCCAAAAAGCAGACGACATCTCAGAGTAGCTAAGCCGCAGTGACGCCAAGGGAGCGGACACGACAGAGCCTAGTTGCGCTGGAGCACTGTAGCATTGGAGTTACAGGGGGCCAGAGGGAGCCAGGGGATAGGGTACAGACAGTGAGATGGGGCAATCCGAGGCTCCTAAAATAGCTTACCCTGTCTCAATCTGCTCCACGCTCCCTGTGGGCCATTTTCAATGCTATTTACAGCGGGATTGTAGCTAGCATTACACCCCTCCCCCCACCCCCAGCTGCGGAGGCAGCCAGCTGTGCTCATGCAATCACCGCAGCAGCAGTGACTAGCCGTTAGGGCCCCAGCCACCCAATGCATGGAGCCTACTGTGCTCTCAATTACAGAGGAGCCAACTGGAGGAGGACACTTAGTTCCCAACAAACCAAACAGTGGTAAGATGTTCCTTCGGGGTGTGTGTGCTATGCTGCGCTGCAGGGGTGAGAAAGCAGGACCTGTGTGGCTGTGGCTGAGTGGACAAGTTGGGTGGACTCAGTCATGTGGCGAGCACCTTGGATTTGGTCCCTTGAGTGCTTATAGAGACACTGCTCCTCACTATAAACATTATTTCCATCTAAGACCAAGAGGCCACCTTCAAAAAGCTTCCATTAAGAGGTTGAACCATCAAGTGCACATGCTTAAAGCTACCAGGCGACCACAAGACCAAGCAAAAATCCAACATATTGAGCAGAAATTAATATAGTCGCAGAGAACGTCCAATTTAGGTAAGTAGTAGTGGATATTCAAAGATGATCTAGCTGGCAACTGTTGTACATTTCACCCAAGTTACTGTGCATAAAGCCTTCTTTGCCAAAAAGTATATGCATCATTTCTTTGCACTTTGATCAAGTTAGTTTACTTTTTCTTCTGTATGGCCTTGATTTTGAGGCATCTTCAACCCATAACTTTTGTTTGGCGAAAGGGCCAAACTCACTTAAGAGACTGGGTCAGATCCTGCCGACAGTCAATCACACAGAGGACCCACTTTTAATTAAATTCAGCTACCATATTAAATATTTGTGCCAATCTATGTTGGAAACTGAACTCTGGAGTGGCTCTGTACAATTAACCAGAAAAAAGGGCACCTGGCAACTTAAAGTGACAGCTGAGGATTCTGCAGCTAAAGTCTTGCAACCAAGAGTTATATAAGGAAGTGGTGAAGAAAGGAAAGAAGAAGCAGCTTATGCTATAGGCCAGTAAGAAAGAGGTCTAGCAGAGGTGTGTGGTAATATTCTGTAGTCCGTCAAAAGATTGGTTGTCTCTTGTACAGAGATGGGACCTGCCACAGTGGCTATTCCAGTAGATTCACTGTCAACATAAGTTTGGAATATATGAGTGTGTTGCCTTTTCAATGCACAAATTAGGGATACAGCTTTAACTTGGAATTGGGAACTGGGCAAGAAAGAGAGAAAGAAAATCTTTGTGGTGGGGGTGGGGGAAGGGGGTTTAAGGAATAAATCCCAATTCGTTTCCACCAATGCAGTCTTCTTGCCTAATCTTAGAAGGCTTGGATAAAAACACATCCTAACTAATTAACCAGCACATACATAAGCACACTTCCTTCCTCAAACACCTCTCTCCATATTCTCTATTGTTAAGGACACTGATAAAAACAATATAATATTAGTTAACTGCTGCTATCACCTCAAGCGGCTAATAAGCAATGCCAGTGTCTTCCTAACCTCTGTATGATACCATATTTTACGTCCAACTAACCAGAGAAAAACTAAAATCTGAGATAGGTATAGTTGTTAATGGATGCACCTAACTTGCAAAGTATGTGAAAAGACTACCATGCATTTTGTGTCTTTCTGTGAACGGGTGAAAATGCAATTTGCATGTTTTTGTGAACAGGTGACTCTGAAAAAAGATAACCTAACAATACTCACCGACTCCAATGTTTTAAGCGTGATGCCAGCAGCCAAGGAAACCACTGTGTGCTCTTTGGTGACCGCAGACGCTACCTCTTTCAAAACTCCAGGAAGAATGTGTGGCTTTGTGGCTAAAATGACCACTTTGCAGTCCTTTGGGACAGCGACATTGGAATGCGTTGTTCTACAACCATGAGCCTAAATACAACAGACAATAAAAACGACATTGATGAATGAATTCTACATAGCTTTTGGCTCATAATTCAATATCTCATTTTAGGCAAATGTATACAGCATACAATTAGAATAATCTGTGGGAGCTCTGCTTTCTAGGGTTCCTCTTCTTTACATTTCTAGGGATGTCCCCTGCATGGTAAACAGGAGTGTACCACTTCCCCGCATGCCCGACTGTATGGTAAACTTATCCTAACTTTTATTTTGCCATGGCATCACGCTAATTTAGTCTGTGTGCAGAGGCCTAGGCCTGTCCGCAGTTATGTGAGGTCCAGAACATATTCTGTAACCTGGAGGGGCTTACAAAGTGTGTCCTCATAGTGGGCATTGTATTGTGGTTCAAACCCTTGGTGCGCCACATAAGGCAGCAGTGGCAGCGCCGCATGCTTTTATGAATCGGTAGTATCACCAGACCTTTTCCTATGTGTCAAGGAGAGAAGAGTCTACCGACTCCTCCCATGTAACGTTCTGCTATTATGTGAAACCCAGAACCTTGCACTAACATTCCAGATGAGTGTTTTTGTGAGTGTGTGCTTGTGTGTGGCAAATGTATGGTAATAGGACTCTGTGTGTTGTGAGAGTCGAGGAACACTGGGATACCCTTGATTTAGCACGACACAAGATGGAAAATAGGCATTGCTCCCTTGGACAGGGGGAAGTGTACTATCCCATACCTGTGCACAGATGCTTAGTGCACAGATGCCTGTCGGTCTATGAGGGGGGTAAAGTGAGTGCCAGGCCTTGTACGATGAGAAAATGTCCAGAAGGAAAAGCGCAGCATGTTCCTGGCATGAGGAACACTCCAACTGTGTTGGAGAATGAAGCTAGAAGTGGTCTGTGCTGTATGCACCAATACTTTACAAGTATGGGAACCACCACGTCACCTGGGGCCTGTGGCACCAATAACTAGTGGTACTGCTGCTGAAGCTGGAGAGGAGGTGCTGTGTTGCCACTGAAATGGGTGTTCAATCATCCTTGAAGGCTGCAACTGCCAAAGACACATCATTACTAATGAACTGGGCTAGGCACCAGTCTGCATTCGGCCTGGAAGACCGCAACTACCAAACACATCATGCAGCTATTCAAGACTTGCTGCACTGACTCCATCCAGAGATTCCCATTACTGAAAAGGCATCCTGGTGCTGATACATAGAACTACAGAACTAACTGGAAAACCACCACATTTTCAAGGCCTTTCAAAAAGGCAACAGATTGTTAATAAGACGCTGATGGGGTGGCAATAAATTCGATGTCCAAAGTCACCATAACCAAGAAGTCTCTGCCTCCCATACAAGAGCTTCGTAATCTTGACACAGAAACGAGACACTCATCTGAGGATATTACATTTCTAGCAGGGTGGTAATGGTGGAATTTCTACTGCAAGTATGTGGGGTAAAAGTGGTGGTAGGCTCTGAAAATAATGCACAGGACCTTAAAAATAATTCTTTTAGAAACAGATAGCTAATACATTGCCCTTAAAGATGAAGTTGAAGGAGCAGGTACAATGATTCCAAGCTAAACAAGCTGCTTTGTTCTGAATCTGCTTCTCTGTAGCCGATGCAAAGGTGAGGACCAGTCATAATGAATTGTAGTACTCCAGGCAACAGAGAAAGGTGGAGTGAACCACTAGTGGTCTAGTTTTATCAGGGAGATAAAGTATGATTATTTTGTAAGCAATTTCATTAAGAAAAAGCAGGTGGAAGAAAGTTTACTGACCTGAACAACTAAAGAAAGGCCCAAATTGTGAACAGAAGAAACAGGAGGGGGATTGGGGGATGGTCCCAAACTAAGAAGGTCAAAAGCCTTAAGGAAGACCTTTAAGAGAATTGCACCCAAAGAGGTTTTATTTAAGGGAGTTGAAACACATCCACTCTATAGCTGCCATCATGCAGTTGTTATAAATATAGAGAGAGCATCACAAGAAAGATCCAGTATTGACATCAGGATCTGCGTGTCATCCGCAGAACACAAATTTCAGACCAAAAGGGGGGACGAGCGAAGCCAGGAGGCATATATAAATTTAATAAGAGTGGAGTTTAACAAAGAGCCCTCTAGAACACCATGAAACATGGATTTAAATTTAGATTGAAAAAGTCCAAGCTGCACAGCTTGAGCTCAGTCAGACAAATAAGACAATCCGGGCAGAGCAGAGCCTGCTATTCCAATCCTCTGTAAATGGTACAGGAAATGATTATGAGAGACTATGTCAAAGGCTGCAGATAAATCCAGCAGAACCAGAACAGAAGAGCTGCCCTGGGCTGCCAGAAGACACAGGTCATCTAGAACATAAGCCAAAGCGGTTTCTGTGCCGCAAGATGGGCAAAACCCTGACTGGACTTCATCTAAAATACTATTGCTTTCCACAAAAAGTGACAGCTGTTTGTTAATAGCCTTCTCCAAAATTGTATTGGTTAGGGAAGCAATAAAATTGGTTGATACTTGTCCAGCACTTCGGGGGTCTGTGTTAGCTTTTTTTATGTAGCAGGGGTAAGACCAGTGCCTACATCCAGGATTTAGGTGCTATCTTCGATATAATGGACTTATTACATAAGTATAATAATGTCTGGAGCAGTTCTGGAGATCATTTACGAGAAAGCTGTGGAGGGCAAGGATCCAAAAGGGAGCCTGAAAACATACAAGCCATCAAATCGATACATCCTGGCGTGAGAAGCTGGTGCATCACATAAGGCGGCAGTGGCAGCATTTTTGCACAAATGAACATCTAGGATGAGAGCTGTTATACGGAGTTGTGCATCTAACCAGTGGAGTAATCAGACTTGATCCGGACATGTGCCAATTGAATGCCTAAGTCCGTATCAACCTTGGGACAGTAGACGTTACAGAGCTCCTAGAACTGGGAGAGCGTATAGAGAGGGGTTGTGTTATCTTACTGAAGATCTTAACTGAGATTACAACCTTGCAATTTCGATTCCTATCGAATGGTGTACCATTTCATTTGCTGTGCGATTAAAGTACTTTTTTGGGACAGGAATGACCCCTGTCTGGTTTACAGTAATGTTCCTCCTGTTCGGAGTGCGAGTACAGTGAGGCCCCAGCCTCACTGTAATCTAGTGGGTGCGCGAAGGCCTAGGCCTGTTCCTTGACATGAGTAAGATTGGCCTTATTTATTTGACAGTGGACTTACATCCTCATCATGGGTTTAACAATTGGAGGGCAGGTTACAGCAAGGCATTTTTTGTGAATCAATAGTCATGACCAGACCTTTTTATCTACGTCACTGGAGTGTAGTCCTATTGGCCATTGTGCAAGGTTCTGATGCTACGCGCTAACCTAGGTCCTAGAGCTCCCATGCCAGTGGATGTTTGCTCTGTGTGGTGCACGCACTCTATGTAGGAGTGAACCACTTTAATGGCTTTTTGGAAGTCCTTGGCTTGTTCATGTGCAAAAGATGGGAGGTCATTTCCCCAGACAGTGGAAGTGTATTACTGACACTCCTGAAACTGAAAGGGGAAAGAGACCTAGACACTGTATTGGGGAAAGGGGAGACAGACCTACCCTTACAAATTCAATTAGGCTCTTTCTGTAAGAAGCTGCCGATTAGTCTTCGCGAGCACTGCCATTTGGTAGATGGTGGGGTTGAAGGGTAGGACTGATATCTCTCTTGTTCAGAGTTCTTTAGGGGAGGCCTGCCTTTTGTCTTTTTCACTGATCACTGTTCAGAGTGGCTGTTAATAGCCAGGTGGGGAAAGCTCCCACTTCTTTGTGCCTCTGTTGCAGGTCGTCCAACTTGGAGATATCATCTGCCGACCCAACCTGAGATGAATATGCTATGGGGAGCATCACTCTACACAAAGGCTGTGTTTGGAAGACCGCCTGGAAAGGACACTTGAAAGAAGAAGAACTAACCCAAACCACTTTAGAGAGTGCAGAGAGAATCCACATTCCTGGTCTGCTTTAGCTGTATAGAAGCGGGAGCTGCTTACCCACTTCTTGTTCCAGTTCAAAGTTCTCTTTGACCAAGTAGGGGATGCTCCACATAGTACTCAGAGGATAATTGTGCAAGCAGAGCTGGTGTCTGCTTAACAGCCAGCTTCCCAGAGGCGAGGGGCCATCACCTCGAGTCTTGACAGAAAGGAAGAGCTGTCTCCCTTCCCTGAAGCTTACGAAGGCTGCCTGCCTCAGAAGAGAGAGAATAAGCGTGACAACCTTGCAGGTAGTGATGACTACCAGACTGGGCAGAAGCAGCTGACCCCGGATCAGATGGTTCCATCCGTCCAGTGAGCCAAGAGAGTGAGCCACTGGCATGCTCCTGGACAGAAGTGTCTGCTCTTTTGCCTAAAGTGGCTGTATCGTGGCACTGCCAAAGTGCATCTGAACGGACTGTGCCAGTGACCCAGAAAGCAGCCTGCACCATGGCACTATCCTGAGGTGTGCCAAAGCGTACAGCTCTGTTGTGACCTTGCAAGTGGCCTTTACTACGGCACTGTCCTGAAGGGTGCCCAAGCGGACTGTGACCCTGAACATTTGTGCCCAAAGCAAGCTGATCCACGGCAAGTTGGGAAGTGAGACCATAGTGGACTGCACCGCTGTGAGGACGGATCGGAACAAGTCGCTGCCCTGAGAAGTGTCTGATTGCAGGTACTATGACCCCACCTTACTCACCCTGCACCAGAAGAGGGCCTGCGAACCACCGGAGGCTGTAGGCGATCCCAGAGGTTGTCCGCAAGTCAGACTTCAGGCAGCTGCTACCGCCACAGATGGAACCGGAGTGCAGAAGCAGTTGCCGCATCTCTCTCCTCCCACTACCAACCCCCTACTGGGAGGTACTAGATGTGTGCTGCAGGTCCATCAATTGTTTCTTTTGCATTTGTCGCCCTAAGTGGGAAGGGTATGCCCAGACGTGGGTCCCGTGCTCACTACACCACTGGATTCAAGCTAGCCTGGCTGAAGAAGGGTGATGCCCTGAAACCGGTCCTAGGATGCTTGTTTCCGGTCCAGGGAGGACCTGGCTTGGCAGTTCGGGCTGGACTGTTCCCACAAGGAACAGGGTCAAGACTGATTTGCATATGGCTGGGTCCAAACTGGGGTGGTGTGGTGAGCAAAAGAATGATGGATTTAACCCAGATCCTTGTGACTGGGGGTGAATGTTTGCATTGTCCAGCATTCCGTCCATCAATTGTTTCTTTTGCATTTGTCGCCCTAAGTGGGAAGGGTATGCCCAGACGTGGGTCCCGTGCTCACTACACCACTGGATTCAAGCTAGCCTGGCTGAAGAAGAGTGATGCCCTGAAACCGGTCCTAGGATGCTTGTTTCCGGTCCAGGGAGGACCTGGCTTGGCAGTTCGGGCTGGACTGTTCCCACAAGGAACAGGGTCAAGACTGATTTGCATATGGCTGGGTCCAAACTGGGGTGGTGTGGTGAGCAAAAGAATGATGGATTTAACCCAGATCCTTGTGACTGGGGGTGAATGTTTGCATTGTCCAGCATTCCGTCCATCAATTGTTTCTTTTGCAGCAGGCTTTGCAACAAGCGGGAGAAAAAGACTCACACTGGTGAAATTTAAATACTGGGACTAAGACTGTAAAACAGAGTGTACGAACTCTAACTGAGAGGCCTTACAACTAGTTAAAGGAAGGTGGGGAGGAAGGGGATCTTAAACCATGGATATAGTGGCCACGAACCAATGGATATACATTCCTGCATCTTGCAGTGTGTAGTATTTCATATATGACTGTATTAAAGTGCTTTCATTTTTAGAAAAGACAAGCACTGGGTTGGACAATCAATTATTGCGCTGCTGGGTGATTGTTTAGTCCTGAGCTTGATGCACTCCTACAATAACCCTTCGGAGGAGACTGTGACTACTCGCTATCACAGAGAGTCAAGAGATGAAGGGGCTGTATTTGGTCTGGTTTGTAGAGCCAAAGAAGCCTGGACCTCGGGACATCAGAGGTGTGTTTGGGGGAAGTGTTTGACTTCAGAATAGTACCAAGGAGCACACGTGTCAAGAACTGAAGACAGTCGTGAGAAAGTCTTGTCTCTCTTGACAAGAAAATAGGCACTTTAGGGCGAATCAGGCACCTTATAATAGGATGTTACACGGAAAACTAGGCGAGGATAGAAGCAGTTGAACTGAAGAATGAGACACAGGTGACCAAGCAGGGTGGGAGAAGAAGGAAGCCCAGTAGGGTGGGAGATGAATTGACCCATGAAGGTGACTGACAAAGTGAACACAGCAAAGTGAAAGATGGAACACATACAACAGGACAAGAACTTAGCAGTCAGTGCTATGTGCCCCAGGCACAGTTGAGTGACCACAGAAGGTGGGCAGGCAGAGAAGGAAAGAAGAGGCACATCTCACAACAGGAGGGAAAGAAAATATTCAGCACTGGAGATGGAAAACAAAACAGCAAAAGTGGAAAAAAGGAGTCACAGCACGGAATCAAGCCAGCACAACAATATGGGCATGCAGCAAGAAAACCAAGGAGGGAGAAGGCAGGTGAAGCAAGTATTGTATGTAATAATATAGGAGGGATTGGCACAGGGGGAAATAAAGCAGGACAAGCTAATAGTTAGAAAGTAGACAAGAAGGATAGATGATGGGACCTTACCCTAATTTTCCCAAGGTTCCGGTCAGAGGGTGCGCTCACCAAAATATTTTGTGGAGGGATTTTACCTTTTAGTAAACAAAACAGAAAGAGCAAATCAGTATTATTTATTTACCAACATAGCTTAATATCCATGCACTGTATTGTCTACCTCCCAAAGTCTTCAATCTTTTGCCCTTATGTCTCAATCCATTTGCTCATAGACACCGAATGGGTAAAACCTTTTGATACATCGAGCTCTGTGAGAATTCCAGGGACTGTTCAATTCAGTCAGCTAAAAGATTGGTAGCGTGCAGCATGGTAGCCAACATACAATGAGAACATTCGCCCTGGCAATGGGATGCATCTGCCTGCCACACAAGTACTTTTATTTAGACCACAATGTCATACTTGAAGAATGGTCTTGTGTTGCAGACCCTTGATTACAAGTATCTGAGAGATTCATCTGACCCTATGGGTTCTGGTTGAGAGGTCAAGCACAGACTGTCAGTGGATCAAGTAGTAGCTATGATTTTCTGGAACACACTCAGGACCTCTTAACCTGATGTTGAGGACCAGGTCCACACCACCCTCCTTTTCATTTTCAGATTATGTGAGTATTAGGGATTTTTCTCTGGTTAAGCTCATCAGGCACTCAGGATGGCCAATAAGTTGTGTATGACACTGGAATGTCCTCAGGTGGCAGTCACCATGTTTCCTTTCTGTTGAACTACCATGAGCATCCGAGGGACTGAAGGCATATAATGTGTTGCTGGGATTGAAACCAAAAACCAGAACTAGATCGGTTTTATGTTTCAAAAGAGCCCCTTAATACCTCCCCACGTGATTATTGTGTCTTCTCTCTTCCAACACAGGGTTATTTTCTAATCATGGAAATATATTAGAACTTTTACTTGGTTCTTCCATGCACACGATGTAAGGTTTGCAAGGGAAGTAGTAAAGTGAGAGAATATGAGATTCCGGGAAGCAAGAGAAAATGTCCCAAAACAAAACTGCTGACTTGCAATTCAGAATTTGTAGCATATGGTTTAATGTGTCCCTGTGAAAGGAAGTCTATTGAAAGCACCAAGCATCCTACTTAGAAGCGAGTACTGGAGCACATGCGTGCTATCACAAAGAATGATGCAACATACCGTCGCATGACATTTTGAAACCATGCATGATAGCAATCAGAACCTCTTGAGGTTCTTTTGGCTCAATCAGGTACCAAGAGGCGAAATAGGAGGAGACAGGGTACATAAACTTAAACAACTGGAGTCAACATATATCATCACGTTGTGACCATGATGCCAGTGGGTCTCAAAAAGAATGAGGAGCTTTGGGTTCATTTAGGAGAGTATGGGTTATTGAAATATGAAACTGTGGTGCCAGTGAGGGGCACAGGGATATGAGGTAACATGCAGGTTTATCTGACAGGCGAGATTAGGTGTTCTCCCCTTCACCTTGGGGTTACCTTTTGATGATTTAGCACTGACCGCCCATCCAGGGCGCAATCAAGATGAGAACTGTCTACAGAACCATGAACATCTTGAATGTGCAAATGAGACTGTTTATTCGACAAATGTCTATAGGTTGTGTGACATTTCAGCTGAATCTAATATTGCCAATATGAACGATGAATTACATTTTAATTCTTTATGTAGTGATAAACATGAGAACTGCCCACAGAACCATGAACGATTTTGCTTTGACATTATGCGTAAATGATCTTGTTTATTTCACAAATGTCGATAGGTTCTGTTGTGCAAAGCGCACCTCTGCGCTCTGGATAATTCCACTCTTGTCCACTTAAATCCAAAGGAGTACAGGTAGTCGGAGGTAAAATAGAACAGTTTAATCACGCTTAAGCGGGTGCAAACCAACAAGGAAAAACCTGTTCCGTGAAGGGAATGAACAACTGAAAACAATTCTCCTTTCATATTATACTATATTTCAAACAAGTCTGTGTGCAGACTCCACTCCCCTCCATTGGAAATTTCCTTCCAGTTATACATACAAAAAAAATAGCTAACCACACTACATTTTCAAGGTAAGTAATGTAAGAGAGATTCACAAGGCTTGACTAATTGCAAATTGGATGGGAAAAAAAGTCAATGTCAGCACGTACATGGAAAAATTTCTCAGACAACGTTGTAGAAAGCCAGGCAGATTTAAAAAAATGTCTGCACTCATGTTAATATCATATTACCTTTTCCTCACTGTGGCAGTTTAGCTGAACCACACATCACCAACACAAATTATATTAACGGGATGATTCCGCTGAAATCCCAGGGAACTTAAATGATAGCTCATTCAGGCGTAATTTGAAAGTAGCAGCACCGAAGTATACCTGTCCTTAGCAATGAAACATGACACATCTAGTATTGATTGGACTATCTGCTCAACTGCAATTAACAGTTACGGCAACAGCATTATAAATATGCATGTTGTCTGTTTTTATCCCCAATCATGTGATTATGATGAAGTCATGAGTTGTTATAACGAGTTTTCATTAAACTTTTAACATGCAAATGTTAAGCCTATAAACTGCATGAGCGATGATTGCAGGAAGGCAAGGGCAGTATTGCAAGTCAAACTATGTATCTATAACATGGCCGCTGTATTTACGATAAAGATAAGCACTAGCCTGATCGGAAAAAATAGCTCTGATGTTCATGCCACTGTTATGATTTGGAATATAAGTAAAGGAAAATGGCGCACCGCTCACTAACATTGATAAAGGCAGGACCCGAAACGCGTCTGCTGTCTGCACGGCAATAAATTGAACTATTTTCTGACCCTCTGAGTGCCTGTTTTTTGTTCCTTGGTTGAACATTTGGCTTGATGAGTACATGAGTAACCACCCTCACCGACAAGCGGCACCCACTGCAAGTGGAGCAGCATCGCAGTGGTGGAACATCAAAAGAGAATAAGCATTTGCAATGCAATAGGTCTTGCATTAGTTACATTTTCAGTTATTGGCGTTGTAAATAGCAATGTTTCTTTATGAGTTCGCAATTAACCAGTAGCGGGGATCCAGAGAAAAAAATAAACAAAGCAAATACATGCCAGACAAAGTAAACTGCAGCATTTTATGGGTTCTTAAGAGGGAAGATGGAGGGAAGGAGAGAGTGGAGGAGGGAAGGAGAGAGTGGAAGGGAAAGAGAGGAAGAGTGAAGGGGCAGGTGGGGAGTCAGTAAAGGGGCAGATAGACGGGAAAGAGAGATAACAGAGTGCTAAAAACTGGACAGAGGCGCATATTAAAGTTAAGTATGCTACAGTGTTTTTTTAAAAACACCATGGCTGCTGCACAACCTGTGAGCGTTAAGATGCAGGCAGATGGGACTATGATGCAGTCCTGTGATTTTGAAAAGCACACTGACAGCATATGGTTGTAGATGGGGTGCTAGTATAGTGGGAGAGTTGGGGGAGGGGGAGGGTAATGATGGAGTTTTAGCTACGCTAGGCGGTAGAAGGCGGTGCCAGAGACATAGCCCGGAAGCGACATGGGCTGCCGAACAGCAGAGCTTATTGAGAACAGCATTAGCCCCTATGAATTCTTAAATGCTGTGTTTCTTTAGTCACAAGCTGGAAGTACTTATAAGTAAATGCCTGCCGGTTTATTGGTACGCCAGCCAAGGAAATGGTGCTAAGGGAACACAGGGTTTACTGCGTTAGAAATTAGAGGTGGTCAAAGGAAGGGTAAAAGCACGCGCGAGTGTGGCAGCACGGGTGGGGGGGGGGGAGCAAGGGCCGCATTTCGGCAACTTTGGCCAAGGGACTGCGAAGAGTGGAATTACAACTTTAAAGGGGGGGAGGGGGGGCTGCCCAGGAGGCTTTGAGATGAGGATGCCTAGGCAATAAACTTGGCAAGCGTGTGCGCTGCCTAGCGCACTTAATTTCTGATTTCCCAGCTATTATTTACATGAGTAAATGAAAAAAGTGCATAAATTAAAGTTTAAGTGATACACAGTGTGCTCATTTGCATGCCTGCATTGCCCGAAAGGCCTTGCTTGGAGCCGCTTTTATCTGAAGCCGTGCAAGGTGAGAAACTGCAAGTAATCAGAGCGGGGGAGGCTAGTGTCCGACAAAGAGGGGCCAAGCTTGCTGAAGACTAAGTTGTCTGAAGAGAGCAACGTGCCGAGGTCGGCCAGTGTGCGCTGGCAAAGCTGCCCCGTTCTCCCCCGCACATCTCCCATGCCTGCTGTCTGCTGCTCAAAAGCAAACTTGCACTTAATTACTAATTACCCAGCAGGAAAGCTGGTATCGTTAGAACCAGGGAGCAGCAGCTATAGGAAGGCAGAGTCCAGGACGCCAGGCCGTGCGTTTGAAAAGTGGGAGGGAGGAGGAGAAAGCAGCTGCAGCCGAAGAGAGGGAGCAAGCTGATCTTAAAGAAGCACAAAAAAAAAAAAAAAAAAAAAAAAAAAAAAGGAGTGCCCCATAACTAATAAATAAAATAATGAGTAACAGCACATGTAACAGGGGTAGTTCTTATGAGAGGTTACAAACATAGAAAAGGAGGGACTACTGAGCTTATTAACCAATTAAAAGCAGACATTTACGAAGGACATTAAAGGGAGCTAATTCGAAAGATGTTCGGAGCTTAATGCCCATATCCTGAATACAGCATGTCTCAAAGAGACAGCGCTGCCTAGGCAAGACCTAAAAAATATATATATATATATATATATATATATATATATATATATATATATATATATATATATATATATATATATATATATATATAAACTGTTACTTGCAATTTATACATAACAGCTGGGGTTGCAGCCTCAAAGACAGCGCAATTCAGATTAGCAGGCCATTCATTTGTTTATATGGTGTCGTGTTTTTCATTGCTTCCCATGCCCACTCTGTCAGCCTATATGTTCTACTTCAAAAGGTAACCATAAGCAAAAGGTGAGCTAACTAACTGTCTGGAATAGAGTAACAGGAAATAAAGCTGCAGTTAATGTCAGAAAATGTCAAGGCTTAGGTGCAGTTTGCCCTGACATTAAGCCTCAGTGTTCAGTTCCTCTGCTCAGATTTACAGTCTCACCCAGTTCAAACCTAAGAGTTAGAGTCCAGCGCCGGCAGTGGGGGTCTGCAGCACACGTTGATCTTCACTCCCACTTCGGAGAGAGACGTGCCAGCTTGAGGCTTGAGCCACGGTCCAGGCAGGACCACAGCAGAACATCACCAAGAGCAGCTTCAAAAGTTCTCAGGTGCTGGTTCCCGTGAGTGAAGGGCCTTCTTCCGGGTCGGAGAGTAGTTGCAGTCCCTCGACCACAGAGGTCAGATGTCAAACCAGGGCGAGAGCAGCAACCACAGGGGTCACAGGTGCAGCAGCACAGCACCTGGTATGCAGTTGTTTGAAAGGCAGCAGCATGGCCCGCCCAGGCACAATGTTCGAAATGGAGGCACACTCCGCCCTGGGAACACTACTTCTTGACAGGGGTGGACTGCACCTCAGCATATCTTCATGATGGCAGCAAACTCCGCCTCCACACATACTTCCTGTCTGCAGTACAATCCACCTGGGGCACGTTCTTCTGGGGGTAGTGGAGATGGCCGTTGTTTGCGATTGCTCTGGGAATCATCCTCCTGGAGAACTGCAGTCCATTCGCCTCAAGGCCTCAGTCTGCCTCAGAAGGCAGACTAACTCAGGTCACGGGGTCAAGCAGCTCAGGTCAGTCACACCTCTGCAGGGTTGACAGGCTCCTATCCTCTCTCAGCAGCAATTTGGCTTCAGCTCACTTTAGGTTAGAGATTCAGTTTCTCCCAGCAATTTAGTTTCTTCCAGCAAAGCCAGACTCCAGAGAAGTCCTTTCACCTTTGGAAAGTAGGCTGTGAGAGGGGCACCCACTCTGGATGTGCTATAGTCCTAGGAGCACTCGGGCGGGAGGTGTCTGTCTGTCTATACTGAGAACTTGACCAAAAGGCAACATAACGCTGTACATGGTTAAAGACAAGCATAAAGTCAAGAAGTAATATGATAGGAAGCTGTATTGTGGACAGTTAATGGATAGTTAAGGGGTGTTCAATGATAGGAGTCTTCAACTTTGTCCTAAATTGGAGCAGTGTTGGGGCAGTCCTAATGGATACAGGATGTTGTTACGGATTCTGGAAGCATAAATGGAGGAGGCCTGCTGCCTTGTGTTAATTTTTTTTTACACTTCATAGTCTACAGTCTGATAGCATCCTTACTGCGGGTGTGCCGGAATCCACAAGAGATGGTATGCTTGTCTGCATGATAGACGGGAGTGCTGGTCATGATAGCTTTGTAAATAATGCAGCTGGAATATGGAACCCGCAGGCCTCCATTACTCATTAAGTATAGCCAGGGCCACAGGAGTTTAGCTGCAAGGGATGAACACATTGTGCAGTGGGGTTAACTAAATTATGCAGCAAGAAAGGGCAAATTGTGGTGCATAATGCAGCACACATTGAAGCACTATCTCTTCACCATTTTGTCATGTTTATAATGTTATCACTATTTGATCACAGGTGCACTGCATTAGTACCAGTTTAACACCTTAATTAAGCAATCAGCAAAAATAAAGTTGACTTCTCATTCAGTGATAAAGGATCTTCCAACTCGTGGCAGCGTTTTTAGTAACTCTGGATCCAGTTGAGCTACAATTCTTTTTCGTTAAAATCTGCTAATTATGCATAAGATGATGACATATGGCAAGACGGAAAATCCATAATTAAGGGGAAAACAACACAGCAGCAGAATTTCATAATTCTAGTGGCCCCAAGTATTGCACAGATTTGTGGCAAAGTAAACGGCAGTAGTATTGCAACTAAGTGGCAGTGATTTAATCAGCCTCGGGTCTATCAAGAATTAAACCAGTTACTGGACAGTAGCAAGAGCATTTTTAGGACGAGCCTAGCGCAGCGCGCATGCGCTGCTCTGCGAGGCTTCTTGTAACTACTCTAAACTACTCTGTGTGGGTCTGCCTCCCCCCACGCATTGCGTTGGCTTTTGCATGTGTCATTTTGTAATCGTATCCTGCAAATGGCTAAAGGTGGGTGCATGCCCCACCTCTTTTGAAAAGGTTCACTCCCACGGCGTTTTGCTGGCGGGAGCGAGCAGCGGTGCGCAGGGCAGCAGCTGCAGTGCCTCCTTGTCTCCCCTGCACCACAACCCCTTGTCTCCCTGTGCCCGCCCCCACCACTCCTCTTGAGCTGCTTGTTTTTAGGTTGAGCCTAGAGTCAGCGCGCATGCGCTGCTCTGCGTGACACGGTGTCTCTATTGTATGGGGTTTGGGCACACCTCTTGCATGTCCCTCGCTATTCATTGGCGCCTTTCAGTGCCTTTTTAATTCCGTTTCTTTTGTGTGGCAAATGGCTCCCGTTAGTCCCTCCTTTCATGGTTTAGTTCACGCCCTTAGCGACTGGCCCTCTTACGTTTCTTATCTCGCCAAGGGGCATTTAGGTTAATTTGGCTGAACTATTTTCTTACTTTGCTTTGCCTCTCGATATTGGTTTGTTGATTTTTAAGGGGGGGGGTGGAGGGGGAGACAATCGAGCTTAAGCTGACGCGATTTTTCCCATGCCGTCCTCTCCGCCGTTGCCCAGCCTCACTTTACTGCTACTCTCAGTCAGCGGCCGCTTCCTGCTCCCATTCATCATCCCCGCACGCATCTGCGTGCATCTCGGACTCTCGGGTGCTGTCAGCGCCATCTACTCCCTTTGGGCAAGCTTTGAGTGTATATAAAAGGCACATGCTATTGTTAGCTAATTTACACTATTGTCTGCTCTTTTAACTTCAAAGTGACAATAGTCTTCCTGTAAAGTGAAGGCCACTCACATTCTTAATGCAGCTTATCTCAGAGGGTGTGGCTTAATGGCTTTGGCGGCCGAATTCGGAGTTGGGGATCCAGGTTCGAGTCTGGCAGAAGGCTCAAACATCCAGTGATTCTGGGCAAAACACTTTATTTTTTTTTTTAAATAGGGTGAACTCCACCCCAAGGTATCAGAGCGCTTTACACGGCACCAGTTGCGTTACAGATAGACACATTCATTACCCCCTCATGGGTCCTTCTCATCCCAGTCCTTACAAAGTGAGGCAGTCCTGCCTCCAACCAGCCAATCAAAACGCCAGAAACCAAAAACTCAAAGGTCATATAAACCCCTCCCACCCACCGCCATGCCTGTTTTTTTCTTCCTCCGACGGCGGTCGGAACGCTGGTGCTCCGTGTATCCTGTATGCGGTTTCAAGTTTTTTGCGGGATGTGTTGCGGTGCCGTGAGTTTTTAAATTCAAAACCTGCTTTGTTGAAGGTCTTTCATTGTGCTGTTTCCTTTGAACTTTCGTTTTTTGTTTCTGCGCGGCAGTTCTGGTGCTCTGGTCGGCCGCGCTCCTGGTCAGGACGCTCCCCGCGCATGTGCTGGGCTGGGGCGGGGAGCTCTCCTGATGTCCTGGCCCCGGGTCGTTCTGGCGCTGGGGGTTTCAAGCAGCGTCCGGCCCCCGCGGCCATGTTGTGCGTCTATGGCTGTGGGTGGAGACTGCAGGGCTGCCCTTTTGCTGATTTTCCAAGTCTCTCGTCACGAGACTTGGTTGATTGGGGGCAGTATATCATGGGGGTTGCTGGGCGCTTCCTTTTTGTGTGTTTGGAGTTTTCCTGTGTGGTTTAGTCCTTTTTAGGTCTCGGCCTGCACCAGCGCTTGCGCTGGTCTGGCCGAGAGTTTTAGTAAGCGGGTTTTGGAAGTGCAAACACTGGCTTTCGGCTGGCGACCAGCTTGAGTTCACGATGGCGTGCACGCGCAGCTGCCATCTGTTGTTTCCTATCTCTTCCTCATTTCCTCGTCATGGCTCATTAACTCTCTGGACTCTGATGTTTCAATCGCAGCAGCAGCTCACATTACCAACTGAGGGCCCTGGACTACAGTCACATGAAAAACAACAGCGATTAGCATTGAAATGCAAGCTTTTTTTGTCTAGTTAGAAATATTGCTTCGGTGGGTTGATTTCACCTTATATCGCTATTTGTTTTATATTGGGAGTCACAGCCTAATTACCAGTATTTTTGTCTCTCACTGTTTTTTTTTTTATATATTTATTCGCGCAAAGCACAAAGCTATATTTAAGGTTACTTTTTCCGCGTCACTTCTTCACTCTATTTAAACTCCACACCCCCCACTCTTATTGTCTCTCTCCTTCTCTCTCTCTCCCCTCTCTAATTCTCTCTCTACTTAATTAACTCTCCCCGCTCTATCTTTTTTAGCCTTTCATTCTCTCTCACCCCTTTATCTGTTTCTCTTTCAAACTCCTTCATTCACTCTCTCTCCCCCTTCTTTCTCTCTATCCCGCTCCACTCTTTATTCTATGTACACCCTTTCTCTCTCTTTCTCTCTCACCACCCTCTCTAATTGGGCATTATATCTTCACTATCTCTCACTCGGCAACACCACAGCATCACTCAGCGCAACCACAGCATCAATCAGAGCCAGCACAGCATCACTCAGTGCAACCACAGCATCACTCAGCGCAACCACAGCATCACTCAGCGCAACCACAGCATCACTCAGCGCAACCACAGCATCACTCAGCGCAACCACAGCATCACTCCGCGCCACCACAGCATCACTCCGCGCCACCACAGCATCACTCCGCGCCACCACAGCATCACTCCGCGCCACCACAGCATCACTCCGCGCCACCACAGCATCACTCCGCGCCACCACAGCATCACTCCGCGCCACAACAGCATCACTCCGCGCCACAACAGCATCACTCCGCGCCACAACAGCATCACTCCGCGCCACAACAGCACTCCGCGCCGCCACAGCATCACTCCGCGCCGCCACAGCATCACTCCGTGCCGCCACAGCATCACTCCGCGCCGCCACAGCATCACTCCGCGCCGCCACAGCATCACTCCGCGCCGCCACAGCATCACTCCGCGCCGCCACAGCATCACTCCGCGCCGCCACAGCATCCCTCCGCGCCGCCACAGCATCCCTCCGCGCCGCCACAGCATCCCTCAGCGCCGCCACAGCATCCCTCAGCGCCGCCACAGCATCACTCAGCGCCGCCACAGCATCACTCAGCGCCGCCACAGCATCACTCAGCGCCGCCACAGCATCACTCAGCGCCGCCACAGCATCACTCAGCGCCGCCACAGCATCACTCAGCGCCGCCACAGCATCACTCAGCGCCAACACAGCATCACTCAGCGCCAACACAGCATCACTCAGCGCCAACACAGCATCACTCAGCGCCGCCACAGCATCACTCAGCGCCGCCACAGCATCACTCAGCGCCGCCACAGCATCACTCAGCGCCGCCACAGCATCACTCAGCGCCGCCACAGCATCAATCAGCGCCGCCACAGCATCAATCAGCGCCGCCACAGCATCAATCAGCGCCGCCACAGCATCAATCAGCGCCGCCACAGCATCACTCAGCGCCAAGACAATATCACTCAGCACCACCACAGCATCACTCAGCAACACCTGAGTATCATTCAGCATCACCTCAGCATCGTCTCCGCAACAGTCACCACCACCACCACTACCACCTCAGCATCACTCAGCACCACCTCAGCCTACTCTCGGAATCTGGCATCTGTTGATTCTCCCTAGCGTCTGGCCGCTGCTAGTGTTATAATACAGGTACTAGTTCCCAACCTTCACCCTCCGATTGTTTATGCCCCCTCAAAAAAAAAGCTTTAACAAACAACCATTGCAATAGGCAGAAACAAGTTGCCAGCATTGCAAGAACAAAAGAAAACTGAGGAAATTTTTTATTGTAAATACTTTTTTAATATGGTCGTTCAGGTTTACATAATGCCTTCTTGGTCATATATAAAGTAACAAAAATGCTTCTGACACTTTTTTATTATAACTTTTCAGCATGCCGCACAGCAGCCACACTTCTCTACAGCACAGCTTGAAGACATTGGCAAAGTCAATAGCTCTGGCTAAACACTTATAAGGCCCCAAAGGCGAGACCTATTGGCTATGCCAATGCTTGTTCCTCTGGCGCTGGGTGCTGGGGCTTCCTCTCCGGTGCCTGCATTAGTGGTGTCCGTGCGGCATTATGTCCAGGACCTGCAAGAGGATGACGTTTTGCAGTTTTCTGAGGCGGATTTGCATTTCCAGTCTGCGCTGCTGGTGCCTGCGGATGATGTGGAGGATATGGGCAATTCCCCTGAGGGAAGTACGTCCAGGGCTAGGTTCTTTCGGACATACTGGTCCATATTGGGGGGTAATTAGTTTTGGCCCTATCTCATTTTCGGATGAGGGGTTTTACTCCCGGTATTGTTCCTCTGTGGTGGATGACCTTCCCTTCCATGCTGTCCTGAAGGATATGCTGTCTATGGAATGGCTTGAGGTTGATATGCAGAGTATTCCTCGCTTTCTGGGGCAGCGGTATCTCCTGGCGGACTTTGACACCCTGTTTCCTCGGGTTCCCAAAGTCAGTTCTCTTTTGTCATCTAAGGCTTCTCATTTTGGGGTGCGTGCTGGCACTTCTGCGGCCTATGCCTCACAGGTCCTTCTGTTGGATTTTGGGAAATTGTTTGCTTGTTTGCTGGTTCAGGGGGACCCTTCTCCTTTGTTGGCTCAGATGGAGGTCTTGGCACTGTTCCTCTCGGATGGGACTTTTGGTTCCTTGTGGGCCTTCTCCTCGGCTGCCGGGGCGGCGGTGGCTGGTAGGAGGTCTCTCTGGACCGCGCTTGGTGCCTTGACGCTGCTCAGACTCCTTGGTCCGTTGCCTGCCTTTTTGTGGGTCCCGGGTTTTTTTTTGTGGCTTTTTCCAGCGGCGGTTTATGCGAGGGTACTTGTCTTTTTCCATGTTCTGGAGTTTCCAGGTACTCTTGTCTTCTTCCCGGCCCTTTCGTGGTCGGGTTCGTGGTCGGGGGGCTGCGTTCCATTGGTTCCCGGACTATACTGCGCCTGCGGCTGCCCCTGGTTGTTGGTCACTTGGTGTTATGCCCTGGTGGAGTCGCCGTGGCCTGGTGGTTATGGTCTCTTCCTCGAGTTTTTGTGTGTTCCAGTCCTGGTGTTTCACTGGTTGTGGGTTCCTATCTGCATTGTTGGCGCTGTTGCGAACTTTGGGGGCTGGGCTCCTTTGTTCCTGGTTCGTTTGTCCGGTCTGATTTCCGACTGGTGGGGCCTGTCGGTCATCGGTCTTGGTTGCCGGATTCCGTTCTGGGGCCGTCCCCCTTTTGGACTGTTTTCGGGTTACCCCGTTGTCCATAGGCCCCGTGTTGCGTTCTGCCATGTTCTCTGGCGTTGACCTGTTTTTGTCACAGGGCACTGTTGTGCTGGTTCCGGTGGCGGTGCGGGACCTGGGGTTCTGTTCCTTTCTGGTCCTGGTTCAGGCGCCCGTTGATTCCTTCCGCTCGGTTCTGGGTTCCCGGGCTTTGTACTTATTGGTGCGGCTGGGTCATTTTGGTTGACCCTGGCAGTCCGTCGTGCCCCTCATCCTGGTGGGCGATTTGGAAGTCGCCTGTTTTCCCGTTCCCGTCCATCCGGCGGGTCATCGGTTCCTGCGGTTTGCGGTGGACGTGTTCCATTACCGGTTTCTGGTGTTGCCTTTTCGGCCTCTCTTCTGCTCCCCGGGTTTTTTCCAAGGTGTTGGCACCTGCTGTGGGGGTTTTGCTGTGTCTGGGTTTCCCTGTGTTTCCCTATGTTGCTTTTGTCTGGTTTCTGCTTCCAGCCTCCTTGGGGCTCTTCTGGCGGTGGTGGCGTCGATGGCCTTGTTCCAGGTTATAGGGTTCATGTTGGATCTGGCCTTTCTCATCTGGTTCCTGTTCGGGGACTTTGGTTTATCGGAGGCCTGTTCGTCGCTGTGCGGGGCGGTTTTTCTCCTTCCGGCTCGGTTCTCTACCCTGTTGGCTCTTCTGCGGGTCCTGCTGGGTCACCCTTCTGCCCCGTCCGGGGGTTGGTGGCTGCCACCACGGTTGTGGTTCCTTGGGCTCACCCGCGCCTCCGGTCCTTGGTGGTTTTTCTGTTGACTCATTGGGTCCCTTCCCGTGCGGGTTGCGTGGCTCTGGTTCCTCTCTCCCCTGTTCTGGTTCCTTCTTTGGCCTGGTGGCTCTGCTCTCCCGACCTGGTGTCGGGGTGGGTTTTCTGCTTCCTTCTCTCCTCTTGTTGGCCTCAGACGCCTGTCCTTGGGGTTGGGGGGCCGCATTGGGGTCCTTGGTGGCCGAAGAGTCTGTTGGTTTGTGCCGGCTTTCAGGTGGCTTGTTGTTACTTGCGCCTTCATGGGGGGTGTCCGGGTGCGCATCTCTGTACCTGCTGTCTTCCGTGATTTGTGTCTGGGCGGGCTCTTGTCTGTTGGCATTGAGGGCTGTTTATGTTCATGGGCGTCTGAGTTTTCCTAGGTGCAGCTTGGGCCGCTTCATCCCATCCTCTATTTTGTGCCGTCTGTCTGTTCCCCTATTCCGGGACCTTTGTCTTCGGTTTGAGGCCCTCTGGATCGGTCTTTTTTGCTTCTCCTCACGGCGCTCTTCTCCCCCTGTTTTGTTCCGTGGTGGTCTGTCCTCTGGCTTGGGGGTTGCTCTCTCGTTTCCTTGGCCTTTCTGTATGCCTTCCCTCCTATTTCTCTCCTCCTGAGGGTGCTGCAGCGAATTCGGGGGGGGTGAAGGTGTCTGGGTTGTTGGTTGCTCCTTTTTGGCCTTGCTGCCTTTGATTTCCCCTCCTGCTGCTGCGGGGGTGGGTTTGGCCGGCTTCTCTTGACTCCGGCTCTGCTTCTGTGTCCGCACCAGTCTTTGCCCTGTGTTTGTCGCTCGCATCTGACGGCCTGGCTCTTGGGTGGCTGTCGTTGGCATCTTTGGGCTGTTCTTCTGTGGTGGCCTGTGGCATTCGGTTGTTGCGTCGGCCTTCGCCACTTGAGAACTTTGGTGCGCGTTGGGGCTCTTTTGTCTCATGGTGCTCTTCTCTTGGTCTGGTTCCGTGTTTGGAGATCCGGCTTCTGTTCTTGTCTTTCACCAAGATGGGTTTTTGATGGCCCTTTCCCCTTCCGCCTTGTCTGCTCGTTGGGCTGCGGTTCAGGCTTGTCGGGGTCCCGGGGCCTCTTTGGAGGTAGTTGCTCCTTTGGTGAGTCAGATTCTGCGTAGTTTTCGGCTTCTACGTCAGGTCTCTCCTGTGGTTGTGCCTTCTTGGGTTTGCCTACTGTTTTGCGGGGTCTGCTGTTGCCCCCTTTTGTGCCTTTGTTGGAGGTTGTTTGTTGTGGTTGTCCGCAACGGTGGCTTTTTTGTTGACCGTCACCTCCGCGCTTCGGTTGGGTGAGTTGGATGCTTTGCTTCTCTCCTTCCCTTCTTTGTAGTTTCTGCTGGATGGGGTTGTTTTGCGGCTGGGCCCGGTTTTTCTCCCTGGGTTTCCTCCGTGTTCCATTTGAAGCTGGAGGTGGTTCCTTCCTTATTTGCCTGGGGATGGGGATTCCTTTGTTCCTTCATCCTTGGCTGTTCGCACCTTTTGGTTTTTCATCCTCCGTGCTTTGGGGTTTTGTCTTTCTCCTGCCCGTCTCCTGTGGGGGTGTGGCTCGGGGTTGGCTGTTTTCTCCTTCCGCCTTCATTCGCTCTGTGCATTTGGCAGTCTGCCTATCTTGTGGGTCTGCCTCCTCCGTTTCTGGTGCCGGGTCGTTCGACACGTTTTGTGTCCGCTTCATGGGCTGAGGTGGCGGGGGTCTCTGTCCTGGAGTTTTTGTAGTGTGGCCTCTTAGCGGTCCCGTCTAACGTTTGTAATGCATTGTCGACTTGGTGTTTTACGTGCATCTGTTGACAGTTTTGCTGTTGGCGTTCTGTACGCTGCTGTTCGTTGATCATTTGTTTGATTACAGTTTTGTATTTTCTGCATGGATCCCTGGTGTCCTGCATTTTTTCTTCCTGGTTCTCTGCTTGTGAGTTCCTCACTTTGTAAGGACTGGGACGAGGAGGACCCATGAGGGGGTAATGTCTTGTTACTTACCGGTAATCTTCATTACCCAGATTAGGGTCCTCCTCGTCCCAGTCCTCTTCCCTCCCTCCCGCTGTGTTTGTGTCTGGGACTTGTTGATAACGGGCATGGCGGTGGGTGGGAGGGGTTTATATGACCTTTGACTTTTTGGTTTCTGGTGTTTTGATTGGCTGGTTGGAGGCAGGACTGCCTCACTTTGTAAGGACTGGGACGAGGAGGACCCTAATCGAGGTAATGAAGATTACGGGTAAGTAACAAGACATTTTTAGGCACGGAGAGATTAAGTGATTTGCCCAGAATCACAGGATGTTTGAACTTCCGGCCAGACTCGAACCTGGTTTCCCAGCTCCAAAGTCGGCCGCCCTAGCCTTTAAGCCACACCCTGTCCACGTGCCTAAAAAATGAATGTGTCCTTCTGTAACACAACTGGTGCTCATGTAAAGAGCTCTGATACCTTTGGGTAGAGTTCGCGCTATATAAAACTGCAATAGAAAAAGAAAAAAATGTGGCCCATAGAATGAGACCTAAACGTACTGGGAAGGCACCTCAAAACCCAGCTAAGTGAAAGGACTTTAAAAATAAACTTAATACAGCCACGTATGCCCCTCTGTCCCCCTCCCCTCCCCCTTTCAGGAAGCACCCTCCCCTCAGAAAAAGCCGGCTCCACGGCATCAAGCTCAAAACCTTTCACCACTAGCTGCCTTGGCATCCCTCAAGCCGCGATTTCGCAGCCACACCCCCCCACTCCCCTCCCTCCGACTCACACGGCCACCATCAAGCTGGAAAAGATGAACCAGGGAAGGGAGGAACCTCCTCCTTCCCAAGGTAACTGGACCCCTGGTGCTCTGCTCCCTAAGGCCGCTAAAATTTAAATCCATGGACCAGCCTCCACAGGGACCACTGCCACCTTGGTGCAGCAGGTGCAGAAGCACCGGGGCCCCATGTGACTCGAAAATTGCTCCCCTTTTGCACCCACACACACCCAAAGGGATGGGGCACCACTTGCTTGCAGCCATTACTCTCGCAGCAGTGCTAAGTTACCGCCCCCACGGCAGCGCCCCCCCCTCCCAGGGGCCAATGCATCTTTGTTCACGCACTCCCCAACCTGCCCTCAGTACCTCTCTGCGGCCCCCATGTCAGCCTGGCTCCAGCACACGCTAGTGGCCCTACATTAGAAAGCCATACTACATAAAAGATATTCAGTCCCATATTTATTTTTATGTTTGCGTTTTCTTTACAAAATACACCGGCACCTAATAGTGACATACTAAAGTTTTACAAATACATTCTTGCCTCTCGTCTAGCAGACCTTATATGGCAAAGAGGGTACAAGTTCTTTGTTTAATTGTCCTCCTGTTACTCCATTAAAGTCCAGGACCTCACTAATATTACTGCAGGGTCCTCCATCGTCTTACCACAGATTACTCTCTAAACTCCACAGTCTTGTTCTCAGTAGTGAGGGTGAGGAGGAATGAGAAGAGGGGAGGACTGATCCTCCAAGCACAAGCCCACAGGAGATAACCGGCGGGACATCATCTCCCTGCTTACATGACACGCCCTGAATACCTATCAGCCCTGCACACTCTCCCATCTCTGCATGCCCCTAACCCCCGTCTTTGCTTGCTTTTTCTTGTCCTTGCTTGCTTCCTCTGACCCCGGATGCCACCTGTTCCTTTCCAGTCCCCCTTTCTTGCTCTCCCCTGCCTTCTCATCCCTGCTCTGCCCGGCTTCCCATTAGTGAGCGCTCCGACTCTTTCCCTCTCCCTCCCTCTGTTCCTTCTTACTGTCCCTGCACCCGTTGCCCTACTTCTTCCTGCCTAAAGCTGCCTGCTTTCATTAACCCGCCCTCTTCTTCTTACCCCTGGAGAGATCTGATGCCAGCCGGTTGTCTCCTTTCGTACCTTTTTTACATCTGTGTCTGGCTAGCAACAGAGATGCACTGGTAAACAAGGAGGGCCTGTTGTAATTGTGCCTACTTTTTGGTGGTATGATGCAACTGTGACCTCGGTCAGCTGATACCGTCCCTTGAAACATGTGAATAAAATGCAAAGATACCTAGTCTTGATTCCATCTTATCCCTCTTTCTTCTACCAACCTACACTTCCTATCTCTTTGTCTCATTTGTTTGTGTGTTTTTTTCACCCTGGTTTCCACTGTTTCCTCTCCATCCCCCTTCCTTCCTATCTTTTTAGGTAGGTCAAAGTCTGATGGTGAAAAATAAGTCCTCCAATAAGCCCCCCAAACTGTTCCGGTGACAAGCTGTGTGGCACCGAGGGCAGGCTGCTGCCATTTCAGACTGCAGAGAGTTAATTTGTAGATGGATCACAGCCTATTTGCTCAGTAGGTGGGCTGCTGCAGAGATCTGTGCGTGCCTGCCCATTCATATCTTTCGATCTTTCCACTGTCCAAAGCATGCTTAATTTGGTGGGGAGAATCCCAACACTTGGCATGTACAGCGCAGCGAAGCTGCAACTCTGTGGAAACAAGTGCGGTACAAGAATGCATTTTTTTTACAATATTTGATTTTGTTTGCCCTGTAAAAATTGTTCCTCTGTGTACTGCGCTCTGATGCCCACATTGGTGCCTTGTCAATTCAGGGAAGGATGGCGAGGCATCTACACCACTTGTGCATACCACACACGTGCAGCAGGAAACAACAAGTGTGCCTTCAGTGGCAACAAGTGCATGGGATTCATTACCTGTGAGTAACTGTGGAAGTGTAGAGTGTGATTTCAGCATCTATATTGCGAGGTTATTGAGTTACACAAATACATAAACCACCCCATATGCCACCGGAGAGGGCTCACTCTCCCTCCATTCAGAAGGTGCTCCGGCCTCTCTGCTGCTCATTTAACATGCAGAGCCCCCAGCATCCCTAGCAGTGACCGCTGAGATGCTCAGTTTATGCCTCGCACCACAGCTAGCCTCAATCTTCGCAGGCCTCGCCATCTATTCGGAGTGCCCATCTGCTTCTCTGATATTCAACATGTCACTTATTCAACATGCAGAGTGCCCAGCATCCACTGCAGCTGCCGTCTGCTACCCAGTTCTCCCCACAACCACTGCCCTGTGCAGAACTTTACTGCTGCAAGCATTGGGGGGGGGGGGGAAGCTATTCAGCAGGCCAAAGGGAGCACACGCCATTGACATTCCTCCCACCATCTCTGCTAGCATTCCTTCACCTCCCACACCCTGCTCAGCCAGCATCAAATGCTCAATAAGATCTTTATATTAGAATGTGGATCACTGAGTAGAGGCCACCGAAGGTGTAAATATAAACAAAGTAATAGATCCATGGAGCTGTAGTAATGTAGCTTCAACTCCCGTTTCACTGCCCAGCTTCCTACAGGGTGAGTGCCACTGCACAGCCTCTATCTAAGCTCTCCAGTATCCCTGCTCGTTACAGTTCTGCACACAGCGGAACTTCCTTGCATATAGTGAGGATTAATTGGTGAAGGTGCAAATCTTAACAAGCACGAATACTCACAGAGGAATTAAATAGCACGAACGCTCATCCTTGGGGGTGTGTGGCTGTTCACCAGTGACATGTGTAGTAACAGTAGATGTTGTTGCACGCAGGATAATATGCTGCATGGCTAAATACTTATAAGGTCCCAAAGGCGAGACCTATTGGCTATGCAAATGCTTGTTCTGGACTTGCAATGATAATTATTTCATGAGCACACTGTCCTTTCACAGAAGGATTTGTGATCTTCGTCATCTTCTTGAAATAACTTTGCAGAAAAAGGCTTTAATGTGATTTGTATTCAATCTCTAGAAACTGATTTTGAGCTATCCGTGCACTCAATCCGCTTTTCAAAGATCATTATCAACAGCCTCTAAATAGCATCAAGCCTATAAAAAAAGGTTTGTTCTAATTATTAGTCCTGACCAATACTTTTAAAATGCACAATTTGTCAGTCCATTTTCTCATATTGTCACTAAAGATAGCTCTAGCCCCATACCAAGAAGTGGCTACCTCATCCTCACTGCTGAGTTTTACCACGCTCCCCCACCCACCATCTGAAGTTCAGGTCTAGTTGCTACCCTGCCCATCAGTGTCGTTGCTGGTATTCATGGGATAGATCCCCGTGATGTGAATAGATATTCATGCAGGGTACAGCCAGTTCAATATCTTGCTCTCCTACAATTCCGACCATCTTCTTAAAGGCTTGTTTAAAGCGACCAGCTTCTTCATTAGTCTGGGGCAACTGTGATGTTCTTTTGTGGATGAATAACCACTGTGATTGCTCGTATTTAGGTCTCGCCTACGCAGCGCGAATGCGCTGCTTAGGAAAAAGACCTTTTGAAATCGCTTCAGTTTTGCAGGCAAAAACGTGCACGCGTTGCATTGCTTTGAATGGCAACGCGTGCACGTTTGGCGATTCCCTTGCGGGAGCGAGCTTTAAAACCATCTGGTTTTAATTAACATATGGTTCCTGCTCGCTCCCGCAAGGGAAACACGCGCAGGCCCCCTCCTCTCTCCTCTCCTCGTCAGCGAAGAGGAAACGGAGTGCCCCAACGAGGTAAACTTTTCCCACTATCTAACCACTGAACTGGAGCGCACGTACTAGTGGGTGTTATGAGAACCGAGGAAGGACGTGAAACACTTTCTAGAACTCACAACAAACAAGATTAATCTGTGAAAATGAACATTACTTTTAGGTGAAACTTCAGAAGGGCTTAGATCCTGGTGAATGTTCAGAGTGCATTGCTTTCTGAGTCTTTCCCACCCATGTGCCCACTCAATCCTCACCCACAGAGCAGCCAAGTTCGCAGCCCGGGGGTCCTCCAAGCATCAGAGATGACATCAGACCTAGGGCTGGCTTCTGCACACCCCAGCCTGCACCTCACACGGCTGCAAGCACCATGCGGCGCACTTAACGACACATTCTGTTTTGGTTTCCACGGTGCGGCTCCTGGTGAAAGCCTGCGATGTCCTACACCGAGCAGAAACACAAACACACTGCAGGAAAGAAACCGTGCCGTTTCAAACTGGCCCAGCATGGCTTGTAGTGTTTGTGTATGTGGGCCATCAGCCGCACACAGCGCCTGCCATAATCTCTGGCGTTATCTGCTCTGGGCGCTGTGTATGCACACAGATTACCTACAATGAGCTGCAGGGCATATGCGGCCGGCTGTGTCAGTGAGTGTGTGTCTATGGTGTGTTTAAGTGATCGTAAGGTGTCTGTGTGGATTGCAAGCCCCGGGGGTGCATCCTTCAGAGAGGTGGTGTGATTCTGTCAGTGTGTAGCAGCAGCTGTCTGTGTGTGGCAGTGGTCGAAGTGTGCGGGATCTTGGGGGCACGACGTGACCATACTTTTTTTCAATTTAAGAAAAACAGTTCCCCTACTTTTTGGGAGACAATGAATTCCGAGGTGTTAGGCAGTAAGGGCCATATGTACTAAAGCATTTTCCCATAGACAAAGAACGGGTAAAATCCTTTAATACATCTGGTCCTAAGACTCCTGCGTTGTGAAACCGGGGGAGGGGGCAGACAGATAAACAAGCCTTACTGCCAGGGTGCATGCTTACCTGAAATAAATGTAAACGTGCGCAACTGTTTAATCTGCAATTGTAAAGGGTACTAGGAAGCTGGTATTAGCTTTAACCAGGAGCACCCCCCCTCGTCCTGACCAACACCCCCGCCCCTTGCGCGCAAGCTGTTGTACTCGCACACATCAGGATTTTTGATTTATACAAGGCAGAGTTATTTTACACATGTCGAGCAAGCGCATTTAATGCAATGACTAAATAAAGTACAGCATAGAATTTCAGAATGCCCATTCTAATTAGATAACGTCTTTGCCAACACCTACTGTATACTAAAAAAAAGTCGAGTGAGAGAATGTGGCATAATTGCTACAGCAGCCGACTTTGAAGCTGGGGAACGAGGTTCGAGTCTGGGAGCATCAAACATCCCGTGATTCTTGACAAATCAATCTCCCATGCCTAAATAATTAACATGTCTGTCTCCATTGCAACTGCTGCCCGTGTAAAGCGCTCCGATACCTTCTCCCCACTTTATAAAATATCTATCTAGATAGACGTTCGTTCTACTCGTGTCCTCAAATATCAAAAAGAGGAAATAAATAAGACGAAAAAAAGGAGCACAGTAAAAAAAAAAGTACCAGCGTATTAGACAAAATGATCAGGCCTACAAATGTATCACAGTTTCCATTATAAATAAAAACAAGCATTGTCATAGCCAATAGGTCTCGCCTTTGGGACCTTATAAGTGTTTAGCCATGCAACAGTTGATGTTGTTGCACCAAGGATATTGTGCTGGATAACTAAACACTTATAAGGTCCCAAAGGTGAGACCTATTGGCTATGCCAATGCTTGTTTTTTAAGTCACCCACTTAAACTGGGAGATAAGTGTCTGTTTTAAACTTTCATAGACTGTTGTGCTCTTCCAGGACTGTACCCAACTCCAGTATTGCGGATTTTGTAGAGGCCGAGGGAACTATTTGCAGTCTGAGACAGCAGGTGTGCTCCTCAGCTCACACCAATATTGGTCTTCCATCTGGTGGGCTCCAAATGTCTACACTTTATTTTCTTCAAGTTTACCATGCTACTCTCGGCTGATTTTATTTGGGGAAAGGCACGTTACTCCTCTGCAGCATGGCACACTAGGCACTGCGCTTTATCAATTTTCACGAGCCGCTTGACTCTGGCGAACAATACTCCTTCTCTCATGTAGGCTTGAGACTTGACAATCCCCTGGTGCGTATGTGCACCAACTGTACAATGGGATGTGTTCATGACTATGGCATGATGACATGAGACCATCGTAGAACCAACCTTGCTTATGAAACCATTATTTAATTGTACACACTTTGATTTATTTTAGTGATTTACAACGTTGAGGTGCTTGATATAGATTGGCCTTTAGTTTGTGTTCCCATTTGCAGCTGGTATGAGGTTGGCTTGCAAGCATTCATACTCCTGGGTTGCCTTCATCACTCTGAAGGCTTCTTGCTTTCAGGAGAGCCACTGCGCTGAACCATTGGCATATGCATCTGTTTCCAATGCTTTATCCCCTGTAACAGAGCTGTCAAGGTGATGCTTTTGTCGCAGGTAATCAATTGGGTTGGACGTCTCTTGTGAAGTTATGTATTCTTGTAACAGTAGGATCCATTTTTTTAATCCAGAGTGGATAGTGCAATGCGGATCCCTGAAATGTGAGCAACTGGGGCTTGTGGTCATTAGCTATCATGAGTAAGTTGTCATTCACACACGTAACACTCTGCACAACTGTAGCCAGAACACCATCCGACTAAAGATGAAGTGCATAAAATAATAAGACACTTTATACGGTCTTTTCCATTTATACACTCAAGATATGAATTATATCCCTGTGCCTGTCATTGCGGGTCTAAACCAGCCTTAAATTAGGAAAGGGAAGAAGATCCATCTCTTTAAACCCCACTGGATCATAACAAAGAACAATCAACTTCCAATTTTGGAGCCCAGCAACCCCCGCCATTCACTTGTTGACTGTATCATTCATTTTGACCCCGTACAGGCAGCGTTATATTTTGGCTAGGTTTGTGCTACAAAACCACCACTAACATACTCGGGAAAATATTTGCAGCTCCAGAGAATTGCAGCAATTTCCTTTTTTATTTGTGAGCAGCACAGCTCAGCGACGGTCAAAATCCTACCTGCATATGCATTGGGTCACTGTCATGCCGTATCAGCTGGCAACAACACACCACCTAGTCAGCATGGCCCAACACTATCTCATTGGCGTTGCTTGTGTTTGAAAAGACTTCCTTTCCCATTTGGGCCATATTCACTCGTTCCATGACACAAGCAGGGATTCAGACAGTCTTAGCACATTTGGAATTAACCTCCACAACTTTACTTGTCACATGGAAAAAGACGAAATAGACGCTGAACTGCAAACAAGATACCTTAAAGTTCTGGGGTTGGAATGTCCCAACAAGCCCCAGTGGTTTGCGGTGTAAAGAGAAAGAATATGCATAGTATCACTGCTGCTTTATAAAAGTTTATTGAATGGTTTATAAAAAGTGTTTATGAGAACAAGTTATTTTTATAAATGTTGGCCAGAACGACCCTACTGCAGCAACAAAAGTGTTCTCCTAAATAGGGTATACCTCTGTGGTTTACTGATTTTAACATTTTCATAGCTGCAGCACATCCACGATATGCGTGACAGCTCCGCCACTTCTGTTGCCTAACCAAAAATACTTACAATGTTAAAAGTGTGACTACATATCCCATAGTGCAATGTACTGTTGGCTAAAACACTAGCTAGCATTGGCTAAAATTCCATCATACCAAAACAGACTTAAACCGTGCCTGCCTAACGCTATAAATGCTGCATTAAGTCAATGATAACTTTGTTTCCCGCTCAATGAAGGCAGAAGGAAATCCACAGAGGAATATGGCTTTAATATATATATATTTTTTTAAACAAATCATAGAAGGTAATCAAATAAATCATTTCAAAAGGTTATTTTTAATTCAAATAATCTACTGCACAGCAACAATGAAAGCCCACCTAGTAGCATGGGTCCCTTGGCAGCTACATTAAAATCAGTGGCGACTGGAAATCCCTGAAAGTGGTGAAGTGAAATACTTGCCACGAGTTGAACTCAGGTTTTCCAAAATTAACCCTGGGGGCCCTCACACAGAAGTGTACCCATACAATCACACTCACGATTTCTCGCTCACAAAAGCAGTTGCACACACCCACACTTTCACAGTCACGGACTCTCACTCACAACTACTAGTGTACAGGGACCCTGATCTTAACTCCTGGGGTACCAGTGTTCTGCTTGAATGGTGCAGAAGGTGCAGTATTTTTTTCACTCACTTTTCTTCTTTTGCTGGCAACTCAGAAGCTTTAGGGCGGCAGCAGAGCAGGAATTGGACATTAAAACCAGCAAGTCATGATTCCTAACAAAGAGCCAGAGAGAGCAGCAGAGCCAGGTTTAAAAGGAAGACCCACTTCAAGTCCTCTCCTAGTTTATCGATAGGACTGTAAGCACACTTTTGAGGATCATGCTGCTGGGACACTGTTGAGGATCTAGCCGCTGCTACTCTGTAGGGCTTCCAATTGTCCTCAGGGATGCACTGATGTGCGCCCCGACTGCCCCATTTTAGCAGATATTCAGTGCTGCCTGAGGCATGCGCTCCAAGCATGCTGAATAAAAAAGGATTGTGTATGTGTTACAGGATCGTACTTGACTTATACTCCTCACATATGCAACCTAGACATCCATCTACAGAGTGCTGCGTTTTTAAACAACACTCTACATCTAGATGGTCACTCAGCCCCTTCTCCTCCGGTCATCAAGAGCCTGGTGGAAAGGCCGAGAGAACTGATCTCCGCACTGCAGAGTTCATATAAACATGAAAGTTGTGTTTGCATGAAAACTGCTAAATTCAATTACTACATATGCGACCAGAGGCTCTGAATTTTATGGCGGCTCACAGGTAGCAGAGCTATGGCCTGAAGACACTGAAGAGGAGCTGCCCCTGGTTAAAACGAACGTTCTGGTTTGTTGGAACTGTACATATTATCTGGGCATGGCCAGTCAGGGGACACCGCACAGTTGGTGCCTTGCGATGGATTGAAGTATATTAGCATTGTGACGTGCAAGCTGTCCATGTATTGTATTGTATTGAAATTTATAAAGCGCATAGCTGCCCCAGCAAAGGGGCGTCCCAGCGCTAGACGGCATAAAGAATGAGGGCTGCAGGAAAAGCAGAACCTAGATTAGAGGGAAAAGGTAAGTTTTAATAGCCTTACGAAAGTTCAGATAGTTATCCAGACATTGGATGTGCGCCGGGAGAGAAATTCCAGAGCTTGGCCGCAATGAGGCGAAAGGACCGTCCACCTGCGCGCACCTTCCTCACCCGAGGAACAATCGCCAGGTGCTGGCCCATGGAACGAAGGTGGCGAGTAGGGGTGTAGGTAGAAATCAGGTTTGCCAGGACACTCAGTGAAGAATTCATAATTTTAAAGGCAATACAGAGGGACTTGAACTCGATACGCCTAGCCACCGGAAGCCAGTGGAGTCGGCGAATGGCGGATGTGGAACACATTCTGGGAAGGCCCAAAAGAGTTCTGGCAGCCGCATTTTGAACCCTCTGGAGACGTAAGATTTCAGCCTTATTAGCCCCCAGGTACAAAGAATTGGCATAATCTAGCCGAGACATGATGGTAGCCTGGATGATCACCTGACGTGTAACAGGGTCAAAAAACCCTAACAACGGTTTAAGCCCCCGCAGGAGACCAAAACAGGTGCCCGCGACTTTTTTGGTATGGACATGAAAATTGAGGGCCGAACCTACCCATACACCCAGATTTTTTACCACCCGTTTAGGGGTGGGTGCACATCCCAAAGACGGTGGCCACCAGCGTTCGCTCCACAGCTCAGGATCTTTCCCCACCAGCAAGATCTCAGATTTGCCGGCGTTGAGCTGGAGACAGTTAGCAGACAACCACTCTGCGACAGCTGCGAGATCGCTCCGGAACTTAAGAGCGTCCTGCGTGGAGTCGTTGTAGAGTGCCACAACCAGCTGGGTATCATCGGCATAAGAAGCTGCTGTTAACCCTCTGCTCCTGGCCACAGCCGCCAATGGTTGGACGTATAGATTGAATAACGTCGGGCTCAAAGCCGAGCCCTGGGGAACACCTTGTTTCACAGCGTGTATCTGAGAGGCGAAAGGGGGCGCCACCACCTGGAAAGATCTCTCAGCCAGGAAGGAGGTGAACCATCTCAGGACCGAGCCCTCGATACCAGCCTCCTCCAAACGTTGTAGCAGGATCTGGTGCGATACCGTGTCGAACGTGGCGCTGAGATCTAATAGAATCAGCGCCGAAGTACGTCCGGCATCTAAAGCTGCCCACAGATGTTCGGTCACAGCTAGGAGAGCAGACTCCGTGCTGTGGCCAGAACGAAAACCATTCTGAGAGGCGTCAAGCAAGATGTTTTTTTCCAGAAATTCTGACAAGATGGAGTTAACCCCTTGACCGCGGCGCGAATTCCGCCGCGGTGCGGGTTAAATAATGAGTGGGCGTGTCTCGGACGGCCCCCGGCCGTCCTCCGCACACGCCCACCGTGACGTCGGACGGCCGGGGGCCGTCCGACGCATCGAACGGGTTAATATAGGCTTCAGTAATCTTGGACACCCACGGCAGGAGCGAGATGGGACGAAAGTTCTCTGGTTTGGTGGGGTCCAAGGAAAGTTTTTTTAGCAAAGAGATCCCCCTGGCGTGTTTCCAGGCCCTCGGAACAGCAGCCCTAGACAGGGACATATTAATCAGCTGACATTATGGTGTAATAAGCAGAGGCAAGGATTTCAGAAATTGATCAGGCTTAAGCGGATCTGTAGGGGAGCCCGATTTAATCCTGCTACAGAGCCTGCACAATTCCTCCTGAGAGATCGAAGGAAAGACAGTGAGAGTACAGGTAGTGGGAGGTCTCAGTGTAGAGTCTGAATTACCCAAAATAGGGGGGGGGAAGGTCTTGTAGATGTTTTCTACCTTCTCGATAAAGAAGGTGGCAAGATCCTCACACTGCTGATCAGATGTGATCAAGGGCACTGTCGGTGATCCTCCGGTTTTAAGATCTTTGAGTGTAGAAAAAAATACTTTTAGCACACACGACACCCTGTGGATCACAGTTATTGTCAGTCCTCTGGGTCTTACTTAAACAATATCAGCGCACTGCAGGTGCATACCAGTACACCAGGCGCACTATAGCTGAGTGGACCAAGCAAAGCTCGAGATGAATGTATGGTTCTGACTTAGCTCTTGCCCCAAGCGACCTGTTGATCCCAAAAAGAGCTTAGCCCATCATCCTTGGCATGCCCTTTCCCTTCATAAAAATGATTTAAAACGAAAAAAATGCTACACGTAGAACAGCTGCAGCCATGGAAAAATAAAGACTCCAGACTAAATTTCAGTAAATAAAGACTCTTAAGACTGAAGGAACAAACACTCGTTAGCCAGGCGGAGAGCTTTCAAGAAACAAGCTCAGAGTGTGCAACGTAATGGATGTGTATAATAATTAAAACTGATCTACATACAAAGGGTAACCTGCACACCTTTAAAACTATTCCATGCCAATAAGTGGAATGTTTCAAATAGTCACAGAGTTGTGGATACTGTGGCAGACTTTGCACATGTGTAATGCACAAAGAATAGTAAAGGGGTGAAGAACTGAATTTGTAGGTGCGAACGTAAATAAAATCGAATTAAAGGGTGGGCCTTTTTTTAAAAAAATTGAACCCTCTTGCTCTATGTGGAGAGCCTTTCAATTGGGATTTCAGCTCTTTGCTTCAGTTGTGTTTTTATTAAGCCTGGGCAGAGTTCGCAGAGTTCTGCTACGCGGAACTCTGCAAAGTACAAAAAAAACTCTGCCGCGCTACGCGGAGATCCGCAAGCGGCGGAATGCGTTGGATAAATGCTGTTCGCTGTGATTTTCAGTGCCAGGTGCTTGTCTGCACTGTGCAATCATAGCAAACGGCACTATGCACAGCGCAAGCGGGCGCTGCTTCCTTTCTGCCGCTCGAGTAGATTTTTACTTGAGCGGCAGCTTTCTCAACGCGAACGGACAGTTTCTCAACGCGAGCATACGCGACCACTCGCAATGAGAAATCTGACCACCTGCGTTGAGAAATCTCGCCGGGAGGTGGATTTTCCTTGCTTGCCAACTTGACGTTGACGAACGTGAGCGAGGAAAAAAACTCTGCATCGCGTAACGCAGAGTGCGGAAATCTCAGCAAACTCCGCAAGCGGACTTCACCGCCCAGACTTAGTTGTTATGGCCTTTGTAGCTCAATGTCTGACGGACAGATTTCTAAGAGTTCTGTATGGCGCAGCGTTTATCTAACAAACTTCTGGAGCTTGCTGTATCCAAAGATGCATTTTTCATAGAATCGATCAGACACTGGAGTTCCTCTAAGTGCTATTAACTTCACGGCAAACAGTGTAAGAAAACCATATACCCTCTCCCCATTCCACAACTGGAAGTGAGTGTTGCGTGCACATGTGAACACGACAAAAGGTAAAGATAGAATTAATGAATGCAGATAGACGTGGAGACATGGCTGCCTGAAGCCTTTTGTGCACTGGCAATGATATGTCAGAGAGGTGCCTTTGGGAACCAAGCCCAAACTGTATTCTTCTATTTGTCTTGACTAAGAGGGCATTCTTGAAACGTTCAACATCATATCACAAAATGCCATTGAACACCTCATCTGCGACAAATTACCAAGTTGGTGAGTTAACGCCTTACTCAGGTTTTGATTTTTTTTTACTTTTAAGAGTCTTGGTATATTTGTACATAATACGTACTACAACTTACGTCATTTCTGTGACTTGGGAAATATGTCAGTGCAAGTTAGGCGTAATATTTTTTAGGGATCGGCACCTATTTTAGTGCCAGGTCGGACCCCAGGTTCGTCTCACCCTCTGAACTGTCTGGCTTGACCACTTCTAACTAAGGCGCACTGCCTGGCAGTGATTGACAGCTGTGAGTTCGGTTTGAAGGAACCGTGTGACAGACCAGAAATACCAGCGTTTACCTGTCTGCAGCATCCCCTTCAGGATCCCATATGCCATCTTCCCTGCGCCGATGAAGCCAACCGTCAGTGCATCGCCTTCGTCCCCCATCTCTGCTCCTGCCCTGCCCTTCCCTCACCGAGTGGTCCTTTGACTGATCTGGCGAGCAGCACCTCGTACGGCTGCTTTTCTTCCGTGTCTTTATATCAGATTCTCTTTCCTGTGCTGGGATCTATTTGTCCGCACACGCTGTTACCGGGTTTCTAGTTTGGGTAGTGTTTTTTCTATGTCTACATGTGTCGTCACTCGTCAGCAGTTCCTACGAGACTTTACTTTCGTTTCTCATGCCGTTCACGTGCTTAGTGTTCTGAAGTCTTCTTCGCTGTGTGTTTTTATTTTAACTTAGCTCTGACAGGGTGCAAAAGTAAATTCCGTCTTGCTCGTCACACGAGGACTTACAAACGGTTGGTATTTGTGGTTTACAGTGCTACCAGCTGTTGAAGGAGGGGAGGTCTGAAAGCAGCCACCGGGATTAATAATATTCACAATTGTTGAGTTGCTGGCCTCTCGAGCGTGCTATGTCCCCCCGCAATATATTAAAGCACACTCCGACACAGGATGAATAGTGCTTTACTGACCACGAGGCAAAACCCCTCGGGCATATTTATTAACTCGGCGGTGACGTCTCCACAGCAACCATCGTTGTTAACAATGGCCCAAGTAAACATCCCTGTAGGCAAGTGCTTCAATGCCCCACATAGGGGTAGCGAGCACTATTCAAATGCTGCAATACAGTACCACCATGGGTAGCAACAGGAGAATATTAAGCACAAATATTGCTTTCTGACATGGGTTGATCCCTTAAAGGAGGGGTCTGTATGGTTGGGCTGCCCAGTGATTCTGATCGAGTTCATTTTATACTGAGGTTAGGGGCTCTGAACTTTGAGAATGACTCCTTTATGTGTAATTGTTTGAGTTAGTCTATAAGCAAATAAAAATAACGTTTCAAAAAGGGCTTCCTGATGGTGTTCGTGGTCATTAAAACTTTACAAGTTTGAGATCTAAGGTTTGAGATCTAAGGTGCTCGCTATAGAAATGCTAGCTAACATATATGCAAAGTCATACATATTCCCAGGTAGGTGTACCAGTAGCTCATGCATTCCAAGACTGCAGTATATTTGCCCCGCTGTGCAGCCAGAACATGCCCTTTTGCCAGATGCCCGTCATGCCTCTAGTTCACTAACACTTCCTCTGGAAGTTGTCCTTTCTCTGTGTCTATCAAGTGCACGTGCTTTGCAAGCGGCAAAGAACTTCCAGTGTAGACGATGACGTAATTGACTTGATTTGCATATATCCGTGATGCTCTGCGATTTTCATAAAGTGGAAACGGTAGCCTTTTTCTGCAGAAGAATCTTTTGTTTCTGATTCAAAGGGACTACTTTGTGAAAAGCAACAAAGACGAGTATAAATTGCAACCGCTTATATTCTTGACGCGCTCTAACTTCAAACTTTTCTGAAATTTAGCCTTTATATACCAACTTGCTCCATAATTGATTTGTGCTCGCTTCGGCAGCACATATACTAAAATTGGAACGATACAGAGAAGATTAGCATGGCCCCTGCGCAAGGATGACACGCAAATTCGTGAAGCGTTCCATATTTTGCCTTTTGATAATCTTTTATCTGCAATGGAAACCCAGTATGCATTCTTATTTGTTTTTTACTTTAATTTATTTACATTTTTTCAAATTGTATTTAATGATATTGACATCGACGTGTTACTGTAAGACTAAAACAAGCAATTTCGACGCAACTGATGTCGTGTGCGTTTCGATAATCCAACATTTATATTAACTACATCATTACGAGGTGATTTTTTTTTTTTAACTTAATGTTAATGTTCTCATTGCTCGCAGTTCATGGACCACAATAGACAAACTATGGTGTAGAGTTAGGCGGCTCAGCTAGAGCTCCTCTTGGGCCCTTAAACCGAAAACGAGCCGAGCCTTCATGTGACTTCTGCCTGCCACCCATGGTGGAACGTCCTCTGACAAGAATGAAAGAAAACGCATTCATTGGCGATTTAAAACAGGAAAACAGTAGCCATCTAGTGTCTGAATTGCACACAGTGAAACTAGAAACAAGGGATCAGTCCCAGCTTCCCTGCTTGACCAAATTGTGTGATCCTAGGCAAATAATTTCATTCTCCGAGAATTGCTTTTAACACATAAGAGAGCGCTTTCAAATGCGTAAATTCAGGATGTGAGCTCTACAGAGACGTCTTGCATTTGATATAATACACTACAATGTTACCACATCTGTGCTGAGAGTTAACAAATATAGAAACAATATTGAGGAACATATTCATACACACTAATTATAATCCTTGTGCATTTCACTTTTATAGGTGATAACTGATAGCAAATAGGGGGGGGTTCTTCTTTCTCTTGCATTTTAGCTCATTAATTGCACTCTCGTCAGGGCGGGGACGGGCATGAATGTTTCTAAATTCAAGTTAAAAACTATCTCTTTTAATAAATACCCCTCAATACAGTGTGATATAAACTGATGTACTAAGGTGAAACGCTCCCACATGTTGAAGAAATACACTTTTTAAAAATTTGAAGCAACTTTATCATAGTTTTACAAGGTGTTTGTTGTATGATTTACATGGAACACATTAATAAGGCTCGCCTCATGCACGGGCTCTTAGAGCCGAGCCAGACCCATCGCTCAGCTCTTGGTCGGCTCTCTCTGATAATTTGTTGGCTCGCCCACCTCTACTATGGTGCGGTTTTTAGTGACAGTAGGTTGCAGTCATGGAGAAGGCATACTCTACAGATAGAATAGTCTTTGCACACACCCAGGGGGCATTTGTTCTTTGCATATACCTGCAGCAGATTTCTACACTGTGCTTTGCTAACACACTTAGGTGCACTGCTTCGTTAATCAAGGCATGTAGTCGGGGGTGGGCAAAGCTTATGTATTCTTGCTTTGCACACACCGGGCTGTACAGTACGAGCTGCAGCTTGTAATGTTTGCAGCCGGGAGTTCACTGTCTAGCCATATTTTGTTTGCAGACAATGTGGTACACACCACTATGCTGTATTTTGCTTACAGATTCTAAGCTATATCAGTGGCGGCTGGCTTAAATAAAAAATGGGAGGAGGGGGTGCAAAGGTGCACAATTCACCCTAAATTCCGGAGCTCGACCAGTGCAGCAATTCTGTTTGCTGTCCACGGGCAGGAAAAGGAAGGACTTCCTTACTGCTCGTGGAATGTAACTCCAACCAATCCTGGAGCTGCTCTCATGCTGTGAAAGCAGCTCCAGGATTGGTGGGAGCAGGCTCACCCAGTGCTCATTGTAAGGCTGGGGGCCTGTGCCAGCAATTCCCGGTTTGTTTCATAGCCTTTGGATTGCTGGGTCTATAGTGTGCATGTCGGGCTGACCTCGCAAGACGGCCGGCCAATCCGACATGCACACTGTAGACCAGAGGTCTTCAAACTGGGGGGCGCGACCCCCAGGGGGGTCCTGGAGTCCTAGGAAGGGGGTCACAGATTCCCCAGCTTCACTTGTCCCTGTAAAAAGACAGCCGTCCTGGGACGGCTAATTGAGATCGTTATCAGCTGCTTGCCTGAATGAAAGGCTAATGTGCCTTATCTGGTAATCTGAAAGTGTAAAGGATGCTTGGGAGCAGTTCTGGCTCTTTGTGAAGTCAAAGATGTGTGTTTGTTTGAGTGGAAGTGCAAAGAGTTAACTCTTGGCTGGGAAGTTCTTTTAATTTTAACTGCATTTACACAGCCCTTAGTGCCCCTAAAGAGGTGTTGAAGGGACAGTTATGTAAAAAAAGAAAACTGCATTTCATACGCTTTGGTATTATTAAAACCTACATTTTGAAAGCACCATTTTATTGTAAAACTATCCGCACGTTTTGCAGCATTCTATCTTGCCCTGTGTGTAAAGCAAGTATAAAAAATTGACTTACATATTCACAGTGCTTTCCATCACAGGCTGCGACTTCGTAGCACTAAAAATACACATCACTATTCTCCACTGTACCAATCAAGATTTAATTCTGTGGTTTTCTGGTTACACACAGACCTCTGCAGTGCATTAACTAATAGAGGCTTCACAATGTACTACAGTGCATTTCCCACTGAGTAATAACATTTTTTATTTATTCTTCATTTACGCTGCCCATTATTTTATATGTAGATACCTGAAGGTGAAAGACCTCAAAAACGTACAGAATATTTTGGGCTTATTTATGAGAGGCTTGCATCACCAGAGCATCACTTTTTTGATGCTCCGGTGGCGCAAGCATCTCAACCATACCTATGAGGCAGTGCAAAGTCACCCTGCATGGCTTTGCATTGCCTCATAGATATGGAGTAAGACATAGCAGTGCAAGTCACTACGTTGCCTTACTTTGCGTCAAGGAGGTGTTCCATGGGCTTTGCTTGGGGTTCCCACGCAAAGCCCAGGGATTTGATGCTGCCCCATATTTACAAAATCACGCAAACCTGGGGCAGCTCCAAAAATTGACGCCCCTTCAGTGGAGCGTAACGAGAAGAAATGTTTTAATTTCTCCTCGTTTTTCCTCTTTCCATGTGTGTTGCATTCTGCAGCTCTCATAGAAATAGGAAAACGCCCCTCAGGATTGTTTTGGTGAAGGAAGGTGCCTCTTCCCGTACAAAAACAATTCTGCCCACGTTGGTGCTAGGCAGCAATTTGTGAAGGGAACAGGACTGGAATGCACCGTATTTCATAATTACAGTGCATTCCTGCCCTTTCACATTGGCATAGGGCAGCGTCGCAAGAAGACTTGCAGCGCTGCCCTACGCCAATTCCTCATAAATGAGGCCCTTTGTTTTTAGCTACACCTTTGGCTACACCCCTACGCTCAATGACCTTTGGTTTGCTAAACACTGTTTAAGATCATTTCCCCACCGTAAAAATTATTTGCTGTGGTAATTGGGGGCTATTAGAAATGGGGGTCTCTAGTTGGCAATGGTTTGCACCTTTGTCCAAGTAGGGACCCTTCCTTCTAGTCAGGGTAAGAGGCATACACTACTGAAATAACCCCTGCTCACCCCCTTGGTAGCTTGGCACCAGCAGTCGGGCTTATTTCAGAGGCAGTGTGTAAAGGATTTGCACATAACCAACAGCAATACACTGAAAACACTACAAAAGGACACCACACCAGTTTAGAAAAATATCCAATACTTTATATATTCAAAACAAGACTAAAACGATAAAAATCCAACATACATTACTTAAAAATATGCACTTTGTGGGGAGCTGGCGTCGGTCGGTCCGGACTGTGGTGTGGGACGGGGCAGTGTGTCGCAAGACTTACAAGCAGTGCCCCCAAGCCACGGTGCGGTCACGGTTGTCGAGGTCAGTGACGGCGTCGGTGAGACCAGGGCGGCGAAGTGAAGCGAGGCGGTGCAAAGTGCGGTGCCCACAAGTCACGGTGCAAGCAGCAGCTCGGCTGCCGTCATCAGTGAGACCAGGGTTGCGGTGCGAGATGCAGCGGTGCCCTCTGCGGTGCCTTCAGGGCACGGAGCCAGCGGCAGAGTCAGTGTCGGAGTCGGTTGCTTTCCCCCCTTTGTGGCAACTGAAACCACGGTTCCAGAGGCGGTACCCAGAGGTCAGTGAAGTCTTTGCGGTCCCTGAGACTTCAGAACAGGAGGCAACAAGTAAAGAAAGTTCAGTCCAGTCCTTTCACTGCCCAAGGCTGAAGCAGCAACTGCAGGCCAAACCAACAAAGCAACAGCACAGCAAAGTTGCAGTACTCCTCTCGACAGTTCTTCCAGCTCTTCTTCTTGGCAGGTTCCTTGATTCCATCAAGTTCTAAAGTTCTAGGGTCTGGACCCCAATATTTATACTCAGTTTCTCTTTGTGCTTTTGGGCAGAGAGTGCCTGTGCCCAGCCCAAACCAGTTCCATCCTCTCTGGCCCAGCTTCCTGGCAGGAGGGGAGACAGCATTGTCCAAGGCAGACCAGGCCCATTCAGGTGCAAGGAAATCTCCTCCCACTACTATAAATACAGCCCAGGTCTATTCAGCCCAGCCCTGACTCATCCAGGAAAGGCAGGACACACCTTGACCCCCCAGTGGCTGTCTGATGAGAATGCACATCCCCAGCCCCTGTCACTCAAAAGCCAGACAGTCAATCCACAAACCCAGCAGAGGCACACAGGATGGCTAAGCAAGAAAATACCTACTTTCTAAAAGTGGTATTTTCAAACACAGAACATAAAACTCATCTTTACTAAAAGATGCATTTTTATATTCTGAGTTCAGGCATGCTAAACCCCATTTTTCTATCTTGTCCCAATGGGAAGATATGCTTATAAGATGTTATAAGTAAACTCCCATTCTATCCTATGGGACAGATAGCCTTTCCATAGTGAAAAGTGAAACATACTGTAATTCACTACCAGGATATGTCACACACACCAGTACATGTCCTACCTTTAATATACACGGCACCCTGCCCACAGGGGTACCTTGGGCCTACCTTAGGGGTGACTTACATGTAAGAAAAGTAAAGATTAGGGCTTGGCAAGTGGGTGCACTTGCCAGGTCGACTCTGGCAGTTACAAACCGCGCAGACACTGCAGTGGCAGGTCTGATAACACTTTTCAGGGCTCCATGGGTGAGTGGCACAATCAGTACTGCAGGCCCACCACCAGCATTTGATTTACAGGCCCTGGCACCCTCAGTGCACTTTACTAGGGACTTACTAGTAAGTCAAACATGCCAATCATGGAAACACCAATCCATAATACAATTTACAATAGGAGCACTTGCACTTTAACACTGAACAGCAGTGAGAAAGTGCACAGAGAGACTGAACCAGCAAAAACAGAGTCAAAACTAGGAGGTCAGAAAGGAAAAAAACAGGGGAAACATGCCAAAAGATACCAGGTCTAACAGGGGCATTTATGGTTGTCGATAGATGTTGATGATGAGGCGAACCAGTTTCTAGAAAATTTTGTCAGAAGGGGTCCTTACGCCTAAAAAGATTTGACAAGGGGGTCTCGACATCAAAAAGTTTGAAGACCACTGCTGTAGACTGTCATCCTGCATTTACAGGATTCGGCACCGTCTCCACCCTCATGCTGTACACAGTGCGAGCCGGTGCGGTGGCAAATAAATAAAATGGCATTGGCAAGCCATTTTATTTATTTGTGTTTGCCTGCTGTGCTCACAGCAGGCGGGGCAATGCTCCTCCGCCTCTATGGAGGAGCTGCCCCTGAGCTATACTTTGTACACTCCTAGTGGACTCTAGGCGGGGTGATGCAGTGGCAAATGGTGGCGTAGAGTGGCATACAGTGGAGTAGAGTGGCATGGAGTGGCGTGGAGTGGAGTGGAGTGGCATAGGCTAGAGTGGAGCAAAGTAGAGTGGAGCAGAGTGACCTAGAGTGGAGTAGCGTAGAGTGCCGTATAGCTGAGTGGCTTAGAGTGTTGTGGAGTGGCGTAGAGAGGAGTAGAGTGTAGGGGCATAAGGTGGCGTGGAGTGGCAAAAAAAGGAGTAGAGTGGAGTATTGTATAGTGTCGTAGAGTGTCATGGAGTGGTGTAGAGGCTTAGAATGGAGTAGTGCTGGAGAGTGGAGTGGCGTAGAGTGTCATAGCATGGAGTGTCAGAGTAGAGTAGAGTGTTGTAGATAGGAATGGCATAGAGTGGAGTGGCAGAAAGTGGAGTAGAGTAATTTTTTTTTTACGGAGTTTTATATAGCGCGAACTTGACCCGAGGTATCGGGTATCAGAGCGCTTTACATAGCACCAGTTGCGTTAGATGAGGACACATTAATTTTTGTTAGGCACAGGGAGATTAAGTGATTTGCCCCGAATCACAGGATGTTCAGCGTCATTGCCGAGACTCGAACCCAGTTCCCCAGTTTCGAGGTCGACCGCCCTAGCCGTTGTACAGTGGAGTGCTGTAGAATAGAGTAGAGTGGAGTGTCGCATAATGTGGTAGAGTGGAGTGGAGTGGTATAGAGTGGCGTGGCATAGAATGGAGTGGAGTGTCGTAGCGTGGAGTATCGTAGAGTGGAGTTAAGTGGCGTGGAGTGTCGTAGACTGGAATAGAGTGTCGTCTAGTGGTGGGATGTGGAGTGTTGTAAAGTGCAGTACAGTAGAGTGACGTAGAGTGTCATAGAGTGGAGTGTTGTGGAGTGAAGTGTTATTGAGTAGAGTGGCGTAGAGTGGAGAAGCATGTCATGGAGTACAGTGGAATGGCATAGGGTGGAGTGGTGTAGAGTGGAGCAGAGTGATGTAGAGGGGAGCAGAGTGGCGTAGAGTGGAGGAGTGTAGTGTAGTATAGCAGAGTGGAGTGGCGTAGTGTGTTGTGGAGTGTTGTAGAGTGGAGTGGCATATGGTGGTGTGGAGTGGCATAAAGTGGAGTAGAGTGTTGTGGAGTGAAGTAGGGTGTCATACATTGGAGTACCGTGGAGTGGAGTATTGTATAGTGTTAGAGTGTTGTGCAGTGCAGTGTTAGCATAGATTAAAAATACCAAACTGGCAGAAGGTGTTACAATTCGCACAAAACCACTTGCCATCTATGAAGATATAATAAATGCAAGGATATACATCTTTTTATTGTGTTCTCCTAATTTTGGTTTGCCTTGGGCATCTTATATTTTGACCTCTTATGTGGCGGCAGCCTGATTTTCAGGCGCAAACACATGTGCTCTATTTAAATGGAATAGTGGTTTTATCTCCAAATGCCTGTATCTGTCACCCTGGCATGACAGTCGTTTCTATGAAGAACTCATGTACAACAAAGATGTAGAGATAAAAAAATCATGATTTTAGCCTGTGGGATGCCAGTGACACGTTTCTATTGCCCCTTTTAACACCAACTCACAAACACTTATAGAAATAAGTTCTATTCCCTCTTGCAAAACCCGCAATGGAGCAGGGAGTCTGTCCTGGAATGGAATGGTACAGTAATCTATATGAAATTCCACTACGGTTTCAGAACCCATAGATTGTTGGAAATAAGTTGCCCCTCCTTCACAAAAAAGGGCTAACCTGCCCCCCAACGTTTGCCAGTGCAAGGGAAATAACTCTTATCTTGCGTACTCTCTCCCCTTGTTTGTCCAAAGTATGCACCCCGTCTTTTTTTGGGGGAGGTGGGAGAATCAACGTCTGGAGTAACCGAACTGGCGGTTCTAGTAATAGGGTCTGAAGCGTGGTCGGCCAGCGAAACGACCCCTGTATCCGTCAGCCCTGGGGGAACCCCGGCCAAATACTCTCATTAATGGTGACTGTGCCCTGTCGAATGAAGATACTGTCTGCACAGACCTTCCAATCTCCTTCATAAATCCATCCACAAATAGGGAACTCTGAGCAGATAAACCAACTTCTGATCCTGCCAAGTCCCCCAGTTTAGGGGCTCTCCTTAATAGAAGGCATTTTCTTCTTTCACATCATAACCCCGCATTGGCATTCCCCAAAAAACAAATGACCTTCAGAGACCATTTAGAAATCACCGTGGGGTACAACGCCTCCCCTGAGCTTTTTGCATGTTCCACTGAACAGAGAATTCTGACAAGCAGCCCCAGGTGTCCAGCATCTTATCCTGGCAGGAAGACCATGTCCTGTCTACTCTCTTCCTGAGATCCTTACTCCCGCTGCTCAAAAAGGTCACAATATTTTGTTCCACTACTGGTGCTAAAGCTGCCTTCTTAGAAATGGTTGGTCTAGCATTTCACCAGCATGTTGGACCCCTCTGTTCTACCCATAGGATCTCTTATCCTGGCCTTAATATAACCATTTCAGAAAGGCGGCCGAAACCACTCCACGGAGGTAGAATGCAGAATCAGCCGGGGTCAAACATCGGGTTACCCTCTGCAGCCAAAATTACCTCCTATGGCTTCTCTATTTTTGCTTTCTTAGCAACATGTACCACGTCATCTTCATCTTGAATATCATCATAAAAATCATCCATATAAATTCATTTGTGCCTGCAAAAGTTCTTTTCATCTGATCACCCCCTGGATTCATATAAGAATCATACCAAGTTGAATTCTTATCCTTTCCATCATGCAGAATTGAACCATCACCAGTCCCATGCTCCTGCATGTTATGTTGCACTTTCATGTGCTTACCCCTTGACAATTTTGTGCCCTTAGAAACAGTTAATTAGTTAGTTATAGTGGATGCCACAGACCAGGGTTGGACTGGCATATAGGGCAATAAGGGAGCACCCGAAGGTGTGATCTGACAGGCCAGTCTGTGGGCCGGCTTTTTGGATGTTTGTGGGCCCCTTTTATGATCTGCTGGGGATGTTTTTACTGTTGATTTCCACGATATTAAAGAAAACATTGCCTCCAGCAGGCTCAAATCTATGCAGTCTTCCATACCTTGCAAAACACTAATACAACATGTCTTTACAAGTTCAAAGCTGCCCCAGTTTGCAAACATGGGACACTTTTTAGCCATTTAATTCAATAATGGGGGTTACTTTTATTTTGGTTCCCGGACCTGTTTTCTGTTCCAGTCCAACCCTGCCACAGACTGGTCAATATCTGGATCCACCCCTTTCAAGGAAGTTGACACTGCTTTAGAGATTGCATTAGATACTGAAGTGTCCAAAAATTGCCAGGTTTCTCTAAAAAATGTCCTTCTCTGATCCATTAGTAGCTGTGTTGTGCTCCATATCCTCTTAGTCACTAATTGTGTGCAATTCTTTCTGCGGAATTGAACCCCAACAGTAACTCCAACCTTGAGAAACAAAACCTATTGTTCTTGAATAACTGAACTAAACAACTTCAAATGTCACAAAATATCAATGTGCCCATAAACATCCAATTGTTTTTTTCTAAGATATGTTTTTAGCCCATTATGTATATACATTTAAAAAAAATGTTTTATATAAACAATTTAAGCTCCAACCTTTCAGACTGAAAATTGCAGAAAATGATACCAACAACTGTGTTGCCTAATAAAGTGAAAAATAGAAAACCTGTACTGCCAGGATTCAAACTCCCAGCCGCAGGCCTTCAGCTCATCATAAACCCTAGGGAACTAGTGAATTGACGCTCATTGACAACTAAAGATTGGTCACCTTTGACAAGCCACAATGTGTTCCTAGTGCAGCACTGAGCTCCTAAGCAAGATAAACTGCAACAAACGGCAGCCTGCGGGATCACGCTGCCTTCTCTGCTACTCCCACAGGCATCATTGTTTCTCTGTGGCAACCTTGTGCTTTCAAACAAAAGGACATTGACACTGCAAGCAGATCTTTCACTGACCCCTTGGGAACGCAGGCAGCAAAGTAACAGAGCTTTGCAGATAAATAACTCCTTCCTAGAGGAGGTTAGAACCATGAAGCGCACTGTGATAATTGTAGTTCTTTAAATGGCTGTGAAAATAAACAGCAAGTAAAGAGCCTGAATAACACGAGCCTGCGTCTTGTAATAAAAGCAGGTCGGTGCATGGGAATAGCAGCTCAGCATTATTCTACTAGGTGTACATCATAAAATGGTATACCTCAGCTGTGTAGCCCCAGCGGTGTGTGAACAAAGTGTAAAGTAGTGCACCTAAAGTGTGTGCAAACACTGTGTATCGCAAAAGTGCCCGCACACATAGCACCAGTGATTCACCATGGAGGGTGAAATAAAATATTGGTCTAGAGTACACCAGGAGTGTACAAAGTTAAGCTCAGTGGCGCCCCTCCTCATGAGTGGAGGAGCTTTGCCCCGCCTGCTGCGGGCACAGCAGGCAAACACAAATAAATAAAATGGCATGTCAATGCCATTTTATTTATTTGCCACCGCACCAGGGTGGAGGCTGGGCTGAATCCTGCAAATGCAGGTTGACAGCACTGGTCTACAGTGCGCATGCCGGATTGGCCGGCCGTCTTGCAAGGTCAGCCTGACATGCGCACTATAGACCCAGCAATCCAAAGGCTGTGAAACAGCCTGGGGATTGCTGGCACAGGCCCTCAGCATCACAATGAGCACTGGATGAGCCTGCTCCTACCAATCCTGGAGCTGCTTTCACAGCATGAGAGCAGCTACAGGATTGGTTGGAGTTGCGTTCCACGAGCAGGAAGGAAGTCCTTCCTTTTCCTTCTTGTGGACAGCAAACAGAAGTGCTGCATCGGTCGTGCTCCGTAATTTATGGTGAGTCGTGCGCCTTCGTGCCCCACCATTTTTATTTAAGCCAGCTGCCACTGGTATAGCTTAGAATCTGCAAGCAACATACAGCCTAGTGGTGTGTACCATGTTGTCTGCAAACAAAATATAGCTAGACAGTGAACTCCCGGCTGCAAACATTACAAGCTGCACCTCATACAGTACAGCCAGGTGTGTGCAAAGCAAGAATACATAAGCTTTGCCCACCCCCGACTACATGCATTAATTAGCGCAGCAGTGCACCTAAGTGTGTGTTAGCAAAGCACAGTGTAGAAATCTGCTGCATGTGTGTGCAAAGAACAAATGCCCCCTGGGTGTGTGCAAAGACTATTCTATCTGTAGAGTATGCCTTCTCCATGACTGCAACCTACTGTCACTAAAAACCGCACCATAGTAGAGGTGGGCGAGGCAACAAATTATCAGAGAGAGCCGACCAAGAGCTGAGCCAAGGGTCTGGCTCGACTCTAAGAGCCGTGCATGAGCCGAGCCCTATAAATGTGTTCCATGTAAATCATACAACAAACACCTTGTAAAACTATGATAAAGTTGCTTCAAAATTTTTAAAAGTGTATTTCTTTAACATGTGGGAGCACTTCACCTTAGTACATCAGTTTATATCACACTGTATTGAGGGGTATTTATTAAAAGAGATAGTTTTTAACTTGAGTTTAGACATATTCATGCCCGTCCCCGCCCTGACGAGAGTGCAATTAATGAGCTATAATGCAAGAGAAAGAAGAACCCTCCCATTTGCTATGAGTTATTTTTTTTAAATCTCAAATCGTTTTTATTGAATTTTCAAGAAAAGAACACATAAATACATAAACACAATGATAATTAATAATGAACACAATAATACTGTCAAATAATAAAAACCAGGAAAAAAGACAAAAGAAGTATAAAAACAGCAAATTATTCAAGTGCGTCACCGTAGAAGTTGCAGTGAAGCTAGAAAGAAATACAGGTGGTCTATAAAAACCACACTCTTCACAATTGTTATATGAAAAGTACAATACAGGCGTAATACATAGGACATAGCATACTATAAGCAGTACATTATAGGAAATTGAAAAACAAATCCTATAAGAAGCAATCCTGAAGTGGGGGGGGGGTGTATAATTGGAAAGCCACCAATTTAAAGGACGAGATCTCTAGGGCATGTGTAGTTGGGAAGGTAGTCGATGAGATAAGTTTCATGGTGGATCATATGTGAAGGAAAAGGCATCAAGGGACCCCCATAGTTTCCTATGTGTTTTACGCCAGGGAGAGGAGTGAAGATAGATGCTGTCAGCCCCTCTGAGAAAGGACAACCACTCTTGCCACATCCTAAAGGAAACTTCTCTGGAGTTTTTCCACTTATTGAGTACTATTTTACAGGCCAGAGTGAGCATAAGATCTAACAAATAACGATCATTCTCGTCTGGGAGCATTGGGTCCAGAAAGCCTAGTAAGATATATGAAAATTCCCTTGGGGGGGTCAATCTTGAATGTTTTGCTTATACATTCGTAAATTTTGTCCCAATATGTTTGTAGGGCGGGGTATTGGAAGAGCATGTGGGCAAGGTTACCAACATGAGAATTACAATTCCAGAATGTCGGGCTCTGGCTGAGGTTAAGCTTAAAGATCCTCTCAGGGGACCAGTATGTCCTGTTTATTAGCATAAGCTTAGTCTGGGATAATATTGGTGATATTTTATTTGAGAAGGGAGTAATATGTATCTTGTTCCAGTCGAATGGGATATCTCTGGAGTTAGGTTCGGATTACCATTTTGCCTCACACTTCATATGAGTTTTGCGAGGTTTAGGGGATAAGAGCTTGTATGTTTTAGAAACGGTGTGTCCTGACTTCAGTAGCTGAAGCATCCTTGAGAGGATCGAAGGGTCGGTAGGTTTTATAGAGCGTAGGGTGAGCAGTGACTTAAGTTTTAGAAATTTATAAAAATCTATCGAGTATAGCTCGTGCCGAGTCTGGATTTCTGAGAAAGGCATGGGGAAATTCCCTGAAAAAAGGTCTTTGACTAGATTTATGCCGTTTTTTGACCATTGTTCCCAGAGGAGCATTTCTCCGTTGATCCTCAGCGACGGGTTGCGCCAGAGAGAGGTTAAGTTGGATTTGTTAATTTTTACCACAGATATATGATCCAGTCGTAATAAGGCTCTTTTAGTATTTAGTATGATATATTTTGAGTGGGGAATGGAGGATAAGTCCATGGTGAGGAGAGCAGGAAGAGGAATATCGTTGATGATTGACCTTTCTATGTCCATCCAAACTGGGACGTAGTCAGATTGTGGGAGTAGCCAGTTAGCTCCTTGTTTGCAAAAATACGCAGTTTGATAGTTCCTAAAGTTTGGGAGGCCCAGATCACCTTTTTCTTTGGATAATTGAAGTTTTTTCATGGAGATTCTGGGTCTCTTATCTTGCCAAAGGAACGTATTGATAAGCTTATAGATCTTCTTCAGGAATTCATTAGAGAATGTCATCGGTAGCATACTGGCTAGATAGTTTAGAAGAGGGGTAATAATCATTTTTAATGTCTCAGCTCTTCCCCACCAGGATAAAAATTTAGGTGACCAGCCATCTAATAGCGAAGAATTTGTTTTGATGAGAGCATTCTCATTAGTCTGCAGGGTGTTAATTAGATCTCTTGTGAAGTCTAATCCTAGGTATTTGAAGCTATTAGGTTGCCATAAAAGACCAGAGTTCCCAATTATTTCCTTTCCGCCAAGGTTGTTCAGGAGTTTTACCTCAGTCGTGTCCTTATTTAACTTATAACCAGATACTGCTGAAAATTCTTCTATTGAGGACACAAGTACAGATAAAGCAGCTTCCGCATTTTCGGAAATGACTAACACGTCGTCTGCGTAAGCTGTTATTTTGACCGTGCAATTGTTGAAGCGTATCCCTGTGATCTGGTTGTTGTTCCGAAGTTGGTAAAGGAACGGTTCTATTGCTAAAAGGAATAGGGAGGGGGAAAGGGGACATCCTTGCCTAGTTCCCTGTTCTAGTGTAAAAGAAGAGGAGAGGCTTCCCCCTGCTCTAACCCTGGCGGAAGGGTTAAAATACAGCGCCATTACCATGCGTGTAAAATTCTCACCCAGATTAAATTTATCGAGAGTTGCTTTCAGGTAGGACCAATCAACTTTGTCGAAAGCCTGTTTGGCATCCAAAGTGATTGCCAATGTTGGAGAATCGGTTAGTTTGGCTTTCTCCAGGACGTGACATAAAATACGAGTATTATCACTGGAGAGTCTGTTCTTTAAAAATCCAACTTGTGAAGGGTGAATGAGTTTGGGTAAAAAAATTTGGAGGCGTTTAGCAAGGATCATTGCATAGATTTTACAGTCGATATTAATCAGTGATATAGGCCTGTAGATTTTAGGGAGTGTTGGATCCTTCCCTTCCTTGGGAATCACTGCTATGATAGCTTCTGCCGGTGTCCCTTTAATCTGACCAGAGTCGCTGAATTCATTGAATATGTTGAACATCAACGCAGCGGAAAAGGACTTATAAAATTTAGCATTAAACCCATCAGGTCCCGGCGCCTTCCCTACTTTAAGGGTTTTTATCGTATTTTCAATTTCGGTAGCGGTTAATGGGCCATTAATTTCATCTTTTTCTTGTTCCGATAGGGCAGGCAGATTGCATTTGTTTAGATAGTCTTGGGTTTTTGTGGTATCCAGGCTATACAATGTGCAGTAGAAATTCTTAAAAACTTCTGCTATTTTGTCAGGGTCAGAGTGAGCTATTCCCTTTTGGTCCACTAGATTCTTAATCGTATTCTTCTGTTGTTTGAACTTTAGGTAGGATGCTAGGCTCTTCCCCGCCTTGTTGGATTCACAAAGCCTAATGCTTTTTTGTTTATTTATCCATATCCCCGCCCTGTCACTTACTATTTTATTATACTCGTATTTCTTTTTCACTATTTCATTCAAAACTGATGCATCCCTAGATATGATTCCCCTCCAGTGTAGAGATTTATTTTTCTAATTTCTGAAGTTTGCTATTGGAGTCCTTATTCATGGCAGTTCTAATTTTAATAATCTCACCTCTAATGGTGCTTTTTAATGCTTCCCACCTTGTGAGGTCCGATGTGTCTCCAATTTTATTTACCGTAAGGTAATTCTGGATCGTACTTTCAATACTTTGTCTGTTTGAGTCTGCCTCCAAAACCTCATTATTGAGTCTCCAAAGAGATTGTTTTTTAAAGGGCTTCGGGTCAGTTACAGACAAGCTAATACATGAGTGGTCTGAGATCACTCTTGGTTCAATGGAAGTTTGATCAATTCTGGGTATAGGGTTACCGGAAATAAGTAGGTAATCAATGCGTGAATAAGAATTATGTGGAGATGAATAAAAAGTGAACTCTCTACCTGTGGGATTTTGTAACCTCCAAGTGTCTGTCAAGTTAAAACGTGTGCACAAATTGATAAGGGCTTTGTGAGAGTTGTTGATACGAAAAGGACAGCGGGAGTCCCTATCTAAGGCTGGGTCCAAGGGCAGGCTAAAGTCGCCCGCAAGTATGTGCATGGCGGTATCTGGAATTGTTTCAATTTGTTTACTGAGACCTTCCCAGAAGCTGATTCATCCCTATTGGGGGCATAGATATTGGTGATGTAGAATTCCGAATTATCTTTTACCAGTTTCGTTGTGACCCACCTCCCTTGTGTATCGGATGAGCCTGACACAAGGTCTATGTTGGCTTTTTTGGCTACTAAAGTCAGGACACCGTTTTTTTTTTTACCTAATGCATCTGAGCCAGCAACATCGCTGTAAAACCTATTTCTAAGTGAGCTGAATTGTTTGGAGTCAATTTTAGTTTCCTGTAAGAGGAAGACGTCACCCCTCTGCTTGTGGAGATAGTCAAGGATCTTCCTTCTTTTGATAGGGTGGTTTATCCCCTTAACATTCAGTGAGACTATCTTGAAACTGTTATAGGACATAGCTATCGGAGAAGTCTGAGGCATTATAGTAGTGTTATGATCATAATAAGTGATTCTCTGTCTGAGGGAGTCGTTTTGTGCAGTTTCCTCTCTAGATAGGAGAAGGTTGTATTACCTTTTTGTACTTGCGATAGAGTTAATAAAAGCACTGGTGTTAAATTGGTTAGGATTGTGTACACGTAGTGTATACACCGCATACAATTCAATGAGGTAGCACCTGTATGTATAAAGATATCACTGCAAATCATGACATTTGAATAAAGAAAACAATAATGATAATCAGAGTAAAAATGGCAACAGGTAAAGAAAATCAAAACAAGTATATGAAGAAAGAAAACAAAGTCCAAAACCCCTACCCTGCCCACCCACATACCAAACCCTCCCTCCCAACCCAGAGAGTAATGAACTGGCATGGTGACAGGGGAAGAGAGCTCTCCTCCCATGGAAACCAGAATAGAGTACATTGAACGCATGAGTCCAACCTGTGCCCTAAGGTATGAACATCAAAAACTGAGTACAGAATGCGGTTAGAATGTGATAAGAATGTGATAAGAAACATTGCTATGCATAAACATACTGTGCATAAAAACGTCTGTGCATAAAAACGTCTGTGCATAAAAACGTCTGTGCATATAAGCGACTAGACGTCTTAGTAGTATGGAGCAGAGTGAAGTAAGCTGTGGATATCTAGCGAGATCAATTGGCAACCTGGCCGAGCATAGTCAACCACATATCAGCCCGATATCGGAGCAATAGGGCTAGCAAACTTAACTGAACTTTTACATTTACCAAGTCATGTCCTACCATAGCATGTGCGGTTAGTGCGAATTTGAACATGTTCGATATTCGAGCACTAAGCACTAAACTTTTTAACTAGGCAACTTAACGTGTATTAGGGTATCTTGAGAACACCTGAGGTACATCAAAAAGTTCCAACAAAGAGTATTACTTGTGAGTAGCTAGCATAAACAGGGTCATATCAGCCAATAGTGGACGGAAGGTGCTAGCAACCTAGCTAAACATAACATTTACAGGGGCACATCTTCTCCATAGCGCGCGAGATTAGCTCAGATTTATACAAGATCGGAATATGAACAGTAAGCATCTTTCAAATGGCCAACAGATAGTATAATACTGATATCTATCTATCTATCTATCTATCTATCTATCCGATATCTATCTATCTATCCAATAACTATCTGACAGCATCCTGACAGTTTCCTGCCAGCTTACAGCATGGACAGCATGGACAGGAGATACTAGCCTGATCATCATGTTAGTATGAGGAATCGTGTAAGAAGTTCAAGTGGAGTTCAAGTGAAGGCCCAAAGAGTACATCTTGCCGTTGTGCAATTCGTTGTACATCGTTGTACATTGTCGAAACAGCGGAAAGTCATAGGCTTGCGGTAGAAGGCCCGGAGGTCGTAGTGTCCATAGAAGAATCCTCTTTCCCGTCGAGGAATCTTTTCAGTTGCAGGTGGTCTGTGAAGAAGTGTGGAGATCCCTGAATCGTGACATGGAATTTAGCTGGGCCCGCAAAAGCAAACTGGTAGTTCAGGGCTCTTAATCTTGGTCGAAGTGCCAAGAAGCCTTTTCTTGTATCAACTGTCTCTTTGCTATAATCCTGCGAGATAAAATTTTTGTTATTTTTCCAAAGGATATGGTTATTTTTCCGCATGAAGGCGAGAATCTGTTCTACATGCTGATAGCGGAGAGGTTTGCAAACAATTGGTCTAGGCGCTTTCTGATTCGCAAGTACTCTAGTAGGTACTCGATGGGTCCTGTCAAACTCTAGGGGTTTTCTGAATGACAGGTTAGTGGCTTGAGTAAACCAATTTTCCAGAAAGGCGATGCATGAACCAGAAGGATCTTCTTCTCCCTCAGGAATTCCAAAGATTCGTAAATTCCCTCTCCTGTTTCTGTCTTCCAGCCCTGATAGACGTTTCGTTAGAGAGTCTGTCGCGATTGTTAGGCTCTTGAGGGATTTGCTAATTTTAACTTCCGTATCTTCTAATTGGCTGATTCTGTTTTCTGTCTCCGTTATCCTAACGTTGGTGTGCCTGATATCTTGTCTAATTGCAGAGATCTCAGTCTGCATCTTGTCAGTGTTTTCTTTCGTGGACTTGGCGAGACCGTGGACCTCCGCTAGTTTACTTAATATGGTATCAATTGTGGCATTGATATCGTGTTTGCCTTTAGCAGGAGAATCTGAATTTGGCGGGTCAGCCTTAATTCCCTTGAGGCTTGCCTTAACCTCTTTGTCAGTCATTTTTGGGCGATTACCTTGTTTCTTCAGTGTATCTTGTTGACACCGACGGGTGTCCCTAATGATATCCTTAGAAGTGAGTTATTGGTCAGATGGCAGTATATATAGCAAGCAGTTGGTTGAAGCGTGACCTCACTAAGACTATGGAGATCACACTGAGCACATTGATCACAAACTCTGTAATGATCCTAATAACCACAATGATCCCAAAGTTCTAAAACGACGACGTTCCAAGACGCCTTGGTCAGTGGACACAGGTCACTGGTCGCTAGTCACTGACCGCTGGTCACTGGTCACTGGATACTGGTCGCTGGTCACTGTTTACTGGTCACTGGTCACTGCTGCCAAATGGATCGTAAAATCACATATGTTTGAAGGTGCTTGAATATGCATTGAATGTTTGAATATGACTGAACATGGTTGCATGTATTTGTAGGTTGCGAAACAGAAGATTTGATTGACTGTTGAACTATTTGGTTACTCGAAGCTTACTGGCTTCTTCTAGAACATTCTAGCACATTATGAGCGCCATAGTAAGGTCAGGCGACGAGTAGCAGTTGGTGGGTTCCTTTCCACATTGTAGGTAACCATCCCAAACATATCATCTGAAGAAGCTAAACAGAACCAACAGAAGTAGTGACATAACATGCTAGAAGTACCAATCCAGTGCCGGTATTAGCAGAGACAGCAGAGGCAGTTATGAGCATCACATAGCGACTGCCATTTTAAGGTCAGGTATTCCAGGGACAAAGCGTGTACATAACAGCATTACACCGCGCTAGATCGCCTCCGCACACACACGCTTTTATTCTGCCTTGTTTATGCCATGAACTGATCTGCTTAAATACACCAACACGTTTGGCCGCTGCGGAGGAGCAGTGTTAATTGCGCTAATTACGGGGCTGATATGTCCGCCATTTTATGTACAAGCTGATCGGCGCACGCTGTTTTACTTGAAAGCTTCAGGATACGGCTTCGGCTTTTTTGTGCACACTGTTTGTAGCCTCACTTTATGCTCCTTATCCACTAAACACTAAGTCTGCACTGCCGCGCTGGAGAAACATTAATTGTGGTTCTGTTATGCTGGAGTTGCGGGCACGGCCGCCATCTTCTGTACAGGCAGCTCGGGGGCTCAGCGCGCAATCTTACTTAAAAGCTTCAAAAAGCTTGGAGACTGTGGACTTTACGCTGTATCAAGATCCGTGTCCTTTTAAACCGCTCTGTCTCGCACAATGAACTCGCGGTAGGCGTCCGGGGAACAGGACGCTCTCTCCACCGGTGCCGCGTTGGTGCGAAGCTCCGTATACGGGAGTGCTGCTGGCCGGAGACGTAGAGCCTGCCGCTTCACCCTCTGGTCAGAGTAGCTCCCAATTTTTGGTTCCGTTAGAAGCCTCAGAGGTTCCGCCAGAAGATCGGCGAGAGAGTCGCCTTCAGACGCTGCTAGAAACGGGTAAAAAGGTTGATACTGGCATTTCCACGGGAGGAGATGAAGGCTCAAGCCGCCATCTTCGCAGCGATCCAAACTACACCTTGCTATGAGTTATAACCAGTGCTTTAAATGGAAAAAAATAAGTGCAGGTACTCAACAAATTGAGACGTTAGCTAGGGGGTGGGGCTTGGGGCGGGGTTAGGGGCGGGGCTATTGGCAGTCGAAAGGGATACGGCCAGGGGCACACATTTAATGTGATTGAGATTTAATTGGTGTGCAGATGTGCATAATGATGCGAAATCATTTCTGGTATATTTTGATTATTCCATTTCCCTTATATGTATAAAAGGGTACATTTATTATTAAAGTGGGCTTCTCATGGTGCAACACCTAGATCACATATGACTCGCACAAGATATTTTCCTTAACATTTTTTGGAAAGGTTTAACTATGGTTAACCCTCTTGTCTCACTGCCACTTAGCAGACATCACCCTGCCCCTCCTAGATGGCACAGCTTTGCCTCAAAACTCCTTGCCTGCTGTAAAGTCTGATTCCCTTTTCTGGAGTCGAGTATTTACCTCCTTTGACACACTTACTTTTTAAATCAGAATTTCCTGCTCGCCCTGCCTCCAAGAGTTCATTGCCGCCCCTGTGCCTAGTTAGATAATTAATGGAGGAGGCCGGTGTTCGGCCTGTCACCTCCTGACCTCGACACTTCCTGCCTTTTTAGCCCCTGTCGTGGGGGATCCCTGAAGATTGTGTCCCACACAGCGTGAGTCTGAGAGCAGGTGCTGCGTGTCTTTAAAGGCACAACAAACACGGCTCTCTAGACAGCGGTGCCACTTAGCAGATTATCTCCCGGTCATCACTGCCTGAAATGTAGATTGCCAGCAGCTGTCTGCAACCAAGGAGTGTGACAAACTCCAAGAGACTATGGGGGACCCATGGCCAGCAGTCTTTAGATCTCCAGCTGCAGCACTGTGACTTGTTGAACTTGGTAAGAGTAAAAAATGAAAGCTGCTGACATTTTAAATGTTCACGCTAAGGTCGGGGTTGAAGTTTTATTAGATAGCTGCCAAGGTTTCAGATTGCTATGTGTGACATTTTCATAATTTTAGTACAATTTTTGATGTATGTTTCCCTCATCTTCATTGCTCGCAAAAAAGTCACTCATATTTGTTGAAATGTCACTCATAATTACACTACAATTATGAAAATGTCACACATAGCAATCTGAAACCTTGGCAGCTATGTCTCAGTGGACACTGCCTCAGGCATCACAGTGTGAGTCTGGCCCCTCCCAAACTTCCTGCCAACTCTGGAATGAATGCCTACGGCAGCGGCTCAATTAGCACATTGAAAGGGGAGATTAGCACTCGATTAGAGTGCTTCAGGAAAACGGACCCACTCGTTGTCAGCTGTATTGCTCTTCCTTTTTTTGTAAATGCCAATATCACTGAGCTTGGCTTAAAGCCCATGAGTACCGGTACTCTCTTTGGACAAAGAGAAGTTCCGGTACTCAAGCGCCGAAAATTTAGAAGTGCCGGTACTCAGTACCGGTGAGTACCGGCCCATTTAAAGCACTGGTTATAACCCATATAAGTGAAATGCACAAGGATTAGAATTAGTGTGTATGAATGTGTTCAATATTGTTTCTATATTTGTTAACTCTCAACACAGATGTAGTAACATTGTAGTGTATTATAGCAAATGCAAGACGTCTTTGTAGAGCTCGCATCCAGAATTCACGTATTTTAAAGCGCTCTCTTATGTGTTAATGAAAAAAGCAATTCTCGGAGAATGAAAGATTTGCCTAGGATCACACAATGTGGTCAAGCAGGGAAGCTAGGACTGATCCCTTGTTTCTAGTTTCACTGTGTGCAATTCAAGCACTAGATGACTACTGTTTTCCTGTTTTAAATCGCCAATGAATGTGTTTTCTTTCATTCTTGTCACAGGACGTTCCACCATGGGTGGCAGGCAGAAGCCACATGAAGGCTCGGCTCGTTTTGGGTTTAAGGGCCCAAGAGGACCTCTAGCTGAGCCGCCTAACTCTACACCATAGATTGTCTATTGTGGTCCATGAACTGCGAGCAATGAGAACATGAACATTAAGTGGGGAAAAAAATCACCTCGTAATGATGTACTTAATATAAATGTTGGATTATCGAAACAGTACATCAGTTGTGTCGAAATTATTTTAGTTTTACAGTAACACGTCGATGTCAATATCATTAAATACAATTTGAAAAATGTAAATAAATTAAAGTAAAAAACAAATAAGAATGCATACTGGGTTTCCATTGCAGATAAAAGATTATTAAAAGGCAAAATATGGAACGCTTCACGAATTTGCGTGTCATCCTTGCGCAGGGGCCATGCTAATCTTCTCTGTATCGTTCCAATTTTAGTATATGTGCTGCCGAAGCGAGCACAAACTATTAATGAAACAAGCTGGTATATAAAGGCTTAATATCAGATCATTTTAAAGTTAGAGTGCTTTGAGAAAATGAGATCTTGTAGTTTGAACACTTCGCGTGTGCCGCTTTTCACAAAATAGTCCGTTTGATTCAGGAAAAAAAACGTCCTGTAGAAAAACGTTGCCGTTTCAATATATGAAAATCGAGGAGCATCATGGATATGTAAATCAGGCCTATGACATCATCACCCGTGCTGGACGTTATTTTGCTGCATACATTTGATAGACACAGAGAAAGGACTAGTACCAGAGGAAGTGTTAGTAAAATTGGGGCATCTAGTAAATTGACGTGTTCAGGCTGAGCCTAACGAAAATGACTAAAACCGTTTTATTCAGTTTCTTTCACCGTTATTCTTGCTTTGAAGTGATCAGGTTCACATTTTTGTGTTTTGGGAGCATCGCTTAGAAGTCTAACTTTGTCCGCATACACGGTTATGTTGCCCGCTTGCTGCAAGACATTCACCTGACGCGGTCCTGCACGTTGCACCGCAGAACCGACGCGTTTGTTATGACCTTGCATTGTCTTCTTGACGTTCTTGGTTTAGTTCCCACGAGCTCCTTAAACTATCGCATCCAAAATATAGAATAGTCCGTAACTTTAAATGCTGCGTCTTCTACCGTGGAGACATAGGGCAGAACTCTCAAATTCTCCAGGTCTGTGGCTGAGTACATTTTCCATTCTTGTTCTTTTATTTTCATTTTGATGTCTGTAGTCCTAAATGCACAGCGGGGCAAATATACCGAAGTCTTGGAATGCATGAGCGACTCATGCACTTACCTGGGAAAATGTATGACTTTGCATATATGTTATAGCCAGCATTTATATAGCTGCTTGAGTGACATCTTAGATCTCAAACTTGTAATGACAACGGACACCATCAAGATGCACGAAGACCTTTTTGAAATCTTATTTTCATTTGCTTGTAGACGACCTCGAACAATTACACAGAGTGGAGTCCTTCTCAAAGTACAGTGCCCTTACCTCAGTATAAAATGAACTCGATGAACATCACATCACTGGGCGGCCCAACCATAAAGACTCCTCCTTAAAGGGACCAACCCATGTCAGAACGCCATATTTTTGCCTAATATTCTCCTGTTGCTACCCATGGTGGTACTGTATTGCAGCATTTATATACTGCCTACTACCCCTATGTGGGGCATTGAAGCACTTGCCTACGGGGATGTTACTTTAGGATGTGGGTGCCAGAATAAGAGAGTAGATTCAGTAATTCTGTAATATTCCAACCTTCCCGTCACCTCGCCAGATCCAGAGTTTGGGAAAAACAGCGAAAGAGGTAGAGAGAGACAGAGGAGCGCTTCGTCTAGGGTTGCCTCCTGGCCTGGCTGTCTTTTTACTTGCATGACCTGTATTTTAATGTTCTGGCCAGTACAACAAGCATTGGAAATGCAATAGGTCTCGCATTTTTTTAAGTTAGAGCTATTGGCATTGTAAATGGCAATGTCTGTTACCTACTAAGGGAGGATGGAGGGAGCAGTTGGTGTCAGAGTGGCAAAATGATCTGTTGGAGAGTGACTGGCCAAAAGTAAACCAAACAAGCAGCGACTTTTAAAAAAAGAAAGCATGTGTGGACCGTGTAAGTGTATTTTTAACAACTAAGCTTGGGGAATACTTGGATATTACTTTGTGCCAGGGAACAAAACAGAGCCCAATAGAGACCCGTTTCAAGGCCCCCTTTTAAAAACTGCCGGTGCTCAGCACCGGTGAGACCCGGCCCACTTAAAGCCCTGGGTTTTGCACTCTAATTGTGGAAATAATCGTAGGTATTGGTGCTTGGGTACCAACTCATGCACGTTTTCCATCCTAACCAGGTGGTTTTCCCATTAAATGATTCCTCCTTGGGAAATGTGAATAGGAAAGAAGGATGGCAGCACAATTCAAACACACTACTGCAATTCCGGTGAAAACAGGTTTTTCTACCCACAATGGTATCATGAAAAAGCCCGGAAGACGGGCCCTTCAAGTATATGACCAAATGGTTGTGCAGTGGTTGCCTCTCAGACAGTGTGTTCTGGACTTGTAAAGTCTAAGTTGGGCAAAAGGCGGGCGCATGTCCCGGTGCTGGTGCTGTGGGGAAGGTACTAAGTCAGTTTTCCCAGTGTCAAACACCAAGGAGTTAGCCACTGAAGTAAGCGTACTTCCTTAGAAGGGTGGGAAATACACTATACAGTTGGACACACAGGATAGGGGATACCGGCTGGACGGTATACAGGTAAGGGATGTGGGAGAGGGGACTAGAGTCCAGAGCCATAAGGTGATAGAGGACAGAACAGGAAGCTGGCAATGGGGCAAGAAAAGAGGAGACAGGAAAGAGAGCAAATGGACAATAATTGGGGCCGAGCACCAAGCAGACACAGGGGCAGAACAGGACATAAGTAATAGCGATGAGAAAGAGGAAAGAGAAGGGGCATGGAGCAAGAGATGGTTCAAAACAAAAGGGGCAGCCAAGTCAGGAGAGTGGAGCAGACGAGGCCTAGGCACAAGGAGAACAGAGGAAAGAGCTTTTGCCCCGTGCAGACTCCGCCTTGTACACTGCAAGCGGTTCCGTAACAACATGTCAAACAAGCAGTGAGCAAGCACCACTCAGCCATGCGTGTTCTGTGCTGCTCAGTAGGTCACTTCCGGGAACTGTATTCCTGCATCTCTTGTGTAAGGCATTCTTTCAGCTTCCTTTGGAAGAATACAAAGCAGCTATTTGCAGTAATACATTGCAGTGAGATCACTCGTTTGGCAACCTAACACTATGTGACGGACCCAGCTATGTCTGCCCTGTAGTCTACATTGATAGTTATACTTCAAGTGGTTATTAGGGTAGAGCATAAAACGAACCCAAATTACTAAAAATCAATAACATTCTAAACAGAAGGCTCATTCGGTAGTCTGCACAAAGGTTTCAAGGTCGACCTATAATGGACAGTTTGTGAAACACGGTATCAACCAAACATTTTTTACAATTTACATTCCTTCTAAAGGTAAGCACTTCTTTCAATCCAAACCACTCTTACCTTTCAGTTTTGATAACTCCCGGGTATGCTTTTTACTTCTGAACAATTCATCACTTAAAGCGCTATGAACAGACTTGTTGCCACAAGCCAGCGCTTTACAAATCAATATGATAAATAAATTACCAAAACAAACTCTTAGAGCGGGCAATCATACTCTAAATGTGCCGCCCTGTAATAGGCACGGTTTGCGGATTCTGAAAACTTAATCAGCGCCAAGGTGACCCTTGCATGCGATGGTGGGGTCAGCTGCATCAACTCTTCCAGAGCATACAGTTTTCTTTCAGGAATGCTACAGACATCCATTAAAAACAGTGGTGCGCGCGCACCACAGTGGAGCCGGGGGATGGAGCGTGGCAGCGGCAGCGAGGCGAACGCGCGCTGCTGCGCGTGCTAGCCACCAGTGGGAATGGGAGGAGCAAAGGCGGGACATGCGCCCGCCTTTGCCCAATCGCGTGCTGTATTTATTAAAAAAAAGCACGCGAAAGCCAATACCAGCAGGCAAAAGCAAAACCACACGCAAGAGCGTGTGGTTAGCTTTCTAAAGCCCTTTCTAGAGGTCTCGCGCTGCGCGAGCAGGGCTGCGCGCTGCAACGCTAGGCGCGAGACCTAAAAATGATGAAACCTAATTACAAAGAAAGGTGACCTTTCAATGCGCGCAAATTCACAAAATTAAACACATTGCTTCCACCAAAAAATTTCGGAAACGCTGACCTGTTTTGTCTGACTCTTAACACACCAACTTATGCAAACATAACGCTGTGGCGAAGTGTGAGAGGCTCTTGCCAGTCTCCTGTTCTCTGAAAGTTTGGCAATTTCCGTGAGAGGCCTAGGGAATGTATCAGTTGTGACAACAGTGATTTGGGGTCAACAAGACATTGCCATATTATTGGAGAAGACCTGAAGGAAGAAGGGAGTAGTGACCAGATTAAAAACAATAAACCAATGCACTGCGGCAGCTGTAATGTACAGGAAAGGGGAGGGGCAGCATATATAGTAGATGCAGGGTGGTGAGGAACAACTGAGGGTAGGGAGGGGTACATGGGCACAGAAACACAAACCCACACCACTGTCACAACGTGGTAGTAGTGAAGGGTGGGGAAAACTTGGGCACAGGATGTAACTTTGTTGGATGGTGGTGAACATATTAGGAGTGGCAGAGGGGACAGAGGCAGACATAAATGTACAACCCATGCCTGTCAACGCAGGGAAGGACAGTCTATCCAGAAATTGGTGGGAAGCGGGGGAGGTAGAAAGTCAAAGAGTGGGCTTGTTTTAGCTGAAAGTGTTGTTTGTTCTAACGGCTATATGTTATGTGCTATATTTGGATGCACCAATACCAAACCTTTCAGCATACAGACAGCACCTAGAACATGTGCGTGTACATACACACACAAAGTCAAAGAGTAGCAGTAAGGCAGATTAAGTAGAAGGAAGAATAGAAATGCATACGCATAAGATTGGGTATAAGTAGGAGTACACAGAAGTAAGTAGGTATAGGAGAAGGAGTTGGTAGGAGCAAGCAGGAATAGGGGTAAGGAGGATTGAGGTAGAAGTAAGTTGGAGCATTTTAAAGAGTAGGAGTATGAATAGGCATAAGTAGGAGTAAGAGTAATTGTAAGGAGGAGGAAAAGCAGGTGTAAACAGTTGTAAATGTAGTACTAACAGAAGGAAAAAAGAGTAGGAGGAAGGCAGAATAAGAGTGAAGTAGGATTGAGGATGAATTAAGAAATAGTAGTTGTAAGAGTATCTAGGAGTATGTAGGAGAAAGAGTAGACGATTGCAGAGATAAGAGTGGGTACAGCAGGATAAATACTTAGAGCATATAGAAGCAAGTAGGAGTTAAAGCAGTCTTAACAGCACTTATACACAGAGGAAATTCATTATTTCGTAACATTTTGCGCACACACTTGTGTGACACAAAGGATTGTGTGGTTTACTTAACATTCAATAAGCCCACAGCTGCAGTACAAAACTGCACAATGCCATGCAATTGCTTGCATAAACCATAGTAAATGTAGGCTAAAGTTCTGTATGGCTACTCTTTCTGCACAGTACTGATTTCATTTCAAATGGGAATGTAGCTGAATGTTATAAATGCTCTGAAAAGAACAGCAGGCTGCGTTCACTATATGGCACAAAGAGAGGATCATTCAGGGTACCCAACAGCAGGAGTTAAATAAAAGAGTGTTATATTGAGAAAAAAAAGTGTGCATCTCTTCTACTAGCTCCCGATGGGAAGACATGACAAACGATCTCCTTAATTAATTATAATCAGTACATGAGCATACAAGCCAGTAGCTCTGCTTAATACCTCAGAAATAGAACCCAAACCAGTAAGGACCATGTTACCTTTGCCACTCTTAAATGTATGATCATTAGTTCAAAATATGGAACAAAGCCTAAGTTTACATTGATAAACATAATACAGTACACACAATAGCAACTCTTTATTAACATTTATCACCACTAAAACCTTACAAACTAAAAACAGAAAATAAATCAGGGCATACCCCTGACATTAATAATGTAAGAGACGTCATAGAGGCTAAAACGCAAACAAGTGAAAACATACTAACAGTTTTCATAGCAGTTTTTAAAGGAAACACTTTTCAAGCTTGGTAAAAATATTCATCTGGATAGCTCATCTCCACCTGTGTCTGAGCTGAACTCAGTTTGTTTACAACACAGTTGGCCTCTAAGGATCTTCTGCATTAAAGTTTAAAGGCTCACTTACAAAAGGGCTTTGTTTGAAACAGTAGCATAAGCAAAGTCATTGCTTGCATCAAAAATAATCAGAATTCCACTACCCAACAGCAGCAGTGCATTTTTTCTGTACTATCGTGCACATGGAGTTTCATATATAATTTACATAACCTGCTACTCGGCAGCGCAGTTTGAAAGTGATTGGTACATCATGTTATCTTACTACTTTTAACCAATAGACTCAAAACTGACATGTCTACCATATGCAATTGTAAATTATATTTGCTAGCAAGTGAAAGAGAGGCCTCGGCTCGAGGTGAAAAAGTGAAGTTGTATCGTCCTCATTCCCTCCAGTACAACTTTGCATACCACTGGTCACCTCTTAAAGTACCTTAAATTAATATCTACATTGTTTTCCTTAGGACAAAACCATAAATCACTGATATTAGCTCTCTCCAGTCACAGAATAGTTATTTCTTTTTGGGAAGCGCTGTTATAGTGTGAATATTTTTTTCATTTTGAAGCTGCTGAACTTGAGAGAGTAACTTAGAGTCTTTCATCTGATAACGGGACGGAAGAGCAATCAATTAAAACAGCGGCGGGCATGAAACAATTAAAACAGGGACGTGCTTGACAAACACGGCATGGAAGCTGGAGCCCAGTGACTCACTGACTGCAAGGGAGGAGGAGAAGGGAGGAGGGAGCGAGAGCAGAGAGAGTGGGGTGAAGGAGCAAGGAAAGGGACACAATAACGAAAGCATAACCAGCGCGGCGCTCGTGAAAGGGCGCCGCGCTGACTGACTTATACCTCCAGTTTTCCACAGAGACCAGAGCCAGTCCACGTCCAGGGCAGCTGCGAGGGTAGGCACAGACAGTAGTGTCCCCTGCACTGAGGCAAGCAGCACAGCCCTTCCTGCTTACTAATTAGGAGGGAGGGGTAAAGGAGCCAGGGAAATAAATAACAGTAAAGCGAAACCAGTGCGGCGCTCGTGAAACGGGCGCCGCGCTGATAAAGCTCATACCTCCAGTTGTTCCGGGAGACCAGAGCCAATCCACTGCCGAGGCAGCAGCGAGGAGCAGGGCAGGCACAGACAGCAGTGCCCCGTGCTCTGAGGCAAGCAGCACAGCCCTCTCTCTGGTCCGCCTGGCTCTGCTGTGAGGCTGGAGCTTGTTCACTGATTGGGAGGGAGGGGGTTAGAAGAGCCGGGAAAACAACACAACAGTGGAAGTGAAACCAGCACGGCGCTCTTATGTCCACAATTGTTAAACAAGAAACCAGAGGCCCTGCAAAGTGTGAGTATTAGGGCGGCCATCTTTAAGTAGCCAAATAACTTTCAATAATCACAAACCTATTACGATGCATTAGGTTAAAAATGCGTAATTTAAAATAAATGCGAGTGTTGCTAATTATAATAAAACTCACAAAGCAGTGCACACTACTCTGTGCTGTGTCACCATGCGCTCATGCAAATCACTCGATCATTCTGCAATCACCAGCGAGGTAGTGCCCAGTCAAACAAGCGACTAGCCGTTCATATTCTCGCAGTGCACACACACACGTGCATACCTACTGAAGCTCGTTGGTAATTAAAACACCAGCGCTCTAGGACTGGTCATCCATTTAAACAAGACTTCAACAACGCAAATTTCCCCTTGAAAGCAAGCCCAAAAGCAACGGCTATCCTACCAAAAAAAAAGCCCAAATGACGATCGACATCGGAAAGTTGCAAAAACACTAAAAAATACGAGGCGAACGCGCGCTGCTGCGCGTGCTAGACACAGACGGGAATGGGCGGGGCAAAGGCGGGACATGCGCCCGCCTTTGCCCAATTGCGTGCCGTTTTTTATAAAAAAACGCGCGCTACAGCCAATGCCAGGCTTCAGAAAGCTAACCACACGCACGAGCGTGTGGCTAGCTTTCTAAAGCCCTTTCTAGAGGTCTCGCGCTGCGCGAGCAGCGCTGCGCACTGCAACGCTAGGCGCGAGACCTAAAAATGAAGAACATCACCTAAAGCCAGAGGCAGAAATGGATTTAAAAAGTATGGGAACTGTGGTGAGTGCAATGAGGGTGGGGTCAGCAAATTTGGGGGTGAGGCAGCAAGAATTATGGGAACTGTTAGTGTAAAATTAAAAAAGATTGGGAACGTCGTTCCCAATAGATTCCGCCTACTTCAACCACTGCCTAAAGCCAGTATTTTTCCTCTTATCAGTAAATAGTTTAAACAGTAAACATAAGAAGAAAAGCCCTTTAATTCTAAAGCTGCCTTAATGATCCATGACTTATAGTTGAATTAAACAAAGGCCGAAAAGTGATGTTAAAAATTAATACAGTTAATGTTACATAAAGTCCTCTTTAAGTATCATGTCTAGGTCTCTGCAGAATCCTAAAACATGAACAAATGGCTGATATTTTCCCCTAGGAAAGGTGGCAAGCTATGTCTCGTCTGGTACGTAGATGGCAGGATACAGGCAACGTAGAAAGTTTACACAAACAAAGCAATAGTTTTAGGAGTTAAGGTGACAAAGCATTTCATATTGCTATTTGAGTGGGTAAGTATGATGGAATGACTCACCAGTCTCCGGGCAATGGAATGCGGTAATAAGCTCCACAGCCGACTAGCATCTAAGCATGGAACCTAGGAAACCTTGGAGACTGGAGGAAATGTGACTGCAAAGGTAGGGCACAACAGCACAGACACCAGAGATATCTATGAGCTCACAACCAAGGAAACAGAAAAGGGAAGAAAGCAACTAAAGCATGGGGACACATACCCAGGTGACACATTATATGGCAGTTAATGTTAATGTTAATGTTAACTAGACTTATAAAGCGCGCAGCTGCCTCAGCAAAGAGGCGTCCCGGCGCTGGCAGTAAGAATAGAACGTGGAGTTAAATAACAAGACCAACTCAAGAAGCACTGCCTGGCAAAGGTGTACTGAGCAAACTTCCTTTTTGTGCTGATTCTGACTACTCTGCTCAGGAAATGAAACAATCAGACCCAGAAGTCCCACCTTATGGTCCCTGGCGGGCAGCTGCCACTGGCCCTTCTCCACAGTCTCCAAGTTTCTGATCTTTTGATCCTAAAGGCAATGAGGGTGTCCTGTGGTATTACGCGAATAGCTTATCAACCTTGAAGTGCTTTTAACATTGATGTAAATATATGTAATCCTTTGTTCTTTAGCACACCCTGAGCTCGAGGCCTGACAGTGGGTTCTCTGCTGTCTTCAGGATGCCCAACTCCTTCAATAAAATGATGTGTCAGTGTACAGTATGCTGGGGTTCAAACAAACGTTGAACTTACTTGCAGGGGGAGGGGCACAGTAATGCGAGGTCGAAGGAATGACAGGCAACCAAGGGGAGCAGAGAGCTCAGGTTTTCGCAGTTCCTCGAAGGGAGGACTAATTAACTCCATTCATCAACTCAAGAGGTCTGTAGGAGTATGTTATATTGCTGCAGGTCGTGTTGTGTTGATCTGCAGGTCGCGTGATGCTGTCACGCTGGAATCTCACCACAATGAGATTCAATGTATTGTTTGAAATATAATGTTCCATGGTTGACAGTTTCTCTGGCCAGCATGGGAGGCGGTCAGTCATAGCTGAGGCTGCAATAAAGATCAGCGTAAAGACACAAATTGATGTGCCTGTGAGTTTATTCTACAACAATTTGGCGACAAGCTGGCAAGAGGTTAACTGGAAGTCAGAGGCGCTGACTTATCGGATGAAAATTATGCTACATCTGAATTGCAGCTGAAGAGTGACTGGATCGAGCCTGCGGTGTGTGGGGAGCTGTTCTGAGCCTACATGACAGCTGGAAGTCTTTTGGACACCAGCCATGCAATGTCCGGGCGGTGCCACGGGATTAAGGGTTAGGGGAGGGGAGGGCTCATGGACTCACCGCGTATAGCAGCTGCTGACCGACCAGACGGCGTGATCCTCACCGCGAAAAGGATCGCCAGTCGAGAGTCTTGTCTTCGTCTGTCAGATGCCTTCTGACAGTGATGAGTTTTTGGATACCGAGGTAGTAGCCTCATTACTCCACATTCATTTTGAGTTTTTTAGGTGCTGTTTCGATTTTCTTATTGATGTGTGACACTTTGTCACAGTTGAAGTTGGTTCACAAGGTCAGCACTGTGATGAGCCGCGGGTAGCGGTCTAGTGGGTTTTCAGAAATCTCAGCAAGTTTTATCCCTGAGTCTTGTCTTTGTCTTTCAAGATGCCTTCTGGCGGTGATGAGTTTTGGATGCCTGCCGAGGCGGTAGCCTTCTGACAGTGATGAGTTTTGGATGCCTGCCGAGGCGGTAGCCTTCTGACAGTGATGAGTTTTGGATGCCTGCCGAGGTGGTAGTCTTCTGATAGTGATGAGTTTAGGATGCCTGCCGAGGCGGTAGCCTTCTGACAGTGATGAGTTTTGGATGCCTGCTGAGGCGGTAGCCTTCTGGCAGTGATGAGTTTTGGATGCCAGCTGGGCGGGGGAGGTAGATATACCTGCCCCCGTCCACTGGCGCGCCGGAAATGACGCAGGTAGCGCCGGACCCCTGGGGGTCCAAACACTAGCCCCGTTGGGTTTGTGCCCACATGTGGCACTAAGGTGGCCGCCCTCCTATGGGGGCCCTCTGCGTGGGCCGCGGGCATCCTCATTGGGTGCTGTGCTCACGTAACTGCTTGCGCAGGACATAAATTGATTAAAGTTTTACCATTTTACTGGTGTTGTGGGGGCCTCACATTGAGCCTGTGCAGTGTTCACACGCAGCCTCTGACGGCTAAGTCAGGCATTCGGCGGCACCCAGCACACAATGCAGTGATGCTTGATGTACTGCGCATCACACACACCGGCCATATTAGGTGAAGCTTACGACTTGTACAGCACTCAGTGCGCAAGGCTTTGACGCTTACGCAGTGCGCACAGCGGCCAAATTAGCACAAGCCACAAGCAGTGATGCACACACCTGTTAACGTACGCACATCGTATTTAAGATTTGGTATTCTCGTACAGTGATTCGCATAACGTCTCCTCAAGGAATTAATTAGTGCACTTTCGGGAGTGGTGACGCGCACAGCCGGGGAGCACTTCAGCACCTGTTTAGTGTGCAATTCAGGATTTGTGGAGAGTGTGTTTCTCTGCGGTGACGCACACACCAAGCGAACTTAAGGTGCCAATTGGGAGTACATTTCAGTGCCAGTGCGACCTTATCAAGGTTTTAGATGAGTGGCGATAGCTTGCTCATGAGAGGTGATAGATTTGTATTGCCTTTTGGCTTAAGGTCTAAACTTGCAGTGTTAGCCCATGAGGGACATTTGGGTCAAACGTTGAATTTTGGTGGCTGGTTCTTGATGACCAGGATACTTCTTGTTTGAGAAGTGCTTTGTATGCAAAGAAGTAGAGAAGAGGCTGAAGTTGGGAGTGCAATCTAATGTGAGACATATTGAAAATCCGGGAAGGCCTTGGCATGCGTTTGTGTGGATTTCATTGGTCCCATGAAAGAGTTGCGAAGTTAGTGTAGATTTGTTTTGGTGCATGTAGACATGTTCTCCAAGTGGTTATGTGTAAAGTTTCTGAGGGAGATCACAACAAGTGTTGCCATTCGCAACCTCAACAGAACATGTTTTTAGGAAGAAATTCCATCTGTTATCATTACCGATAATGGTATCCATACTTGTTTCTAATGAGATGAGGAAGTTCCTAACTGATTGTGGGATCAGTCATCACCACCCTTCTCTTTATAACCCCCAGGGAAATGGCATGGTAGAAAGGGCAAATCGTTTGGTGAAGGGAGTCATTCACATGGCGATTGAGAATGGAAAGGATGTAGAGAGGGCGGTTGACAAGATGGGTTTATCATGTATCAAGGAGAAATTGTTCCATGGTTTTAAGAACAGTTTACAAATTTATGGTAACACGGGAAAACAATTTTAAACCCTTCCTTTTTTCGACGAGCGGGAGTCCACTATGTCTTAAAATACGATACCATCACGTTTACGTCTATTGTTTATAGTCGGCCCCCGGTGACGCCTATAGGTAAACGGGGCGTATAACCTCTCCCAGTAAACTCAGTAAAACATTTCCCGATACGTTTATTTTCTTTAGATCAGCAATCTGTGTCCCGACAAGTTAGGCTGACCTAAGCATCTTTGCCTCACCGGAGCACGGCTCCGCTTGCAACGTGCCAGTATCTAACGACTGGGCACTTAGCGTGAGTTACGTGCACGTGGCGGCTCTCGCCTTTATCTGTGGCGCATATCGGGGCCCGGCTGTCATTTTCAATAGTCAGACGGCGGCAGCAGGTACGTGCGCTAATACTTTGTGGACCTTCTGAGCCAATACGCAGGTCTTCACAGACCCTTTTTAAACGTGTGTCACTCTTTTCTTTTCAATTTCAGATTTATTCACATTAATTTGGAAAAGGAGACCCAATCACACCAATTACTTGTAAGGTAGGCAGTCCTATGCTTTTTTGCTTGTGTGAATCTCAGGGCAAGAGCGTTCACACGCTGGTTTATGGATGTGTCATGTTTTGACCAGACGAAAGATTTATCCCTCCCATTTTTCCCGCCAGTAAACGCGGCGATTAGCAACGGCACTGCCAAACCAGCAACATGTTAGGGTGCAACGTGCCCCCCCCCTGTTTGCCACATTAAGCGCGGCGATTCACCAACTACTATAGCACGCCTCCAAAGACGATCCTCCACTGAATATGATCGGGCATTGGTATGTTCATCTATTCTAAACGGGTCTAACTAACAACGCTGACAGTCCTCCCTCTTAGCAAGTGGCACTTGCATATAATTCGGTTTCAGTCCCTTGAGTACACTTAGACCTTTACTTGTCATTTTAGGAAGTTAGTGACCTTGTTCGGGATTGTGGGCATCCAGACCCACCGACCCCCGTGGAGTTCGAGGCTTCAACGCCCATTCACTTTCGAAGATTATTCATGATCGAATCTCACACCTTGGAGTAAGTGCCCTTTGCAACATTCAGGGTTGTACTCTTTATGTTGAGATATAAGCCTAATGTGAACCCTATGTCTCTCGTCCTCTCTGACCGAGGAGCCTAAGGGCCCACGGTCTCTTAATTCACCAGCCTGATTTTTCACGCTGCTGTTAACCGTTCAACATCTATTGTCATTTCGCATCCTTGTTTAAAATGACACCCCTCATCACCTGACTAATATGTAGTATCTGATTATCCCTAGGTGCTCTCCCCCTTCTCTTGTTCTGATGAAGACCCCAGGCTAAGGACCCAATTACCTTTACTGCACATAGGGGTTGAAACGTCGACGGTCCTTCATTATTTTTCAACCACAGACGACAGAGATTAATTATCTGTGTCTACATAATGCTATGTTTATTTTGTATTAATTTGCCTTCACTAGGCTGGATAGGTTTCAGCTAATCTTGATGTATATATTGCACATTGCCTTTCCTTTCCTACAACCTTCACAAGCACACATTCCTTCCTGAGCACTTTATCCCCCTTCTTCGAGCACTGTTTTTACCAAATGTACAGACAATCATGCTGTCCTCTATAATTATACCATGATCAGAGAACAAATTGCATTTATTTGATTTGTCATGGTGGTGTTTGAATAATTCAATTTCGTATCACGCAAAATTTACCTCTACTGTGACCATTTTTTACTGTACTGGACAAGATGGTGTGGGCATAACACTGCACTGTCCAAGAATCAACTTCAAAATACCCTTTGGAAATTATGAGGGGCAGACTGCCAAGTACAAAATTGGTTCCTGCTTGGATGAAAGAGTGGGTTGTTCAAGGTGGACAGAAAAGTGGAGGAATGGAGGAAAGTACTGAAGGTACGAATGGGACATTGAAACTGGGTGACTGGGTGATGTTCAAAGCAGGAAGGTTCACAAGAGGGTTGTCAAAATTCATTGGACCTTACATAGTCATGGGTGTGTATACATTTCATGTGTTGTTGGAGAATGGTGAGTGTTGGAACCGTCGCAGGGTGACGGTGTATCAAAAGGGAGGAGAATGTCCCTGGAGAGAGAATGAAAAGTTTTGCAGTTTTATGATGATGGGAGATGTGGATTTTGGGGGACTAAGAACCACACCTACTCATCGGTCTGGTATTGAGGGATGTTCAGAGGTTAGCAGCAGTCCAGTTATCAGTGCCAGACCTGCTAATCTAGCTGCCACCATAGAGTAAAGGACGTGTGAGAGAATGTAGACCACCAGAGTTTCTTAAGGATTATGTGTATTAATGTTAGATTGTTTCTTAAATATTTACTATTTTTGTGGACTTTTTAGGTATGTCTTAGACTGACATATGTTTGGGGAAAACTATGCTTTTAATTTATACAATATTTCTTGTCTTTATTGGTCCTTTTCAGTATCTTTTACCTCATTTACATTTCAATACTGTTTTTATTATTATTGTTAATACTATGATTTGCTTTTGTGGAAGATAAGGAGATGTGGCTATGTTGATCTGCAGGTATCGTGATGCTGTTGTGCTGCAATCTCACCACGGTGAGATTCTATGTATTGTTTGTAATGTAATGTTCCATGTTTGACGGTTTCTCTGACCAGCATGGGAGGCTGTCACTCAGAGCTGTAGCTACAATAAAAATCAGCGGAACAAAACGAATTGATGTGCCAGTGCGTTTCTTCTACAACAGAGTATTCCCACTATAGGAGGATAGTTTCCTGAAGCTGTTCCACAACTAGAATCTGAACTGAGTAACATTTAGAGTTTCTAACCCCTCTGAGTTGGTCTTTCAGTGAGAGGTCAACCTGACCTCCAATTGTGAGAGTCTCACTTGCAATGAGTGAGACTTGAGGTATCTAGAAGAGTGGGGATGTGGGGCAGTCCTGCAAAAAGTGTGGGGCGGGCAAGGCAAGTAAAGCGTAGATAAAAAAAAAACAGCTACTTGGCTGCTAGGAGAACAGAAACCTTACAGGATTACTACTGTTGATCATCTTTGAAGTAGAGCCTTGGTATTAATCAATGGCTCCCTGGGTTCCAGTGGTTTGTCACATGGGGATCACACAAAAGACAGCAAGGAGAGTTACCACAGAAGCTTCACCGCTCCACTATCGTCAAATCATTCAGGCAAGCGAAAGCTCTATTCACTATATCTCTGCGCCACATAGTGCTGTGTCATTATGTAATATATAGTGAGCTTCCCTCTGGGGGTCAACATAATGACTCATGTTGTCCGTTGTGTTTTCCGCTAGTCCGAAAGGGTGAGAAATGAAACGGAGATGGGCAAGGCAGAAATTTAACAGAGAGAGTCGAGCCAAGGGCCTGGCTCGGCTCTAAGAGGTCTAATCCATGCTGAAACGGTGACATATTTTGCGTGTAAATTGGGCAAAAGATGTCATGTAAAAGTATGATTAAGACTAGTCAAACAAGCATTGTCAAGGCAAATAGGTCTTGAATTGGCTGCCGAGCTGTTAACTTTGCCAATGTTATTTTTGTTTGAATGATTCTTCGTAAAGAATACGAAAAAAATATTCAAGATAGCCCCCATAGATGTGTATGTATTTAGATGCATATTTTTAAAAGGTTTTGTCCAACTGTACTAAAAAACTTCCAAAGATTACCCTCAAGATGCTTATCATCAAATGGGTATGTGTATGTACCATGGCCCTTGCAGGTGTTATCGGTGTTCCCTTGGGTGCCTGTCTGGTAGAACAAGCAAGTGTTTTGCAAGTGCTGCAAGGTGTGTTTGTCTGTGCATATGGGTGTTTTCATGCCTGTTGGTCAGTTTGCATTGGTGCCTGCATGCATGTTGATTTATTGTGTTTATGGATACATGTGTTTTGCTGTGCATGTCAGCATGGGTATATTTTGTGTGGTAAGCGTGTGTGTTTATGGATCAGAGCTTGTTTTAGTAAAGTTTAATACAAACTAAGCTAATAATCAGACAGAAGTGATGATCACTTTTGTATGTCTTGCAAAGCAGCTCAGGTGGTACATGTGCTTGCTGTAGAACACAGCATGTATCCTGTAGGTCAAAGGTTTGAACCTTAATAAAACAGCCTAGTGTGAACGTGATGTTGTGTATTAGAGACAACTATATCTTGTGTTCTAGTGACAATTAAAAGCAGTTAGTGAGAGAAAAAGAACAAAGAGAAGAACGAGAAAATCAAGAGAGTCTTTGCATAGGGTGTTCCACTGTTAAGCGTTTTGTAGTAATGTTGTGATGGGTTTAAAGGTTCTATAGAATGCCTTTATCCACAGTTTGGAAGATGGAGCTCTTCAACAGAAGTATGTGATGTCGAAAGAGGAAGCTCACATGAATGTAACAGGAAGAGCTGAGAAGTGTAGGGGACTGAAAGCAAGAACTTATGGAAAGTAATCAGTGATCTGAGTATCAGCTTCAGTCATCAAGCAAGCGCTTGTGTGAGTGTGTAGGTCAGTGTGTCAATGATGGTGTGACTGAGTGAGCACATGTGTGCGTGAGGGTATGCAAGCTCGTGCATGAGTGAGAATATGTGAAAGTAACTGAGTATTTGACTAAACAAGTGTATGAATATGTCAGTGAGAGTGTCACGAACCCAAGTGCCTTAATAAGTGAGTGCTTGAGTGACAGGGGCATGACTTCAGGGGGTTGTTTGGGGTGTGACACCCCCAAAATAAATGCATTCTTGGCTTGATAATTGGGTCTGGGGGCCTTGAGTCAATTCTGTTATCTCTGTCTTTTTTCTCGTTGTGAGCCAAGAATGAACGACAAAACAGTGACCTTTGATATGACGAGAGAGAGAGAGATACAGAGATACCCATCTGGTGGCTGAATTTCAAAATGTGAAACCAATTAACCTGGAAGCAGTGCTGGCTTCCCTATTTGTCCAAATTGTGTGATGCTAGGCAAATATTTTAATTCACAGAGCTGCCTTTTTCTTTATTATCACATATGAGTGCACTTTTAAATACTTGCGTTCAGATTGTAAGCTGTACAGGCACCTCATATTTGATTTAGTAGATGTAATGTTGCTCCATCTTTAATAAGAATCTGGGCCAGGTTTAGTGTTTACATCACTATTGACTTGCCTCTTAGTTCACTAACGGCATTGTCCTTGGGGAGGGGGGGTGGGGGCGGGTGCAAGCCATGAATGTTTCTATAAACGTTTACTTTTAATAAACCTCCGTCTATGCAGTGATATAATGTGATGTAAAGTGAAATGCTTACGTGTGCTAAAGTAATGCACTTTTTTGAATTTTGAAGAGATTTTATCATATTTTTACATTATGTTTGTTGCACTATATTCATGCCAAATGTTTTAATGGCTCAGTTCGTACATGGACTCTTAGAGCCAATCCAGACCTATGGCTTGGTTCTGGCTTGACTCGCCCTATTAATTTGCCTGCGCGTCCTCATCTATTTGTGCCTCGAGCTTAGTACATGGGGCTGTCAGTCACTTTATAAAATAATTTGTAAATGGGAGGACTAGAAACATGAAGCCCTACCAACATGCACCAATTCGACAACTTTACCATCAAGGCTTTTTGTTGTAGAGGCGAAGAAGAGTGCGTGCAGTGAAAATACATTTAAGAGAAATGATCCCAGGGCAGAGACACAAGGCTGTCGTGTTGTAAGTGGCTGTAGTCATGAGTTCCAAAGGAGAACTGCCATGCCCAGGTGGGACGGGTAGGGGAGTAGCTTCAGCAAGGGTGTTTGGGGTGTGACACCCTTAAATGCATTCTTGGTTTTGTAGTTGGGTCTGCGGGCTCTGAGTCAGGTATGTTAGGTCTGTGTCTGTTTTTTTCGTTGTTCTCATTTCACTAAGGGGGTTTAACCTGTTCATTTTTTGTGTCAGGATCTTAAGTATATGTACTGACTGGTTAACTAAAAAAGTAGTGAATCTGCACCTATAGAAGTAATCCTTGAATGGGTACAAATGTACTACTTTTGGAACCCACAAACATTGGCAGTACTAGGTTTGGAAAGCCGTGCCATTAGCAAGTTCCCAGGCTTATTACTGGTAATCAAACACCCAAAAGGTGATGGGATGAATGCTTGCAAATAGTCTAACCAGTGACAATTGCTCAGGATAGCATTCTACCCCATTGTTTTTCTCTCAATGAGTCACTTTAGACAGAGGCCCACCTAATGCAACTCAGTACTGACCCTGTTCCTCATTGAAACAGTCCATCCCGAACCTTGCTAATCTCACTCCTTCACCCTGCAGCCCACTGCCTTTTCAGCTGGGAAATTTGAGATTCAGACCACCCCCCCCGGATTCTCACAAACTAAACTACGCCCCAGTTCAATGAGTGTACAACTGAATATTTGAGTGAGTGCATAAAAGAACAAGAGAGGAGGTGAGGGCATAAGTGAGTGATATCCCAGTTTGTGCTTTCTCTTACCCAAGCACTAAATATCTATGGTCTCAAATGCGTAAACATTTTTTTAAGTGAGATAAGTTGAAGCACCAGCTTTGACTGAAGCATGCAGTGCGACTCTCAAGCACCTCCAAAACGCAGGTTTATTATATAACTTATTTTTGGGGATATATCTTTATTGAATTTTGTTTATGTATAGTATTCACATTCCAGATAATATCACAATGGCTGTTCAGCAATAACCATGTCATGCATCTCTGCGATCCATTCTTTTTTGTTTGAACCAAGAAAAAAGGAATACTTATCATCCCCACCCTCCCACCCCAACTTGCTTCCATTTATTAATAATTCCACGGGTTACATAGAGTACTTTTACTATATACTGCAAGACTATTAGATTACATGTCGAATTCCCTCCATCAGTCGTGGGCCGGGGTGTTATTAGTACGGACCACGATCTCCGGGCTGTTCTCAGTGTCCCGTCCCTCCTGCCTCTCCATCTCCTGTTGCGAAGTCGGGGCGGGGCCTATCAACTCCTGTATCATCATTCCACAGGCAAGTAGCACTTCCGGCAGTTTGTCATCCCTCCTCGTGTTTCTCATGTGTTCCTCCTCTGCGGTCGCCCACTGTTTTGAATCTCCCTCCCATTTGTCCCTAGTAGGCACTAGTGAGCTTAGCCAGTGTATTGCTATATGTCGTTTAGCCACAGTTAATCCCAGTACTGCAAATCGTCTGATAATCTTACGCTTTGGGTCTCTGGGCAATAGTCCAAGCAGGCAGCTACCTACCGCTAGCGAGATCTCCCAGCCTGTTACACGGTGCAGTTGCTCAACCACTTACGACCAGTACTCCACACCATGTGCAAAAAATCTGCTTTTGGGTACTGACATTTGGGGCAGCGAGAGCCGCGTGTCGGGTAAATGGCCTGCAGATGTCTGGGGGACAGATACGTCATGTGTATTATGTTATATTGGATCTGTTTGAACTTTGCGCATACTAAGACTTTCCGGATCTCTGCATGTATGCGGAACCAGTCACCGGGGGACAGGGGCTCACCGCACACTGCCTGCTATCTCTCCTCCACTTTTAGTGGTTTACACCATCTGTCTGCACCATGTAATGACCTATAGAGGTGAGTTACAAATTTGCGCCCTCCCGCCATAGTGATCATAGTGACTAGTGTATGCGTGGGGACTGGGGCCTCCGGGAATATTGGCCATAGTTGTCAGCCCATAGCGGCAATCTTTACACATTGTAGGAATTGCCCCTCACCTAGAGCAAACGTTTCTATTGCATCTGGTAGAGTGATAAATCTACCCTTGTGGTACAAATCGGACATCATTAAACAGCCACCTTTTTTCCACCTCCCCACTGACATCGACCGTGCTATCTGAGCAAAGGGACGGACAATCCAAATATCCAACTCCGGGGCATATGGTGCCTTTTATATTATGGTCTGAACTGTGCGATCCCATATCCTAGCCATCAGTCAAACCAATGGGGGAATGATCGCGGTAGGCCCCTACCCATCATCAGTATTGTCCCCAGTTGTTCGCCATCACATGTACATGCGAACAAGGATCTCTCCCAGTTTGGGTCTGTGTCTAACCAATGTATTGCATGTTGAAGCTGCGACAACAGATAATATAATTCCAGGTCCGGTATCTCCGAACCTCCCTTATCCCAGGTCTGTTTCATTGTGTCAAGTCTCCCTCTACATCGTTTTCCATTCCACAATAGTTTCACCATAAGTGCGTCTAGCTCTTTAAATATCCTGCGGGGTAGTTCATAAAACGTACCCTGCATAACATATAGGCATCTTGGCAGTACCACCATTTTGATCAGAGCTACCTTGCCCATCAAAGACAATCTCAGAGTGTTCCAAAACTGGAGGTAGTTATGAAGTCCCGCCACAATACGTCCCATATTCAGGTCATAGAAACGGTCCTCCTCGCGTGTTATAAACATCCCCAAGTATTGGACACTGTCCAGCGTCCAAGGTAGCTCAACCCATTGGAGCTGGAACAATGCAAGTCCACCCAATCCGCCCAGTGGGAACAACAGGGATTTTGATTTGTTAATCTGGAGTCCCGATGTCTCACCAAAATTCTCCAGCGCATCCTATAATATCAGAAACTGTCGGTCGACTCAGATAGATTAGGGCGGCGTCGGCGTATATCCTTATACACCATCCCTCAGGCACCTTTCTCAGATGACTCGCCAGTGGTTCCATAACTATAGCAAATAGCAAAGGTGAAAGTGGGCACCCTTGCCTTGTTCCACACTGTAGTTTCATGACTGCCGATATACATCGTCCTGTGCGTACTCTGGCCGTAGCCTTTGTGTAGAGTAGTTTTACCAAGTCTATAAATCAGGAGCCCAAGCCCATTTTTTGAAGTACCTGCCAGATGTATTCCCATCGCTCGGAGTCAAAAGCTTGCTCTATGTCAAGAAATGCCAGGGCCTAATCATCTTTTACCGGTCCCAAGGACTGCATGACATGAGCCAATCTACGGATATTTCTGAGGGTGTTTCTACGTGCTATAAATCCCGACTGATCCACATGTATGTGCTGGGTGAGATAAGGGAGGAGTCTATTCGCCAGTACATGGCTGATGTGTTGAGTTCTATGTTTAACATAGAAAGGGGTCTATATGAGCCCGTCAATACTGGGTCTTTCCCCGGTTTTGGCGCCACTACTATTAGAGCCTCCCTCATAGTTTGTGGTAACTCCTTCCTCTCCCAGGCTTCCGCGAGTACTTCTAATAGCCTATCTGTCACCAAGCCTGAGAATTGCAGGTAAAATTCGGCTGGGAATCCGTCAGTGCCAGGTGACTTGCCCGTTTTAAGTCTTTTACCGCGGCCAATAGTTCTGATTTGCTCATCGGGCACTGAGGGTCTTCTGAGCCTCAGAGTCAAGGCTGGGTAGGAAAATCGCACTGAGGTATGTCGATATCCCCGAGGTGCTAGCAGTGCTCTGTGGTTCTGTGTATACCACTTCTAAATGGGCTGTGAAGGTGGCATTGATTTCTTCCTGTGTATATACTAAATCACCCCCATGTTACGTATCTCTAGGACTGGTCGGGCTGATTTTCAGTTCTGATCAGACGTGCTAGTAGGCACCCGGATTTGTCTCCCTCTAGACACCAATGCCTCCTGTTCTTGTTCGTGACATATTTGTCTAATCTATCCCACAGCTTCCCGACCTTCTGTCGTTTAGCATTCCAGCGATGGGGGCCATCGCATTCAACGGGAAATGCCATATTCATAGTGGCCAGTTCATGTTCCTGCCTACCCAAATCTTCCTCCAAGGTTCGTCTTACCCCTACCTCTACCTCCACGGACATACATATCCCCTGAGAACCACCTTCATGGTGTCCCATTTTACAGCCCTAAAATTCGCATACTCCCAGTTTGTCTTAAAGCAGTGTGTCAACTCCCGTGATACTGTGTCTCAGAAGATCAGGTCAGTTAGTGCATCAGTATTCACTCTCCATAGTGGTATTCTGGGTGTAAGTACGTATAGTGCATATACTATCAATAGCAGGGAGTGGTCTGATAAATAACGGGCCAAATATTGGGCGTCCGTAACTCGTAAGTGGCTGTTGCCTGTATAAAACAAGCATTTGCAATGCAATAGGTCTCGCATTTTTAAAACTTTGACCTATTGATATTGTAAATGACAATGCCTTTATTATTGCAGGTTTTTTAAACACATAAATGAAAGGTATTGTCATTTACAATGCCAATAGCTCAAAATCTCACAAATCTGAGACCGATTGCATTGCAAAAGCGTGTTTATTTTCTCTCGAGGGCTCCTGCACTTTATCACGCAAGCTGCCAAATGGCATCTTTTTTGCATGGTATGCCCCCACTTTTTGCTGAATTGCTGATGTACTTTGACTGAGTGTGCCCTGGGCTCCTGCCAATCAGGTGCCCAGGGCCTGTGTTCCTTCCCTAAAAATGCATTGAAGCCTAAACCCAATTGGCATCTCTGGCCACATGTCAGCCCCTGGTAAATGGTACTATAGGTACCCAGGGCACTGTGACCAGAGAAGGCCTCTAAGGGCTGCAGCACTTATTGTGCCACCCTTAGAGGCCCTGTACCCTGACACACACACACTGCTTTTGCAGGCTGAGTGTCTTGGTGCAGAACAAAACAGAGAGTCGACGTGGCACACATCCCTGTGTGCCATGCCCACTAAACACACTGCCCTGGCATACCTCAGTCACCCCTCTAGCTGGGTGCACTATGCCAGTGGTGAGGGTACAGGTGCATGAGCCCTGTACCCCTACAGTACCCAGGTCCATTCCTGGGCACTGTAAGTGCAGTGCTGCCATTAAGAGTATATGGTGCTGGGAGGTAGTCATCACGTACTCCACAGCACCATGATAACTACACTGAAGACTGAGAAGTTTGGTATCAAACTTCTCAGCACATTAAACCCACACTGATGCCAGTGTGGGATTTAATGTAAGATGCATGACAGAGGGCAACTTAGAGTTGCCCCCTGAACCTAACCCACAATCCACGTCCTGCCTGAGAGGCTGCCTAGGCTGCCACCCAGCAGACATGTTGCTGGACCCCTGGGTAGAGAGCCATCCGCTCTCCTGGGCCTGCAACAATGCACGTCCTGGGCGAGGTGCTAGGTCTCCTCCCCCAGGATGGGCAGGGGAAGCTTCAAAGGCATGCCGCCTTTGTGAGCCTCCCCAGACCACTTGCTGTACTCAGCAACTGGTCCCCACCGGTTCTAGCCCCCACTCTGGCGGGAAGACTGGCGGGAAACCGCAAGTGAGGAAAGGGGTGTGCCAGCCTCTGCCAACCCCACCCCTCAGGTGGGGGAGGCGAGGTGAAGCACATCTCCGGGCTCTCGCCATCTTGAAGATGGGGAGCCCTGCCCAATCAGGACTAGGCTCCTGCCCACCTCCCACTGGAGAGTGGCAGGATAGGGGGTGTACCCACCCCAGGGAAGGGACCCATTGGTCCCTGCCCTTTACCTACCTGTAACGCCCCTAAATTTAGTATTTAGGGGCACCCTGAACCTTCCTTCCTCAGATCCCGAATCCGAAACAAGCAAGAAGAACAAGAAGAAAGAAGACCTGCCGTGCAGCTGCTAACAAGAGGAAGACACCAACTGACTTGGCCCCAGCCCTACAGGCCTGTCGACCTTCGAACCTGCTCCTGCTAAACCCCGGCGTCTCCAGTGGTCAGCAACCTCGAAAACCCCGGAGGACCTGACTGCCTTGTGACTCTAAAAAGACTGGGACTCCCACGAGCAGTGGTTCTGCTCAAAGCAAGTAACAAACCCCTGGTGCCAGCCAGGAACCGCGACTCCTGTACACTCTGCACCCGCCGAACCCGGCCTGTGCCTGAGTGTACAAAGACCACGAGGACGTCCCCCCGGCGACTGTGACCCAGAATCCAGCACCCAAGGACCCTCCTCGACGCTCCTGACGACGCCTGCAGCCTCAGAACCAGGGACCCCTCCAACCGCGACCAGCAGAGGGTAAGATTTCCCGACGCGAAAAGACACCCCTGCACCCAGCACCCTGCGGCCCCCTGTGCCCAACTCCGGGGTGCCTACCTAACCTACAGCTTCCCAACTTACCTCTCGAAGTGGTGGTCGCACCTGAAGAATATCCGTCCCCGAGCTTGCAGCCTTTGTTCATCTGGTAACTTCTCCATTGAAATCCATTGAGCGCCCGACGGCTCAAAAGCACCCTGCACCCAGCCGCCCGAGTGTCCCTGGGAGTGCAACACCTATCCTATTCTACTTCCCCACTTGCCCTGTGTAAGTGACCAGGAGCCCAGCTCCCACAGCCGCGTGGCCTGCCTGCTAGCAGCCACCAACCAAGGGCCCCCTGCCCGCCATAGGCTAACATTGGGCCTAACTCACTCTGCACCCGGCTGCCCCTGTGCCGCTGAGGGTGTACCAACTGTACCTACCTGACCCTGGGAGACCCCTGAGTCTATGCCCAGAACCTTAACTCTGCCAGTCGAGTACTTACCTGAAAGCCGATAACCTACATTTTCTCCATAGGGTAACATTGACTGGTTTCACTTGGAAATTCTTCTAAGTGTCGAGTTTTGAAACTTTAAAATATTCACTAAAAATCGACCGATCAACAAAAACAAAATTACTCACCTGTTATCAGGAGAGATCCCAGTGCTGGATCTTGGTGCCCAGCACTGACCCTGAAAAGTAATTACAACTGTACTTACCAATAACTTGATTTTCCTCCATAGGATAACATTGCCTGGTTTTTGCCAGAAATTCTTCTGTCGATTTTTGAAACATACAAATATTCCTTAAAAATCGCCTGTGTAACAAAAACGATTTCTTTCAACTGTTTATAGGAAATGCACCAGGGCTGAATCCAGGATCCAACCCTGAGTAAGAAAATCATACGTAAAGTAACTGAAACTGCCTTTACTTAAAAACTCCCATTGAGCTCAATGTTATAATTGTGTTGGAATTGTGTTGCCTATTGCAACAACTGTAACTATTGCATTTAAAAGTCTATTGCTTATTGAAAGTATACAACTACAGCATTTTATTCTGAGAAAGTATTTTGATACCTATTGTTGGTTCTAAAATAAAACAACTATATATTTTTATATACAAAACAATTGGCCTAGAGTTCAGTTCTTGAGTGTGTGAGACCATTTGCTGACTGAGTGTGTACAACAAGTGCTTTACACTGTCCTCTGATACTGCCTTACTGCTCGACCAAGCTACCACTTTAGAGAGTAAGGTTATATCTAACTTTAGCCTCTGCCAAACCTCTGGGGACTGTGGACTCTGTGCACACTGAACCTTACTTTGGTTCAGTATATACAGAGCCACTTTCTTACATTGACATCCACATGATTAAATGAGCAGTAGCAGCCCACAGCCTGCACTGGTTTGACATTTCCACTGCCTGCTGCCGAAAAATGGAAAGAGGCTGGAGAGCACAGTGAAGGTAGCGAAATGAAATATGTAGGAGGTTGAGTGATTTGTCGAGAATGACACGACCTCCAGTGCAAAGCCGGGCTTGGAATCCAGGCTTTAAAGTGTGCCCCAAAGTCCCTAGAAGCATCTGCTGCACTCCGAAAGAAATCTGCTAATGGAAATGTTAGGATTTGTTATTTGAGATGTGGCGCCTAACACTTCAAGAATATGCAAGAGAGGACTAGGGCTTGTTTGACAGAAATGTAGGGGCAGATTTACAAGCCCCTAGCGCCTCCTTGCGCCGCCATTGCATCACTTTTTTTGGCGCAACGGCGGCGCAAATAATGCGGCAAATTCACAACGTGACGCATCTAGGGAGATGCGTCACGTTGTAAAGCCCTGCGTCACATTATACCTGCGCCAGGTATAATGTATGCAGGGTAGGCGTTCCCAAGCAAATAGCCACGTAGAACTGGCGCAGTGAAATTTACAAGATTTCACTGCGTCACTCTACGCCTTCACTGCGTCAAAATCCCTACGCCTGCTCAGATCAGGCTTAAGGATTGACGCAGGGCATTTTACATGGGACCTACCTATGTTTTCTGGCGCATTGCTGGAGTCGTGTCACTTTTGTGACCAACTCCAACAATGCGTCACTTTTCCTCCAACAGATGCGTCAGAATTTCTGACGCATCTGTAATTCCCTGCGCCTTGGTGCACTGTATTGTAAATACAACGCATCCATGGTGACGCAAGGACATTTGGAGGTGACGCAAGGAAACTGACGCATCTATGCAGATGCGTCAGTTCCTTGTAAATCTGCCCCGCAGTCTCTTCCTTGAATGGAAGAATGATGCGCATGTCTTCACATCAATATGCGCAGCTGGCCGTGACACGGCGGTCTTCACATCAATATGCGCAGCTGGCCGTGACACGGCGGATAATGATATGCACGCTTTAATGCCTCTGATTGTGAAAAGGTGACACAACAGGGAGTGTGGAAGCGTCCAAATGTAAACAGTTCCCAGCATGGGTGGCCCTTTCACCTCATACTTCACTCCCTCCACACTGTAATCACCCCACCTCCAGGAGACACAACGCCCTTTTAAATGAGGTCATTAACCTAACAATGTTCACATCAAAAGTGAAAGAACACACAGATGGGGGTACACTATGCTGGCGCACGCAGGGTTTACTTCCAGCTCACGGGGAGTCGGTATCATGATGAGGAAATCCTTCCCGCTTGCAGTGCATGCCACCTGGGTGGACGATCGGGGTAGATATGTCGGGATTTCGGGCGCGTGGGAGGGACACATCATCACACTTATGTCAATCTATGTCCCACCGGGCCTACAGGCCACCACATTTAAAGATCTCGGAACCATCCTGCTGGCTCAGCCAGATGGCCTACTAATTCTGGGGGGAGACTTTAACTCAGTGGTTTCCGGCGAACTTGACCGACACCCCTCTCGGGAGGTGAGGCCGGCGACACGCTGGCTTCCAGACTTCCTTGCAACCATGGGATTGGTGGATGGGTGGCGGACCTACCATCCAGGCGCAAAACAGTACACCTTTCATTCGGGGGCACACGGGAGCCTCTCTCGAATAGACTACATGTTATTACCCGCATCCCATATCGCCCATGTTCATGAGATTAAACATCTAGCCAGAGGTATTTCGGACCACTCTCCGGTTTGGCTTAACCTAGTTCTTAACTATAGGCAGGTAGGAAGGGTGGCCCCTATTAATCCATGGTATCTGCGGGACCCTAATATCCGCAAGGAACTCACCAAAGCCATGGAGAACTATTTTATAGATAATGCCAGCACTGTGTCCTCCTTTCAGACGTTGTGGGAAGCCTTTAAGGCAGTGATTCGGGGACATGCCCTGTCCCTAATCTCTGGATCAAAAAAGGAAAACCAAAAAGATATTGATAGTATTGAGACAGAGATTGGCCGCCTGGAGACTGACCTCGAGTCAGGAGTGTCACCAGGCAAACTTCACACTCTGAGACTCCGTCAGCACGAGTACAGAGCGCTAGTGACCAACAAGGCCAAAACTTTAGCAAGAGATAAAATGGGAAGGATATACGACCTAGGGGACAAGGCTGGTAAGCTGTTAGCCTGGCTTAACAAAAAAGAATGGGTAAGCAGACTGGTGCCCGAACTCCGTAGAGGAGGCGACACCCCCCTCACAGATCCACAAGATATAGTGGATAAATTTGCCGATCACTTCAAGACAGTCTACTCTGCCATTGCCCCTTATACTGTGGAGGATTCCCGTGAATTATTAACGGATGTTCAACTTCCCAGAATATCGGCGGAGGAACGAGATTTCCTAGAGAGTACAATCTCAAACGACAAGATAGCGAAAGCGATCCGGTCGTTAAAATCAGGGAAGGCCTCCGGCCCTGACGGGCTTCCCATTGAGCTATATAAACTACGTCCTGACAAACTGGCCCCACATCTGAGGACCATGTTTGAGGAATCCAGGGAGAAGGGGAAGCTGCCCAGAGATCAAAGGATTGCAACCATTGTCACTATCCACAAGGAAGGGAAACCCAAAACCGAATGTGCATCGTATAGACCGATCTCGCTCTTAAATGCCGAGCCCAAGGTTCTGGCCAAGCTTCTGGCCAACCGCCTGATTACAGTAATCGGAAACCTGGTCCACCCAGACCAATCTGGTTTTATCCCACATCGGAATACAGCTCTCAATCTGTGCAGAGTCCACGGAGTACTGGGAAGAGTGGCCATGATCCAAGAACCGGCCATAATAGTCTCCCTGGATGCCACCATGGCCTTTGACACCATCGAATGGCCCTATCTTTGGGCCGTGCTGGAGAAACTGGGGTTTGGCCCGAACTATATTCAATGGGTGCAACTTCTATACGCCAAGCCTCTGGCACAGGTGGTAGTCAATAACAAAATGTCAGCCACTTTCGCACTTAGCCGCGGGACACGCCAGGGGTGCCCACTGTCCCCTCCCCTGTTTGCCCTGGAGCCATTGGCGGCATGGGTGCGCAGCAACCCAGTGATACGGGGACTGCGGTGGTCCCCGGAGTGGGAAGACCGTATCTCACTCTATGCGGACGACATCCTACTTTATCTAGCCTCCCCAAGAAGGTCCTTGATAGCAGTTCTGGATATCCTTGCAATCTTTGGTAAATACTCTGGATACTCCGTCAACTGGCGCAAGTCTCTGTTATTCGTCCTGACCGGGGACCCACCTGTGCCGCCGAAGGGCTGCCCTATACAAATTAGCGCGGAGGGCTTTAAGTATCTGGGCATTTTCCTCTCCCTGGACCCATCGCTTCGGTATGCTCGGAATCTTCTTCCGCCCCTGACCAGGCTGAGGAGAGACATAACTAGCTGGAAGTCTCTCCCTCTCTCACTATTGGGTAAATCGGCCCTTTTTAAAATGATGTCCTTGCCCCGCTTTTTATATGCCCTGCAGAATTCTCTAGATCCTGTTCCGATGTCCTATTTTAAAGAGATAGAAGGTCTGCAACGGGACTTGTTGTGGGACGGCAAACCGCGTATTGCCCTACATAAACTGACTCTGAATTGGTATGACGGAGGCATCAGCCTCCCAGATATCAAACGCTATTATTGGGCGGCACACTTAGCAGCTATCAATCACGGCACCTATGCCCGGCCGGACAACCCTGGCTATGCCATGGACAGCTGGCTCCTTCCTGGTGGAAACTATAAGAGAGCTCTCTATTCCAAGCCTGGAGGCACTAGGCTGACTGGCCCAACTAAACACTCTGTCCACGTATGGCATGCCGCAACCAGGTGCCTCGGCTGGGCCAACCGATTGACGCTGGTGACTCCACTGTGGGACTCAGAGCAGCTGGGTAACTTATGGAAATCAAAAGGGTTCGACAGGTGGGACCTCATAGGAATTTCACACATTAAAGACCTTTGGGATAAGACAGATATTAAATCATTCACCTCCCTACAACAGCAATTTGACCTCGCTGACACAGAACACTTTCGCTATATACAGGCCCGACATGCACTGCGGTCCCACCTGCCGCAGGGCACCACCCTTCCCGAATCCTCCCCATTGGAAGACAGGATATTAGATGGACATCTTCCTGAAAAAGCTATTTCCCTGACCTACAGGAAGCTCGTAAACAACATGGCAGATCCTCTCCAAACATTGCGGGAGAAATGGGCGGGAGATGGGGTCGAAATGGATGATGAAGAATGGCAGGATGCAGTATCTTCACCGAGAGTCGTTGCCATACCAGCGCGACTCAGACTGGTGCAACTCAAAGTCCTCCACAGGATATACATGACAGGACCCCGTTTGGTGCAGATGGGAAAAGCGGAGGGGGGGAGTGTAGAAGGGGATGTGGTCAAGTGGGCATGTTTATGCACATAATCTGGGAATGCGACCTCATTTGCCCCTATTGGCGGAAAATACACGACACCTTTAATGCAGTACTGACCACATGCCTCCACCCAGAGGCCCGTAGGTGCCTCCTGAATATTTGGGAGCCGACAGACTTAAGTGCGTCTTTAACGCAATGGGTCACTTTGGGCCTTACGCTAGCTAAAAGGAATATCGCACAGCTATGGGGTGCGTCACACGTACCCACAGTGGAGGCCTGGGAAAAAGACCTGGACTGGTGCATGCACAGGGAAAAGACAGTGTTTGTGGCTAGGGGCTGCCCCAAGAAATGGACCCGCATCTGGGGCCTGTGGAACTCCTACCTTGGGGACATATGTCAGCCGCCCCGCATCGTCGCTCCTGAAGATCCCCCCTCCCCCTAGACTTTCCTAATAATGCCATGTTATTGTTGTTCTCACCCATTGTTGCCTGATACGAGACTGTGATACTTCCTCTGTACTGAATTTATGATGCCGATGTTTGTTAATAAAAAGATTTATAAAAAAAAAAAAAAAAGTGAAAGAACAATGTTGCAAATCACCGAATTTCCCATTTCACTAGTGCAATCAAACGTGCAACTTGCACGCATATTATACAACACAGCTATCAACTTGAATTACTTTTACACAGTAAGTATTTGCGAGAACCTGTGTGCGTGCATATTTGTGTGTGTTCCCACCAGGCATCGAATCCAAAGCAAGCAGGAATAGCCTTGGAAAGACGCCCAAACATGCTTGAGTCCTACCAAAAGAAGCCCAACGCTAGGTAAAGGCAAGTACAATAAATGTAAGCGGCGGCAGAAAGTAACAATCAAAAACAAGGTGAAGAAATGCTTCTTCACGAGCACATGCTGCATTTAAAGGGCATTTAGATGATTCTTGTGCCAGTGACCTTACCGCTGCCGACCGCCATGGAGTTTGTGACTGGTGGCACCGTTGCTTCTGAGTAGTGGGGGCAGGGTCAGCGGTGTCATGTGAGTCCGGGGACGCAGCAATATCGGGGGGCACAGAGTGCGTCCAATACAATGAAAGTGAAAGCACGGTATGCCGCGCTGTTAAAAAGCATTAAATCAATGTTTGTAAAGTTGAAAACAAAAGCGCGCCACCACTTTACATATTTAGTGAGGTGTGCACGCTATTATGAAAGTGAAAGCGGGCATGGCCCGCTGTCAAAAATAACAACAATGAACAAAAGAAAAGCACGTCCGCCATTATCCCAGCTCAGGCGTCCGTGCTTAAATAAAACGGTGAATTTTAAAGTGAAAGCAGCGTGCATAAATAAAGCCGGCCGGCCATGCTGTGTGATAAAGCTGGCGGGCCGCACTGTATGTTAAAACAAGTGACGGGCTGCTTGCGTGAATGTTGCAGGAAAGCATGTCGTGTCTGCAGTAAGAGAAACTCAATAAAGAAAATAGTGCTCACAGACTTAAGAACACGTACCGTGTAACAACCGAAGTAAAAGGGCCAGTCGCCATGTGAGGTTACAGATGAAGACAAGGCGGTCCTAAGGAGGGACTAACAAGCCTCTTTACGAATCAGACGTCAGCATTTACGAAGAACACTGACACAAGCCAATGACAAATGTGAACAGAGAGTGGGCAGAGATTCTATTACATACTCTACTACAAAATGTCTCCCAGAACAGCGCATGCGCGCTGACTCTAGGCTCGACCTAAAAATAGTCAAGGCGACTGTATGTATCCGTCGCCTGCGTATGACACGAATAGGCTTGTTTATGTGGGTTGCGCTGTCTCCAGATATCTATCAAGCCTAAGCTACTCTGCTACTGTCGCAGGACCTCCCCTGCCTTGGGTTTAGTGTCTAATCTTGGGGGAGGTGTCTGTCCATTGCGCCATTCAGTACACAATTGCAGTCGCCCGCCGTTATAAATTCCATCTCAGGATTGAGGTGAACGTGCCTAAGTACAGATCCCAGAAATTTACCGTTGTCAGTGTTCGGGGCATATATGTACAGTAAACATAGACTATATGCGTCCAGTGTACCCTCTACCATCACATACTGGCCCTCTGGATCCAAGCAGGTCCTTGTGGGCTTAAATGGGACTCCTGGCGCTACCAATATTAGTGTGCCTCTGGCATAGCCTGAGTAGGACGTTGCAAATATCTGGCCGCACCATCTCCTCTGTACACATTTAACACATTCCCTGAAGGAATGCAATGGAAATCCCATATCTATGCAAGTATGCTGTTATCCGGTTATGTTTGGGACAGTTCTTCAGGCCACGGACATTCCATATTACGAATTTATACTCTTGTCTGTCACCCTTCATATTATAGTGTCACCAAACAGGGAATCGCGGGCACCTGAACATGGTACCCAAGTTGAGACAGTACAGGCGTCTTCTCTATGGAAGTTATCCCCTCTCTCGAAAGGCATCAACTCTGTGATCCTAGAATATAACCGTTCACTGGAAGTAAAACAATTCTGTAGTGCCCCCCCCCCCACACAGGCAGTAGCTGCCCATCCCTTCTAGCTCAACAGTTAGCTCTAGGACAGGAAACTCCACCCCAGAGCGATATCTTTCCTCCCACTCCCGAAATCCCCCCCCCCCTTAACAACTCAACAATGTCCCTAAAGAAAAAAAATCAGCAATTTGACCAGTCTACCAACCCCAATGCCGCCTTGCAAGTCCCTGTGGGGGACTCAGCAATGTGCTCGAGTGTGGTGACTGGACTGTCCTATGTTGGCCATGGAGGCAGAACCATAATTTTACCATTAGTATCGTATATGTCAACAGTTGCCACTTCGCTCAGGTATCGGAACTGGCCTTACGTGTCTACTCACGTCTTTCCCCTTGCTAACCTGCAGTCTGAGGTAATACCAAGTGCTCCTCCCAAGCCCCCTGGACCATCAGTCTCCAGGCGTCCCATTTGTCTGGGTCTCTTGTACCAGGCAGAGTGGGTACGGAGAGGAACAGCACCGGTGAACTGTAGCAAACTCACGTCTAACTGAGCCGTATAGCACCTGGCAGATAAAGGTGGGTGATTGCGGCATTGTGGTGTGACTGGCGGTGCTCAAGGATGGTGAAAGACAAACCCCAGAGGGGTGCACAGGCCAACAAGATAGTACAAAACACTGTCCCAGGCCCTGGGTCTGGAGAACAATTGCGAGGAGAATCGATGGGCCCTGAACAACAAAGCGCACAGGCATGAGATAAGACAGACATCCTATAGGCTATAAGAGATTCCCGGATGGCCCTGGAATCCAAGATGGATAGCATGTCAATGGTAATCAATCACTTAGGACTCGATCTCCGCAAGGTCACAGAGAGAGTTCCGAACACAGAGGAGGAGGTTGTGTTGCTCCGCAAAAATGTACAGATGCTACATGACACAGTGGCAACTCTCCAGGCCAAGACGAATCGGATGGAGGACAGGGTAGAAGATGCGGACGGGTGGTCGAGGAGAAATAACCTGGGGTTCATTGGATTTACTGAGAAGGCCGAGGGGCCATCAGCAGAACTGGCGAGAACTGATTTTCCACAGGTATCGGGTCTGTCTCTGCTTTTAGGGTGCCATCAGCTCCAACTAGTATGCGGCCCGTAGTTTGTTTATCTTAAGTGAGTACCCTCTTCTCTAATACACCCCTAAGTCAGCTCCTTTGTCTTCTATTCTTCCTCCGTTGTTTGCTCCATTCCTGGTTCTGCTCCAGGCCCCCCAGGCCCAAGGAGTCCATCCATTCCATTGCCTCCTGTGGGTTTTCATAGAAGTGAACCCTGCCTTCATGTTGCACCCTGAGTCTTGCAGGGCATACTAGGCTATACTTGATGTTTTGCTCTCGAAGCCTATGTTTGACTCCCAGAAATCAATTTCGGAGATCCTGGACCATTCTAGTATAGTCGGGGGTAGATTTGAATGGGGCGGTCTTCATAACGGGGGGTGGGTCCGGATATGTTGCAGGATTATGTCCCTGTCCCTATAATTGAACAGACATGCTATTAGGGCTCTAGGAGGTGTTCCTGGGCGTGGGGGTGGACCCAGCGCACGATGTGCCCTCTCAATTGAGACGAATTTGGAGAGACGGACAGTGCCAAGGGCTGTCACTATCCAATTTTCCAGAAACAGTTCTGCTGATGGCCCCTCGGCCTTCTCAGTAAATCCAATGAACCCCAGGTTATTTCTCCTCGACCACCAGTCCGCATCTTCTACCCTGTCCTCCATCCGATTCGTCTTGGCCTGGAGAGTTGCCACTGTGTCATGTAGCATCTGTACATTTTTGCGGAGCAACACAACCTCCTCCTCTGTGTTCGGAACTCTCTCTGTGACCTTGCGGAGATCGAGTCCTAAGTGATTGATTACCATTGACATGCTATCCATCTTGGATTCCAGGGCCATCCGGGAATCTCTTATAGCCTATAGGATGTCTGTCTTATCTCATGCCTGTGCGCTTTGTTGTTCAGGGCCCATCGATTCTCCTCGCAATTGTTCTCCAGACCCAGGGCCTGGGACAGTGTTTTGTACTATCTTGTTGGCCTGTGCACCCCTCTGGGGTTTGTCTTTCACCATCCTTGAGCACCGCCAGTCACACCACAATGCCGCAATCACCCACCTTTATCTGCCAGGTGCTATACGGCTCAGTTAGACGTGAGTTTGCTACAGTTCACCGGTGCTGTTCCTCTCCGTACCCTTCACTCTGAGGATCAGTGCACCATAAACCATACCCTATGCTTCCCTGTGCTGCATTCTTGTTTACTTCAGCAGGGGGAGGAGGAGAGCCCACTATCCCATTAATGCATTGGTGTCAGACTATTGCCACCTGCAAGGTTCCTGTTGTTGGTTCCTGTTCCAACCGATGGATCACTGGGCCTCAATGCAGGCACCACAAGCCGTCGTAGTGCGGCTCTCCGCTGGGCCCCGCACCTATCCCCTTGTTTCTTCGTTCGGGCGGGGGGTTAAGGGTCTCACGCCAGCCCCCATATCAGTGCCCACTACAGCACGGGTCAGGCAACGCCCTAGCAGGGTCAGGTATATCTCGTTCCGACACTCCGCTCCTACCTTTATGTCCAAAAAGGCTGCAGGACCTGTGTGCAGCGGTCCAGCGGGGTGCCCTCGTAGATGCAGCATTCAATCTGTGGCTTATAAATTAGTTTCAGCTGTTGGTTCCGCCAGGATTTAGCAGGATATTTTAATCGGGCTGGTGCTCGGCTCGAGCACATCTACCCGGCCATCTCGTCAGGCCACGCCCCTCGTTTATTATATAACTTATGAAATATTTGGACTTTTTCAGCTGAAAGAGCGAGATTTTGTTTGCCTGCTGACAGTAAAAATTAAGGCTCTTTCCTGAGGCAGCAAGTTAAAGAAGCATTCCAAGCTAATGTATAGGCCAATTTATAGTTTTACATCATGGATCCATTTTAGTTTAGTAGAGGTACCAATGTGCCTCCCATGCTGTTGTTTTGTCACAGGTGATGACCACAGCTGTTGGAAATGCAGAGTGTCCAAGGCTATCTTATCAAAATGTCTTTGAGAGGAAAATTAACTGGTCGATCCGTGATCGTTTTGATAGTGTTGTAAGGCCAAATGAGTAATACTCAAACCCAGTGCAAATTAATACTGGATTACATGTCCTCAGCTTTAAAATATAATTCCTCAGTACTGCTGATATTTTAAAATCTCATATGCAGCATATTTTGCATCTGCAGTAAGGAATGTGAAAACAGAGGTATGACTTCTACATACAGCAGCCTAACAATGTAGAACTATGCTCTCTTTGCCATGGCGGCCATAATCTGGGGTGTGTGCATTGAATGTACACGCATTTCTTAATTTTTTTATGAAATACAAAACAGTGGAAACTTTAAATAGAACATTTCCGTACTTAAAGGTCCCCGAGTTGGTGGCTGGTGTGTTCCATCATTCAGCAGATTACTGATAATAAAAGAGGAGAGTATATGTTATCAGTGGCTCTTTTTATCAATAAAATCCAAGTGTGGCAAGTATTTGGTCATAATAGTTACAATAATTTTTGATTACCTGTGACAAATTTCCTGGATTCCTCTGCAAAATGCGCCTTTGCTTAACCCTCGGTTTGAAGAGGTACCTAAACCTCCATGACTGTTACTATCAATACAGTTCATTGATATAATCTACAGTTTTTTGTCACACTTTGATGCATATGTTTCAACAATGATATTATACAGTTGTAACTTCTTCCTGATAAAATACGGTTATGTTACTTTTCTCTCTTTTCTCCTTTCTACCTTTCTATCTTTCTGTCCTATAACTATTTTCTAGAGCTTAATAAGATTTTTCATACTCTACACACCATATTGTATTTATATGCTTGTATTTTTTTCAGTGTGATAACTCAATCACCAAATAAACTTTATCTTTCAAACTAAACAATAGTTACAAGAAGTGTGGAACATTCTACTGTTGTGAATGCTCGTGCAACAGCTCGGATGCCAATTTCACAGGATCACATTACGAGACTTCTTTGTCTGCTACCCAGTTCCAGTCGTAGTTGCCTAAAAATAGGCAAAAATTTGATCACTCAAAGTTAGAGAAGCCGGTGGGTGGAGTAGGCTAACCAATTGCCCCATCCTGTATGCTGTGGTGGGTGGAAACAAAATGTGACTGACACTACAACAGACCAATGGATGAAGAGGACTGGCTGGAAGGCTCTCTATGTATGTATATGTAAATATTTTTATTAATATTATTTGGAAAAAGAAAATGTCTTAGATAACACCAGAGCTAAACAGTGTTTTTAGGTCGAGCCCTGAGCCAGCGCGCAAGCGCTGCTCTGGGGATGATCTGGGGTAGTTCAGTACGGGAGAGAAGCCACGCCCACTGCCCCGCCCATATTTTTCATTGGCTTATTCATAAATGCTGTCTTCTGATTCATTATGAGGCTTGTTAGTCCCTCCTTAGTAGGGCCATGTCCTCATTTGTAACCTCCCATGGCTTCTGGCCCCTTTACTTGGTTGTTACATGGTAGGTGTACTATTTGTTTTTTCTTGGTTTTTTGCCTCCGAGCCGCAGCAGTCCCAGAAGCCATTGCAAAAGCCCTACAATAAAAAGTAAAGACGTTTTTTCGGTTTCGGTGCCATTTTCGATTGGACGGAGTAGGTAAGTAAGGAGGACATTTTTCTGGAATTATTTGCTCAATTTTTTTTTCCCCTGTTCCCATGGTCACCGCTGCTCGAAAAATACGGGAAATAAATCGCAAAAAAATCGTACTTTCTGCCCGTGCGTTCTCCGAGTGTCGGGGGGCCTTGTGTCTAACAAGCAGCCCAGCAGAGAGGTGCGGCTGAGCAGAAAAAAGGAGTGGGGGCCAGGGTAAAAAAACACACGGTCAAAAACCTATTCTCGCCCATTTTTTAAGTCCTAGTAATTGGAAAATTCGAAGTAGCCCAAGAAAAAAAATGTTTGAATCGTTAACGGCTACCGACCGTTGTTCTTTACAGTATGTACACACAGCGAAGAGTTTAAAGGGGAAAAACAGGAACAAAAGAAGGATTATTTCTGAAACACGTATTCCAGAACAGAGAAGGGTAGCTTGAGACTAAACCGCTCTCGTAAACATCCCTGACAGCGAAGTGCGGAAGTTTGCTGTATTGAAAATCTCATGTGTGCTAAATTGACATTAAATTAATTTGTTTGCTCTAACTTTCTTCTTCTGTCATGATTTTGCTGGACTCGTTTTGAAAAAAGTTTTCCTTAGAATAAAGTGTGAGAATGTAAATAATACTATCTGGTGCTTTTTATTTGAGTTGAGACTCCCGTGAAGAATGGTTGAGTTCTGTTTTTTAACTGCTCCCTACAGATGAACGGCTGCGGAGGCGGGAGGAGTAGTGACGCAGCCCAGCAATGACAAGTTTGCAACTTATTGTCTGCAGTGGGTGGAGTCACAGCGCAGGCTCCGCCGACTTCAAACTGCACCTTTCAGCCTATACCCTTAGATTGCAGTGACCAAAAGAAGGTATAGAGCGTTAAAATATGCTCTGTTTATCTGGGCGGGCATTTATTTCGCGATGCGCAGCTAAACGAGGGGTGCGAAGGTGAGAAGTAAACAAGAAATGTCAACTAACAAGAGGCACCTTTTAACACTTATTCCATATCGACTTAAAAAAAGAAAAACTTGGACGATTATTCCAAGATGTTGGGAGTGTTACTAACATGTTGTCCAAATATTTTTATACTCTAGTTTTACAGTTTCTTCATTCTTTTCGTCATGAAACTAAACTTTTCTTGTATTCGATTATTAGCGAAACGGTGTTACATTTTGTTTCTACTTTTTGAAAAATTTGATGGACAGCACCTCTCCAGCACAGCACCCTACCACCGTGCGCAGTGCCAGGCATGGGGTGTGTGATGGACAGCACCTCTCCAGCACAGCACCCTACCACCGTGCGCAGTGCCAGGCATGGGGTGTGTGATGGACAGCACCTCTCCAGCACAGCACCCTACCACCGTGCGCAGTGCCAGGCATGGGGTGTGTGATGGACAGCACCTCTCCAGCACAGCACCCTACCACCGTGCGCAGTGCCAGGCATGGGGTGTGTGATGGACAGCACCTCTCCAGCACAGCACCCTACCACCGTGCGCAGTGCCAGGCATGGGCTGTGTGATGGACAGCACCTCTCCAGCACAGCACCCTACCACCGTGCGCAGTGCCAGGCATGGGCTGTGTGATGGACAGCACCTCTCCAGCACAGCACCCTACCACCGTGCGCAGTGCCAGGCATGGGGTGTGTGATGGACAGCACCTCTCCAGCACCTCACCCTACCACCGTGCGCAGTGCCAGGCATGGGGTGTTTGATGGACAGCACCTCTCCAGCACAGCACCCTACCACCATTTGCAGTGCCAGGCATGGGGTGTGTGATGGACAGCACCTCTCCAGCATAGCACCCTACCACCGTGCGCAGTGCCAGGCATGGGGTGTGTGATGGACAGCACCTCTCCAGCACAGCACCCTACCACCGTGTGCAGTGCCAGGCATGGGGTGTGTGATGGACAGCACCTCTCCAGCACAGCACCCTACCACCGTGCGCAGTGCCAGGCATGGGGTGTGTGATGGACAGCACCTCTCCAGCACAGCACCCTACCACCGTGCGCAGTGCCAGGCATGGGGTGTGTGATGGACAGCACCTCTCCAGCACAGCACCCTACCACCGTGCGCAGTGCCAGGCATGGGGTGTTTGATGGACAGCACCTCTCCAGCACAGCACCCTACCACCGTGCGCAGTGCCAGGCATGGGGTGTGTGATGGACAGCACCTCTCCAGCACAGCACCCTACCACCGTGCGCAGTGCCAGGCTTGTTTCATTTGGAGATCTATCTACAAACTCTTTTTTTTTTTTAATCATTTGTCACTTGGAGTTCTGTCCACAATTTTTTATCAATTATTTTGAAGTGTTTGTAAAATACCACCACACCGAATTAGAAATAAATGGGCATTGTTTAGGATGATTGAATCACTGTTCGTCTCCTGTCTTAACTATCTATGGGTGCTGTTTTTCAGATATATGAGGAGTAACGTAATACCAGACTTTTATAACCTTTATATTTGTAATCCTTTCTCTAAACAGCACACCTGCATTGATTGCGGAAGAATTTTTGCAATTCATGCTCCGCCCGGCCCGTTGGAGGACCTTCGTGCAAGTGGAACTGATGAAGATGAAAGTGAAGCATCTTCGGAACTGCCGGTCCCTGCATAATGTTTCAACTGAGCTGTATCCTGAGAAGGCGAGCTTAGTTGATCTGGTGTTGAACCTGCAGCCTCTGGCGGCAGAGACCCGTGGACTCCCTCTACCTTACGTAACCCAGGCATTTTAAAGGAGAACACCCTCACATCACAGACCCCGGATGAAAGGACGTTTGCACCAAGTATTTAGCCTTTATCAGATGCTGAGATACTTCCCTCCGGTGACAGAACAGAGCACATACAGGTGTACTGTGTAAGATGCTGATATAGTTGAAGGTGATATTTGATTTGCAGTATTGTGCACAATTAGCAATGTGAGCTTAAGCAAGTAGAGATATTTTGAGTTGCTGTTTAGCAGTTGTCACATTTTTTTCCCTTAAAAAAAATCTCTTTCAACATCTGTGTCGACATCTCAGATGAGACACCAAAATTAATTGCTAGCCTGAAGAAGGTGGTGTATTCGATCAAACCACCGAAACGCGTCGCTTTGTTTTGAAATTGCACCCAAGCATCACTGGTTTTTTACAATAGGGAATCGAATGGACACTTAGACCTGTTTCATGTAATATTCAATTTCAAATGAAATATTGACAAAACCTTTGTGTCTTGGTTTGCTCAATAGTGTTACTTGACTCTATTGTTATTATAATTTTTGTTGCATTCTCCCATGAATTTTTGAATATGTATTTTTAATAAATACTGTTTTTTATATGTTTTTTTAAACAAGGAAAAGAATTGATAACAATATGTATATATTTTTTAATAATATTGAATAAGGATCCTGTCAATAAAGATATTTTGTATTACATTTTTCTGGTGTTCAATTCTACTGATGGTGATTATAGAGTGCATGTGAGATTGGTGTGGTACATAGCGTGTTTATGAGCAATCCAAAGGGATTTTGTGTTTGACATATTGACATCTCAGATGATACAAAATGCTAGCTGTACCCTACAAATGTGGCACCAAGACTAAGCTCATAGATTAACAGCTATGACTCTCACATCCTGAGAAACTGCGGAAGCCAATACGCTGCAGCACTTAATTAAACAAGCATTTGCAATGCACTAGGTCTCGCACTTGCGCGAGTTTAAGCTATTTGCACTGTAAATGACAATGCCTTTTATTTATGTTTTAAAAACTAACACATAAATAAAAGGCATTGTCATTTACAATGCCAATAGCTTAAACGCTCGCAAATGCGAGACCTATTGCATTGCAAATGCTTGTTTTTTTAACATTCAAAACCGTTCACTTTTGAGAATTAGGTTGCATTACTGCATTGAGTGGCATTTAATAGAAGTGATAGCTTTAAAACATGAACTTAGAAACATTTGTGCCCCTCACCGACAACTGTGACAAAGTTGCAAGTAATGAACAAAGAGGCAGATCAGTTGTTATGTGGACCATCTTTGCAGCCTAGTGTGTTATTATAGCTGAAGCAACATTACAGTCTATTACAGCATATACAAAGGAGGTTTTTCTGAAACACGCATCCTGAACTGATGTATTTCAAGGTACTTTCAAATGTGATGATGTCAAATAAAGTAATTGCCTAGAATCACACAATTTGGTCAGGCAGAGAAGCTGGGTTTGATTCAAGGATTTCCTGGTGTGCAATTTAGCCCCAAGACGGGCAGATCCCTCCCTGTCCCGATTTACATGAAAGGTTAATGCTTTGTCTTTGAGCAGTTACATCGATACACTGTTTTAAACACATCCACCTATTACATGATAAATTAAGTTGAAGCAAGAAGACTTGCCAGAACACGGCAATCAAGGTAAGAGGGCGGGTTGCATACACAACATGAAAGCTCAGCTTGTTTTTGACTCATGGTTCCAAGAGGGTCTCGAGCTGAGCTAGAGCCAAGTATCTGAGTTGAGCCTGGCTCGAGCTTGCAGTGGCTCGTCCACCTCTAACACCTATGTAGCCAAATTCCGTAGTAGGAAAACAAAGAGTAGCTCAGAAGAAAGTGTGAACCCCTAATAACGTATATCTCTGCAGAATACTCTAAGTGTTCACCAGTGGCGTATACTGATTACCAGTGCACCACCAGTGTTTGTATTCTAGTTGCATTTATATAGCGCTTCATACCCCTGATAAGGTGCCGAAACATATTTGCTGACAGGTATCACAGTAATCCATTAGAGCACTTTGAGGGAAGAGCTTGAGCCTGTCGTAAGTTCCCTTTAGGGCTCACTTAGTTCTCCCTTATTTTAGCCTAACTGCAAGTTGTAGGGTGCTTTGCTTTGCACACGTTGCACGCAACATGTTTATTTTTGTACCACAATATTATTTTAGCAAAACGCTGCACATGTTTTTGTTATTGTTTCTTCTCTCCGGGACTATGTCTGAACATCTTGTGCAAGGTCAAACACTGTTCCTTGTCTTCTGTCCTTGATTAGCAATATAGCATAGCATATAGACACAACATACATTCACATCTGCATTTTTCAAAAAGACACCTTGCATCATATACACAGAGACGTGCCATTTGAAAACAGAAGGGAATTTTTGCAGAGGAGAGATCTTGAGATGAACGCGCCAGCCTTGCGCAACCTGAGATGCAGATTACCTAACAATAATACAAGGTATGAGGTTCGGTTCTAATCCCAGAGATCTATGATATATCACTGTGCCCATGTAGAGAAGATAGGCTTGTGATGCTTCTCACTCTGCTGGCACGCATATGTTTTCTAGTTGCAGCGCAGTTGTTTTATAATAGTGCACGATAGTTTCAATAAATATTGTAAACTGTTCTTGTGTCTTTGTTTTGTTTATTATGGACATGCATGAGTGAGAAAATGAAAGGTGACCATCTGTTTCCATGGTTCTCTGGGGGGACTAGAGTGTTGTGTTCTGGGTGCTAACTTACCTGTCGCTCTGGGAAAGTTTGGAGTGCAGGTAAGTCACCATGAGCTAGTCAGGATTGGGTTTATAGGTGCTGATGTGGTATGATGACTCAGTCCCAACATACTGATGGTCTGTGATCCCAGGCATACTTCTGTTTACAATGAATCCCTGCAACATGGTGCTGCCAATGCTTGGTCTGGTACTTATTGCACAGGTCTCCTGAATACTGCTTGTGTGTATCCGTAATAGCCCTTACACCTACCACTGGAGGAGTGCGTCGTGTTGGGGATTAATCCTCCACAGTTTTTAGGAAGCATCAAATTCTGTCATTTTTTATGCTTGAAAGTTTAAAAGATAACCCATTTTTGTGTTGCACTTTCTTTCCATTTCTGGCTTATTAATGGCTGCACCCACTGGTGTCATTCCTGGTAATTTTAGACCTGCTGTCCATGCACATGCAACGCATCATGAACTTACTAATTCAGGTGGCGCTTTTATCTTTGTGGTAGATGCCTATCATTTTGAAGTATTTTATTCTTGAGTCGATTTTCCAGCTGTGGATGCCAATTCAAACACATTTCATACATATACTACTCCTGCACCACCAGCACAATACAGAGCTTATGCGCTCATGGAAATACCGCTGTCTTACTGGGAACACAATACTTGGTTCCTTGGTGCCCTCCCACATGTACCAACATCTGTATGTTTGGGTCCCCTTAGTAATGATGGGGTGACCTGGCCAGCACTAGCTGGATATACTCCATACCCTGTAGCTAATGTCAATCTTGTACAAATACGTGCATTATATCTTGCATTGGTTACACTATATATAAGCTTGACTCAATATGTTTCACACACTTTGTTGGTTGTGCCACCACAGCCTGACCTGCTTGGAAAGCCCAGTTGCCTGCAGTGCCTACAATAAGTCATGTCAATGTTCATTCATGTATGGGCAAAGTGCCCACTAATTGTGAGTAAATTCCATTTTGGATTGCCCAAAAAATAGACCAACTTGAATCTGTGTTTCCCCTTACGGGACCACAAGACAAACACAGAATATTAACTATGTGCTTACCACATGGAATGGTTCCTGGATTAGGTGACTGCAACTCATGGGGTTCAGTCTTTGCCGCTGTATATACCATCAGTCACGGCACTCCATCCATGTCAGTCTTGCTGGACGCGTTAAAACAAATACAGAACGAGCACAGGGCAGCTGCTGCCCTAGATTTGGGGATAAAACTAATGGAAACGTTCCCGTGGTGCCCGCAATTATTCTGTCTAACATTAAGGGCGAAGCAGCATCTCTGGCTATGCGCCAGAGGTTTGCAGTGGTCACACAAGCTGACCGTGAACGTGATCTACCTATAATTATTGCTGTTGTGTACACATCCTTAGGACGCAATAATTTAGGAATCAGACCTACTAAACCACCCCTTGGCAAACCTAGTACAGACAAGGAATCCAAGCAAAACTGTGAGTTTGTTAAAAAACCATGGGATGAATCTAAACAAACACATTCAGGTAAACCTCATGAAGGTTCACCACCCCAGGAGCCCTCTGAGAGATGCTACGATTTTCGTGATTGCACTAAAATCAGTGCTCCAGACAGGTATCAAAGTTCTGAAACACGTTCTACTTGTTCCTTGCAGGACTCATCTGAAAAGCAGTACTAGAGAGGAGGGCGATCTGAGCGCAGACAAGAAGAGTATGTGACGCTGAAAACAGATTCACAACGCTCGTCTGATGTAAAGATAAAGAAGGAAGAGAAATCTCCTCCATTTTATCCCTAATTTCAGAAAAAGAGGTTGTGGCTATCACTGCAAAATATGCCACAGACACTGAGAACCCTCCTCCAGAACAGGAGTTGGGCGGTGACTCTCCTCGAAAGCATGGCAGGTCACCATAGTGCTCCGGATTCTCCAGGAGTTTCTGGCAGCAAAAGCAACCAATACATTTGTTACAGTTGAAACCACAGATATGCGTGTAGCTCCTCCAGATATGTTATACGACTTAGATATACAAATTGAGGGTGACATACAACAAGCCATTAAAGTAATCATCTGGGAGATTTTAATTTTGTCTTATGACATCCTTTTAGTGGAGGTCAATTGGTCTCCACTCTTTGTCCAAAGATCCCCACAGGGTGAGGATGTAATACTTCCTTCATTTTCTGCTCTTGTCCCTGATGAGGTCAAACAAGCTTATGCAGCAGAATGGGCTCTTGCACAAGCCCCGGCTTTATACTACAATCATGTTGGCTGGGATAAGGACTCTCCTTGTCATATCATACCCATAAGGTCCAGCCCGCAAATGCGACCACAATATCCCTTTAAACGAGATGCTAAAGCACATGTTAAAGAAATACTCTCACAGTTGGAGTACCAGGGAGTAATTGAACCCTGTATCTCTTAGGTGAACAATCCTCTTTTTCCTGTTTTGAAACCAGATCATTCATATCGAATTGTCTTAGACTATAGACATTTAAACAGTCATACATGCAAATTTGCAATACAAAAACACAGACAGCACAGCACTAATTAACCATATAGTCCGTACAAAATACAAAACAATCTTGACCTTGAATATTTCCAATGGTTTTTTTCAGTCATAATCTAGCACCTGAAAGCAGAGTTTGGACAGCCTTCTAGGTGCTTGGCTTTCAAAGAAGATATGCAAGGCTTCCTATGGGCTATAAGAAGAGCCTGGGATTTTTTGCTGGCCGCATTGTGTCAATTCTACATGATATTGACCTGGACGCATTGTCTTATATAGATGATATCTACCTGACGAACGATAAGCTAAACCCACACTTGGCCAGAGTGGATTGCATAATTTTAGGATTCACTTTTTGGAGAAGTGTGCACAATTTCAACCTCCAAATATAAGGATTCCTTAATTTTGGCAGAACATACATTCCTGATTATGCCCAATGCATTAAATCACTATGGGCCAGATGTACGACCCTAAATTGCATGCGCAAACGGGTTAGGGACCAGTTTGCGCATGCAAAAACGAATAGGGCCAAGTACATTTCCTATTTAGCGAGTCGCAATTTATTTGCGACTCGCTAAATAGGAATTGCGACTTGCTATTAGGAAGGGGCATTTCAAGAGCGTCCCTTCCTAATACCGACTCTCTACCCCATGTTTGAATGTTTTGCAACCGCAATTGCGGTCGCAAAACACTTGCAAATTACCGCCCTCTTCAAGAGGGTGGTAAAGCACTCGCAAATGGGAAGGCGTCCCCAGGGGACCCCTTCCCCTTTGCAAATGCAGGGGAAAATATTTGTAAGGGGCAGGCAGTGGTCCCAGGGACCACTACCTGCCCTTAAAAATGAAACAAAACGTTTCATTTTCTTTTTTAAATGCAGCCCATTTTCCTTTAAGGAAAACGGGCTGCATTTTAATTAAAAAAACTGCTTTATTTAAAAGCAGTCCCTGACATGGAGGTCTACTGAGCCCAGCAGGCCACCATCTCTGGGAGGGCCAGCCATTCCCAATGGGGTCGCAAATTGCGAGTGCCTCATGAATATTCATGAGGCATGCAATTTGCGACCCCATTGGGAATCGCAAACAGTGCCTCAGACACTGTTGTACATGGCATTTTGCGACTCGCAATCGAGTGCAATTTGCAAGTCGCAAATTGTCATGGTCGTACATCTGGCCCCAAATGAATTAATTTGTCCTGATTTTTTCAATACACTTTATACATCAGAACACACAGATACACTCAGATCTTTACACTCTGACTTGCTTGCCACAAGTCACTTACATGTGTAAATACCACAAACCTAGTCATCCGTGTTTTACTCGGTGCAATTGGATTCACCTGTATCACTTTTAATGATGGTGAGACAGTGCCGATGCATTTATATTCCAATGCTGAAATGCGTTTTGTCTCCACTAAAAAATACTGATTGCAGTGTAGATGGCTATTCTTAAGGAGCGGCCACTTGCAATAGGAGAAAGCATTATGTCGTTACTCCCGTGCCAGCCTTAGAGGCTGTCACAAAGGCTAGTGTTCCGAACACTAAAGCCCTCCATCCTAGATGGATATATTGGGCAACATCCTTAACAGCTGTTGATGTAGACTTTGTCTTTGACCCGTCTTTACAGACTCAAGAATTCTTGCAGTGTGAGCATGTTTATCCCATGCCCAATTCGGTCATACCTCTTGAATAGTATGAAGAGATTGTTTACACTGATGGTTCAGGCCAGCCTGCCATTGGCTCTAAATAGCAGCATTCGGCAGCATGTGCCACCGCTGTTGATGTGATCTTGTGCAGAAAATTCCAACCACAAAAAACTCACACTCAGTCCTTAGGGATCTGCACTGTGCAGGTGGCCGAACTAAAAGCTTTGCTTTTTGCACTCGAACATACGGATCCTGAATTGCCCACACTTATTGTGAGTGAATCGTATTACAGTGTACAGTCCTTTAATGATAATTTACATTATTGGTGTCAGAATGGATTCAAAGATTCTAACGGCAACACAATCAAGCATAAAATGCTTTGGGTTAAAGTGGCGTACCTCAGAGATAGGTTGCCACGGGCTCATGTTATACATACATTGAGTCATCAGCATGTGGGAGCACATGTTGTAGGGAATTCTTTGGCTGATGAAGCGGCCAAATCTGTAGTTGCGACTGCTACTGTTGCTGCAATTACATGTTCTAAAACGAGAATAGACTCTGATATTTTAGCTGCTGTTAATACTACTAAAGACGGCACCCTCTTACCTAAGGGATTTCCATCTAAATATACCTACCACTTGAGTAAACAAAACATTCCTTTTGTAACTATTCCAAGTGTTGGTGAACTATTGATTCCCAACCAAGACCGCAGACTAGCTTTAGTGATAGCTGCGCACAAAGTTATTACTTCTGCACATGCAGGTGTGGTGGCCACAATTTTGCTGCAACAGAAACGTTATTGGTGGCGTGGCTTATATCAACAGGCCAAAAAATATGTCCTTTGTTGTGACATTTGTCAACAAATTAAAGCTTTCACCATGGCTCGTCCACCGCAGACACACCTGTTAATTTCTAACAAACCTTTCAGCTGCATTTATTTGGGCCACTGTGGTCCTCTTATTTCAGATACAGCGTTTCTTCTGTTATTGATATCCTGCAAAGTGACATGCCTTCATTGTACCATGGGCAAAGTCAACTTAGATCCATCATGCAGTTTAGCTGGACCCTTCAAAGCCTTAAAAATGGTCGCATTCCTTGGCCTTACCTTAATTCTAGCCAGCTATTCATGCCTTTCAATCTGACATGCAAACCATGACTCGTGGCATAAAAAGACGCAACCTACACAATGTTACATCTCGAGAAGTTAGAACAGCTCACTTTCATTAAAGCAGAAACACCTTCCGGTGTATGGTTAATACATGGCGTATATCTCTGCCAATTTCAACATTTCAATCTTTCATGAAACATTTCCCTGTCGGTAGACACAAGCCCCTTGGAGGCAGCTTCATTCATGACTTATGGTCCCTCCCATTTTCTTATCACTGAACACGCAAATAAGGAGGTCTTCCTTACTGGAAAGGAATGCAACTCTTCTGTCAGACATTCACTTATTTGTCAACACGTTACCATTCATGGTGCATGTAATGCTTCGGTAGTGAATTTGGCCTGTTTTCTGAAAGGAATCCCAGACCCTCCATAATTCCCCTTATTCAAGTTCTTTCAAACTGTAGCTATTTAATGTTAAATGATCACGAATGTTGTGGAATAAAAGCTGGGGTCCCATATATTTTGTCAGTTCCCTGCATTGTCACCTGCTGCAATAACGTGCTCTTCCCACCTCCGCAAGGCAGATTTGAACAAGCTAAGCAGACTCAAAGCATTATTGTTTCGAAAAGAAGTAGCACTAACATCTGCTCGAGAAGCCTTTGAATTACAAGTTGCAAAGACATCTAGTGAAATACAGTCCTTGTTAAACACCAACCTCCCAATATATTTTGGCGAATTAGTCCATCGCATTTTAAAGCATCTAATACTGCCGGCCTTGCTCACTTTTTTAAAGTTCTCGGTTCTGGCATAGTCAGTTCCTTCCAAAAAATCTTTGGAGTAGTACCGCTTTTTATTCATTCCCTTTTTAGCTCCAGCCTAGGCATGAGCTGTCTGTAAGACCTGCTGTAATCACTCTACAGAGTTTAATCCTGGCTGCTGCTTTCCATTGGTTAATTCCTGCGTTGCTCTTTTTTCCTGGCTCTGTTAAAAGCAAAACAATAATCATGAACATTACCTGCGCCATCTTGTCTGGTGGAATTCTATGTGCACATAAGTTGCAGTCATTTTGATCTATCACAGCCATTTTGTACTCTGTTGGTCACCTTTGTTTCACCCTGCCCTTACTAGCATCCCTCTGACCCTCTGACCGACCTGGTATGTGTGCTGGGGGCTATAAACTCTATTGCCACAACAAACCTCAGCGCCACTTGCTGCCACAAACTCGTTTTTCCTCTCATCCCTGTTTTCAGACAAGCCTTTGGACGCTCTACCCTTCACTACACCTAGTTACACAAACAGGTTCCAAACACCAAAAAGACTCTTGCAAAATGATTTATTGCACTGCAAACAGCAAGACTTGTTGTTACCAACAATGGGACCTGTTTTTATCAACAGAACGGACTCTTAGATCTGACCGGTCTCACATGTTTTAGACCCTGAAGCAAGGTCCAGCTGCAAGATAAGATTGTCTGTTTGACCTGGGTGGGAAGAGAATTACTGTTGGGCTTGTGTGACAACCTGCCCGGGCGGGGACCCCAAGCTTTTGTAACCATGTTGATCAAACAAATGCATTGTGTCAAACCTGTATAAAAGGAAGAGCCAAGGGAGTTGTCAGCAGAACACTTCCCTCAGACATCCCGGTGTCTCAGTTGACGTGATCTCCTCATGAGAAATAAACCATTTTCTTCTCTTCCAGTTTCCAGCGCTTGCCTCATTATTTTGATAGCGAACCCAAAGTGAATTAGAGGTGGAACCCTGCACCGGGCAGCATTGAGGGTCTTAGAAGACTCGCTGCCTTTCACAAATTGGCGCCCAAGCGTAGGGGCCCATCAGCGACGCGTGGGTCCGGTAGAGAGGTCCTAACGACGGAGTGAACAACTAAACGATTGGGGTATACCTGCCTGAGAAGACCCTTGTCTGGCTGCCGATCGACTGAACTTCACCGGTTCCGAACGGACCTCTCTCGAGTGACCTGCGGTCCTGACTGGGACCTTAGAGGAACGCCGCATTGATTGTTGGAGTGAGAGGACAACCAGGCGCTGGAAGGGGAAGACGAAGAACTGTCCATACGGTCCGGGTAAGGTCGTGAAAAAACGACTTAAATTGATTGATTGATTGATTGATTGAATAGTTTGATTGAAATACTAGTATTCCTTTTTTGATATTGAGTTATTTGCGACATTTCCCTGCTTGCAAACAACAAAGAATAGGAATATTCTCTCTCTTTGCAGGCAGCGAAGGACAGGTAGTGCAGACTTTTTGTCTAAATTGATTGATTGAGATATTCATTTTGACCGATAAATACGTCATGCCTGTTTTCTCTAGATTGTTTGATTGTAATTGTTTTGGACCAGACCGTTCGTTAGAGGTCAGTCAGCCGGCACCGCCGGAAGGCACCCCTAACAAGGACATGTACGTAAAGTATGGATTAGCCAGCGTAGCTTATAGCAAACTATGGCATAAATACACTAGGAAGGACCGGGTAAATCAGTGGCCACTGACGGGATCTTTCGATCCCGCTAAAATAGAAACGTTAGAATTAGCTCTCCACAAAAGAAAACTAGACCAGCCATGTTTGACAGTTTTGGCTTATGGCGAAAAGAGGCAGCTCAAAGAAAGAAAAGGGACGAAGCTAGACAAGATAAAGAAACGCGAAAATCAGCTTACCAAGCCTGTAAAAGATTAGAAGAAAAACTAAAAGAAAAGGAAATCGATAAAAAGGAACAGGAATCAAAAATATCAGATCAATGCCCTGTTAGAACGCCCTCGACTCTTTACCCCAAGTTACCAGCAAAACAAAGGGTAGATGATGATTTATTGTTAGGTCCCCCAATCATATACATGCCACCCCCTTACGCCCCTACTCATCCCGTAGTACAACGACAGGACCACCAAAGTATAGCCGGAGATGGCACGATCGCCTCAGTCTCCACCGCCTCTGCTCCCACCGAGTCACCCACACCAAATGCCTCATCAAAGGATACAGTAGTAGAGGTAGGATCAAAAGAAACAGGAGCGCCCAGGGTCCCGCGATTAAGTAAAAATGAGCGAGCAGGCATTGATAAAGTAGTTAAATCCCTCATAGATAGGAAGGAGACAGAAGAGCATGTAACTGACATATGCAACTCCTATGTTGAAAACCGCAAACGATACTTTATTGTACGTCTCTGTTACCACACTCTTACTGCATATGAAGAGAAGTACCAAGATGTAGGGCCCGAGCGACTAGTGGCTCTCTATAGGAAGGTAGACACCGGAGATGAAGGCGACAACGATGTTACAGAACTCTTTTCATCCACACTGGAGGTATTCCGTCACCTCGTGGAACAAGGACGGATAGATAAGGACAGGACATCTAAGATAGCAGGACCCCGGTGGAAAAACCAGATAGCATGATGCCGATAAAAGAAGCTGCCCCTTATTGGGTACCTCCTAGAGGACAAGGGACTCATGACGATATGAACCATCAAGACGCTAGAGGAAGGGTGGTCTACAATTGGGTGTATCAACCATGGGACAGACAGGACATTTTGACGTTCCGTAAATCTTTACCGGATTTACGAAAGAACCCCACCGCCTTTTACACCGAGCTAGGTACCGCTCTGGGATCAACAATAATGACACTTGCCGACATAGACTTGTTCTTCGGGTTATGTTTGCCAGCAGATGTGTGGAAACAGATTAGGAAAATAGACCATACCGAACTGCTTGGTCATACCTGGGAACAACTTAACACACTAGATAAACAGCGGAACCCTGGTCAAAAACCGGTTAAAGCAATATTGGACCTCCCTGACAAAATAGTGCAGAAAGTGAAAACGCTGATCCCAGAGAAAAAGATAGACTGGTCCATAGTAACCGCGTGCCGCCAGAAACCACAAGAGGATGTCTCAGAGTATTTCTCCAGATTTGAAACGGTGTTCTCCGATTACAGTGGACAAGACATGTCCACCGCAACCGGACACCACTTATTTGTGCAGAACTATGTCAAAGGACTACTGCCAGATGTATCCCAGAAATTACAAGCCAGCGAAAGTAGTTGGGCAGCATCTAAACCGGCGGCCATTCTCCAAATGGCCCAGTACTATGAGCATCAGAGAAACGAAAATGACAGGGCTACAGAAAGGAAAAAGAAGGACTTGAAGGAAAGGGTAATGGTAGCACAACTCCAGGGGGCGAATACAGGAAGGGAGCAATATAGGGGAGGATACCAGCAGAATACCCCTAGAGTACAGCCACCTAGAAACAATTCATCGACATCATATGTCGGACGCCAAGACCTAGGACAGGATCAATGTGCATTTTGCAAAGAATATGGACACTGGAAAACCCAATGCCCGGCTTTGTTAGGAGCTGGTAGGGGCAGAGGGGCGAGGGAAATAGCAAGTGGACAGAGAGGAAGAGGACGTGGGAGAGGGTACGCGAGTGAAGCAAGCGAGGAAAGACCAGGAAGAGTGAACAATTTGACCATCCCAAACAGAATCAGTACCAACAGACAGATTATGACAATACGTACGACTTTGCATAGGACAGCCAGGGGCAAGGGAGGGATCCAGTCGAGCTCTATGTTGATCAGCAAGGCCCTTATGTTACCGCTGAGGTCCTGGGCACAAAGTCGCCATTTCTGGTAGACACGGGAGCAACACGTAGTGCACTATCCAAACGACTGATTCCAAGGGCACCCTTGTCAGGCTCACATGTGACCTCAATACCAAAACCCAACACTTGACTAGCGCCCGACTGACAGGATATGAGTTGACCCTGCTAGCACCGCACATTACCCTAAAGCGATGCACCACCCTCAATCCAGCCACACTGTTACCCCTACCCGAAAATGATCTTAGCGTGACTCCACTACACGACTGTGTGACACTAACCGATGAACAAACAAAGAGTAGAATAGATCTCAGAGACACCGCCTTTCTAGAACCAGATGGAGAACTATGGGTGGATGGTTCGTGCATCAAACTCCCCGACGGCACCACCTCAGCTGCATACGCTGTCACCACAGCCCGAACCGTTCTGGAAACAGCCCGTATTCCCCAACGTTCAGCCCAGGCTGCAGAACTCATTGCCCTCACACGAGCATGTATCTTAGCGACTGACACGACAGTTAACATATACACCGACAGCCAATATGCCTTCGGGGTGGTTCACCATTTTGGGATCTTATGGAAAGAAAGAGGGTTCCTGACTTCACACGGTACACCCATCCTGCATGGAGATTTAGTCTCCGCCTTGACGCAAGCAGTCCTCCTCCCCAAGAAGTTAGCAGTGATAAAATGCCAAGCACATAGGAAAGTGACTGATCTCATTGGACAGGGAAATGCACTAGCAGACGTTACTGCCCGAGCCACGGCAGGAGACAGAACTACGACACGAATGTATGTGACCAGGTCACAAGCTGAACGATGGACTGACGCTAGGACCACTGTAAGGGACATACAGACTACAGGCACACAAGACGAATTGACCGAGTGGGAAAAGGTGGGACTAAAAGACGAGGAAGATTGCTGGAGAACTAAAGACGGAAATAAATGGCTGTTACCCAATGCCTACCTCATCCCCATATTGACCATGGCACATTTACCAGCACACATAGGCTCCACCCCCATGATTGAACTAATCACCAGAGTATGGCATAACGTCAAGATAGCAGAATCTGCAAAACGCCTAGTACAACAATGTATAGTCTGCCTACAACACAACCCAGGGAAGGGGACAGTAGTACCACGGGGAGGGTTTGGAGTCCCTGACCACCCCTTTGAAATCCTTCAAATGGATTACATTCAACTAGAGAGATGCCTTGGTCTAAAATATGTCCTGGTGGTTGTGTGCGCTTTTAGCAAATGGGTGGAGGCCTATCCCACCCGCGACAATACCGCCTTAGCCACTGCAAAAGTATTGCTGAAAGAATTCTTCCCCCGATACGGCCTTTGCAGAATTTTATGGAGCGACAACGGCCCCCACTTCGTAGCCGAGGTGATACAGAACATACTGAGAGGGTTGGGGGTAAAACAAAAGTTCCATGCCGTCTTCCACCCCCAATCAGCGGGCCTGGTAGAGAGACACAATGCAACGTTGAAACTAAAACTAGCCAAAATAGTTGCCACGACCGGGTTGAAATGGCCCGACGCCCTCCCATTGGCATTGTTATCGATGCGCTCCACCCCAACCAAACACCGACTGACCCCGTATGAGGTGGTCTTCGGCAGGCCTATGAGCATTTGGGCGGCACCAAGACCCACCTCCATTAACGATGTCCCGAACATATTAATGTCGGATTACTTGCATAAATTGACAAACGAGCTAACAATTATCCACCAACAGGTGCAGCAAGCCTTGCCTGACGTATCCAGGGGCCCGGGACATGAAATAAAGCCAGGCGACCATATATTAATTCGCAACTTCCAAAGAACGAAGAATCTGGAGCCTAGGTGGACGGGCCCCTGGCAAGTCCTGATCACCACCCGAACTGCCCTCCGAGTGCAAGGAAAACGAAACTGGCTGCATGCCCATCACTGCAAACGAGTCCCTCCAACCCTGGCAACCTGTGAAGGGGTGGAGGTGCAAGAGGAAGTACTCGCGAGAGACCGACCAGCTCTGAGTTGCTACCCACAAGAAGACACCCTCGAACTATCAGAATTTCCCGACCCCACGGTGCCATCCAGGAAAGGGTACAACCTAAGATCGACGAAAGGAGGGAGCTCCAACGACCAGGCCACTAACTGAGTCAAGGTCTCAGATCGGTAGCACAGTCAAACAACGCTACCAGGAAAGCGCCAGACAAAAGTCTGTGGTCCTAACAGTTGTTGAGCTCCTCGAAGATGATGGAAGAAACTGAACACCTGCAAAACCACCGCAAAGACACCAAGACTGCTAACCTGCACAGCACAAAGACAATTGCACTTGTAGCCGCATTTCTCACCTGTCTCCTGCTAATGGTCGCACTCTGGATCATTGAAGAGAATGCACCTGCATACAGAACATTGTCACCCACCATGCAACCAACCACCAAGAAAGAACACTACCTGGTATCACTACCGCCACATCTCCGAGAACGACGCAAAGAATTCTGGAATAATTCTTTCGTGCAGATGTTGCACCAACACAATCTTGCCACCAATGCTACCAACTGTTGGGTCTGTGGGCTGTTACCACATGCCACTGAACATTCCATCCCTTTCATCCCTTCGCCCTTTTCTATTCACGGATCTTGCCTTGCCTGGATGATGCTCCTACAAGAAAGTTACAAAGACAATGCCACTTCCGACGGAACAATCGCCCAGTTCTACAACGAGTTCTGGCGAAACAAAACAGGAACGACAGCCGCCCCTTCTGCCCTCACACCTTCAATGCGACATTCCAGATTGATGTCCCCGCCAAAGAACGAGTGGAAATGCAAGTGTTCAATAATCCTAACAGAGCCACATTTTCCTACCTGAAGAAAAGAACTGCTGCAACACTGACTGTGGCCCTATCTGTGGTGAACGTCTCTGGCCTTGTATGCATTGAAGGCCGTGGGACTAAGAATGTGGGTCACAGCACCTGTAGCATTGTAAGGACTTTGAACACTGCCAACCCCCCAGCGCTTGTTGCATCACCCAATATGTACTTTGTTTGTGGAACCAAAGCCTACACCTGGCTCCCAAGAAACTGGGGGGCACATGCTACATCGCCTTTGTTTTGCCACCAACCTACACAGCCCCTGCAGAGCATCATCGAGAAAAGCGTTCTAAAGACATTGATCAAGCAGACTCTGCCTCATCACAGTTCCTCGACGCAGCAAAAGGGCTCGTCCCGCTATGGGGTCCGATGGCAAACAGCCGAGCCATCAGACATCTGTCCCAAGCGGTAGAGACCGCCCTGAACGTCACTGCTGGCATCCTCACCAACAACACTGCTGAGCTCCAAGCGGTCCGTCTGGTTACCCTGCAAAATCGCATGGTCCTGGACGTGGTACTAGCGGACCGTGGAGGAGCATGCCGCATCATCGGTGCCAGCTGCTGTGTATACATTCCTGATAATTCACCTTCTGTCTATGAAGCAATCGAACATCTCCATAGACTATCTTCAGAAATTCATCAAGGATCAGAGACTTGGACAGTTGGAAGTTGGCTTTGGGGCATCTTGAAGGAGTGGGGTTGGAAAATATCAATGATTCTCTTGGTCCCAGTATTGACAATATGTGGTTGTTGTTTGGGTATACACTGTATACCACCTTTGTGTTCTCTTTGCATAACTACCTTGCACCCTAAGACTATGGACACTCAGCTAACAAAAATGAGAGTAATGTATGATCAAGAGATACGGGACATTATGGAGATCGAAATAGACTGACAAGCTGGCTAGTTATGTTCAAAGGGGCCACTGTTAAAAGCAAAACAATAATCATGAACATTACCTGCGCCATCTTGTCTGGTGGAATTCTATGTGCACATAAGTTGCAGTCATTTTGATCTATCACAGCCATTTTGTACTCTGTTGGTCACCTTTGTTTCACCCTGCCCTTACTAGCATCCCTCTGACCCTCTGACCGACCTGGTATGTGTGCTGGGGGCTATAAACTCTATTGCCACAACAAACCTCAGCGCCACTTGCTGCCACAAACTCGTTTTTCCTCTCATCCCTGTTTTCAGACAAGCCTTTGGACGCTCTACCCTTCACTACACCTAGTTACACAAACAGGTTCCAAACACCAAAAAGACTCTTGCAAAATGATTTATTGCACTGCAAACAGCAAGACTTGTTGTTACCAACAATGGGACCTGTTTTTATCAACAGAACGGACTCTTAGATCTGACCGGTCTCACATGTTTTAGACCCTGAAGCAAGGTCCAGCTGCAAGATAAGATTGTCTGTTTGACCTGGGTGGGAAGAGAATTACTGTTGGGCTTGTGTGACAACCTGCCCGGGGCGGGGACCCCAAGCTTTTGTAACCATGTTGATCAAACAAATGCATTGTGTCAAACCTGTATAAAAGGAAGAGCCAAGGGAGTTGTCAGCAGAACACTTCCCTCAGACATCCCGGTGTCTCAGTTGACATGATCTCCTCATGAGAAATAAACCATTTTCTTCTCTTCCAGTTTCCAGCGCTTGCCTCATTATTTTGATAGCGAACCCAAAGTGAATTAGAGGTGGAACCCTGCACCGGGCAGCATTGAGGGTCTTAGAAGACTCGCTGCCTTTCACAGCTCCTTATTAGTTGGTGCTCCCGATACATAATTTCCGGTTTATGCTGAGGAGCACCGGCCAACTACAGTTTGCTTACAGTATAGGTGGGTATCTGTTTCTTTAGGGACTACTTGTTTTATGTCCTGTTAGTAATTCACCATACGGCGTGCATTATTTTTTTGTACACCGAGGCCCCGCTTCATGGTATAGCAAGACGCCTGCTTTCTTTTTTTTGTTATCACCATTGCTCCCGCTTTATGGGCTGCCATGCGCATAACTTTTGATATACACGGGTGCCGCACTTTATGTTTTCAGCACGGTGCTTTCATGTTTACCATCAAGACCCATTGCATTGCCGGTGTGTGTTTTCAATGGTGTTTCTTGTTTTATAATGCATGTTTTCAATGATGTTCCTTGTTTTACAATGTGTGTTTTCAAGGGTGTTTCTTATTTTACAATGCGTGTTTTCAAGGGTGTTTCTTGTTTTACAATGCGTGTTTTCAAAGTTGTGTCTTGTTTACCCGCTCTCGAAAAATACTAGATTGTTGGAAGGAATAAGTGTAGGGTTTTACTGCGATTGTTGATTTATTGTTCCATTCACAGGTTTCTGAACCAATCAGTGCAGTGCTCTCTTTCTGAACACTGCTGTGGAGATGGGCAGATGTTCGCCAGTAGTTCAGTTGTAGGAGGCAGTCTCTATTTCTTCTGCAAGCCCTCCGCCGTTGAACGAAGGTGAAAGCTGCAGGGGTCTCTGACCGAGGGTTGGGGTGCAGTGGGTCCTTGAGAGCTCTTGAGCTCTTCTTGCTCTCACTAATAGTCTACTTGCTAAAGGATGACCACGGCCTGAACCGTTTGGCGTTGATGGGGTTTCTTTTATATGTTTCAGAGGGGCCGGTGCTTAATTAATAGAAGCATACTGTTTTTCAACATATTTATTTATCCTTTTATAAAGTGCTTAGTTACACCGCCGGTGTGTCCCCGCGCTAGTAGCAGACTCTCAGGTAGGCAGTATGGAGAGACCAACTCAGACCTATAGGCAAGTGACAGAGGTTCTAGTGGATCTGCTCTGGTTTGATAGTGGGGAAAAGCCATGTGTTTAGGTTTTTGCGGAAGGTGGTTTCAAGGGCTCAACTCTTTTGTCTGCCGGCAATGCGTTCCAGTGCTTAGCTGCCAGGTATCTAAATGAGCGTGCACCCATCCTTGCTTTCTGTATTCTCGGTACAGTCACCAGAGCCTTGCCTTTGGATCTAAGGTTCCGGCTTGGTGTATAGGCTGTTATCAGTGCTTGGAGATACCGTGGACCTTTTTTTGACAGAATTCGGTGGCAGTAGCACATTGTCTTGAACAGTATTCTTTTCTCCACAGGTAGCCAGTGTAGGATTGCCAGAGCTTTAGTTGCAGATGTTCTTTTTGGGAGATTCATCACTAGATGGGCTGCCGCATTTTGTATCGATTGCAGTTTTTTCAACCCTTTTTTGGATGTACCTAGATAGGCGTTATTTCTTGTTTATTTTATCTTTCTCCTATACCTTTCAAACGTAGGTCAGTGAGAAAGAAACATTGCCCATATCCTGCTGCCAATCTAATTATTTATGACTCTTAGGAGATATACATCTTTCTGTGAAAGTGGGGCACAGATAAGGCATGGGTTTTGCAAGTTAAGACACCTTGTAGTGCGTGGAGGAGTTGTCTATTTCCCCAGTACTTTATAGCTGATAACGCAATTATCAGCTTTCAAGTTCTTTCAGAACGTCTTGTATGCTGCATGTAACTTAAAAATATGTTCGTTAAAATCGGTGAAGCTGACGCGCATTGAATAAAAACTAGGAAAGGAGGTCAGAGTACTTTTCTCTTCAAAGGGCTTTGTACTTTTGTTACTTCGAGCAGCGCTGGATCCGCCTTTCCATTCACATGTTCATTTAATGCCAAAGTACTCTTTTTCTGAGGGGGTTCAGTCATTCCCCCTTAACATCTCACAACGTCTACCTGTTCACAAAACTGTCCATGTGCCCCTCTGTCGTATCCTACATAGTCGTGTTTTTGGGCGCTCCCGTCTGTTTTCCTAAATTAACCGCCCATGCCATATTTTATTACATTTTAGTGCACATAAACAGTATACAACCTACAAAATCTGTCCAGTTGAAATCAAAAATGGACCTTGGGGATATATCATCAACGTTGGCTTTGCCTACTATTTATATGTTGACGATGCACACATCTGTATTCTCATGACTTCTTTCACCCTTTCTTTAGCACAACGATAACTTACAGCTGTGTAAATAATTAATACATACAGACCATCCAAAATAGTGCCAATAGGCCTCGCAATTGGTATACAAAGCGGTATAGAAATAACCATAATATATATTTTTTTCCTGTATGGCCATGTTGCTTTATGCTAAACACCTCAAAACCGGAGATTATCTATTTTTTATTGTTCACATCTCCCTCAGCTGTTCCGATTTTGCCCTCCTCCAGAGCAGCTACATTTATCATGTAGTCATGTAAACCTTACCTTGTCACTACTGCCTGACTTCCGTTTTTATCAGAAAGGTACAGTTCAATGTCCCAATCAGCAAAGAACCAGCTCTGTAGTTTAGTGTTGTACAATCTTGGCTTTTATAACAGCGAACATTTACACTACTTGTACATTAATTTTGCCATGTGCAAGATTTTCAACATTCATCTGTATTCTTGTGATTGCGCCAAACGTGGTTCTGAGTGCAAATGACTTTTGCAAACGTACCTTAAATTAGTCTTTAAATGGTACGTGGCATAGCACTCACTAGAGTAGCGAGTGTCTCAGTTCAGTCTGTTCTAACATGGCACAGTCATCATCAAACTACCCTGTGCCTTTTAGATATTCTACTCTTTTGCCCTCTTAGCGATTAAAAACATTTTGACTGACATAATCAAGTCTCATGGCTTTTCTTCAACAGTATTCTAAAAAAAAAGTCACAGTAAGCAGCATTACTTTGACTTAACATATGCAACCCATCTTTTCAAAGACACCTAGTAACCCTTACATTTTAATTGCTCTAATTTTTGATTATTTATTTTTAGGACCAAAAATAAGTTTATTTAATTAGTGTGCTAGAATACCTCAGCTTAGAAGGCAATTCACTATCAATTCTACCATATCCGTTAATTTAGATGACCCAAAACCTTCTTTCCAATGCACACATTCTAATTTATCAACGTTCTAAACCACTTTGCTTTTTCCCCGTACATTATTATAGGAATTATTTTTTGACTATATGCATTAACAAACAGTATTAACCAGAAACCTTCCATATATTTTAGAACAACACTTCCTCATTCTCAGTCCTCTAGCCAGTGCTGCTAGATGCTTCTGTGGTCACAGTAGTAAGTCCTCATTCTAAGTCCTCTAGACAGTGCTGCTACTCTGGTCCCATCTGTAATTCCTCATTCTAATTCTTCCAGACAGTGCTCATAGCTGATACTCTGGTCCTGTCGGTAATTCCTCCTTCTAAGTCTTCCACACAGTGCTGCAAGCCGCTACTCTGGTCCTATCAGAAAATCCCACATTTTAAGTCCTCTAGGCACTGCTACAGCTAGGTGTCTGTTCCCAGTGGTAATTCCTCATTCTTAGTCCTCTAGGCAGTGCTGTTAGCTGCTTCTCTGGCCCCGTCAGTAACTCCTCCTTTCGAAATCCTCTTGGCAGTGCTGCAGATGCATCTTTGGTCCGATCAGTAATTCCTCATTCTAAGTCCTCTAGACAGCGCTGCTAGTTGCTTTTCTGGTCCTGTCGGTAAAATCCCGTTCTAAGTCCTCAACACAGTGCTGTTATCTGCTTCCCTGGTCTCAAATGGTAATTACTCATTCTAAGTCCTCTACACAGTGCTGCAGCTGCTTCTCTGGTCACAGAGGCAATTCCTCATTCTAAGTCCTCTAGGCAGTGCTGCAGCTATGTCTCTATTCATACATTCACTAAGCTCCATACCAAAACACATAGATAAAAGACATTGTAATTTACAACACCAATAGCTCTAACTCGGACAACTGCGAGACCTATTGCATTGCAAATGCTTGTTTCTAGTGTGTTCGTAGGCATCCCTTTGGTGTTATTCTTCATTTGTGGAATTTTTATTCTATTTTTGCTTCTCTGCAATGGATGTTCCGTCTCAAAGCCCTCTGGAACTACCATCGGTCCAATTATGTTGTGAACGCATGGTAAGGGTCTCCGGAATCTTACTGCTCCAAGAACTGGATCTTGACTGGTCATTGACATTCCAACCTGTCTGGTGTGCCTGGGTCCAACCTGTGTTTCATTGCCTATGGTGCCCCTTCGATTGGGCACTGGATATTTGCCTGGCTCTGCAAACGCTGGTTCCTGTGGACATGAACCTGTCAGGATTCCTGCCACAGCTCACCTCTCTTGATTATCACAATATACCGGCACGACTCATATCATTCCTCCCAACATTTATGAATGAACAAACATCTTGTACCCTGACTTTTGACCACATTACATGCTGTTGGTTATAGCTAGCTGCAGCTGATGTTCCCCGGTTTGTTTGAAAAGGCTTAATAGCTTTTACAAATGTTTTACCAGGCATATGCAAGGTCAGGTTTCAGGCGCCACGGAAACATCCAGAAAAGCTACCAGAATAAGCATCAAGCAACCAGCATAGATGACCTCAACGTGAACCTTCCGGAAGACAGCCTCATCAGATTAATCCCCTGCACCTGTTCCTTGCTATAAGCAATTAGAATGCGACTTTTGTGAACATTCTAAAACACCTTCTTGAAGACAGCCTCATCAAATTAATCATCTGCACCTGTTCTTTGCCATAAGCAATTAGAACACAACCTCTGTGAACATTCTAAAGCACCTTCTAGAAGGCAGCCTCATCAAGTTAATTATCTGCAGCTGTTCCTTGTTACAAACAATTAGAATGTCACCTTTATGAACGTTCTAAAGCAGTCTTATTTAAAGACTGTCCACACTCCTCCCGTTCGTTTAGCCTCTTCGCCAGCCACTTACCCGTTTCCTTGCTTCCACTACTCTGTCTTGCCAGCTCTCTTGATCCTCTCGCTTTGACCTCACCACAAAGAATGTCCCGCATTAGTCTCGCACCTGGATGGAAAAAAGAACAAGAGGAAAAGGAGAGACACATTAACAGACTTAAATTTACTACATGCTGAGCTCAGTCACAGCATCGTTCTGCAAACAAAGATAACCAGTGTTTTTGTACAATTTGTACATACTGTTGGCAGGGCTCTGCCAGAGAGGACTTGGGTGAAACTAACTCCGTCCAAATTTGCTAGTGGGTTTGACGCTAAAATCATACTCACTACAGTTTCGAAGATTTTGATAAAGGAGCCCCTACAGACAATCTAAATGAAAACAAAACAACAACAAAACTAAAGTTTGGTTGAGATTTGAAAAGCTTTCATGAGGTGATACCTTAAGAGATAGAGTTAATACTAGACTAAAGCCTTATTATTTGTTTGTTTGTAGGTACCATATATGCCGGTACCATTCATCAGACTGGTGTGAATACCTGCTCCAGTGTTGCTGTTGAGTAGATGAGCCACAGCATATTTGACTCTACACACTCTCTCCATCCCAACCCCCTCTACCTTGGTATTTGTCACCGGAGCAGTGTCTCCTCCTGTAAACCGAGGGCAAGTCTCAGGAGGATTCGCCCCATTGGAATCATCTGGGATCCAGGTAGGTGGCTTATGACAGAATGCTAAGCCACACACCTAACATTCCTTTCGGGTGGCGCCATGACCAATCAAGACCAAATATTCACGGACGATCTAGCACGTGCCTTATCAGGGGACCTCAATGATGCTAACAATCTGAGTTTATGCAGCAGTTGCAACTAGATCTGAATAGGTTAAAAGCAGAAAACGCAACACTTAAGGAAGAGTTGCAATGAGAGAGGACACATTTCACACAATGGAGGGACACTAAACCCAAGGATAGTCGCCCAGTTTTGACCCAGCCTGTGTTTGGAGAACCATTTCAGAGAGGGGCGTTTACAACTACTGACCAGAATCTGCATGCATCTCTCTCTACACCCAGTCCTGTGCTCTTAGCAGCTCCAGAACACTTTCATGGTGACAGTACTAAATTTGCAGCCTTTATGAGTCAATGCCAATTACATTTCCTATGCAAACCTCAGGCGTTCACCAATGACGCTGCTAAAGTTCTTTTGTAATCTCTTCTTTGGGAGGTGTATCCGCTAACTGGGCAATTCCTTTAATAAAAACAAATGATACCCTTTTGAACAACTATTCTGCTTTTAAGGCTGCCATGACTAAGTTATTTGCAAAACCTGTTTTTATTCAAGCAAGTGACATTGAGTTATTAAACCTACGACAAGGTTATTAGGACCTGCTGACTTATATCACTACTTTCAATCAACTAGTGGTGGAAACACACTGGCCGGAAGACAATATACATCCTTATTCTATCGAGGGTTAAGAGATGACCTTAAAGATTCCTTCTTGCTCATCGTTGATCTGCCTGACGATTGTACAGAATTTATTGATCTTGTGGTTAAGCTAGATCAACGATTGGGTGAGCGAAAGGGTGACCGATTTCACAGTGACACCAGAGTAATTGTTCTCACAACCTAGAAGGAGTCAGACAGTAAGACACTTTATACTGAACCTATGCAGATAGGAGGTATAAGGGGTCCACTATCTAATGTGGAAAAGGAACGTTGCTGCAAAATAAGCCTATTTCTTTATTGTGGTAAAGCTGGTCATTTAGCTAGGGAGTGTTCAGCAAAACCAAAAAAGACTAAGGCTGTTCGATCAAGAACAGGGGACAGGGTCGATCAAGATCAGGGAAAACTAAGGCTCTCGACCAGAAGGGAGATGGTCTCATCAAGAGAAGCCGCACAGATCTCACAATATCTGACCAATGCAGGAACACGAATTCCGCGGCATCTGACTAAGTCACAATAATCCTATCCCCACAGCGGAGGCACATAATATCTATGCTTATTGACTCAGGGGCCACAGGCAATTTCTTTGATCTAACCCTAGCTGCCAAGCTCTGGCTCACAAAAGTTCCCAAAGAAAAACCTGAGCCTGTGCGAGCAGTAGATGGTTCAGAGTTATCTTCTGGACTAATTTGTTTTCAGACAGAGGCTCTAACCTTAGTGTGTGATGATTGGGCATACTGAACGACTTGTATTTGATCTAATAGACACTACCACTTTGGGGTCATTTTGAGAGTACCTTGGCTAGAACATCATAACCCAAAAATCAATTGGGTACACCGTACCGTAACCTTGGACTCGCCATTCTGCACTACTACCTGCTACCAAGAGGTTCCAGAGGTGGGAATACCTCTGCATTGCGCCAGAAAACTTTAAAATACCCAAAAAATACCAGGACTTTCTAGATGTTTTTGACTTTGTGAAATCCATCCTACTGCCCCCACACAGAGCATTTGACTGCCGCATAGATCTCCTCCCGGGAGCAACACTGCCCTGCAGTAGATTTTACGCGTTGACAGAACCTGAAACTCAATATCTACGCAAATATCTGGATGAACTACTAGCGATAGGTTTTATACGCCACTCCACATTGCCTGTGTCTTCCCCACTCTTCTCTGCACGCAAGGAAAATGGGAGGTTGAGGGCTTGTGTGGATTATAGGACAGTCAATAAAGTGACTGTTAAGAACCGATATCCTCTCCCGTTAATTCCGGTACTACTTGATCAGGTTAGAAATTCCACCATTTACATGAAAATAGATTTACGGGGAGCTTTCCACTTAATCCGTGTACGAGTAGGGAATGAATGGAAAACTGCCTTTAAGAATAAGTTTGGGCTGTTTGAGTATACTATCATGCCCTTTAGGCTATGTAATGCTCCGGCAGCATTTCAATATTTCATTAATGATTCTTGACGGAGTGTTTGGATGTTTGTGCAATCGTCTACATAGAGGACATTCTGATTTACTGAAACTCAGAATAAGAACATGTCCAGCATGTACACGCCATCTTGCAGCACCTTAGGGAAAACGCTCTCTCTGCTAAATTAGACAAATGTTCCTTCCATGTACAGTCAGTAGAGTTTCTGGGGTATCACTTATCTCCGACAAGCATCACTATGGACCCTAAAAGGATAGAAGCCATTACCAATTGGCCAACTCCAACATATGTCAAGGAAATTTAACAGATACTTGACTTTGCCAATTTTATCATTGTTTCATCCAGCACTTTTCAGAGATAGTAGCGCCCGTAACACAGCTGCTAAAAAAGGGGCAATCATTTGCGTCGTCTCTAGAAGCCAATCAGGTGTTACAACTGTTAAAAACTAAACTCACCACTGCACCCATTCTTCAGCATCCCAATCCAGACCAGGCCTATTACGTTGAAGCCAATGCTTCGCAGGTAGCCGTAGGAGGAATTTTATCTCAAAAGAACCCAAGAACTGGCCACATGCATCCCATAGCCTTTAATTCCCAAAAACTTCTACCAGCGGAGCAAAACTATACGGTGGCTGAAAGAGAACTTCTGGCCATCAAACTGGTGTTGACTGAATGGAGGCATTACCTACAGGGGGCTAAAAATACAGTCACAATATTCTCAGATCATGAAAATTCACAATTCTGTAGCTCTGTTAGGGCTCACACCCCCCGTCAAATGCGATGGCTGCATTTCTTTAGTGGGTTCGATTTCATCATCACCTATCGCCCAGAGACCAAGAAGTTACAGTCTGAAGTTCTTTCTAGGCTGGGATATGCTCACCATTCCCATTCAACATCAGACTCCCCTGTTAAAGATTGCAGGAATCGCTGTTAGCATGAGCTGAAAGCCATTTTGTTCTTGGCAGCCATTTTAGTTAGCCATGTGCTCGCCATGTGCTTTCTCCCTCTTCCAGAGTCTTGCACATGCTCAGAAAGGCCTAGCTGGTAGAATGCACCTGCTCCTAGTATAGAACTGTCAGGCTATTCTTACTGATGTAAGCAGTTTAGTCTCCCCTCCCACTTTGTGGAGCAAGCAAATTTTGTATACCCATATTAGTCAATAAGCATGCTTGTATGTGCCAGGACCTCCCCTTGATTTTATGCTGACTATGTAACAAATGCATATATAAGGACCCTGTTCTCTGCACTCCTTAGAATGCCTCCTACAGTGGCCTGCGGGTACCGTATGACGCAATCTCCCTCATCTGAGGTTATTAAAATATGTTTTTTGATATTACAGCTTCCGTGCCAATCTCTTCTTTGTTGGTTTAAAAGGACCAGGTGTATCAGTGAACCCCATAAAAGGTTTTTATTTCTACAAAATGGCGCCCAACCGTGGGGCTCATCGGTGAAGCGGCTATCCAAGGGAGTGGTCTTGAAGGGAGACAGTAATCTACTGAGGAGTACAGGACAGGAATCTACTGAGGAGGTACCCTGCACACGGAGATTCTTTGTCTCTGCGGCCCAGTATATTTCTGGTCTTCCTGATCTGATCCCCCAAGTGTTTGCCGCTCCCGACTGAGAACTTCTTTGGTGTGAGTATTCTAAAAACGACCGTTAGATCACTCAGAACTTGGCAGTTGGAAGCTGGAGACTTTGGTTTGGTAAGGTTGCTGTAGCAACACTTTTGTTTGGAATGACTTGGCCAAGATTTTGGTTTGTTTGTTTTGTTTGCTGCAGCAAATGAAGGCAGGTAATGAGGAGATTTTTCTCTAACTTTGAAAACTTGAACGGCACACATTGTGTTAAGTGTCACTTGGAGTATAATATTATATATGCTATAATATTCTTGACATGCCTGCTTCTAGCACACTTCGTAGAAAGTGTTGCTGTCTTGGAGGTACCAATATGGATTTAGTAAGTACTCAGCTGACTCCCTCAGAGGGGATACCTAAATAGGTTTAGGTATAAAAAGATATTTCTTCCGTGATGACTAGTACACCATGGAACCAAATATATATATACAAAGGATCCGGATCTGCGCACTTAGTAACATTCATAAGTGGTGATATGCAGAGCGCTTTTTGAGTGTTCTACCAGCCAAAACTGGCGAATTTGGTGTATTTTGGCTTCTTGAACTTGGAACAGTCTTTTGGGCTGTTTTGGTGCAGTCTTTTGGACTACTTTTGAGAGCTCTTCTTGTAAATATGACTTACAATTAGTATTTACAAATAGTTTGATTTTGCGTACAGTCTGTAAGCTGTCCTAAGTGTTGATTTGTGGGTTAATTGTTTTTTTTTTTGTGTGTGGTTGTGGACTAACATGCTTGAAAGTACTTGTTTCAGTAAAATAGACTACGTTTTTTGTGTAAGAATGGCTAGCCTTAAGCGCGCTGTGTTGTGTGTTATGAGTGATTGACCCCCTTCTGAAAATGTCTGGAATGAGCTAAATTTGGTTTTTGTTGTCATTCTGTTATGCAAATGTCATTTAAATTACTACATTTTAAAATTCAGGGAATGAATAATGTAACATATGCTAAATAGCTGCACGCTACCATTAAAATTGACAAAGTAAGAAACTATAGATATGTGCAAATTGCCACACTGGTAAAGATAAATCAGAATTCACATTCAATAGGAATAAAATAGGCCTCATAGAAAGGAAGGAAAAAACGAATTTGTGTGCTTTCACACAATTAGGACTAAAATGCAAAATGTTACAGTAGTCTCCTTAGATACATTGTATTAATATTGAAAGGCATTCACATCATCTGAGGGAATTGGTTGTTGCTGAAATAAACACGACATTACAGAACGATAGATTTGTGCTTGCTTGAAAGGCGTGAGATGTTGGCGCCTGCTGGTCAGAACACAGCTGTGTCAACAACACATGGCTATTCTTGGTCCCAAGCCACAAGGAAACTGCCGAGTCAACTAGATTTTAAGTTAGTGCAAACATGGTTTGAAGGCGTGCATTAAAAACTGCTGATTTTAAAAGTCAGAAAAGACAGTTTCATTATTTTGGATAACAGAGAAAAGATTAAAAGGGATTTTCTTTCTTAATGCTTTTTTACACAAGCACATCCGTGGTTCTGATGTTAAATAATTACTGTCCTTTAAAAGTGACGCAGACTTTTCATGTTTCAAGTAAGGCTTCTGTGCTTAGAGTTATAAATGAATACATTTAAAGGTGATAGGAAAGGAATGAGGCTTGCTTTTCATATGTGGAACCATCAAAAGGGTTGGTGATCATTATTAAACAAAAAAAAGGAGAATTTTGATTATATGAAAAAAAAGTTTATTAAAAATAATTGCCCTAAAATTGTTTTTGATCTTTGTAATGTCTGATAATCATACTGTGAATAATATATAGCTCCTAGCATCAAAGTTGGATTTGAGTAGCACTTTACCATGATGTGGGGAGTGCAATGTGAAATTTCACTTTATCCAGGCATATAAAAACTTATTTTTTAAGGGTGTACCTTATACATTTCTGATCCCCCATCTCTGGGATATCTGAAGGACACCCTGGGGATCCCTAATATGCCAAAATATTGTAGGTTATTCATTTTTAAGTGCCCCTACCACCAAAGTCGAAATTGGGCAAAATTCACTATTTAAAAGCAGTTCTGCCACTCAGGGAAGGTTTCAAACTGATCTCGGCTTCAGTAAAGTACACATGCAAGTATAGAACAAACAGCTGACCTCTGTACTGCTAGACTGCACACCACACACTGTACACAAATGAAAATAAGTATAAAGAAACCAGCAGAAGTTATTATCCTACCTCTAAATTACTGGAAAACAGGTACGGAACAGGACTGCCTTTCAGCTGTGATTCTCCAGAGTTGCTTTGAATTGGAAAGACCGCATGGAAAGCCTTGCACAAAAATGGGACAGCTGGTAAGGGTCACAGGTCGAAGTTCTGCATTTAGCCACCTAGCAGGGCTAAGGGTAAGGTTTGCTTTGACACTTCGACCTCCGAAAAGATTTTGAAATAAGAGATAACAGCGCAGAGAGAGGAAGAGAAGCTTTGCTTACTATTTTTGGCAAAAGCGAGTTTTGCGCAGTTATATGAACAGAAGGAAAAGCAGTGACGTATGTGGGCCCTGAGTAGAGCATAGCTCTGCCATGTATATAAAAATAATGGTTTTAGCTTAAAGATTACTGTGCAAGGGCTGAGATAAGGAGGCAATGGATTTTAGTTTCCATACATGCGCCCTCATGTTAATCTAGTACAATTGCTGAAGGAATTGGTAGTTAGTTATTAACGCTTTCTAAAGTTAACTCAATGTGCTTGTGTTAGGCTGAATCAGAAAATAGCCACTTTCTACCATATCTCCTACAAGTTTGTTTGTGCCCAGTTGCCACAAATAGGGGTAAATAGTGTTGACAGAAGGTAAACCTGTTTTCAGGTTTTCCTACTGTCAAAATAGGGGAAGGAGGTTAGCTCCTGGGCAAATTAAGGGTAGGCAAATATATGTTTTTTCTCTCTTTTTCTCACTCTCTCTTGAGTCTGTCTAAGCTGTCTAGGAAATGGCCATGAGACATTTAATTGGCTATTCAATAATACTGTTTTAAAATTGTTAGAATTAATAAAATGATTAAAAATATGCTATGTTACTGCCCATCCTGTATGAAAGAATGAGTAGAACAGATTGATGTTCCCTTATTTGACCTTTAAAGGGAACTGTATAGTGGGGGTTTCTGTTAAAAAATCTCAGGTGACAACACCATTATTGTTTGTTATTCTCATGTTATATACAGTTTTGCAAGGGCATTGCTAGTCTTTTATTAGCTAGTCTGTGTAAATAAGCTGACAGCCCTTGTTAGAGCTGATGTTGCATAGTCCGGATCGTGAAAAGTAGAATGCAGGAAAGACGCCCATGTGATCCTTAGCAAATATTTTGAAGGAAAATATTGTTTTATAGGAGTTTGTTTGTCACAACATGTTCTGCTGGAGAAATTTATGTACCCCCTATGTTGAGTTTTTTTTTTTAGTTATTTATGAAATAAGAATCCCTGTTAAATTAGCAGTTTTAGATTTTCCCGCTGCGCCTATAACATGAGAGCATGGTCCTAAGTGTAAAATGTAGGTGCTTTTATTAAGAGAAATTATTTTAGAAGTGTCTGCAGTCCTGTACAAGTAATGCAAGGTTCATAAGTAGAAGTGTAGAAAAGTTCCTTTTTCTTGAGGTTCTTCAGATGAATAATATAGGAATACACAAATGTAAGGATTTGGAGTATGTCTGTATTATTTTTCTCTTTTCCTCAGAATTTAGTAAATGAACACAGACTTCCTTGGCTGCTTGGGATTGGGAGAAACAAATCAAATTGTGTAACGTATTACTCTTGTCAGTTCACCAGAAAGTTTCTTTTATACTTGCCAATAGGTCTAGGGTTTTTTACTCTCAGATAGATGAAGTGGTTCTTGGGTGCCTTGCTAATATAAGGCGCCCCAAGACTAAGGAAGTATTCTGAGACTATCCTCTCTGTTGATAGATTATTTCTGTGCCTTGTCTAAAGACCCTTTTGTTCTGTCCACCAATAGATATTTGCTGCCCTACAACCATTGCCAGAGGGGCCCGGACATCAGATCCAGCCTGGGAGTCAGCGCCAGTCCAGCTTGGAGTCAAGATAAAGGGAACCAGCACAGGCGTTGCTGGCAACTAGGACCTCAGTGAAGGCGGAAGCACTGGGACGTGAAGTGTGTACCCCTGCCACTGTCTTGGGCGAAAAGACGGGGTCACAAATCAGGATGGAAAAATCTTTGTGTGGATCCAGTTTTTGATGCCCAGCTGAGAGAGTCACAGACCGACAAGGACGGCAAGGAGGCTTTTACTTGAGGTGACCCCCTTTGAAACAAGGGTTGCTTCACATATCCCAGCATCAGGCCTCTGAGTCCTGGTCCCCAAGTGAATGCAAGTCTGCGCCTTTGTTTGTTGATCAAGGGATGCCTGAGCATATTGGCTACAATCAGTGGCCCCAATAAAAGAGCAGTGCGCCAGCGGAGCAATACAGGAGTTAAGGAAGGACTTGAGTTTAGGGTACAGGTGCTGTGTCTCTGGTGCCTGTTAGATTAAAGTGAAGAAAACTGGTGCACTGCCTGAGACACTAGACAGGATCGTTGAAAGACTTTTTCTTCTCAAACTGGGCCATGATTCTTGAGTTGCGAGTTGTGCAGCTCCACCGTGGGAACAACAAGAGCCTGCCTGTGAGGCTCAAACGGACACAGGGAGAAGACTCCCCTCTGGATGGTTGTACAGCGGCTTCAATTTCCCAAGGACTCTTTTTTTGTTAATAATGTACCCCTTTGGTCGTCCCATTTTTGAGGAGGAGCAGCCCTTTGCGGCTCCTCGTCCTAATTCCTATGGCCCTGTGTGGTCCTCCTGGTCCCCCGGAGCCAGGATTGTTTTTGTAATAATCTGTCTGACTTCCTTAATATTTGCATTACTTATCATGCTTATTCTACACGAAAAACGTTTTCCTGAGCAGTTGACAAATGTTACTTTACTCTTTTCTTGAGTATATTAATTGATACTTTAGCCCTCATAAAGGAAAAAATGGAAAAGTCTATTGAATTTTTTTTTATTATGTATGTGCTGTTGGCTATTCTGAAATTGAAATAGATAGTCACTGAAATACATCAGAGCCCTGAAACTTAGAATTAGACTAGATGGTTTGGGGATTTGCTTTCTGCTTAGGGTTGGAAAAATATTGAGATTTCTGTTTGAGATAATAGTCATTACTCTCTCCTGCTACCTGTATGACCCAATGCTCTGTTCCCTTTGTACTCCTGCTTATACCTTATATATACCCGCTTAATGAAATGTTTAGAATGTAAATGCCCACCTAGCATAGGATATTGATGAATTTATGAGAAGAAAATGTGCAAAATATTTTCTATGTTCCTTCTAGATCATAGGAATGTCTTTAGCTCATGCTAAAAGGACCATCTGTTAAAGATTGCAGGATTCGCTGTTAGCTTGAGCTGAAAGCCATTTTGTTCTTGGCAGCCATTTTAGTTAGCCATGTGCTCGCCATGTGCTTTCTCCCTCTTCCAGAGTCTTGCACATGCTCAGAAAGGCCTAGCTGGTAGAATGCACCTGCTCCTAGTATAGAACTGTCAGGCTATTCTTACTGATGTAAGCAGTTTAGTCTCCCCTCCCACTTTGTGGAGCAAGCAAATTTTGTATACCCATATTAGTCAATAAGCATGCTTGTATGTGCCAGGACCTCCCCTTGATTTTATGCTGACTATGTAACAAATGCATATATAAGGACCCTGTTCTCTGCACTCCTTAGAATGCCTCCTACAGTGGCCTGCGGGTACCGTATGACGCAATCTCCCTCATCTGAGGTTATTAAAATATGTTTTTTGATATTACAGCTTCCGTGCCAATCTCTTCTTTGTTGGTTTAAAAGGACCAGGTGTATCAGTGAACCCCTAAAAGGTTTTTAATTCTACACCCCTACCATCATTCCACTGGAAAAGACAGTCACAGTCAGTGAGGGTGACACCTTAATGGCGGCCTTACAATGAGGAATATATAAAGGTCGAAGAATGGTTCAAAACATCTAAACATACTATCACAGACAAGCGGTTTCTTCATGCTCAGAAACTGTACATTCCCACTATAGAATTAAGATATCAGGTAATTCAATGGAATCACAACACAGCATTAGCAGGGCACCTAGATATGGTGAAAACCCTAAGGAATTGTCAAAAAAACCTTATGGTGGAACAACATGGAGAAGAATATACAAGAATACATATCTGGTTGCCCAACTTTTGCATGAAATAAAAACACTCACACTGCGCCTGCAGGCTTATTACAGCCTCTGCCTATACCCCCAGTTCCTTGGCACACCATTAGTCTGAATTGTATTACTAACCTTCCAGCAAGCAATATCTTCTCTACCATTTTAGTAGTTGTTGACATGTTATCAAAAATGGCACATTTCATCTCCCTCAAAAAGATACCCACCGCTGCCGAATTTAGTCAAATATTAATTTATCATATCATAGGACTCCATGGTCTACTGACTAAAATCATCTCAGATTTTGGAGTTCAGTTCACATCAAAATTTTAGAGAACACTCTGTGATAAATTAGGAATAGAGGTAGCCTTTTTTTTTTTTTTTACGGAGTTTTATATAACGCGAACTTGACCCGAAGGTATTGGGTATCAGAGCGCTTTACATAGCACCAGTTGCGTTACATGAGGACATATTCATTTTTGTTAGGCACGGGGAGATTAAGTGATTTGCCCAGAATCACAGGATGCAGCGTCATTGCCGAGACTCAAACCCAGTTCCCCAGATTCGAGGTCGACCGCACTAGCCGTTAGGCCAACTCCTCTCCCCAAAGCCTTGTCATCTCATACACCGGCGGGTAAACTGAATGGGCCAACCAATCCCTAGAAACAGCACTAAGATACTTACCATCCATGTACACAGGACAATGAGCTCAGGCCTTACCCCTAGCTGAATTCACTTATCATAACAACAGCCACTTAGCCACAAACTAAACACCTTTCATCTTCATGTCAGGACAACATCCTCAGGCCCTTCCCATTGATATATCAGGAGTTTCTACTATGCTACCTTCAGTCACAGAAAGATTAGAACAACTGCAGGAGATTCAAAAACACGCTAGGACATGTTTAGCAAAAGCTAAATTGGTCATGAAGGCACAAGATGACAAGCATAGAACACTGCGATACCAAAGGGGATGATGGACGGAGCGCTAGAGCAAATCAAACACTCACCCCCAGTCAACTGATCTGGGTTTAATCCATCATCATTCTTTAGCTCACTCCACCACCCCAGTTCAGACATGGCCATATGCAAATCAGTCTGACCCTGTGCCTCATGGGAACAGTCCAGCCCGAACTGCCAAGCCATGTCTTCCCTGGACCGGAACCAAGCATCCTGGGACCGGTTTCGGGTTCAAAACCCTCATCAGCCAGGCTATCTTGAATCCAGTGGCAAAGTGAGCAAGGGACCCACGTCTGGGCATACCCTGCCAACTTAGGGCGAACAAAGCGATACCAAAGGGGATGATGGACGGAGCGCTAGAGCAAATCAAACACTCACCCCCAGTCAACTGATCTGGGTTTAATCCATCATCATTCTTTAGCTCACTCCACCACCCCAGTTCAGACATGGCCATATGCAAATCAGTCTGACCCTGTGCCTCATGGGAACAGTCCAGCCCGAACTGCCAAGCCATGTCTTCCTGGACCGGAATCAAGCATCCTGGGACCGGTTTCGGGTTCAAAACCCTCATCAGCCAGGCTATCTTGAATCCAGTGGCAAAGTGAGCAAGGGACCCACGTCTGGGCATACCCTGCCAACTTAGGGCGAACAAAGGGATACCAAAGGGGATGATGGACGGAGCGCTAGAGCAAATCAAACACTCACCCCCAGTCAACTGATCTGGGTTTGATCCATCATCATTCTTTAGCTCACTCCACCACCCCAGTTCAGACATGGCCATATGCAAATCAGTCTGACCCTGTGCCTCATGGGAACAGTCCAGCCCGAACTGTCAAGCCATGTCTTCCCTGGACAGGAACCAAGCATCCTGGGACCGGTTTCGGGTTCAAAACCCTCATCAGCCAGGCTATCTTGAATCCAGTGGCAAAGTGAGCAAGGGACCCACGTCTGGGCATACCCTGCCAACTTAGGGCGAACAAAGCGATACCAAAGGGGATGATGGACGGAGCGCTAGAGAAAATCAAACACTCACCCCCAGTCAACTGATCTGGGTTTAATCCATCATCATTCTTTAGCTCACTCCACCACCCCAGTTCAGACATGGCCATATGCAAATCAGTCTGACCCTGTGCCTCATGGGAACAGTCCAGCCCGAACTGCCAAGCCATGTCTTCCCTGGACCGGAACCAAGCATCCTGGGACCGGTTTCGGGTTCAAAACCCTCATCAGCCAGGCTATCTTGAATCCAGTGGCAAAGTGAGCAAGGGACCCACGTCTGGGCATACCCTGCCAACTTAGGGCGAACAAAGCGATACCAAAGGGGATGATGGACGGAGCGCTAGAGCAAATCAAACACTCACCCCCAGTCAACTGATCTGGGTTTAATCCATCATCATTCTTTAGCTCACTCCACCACCCCAGTTCAGACATGGCCATATGCAAATCAGTCTGACCCTGTGCCTCATGGGAACAGTCCAGCCCGAACTGCCAAGCCATGTCTTCCCTGGACCGGAACCAAGCATCCTGGGACCGGTTTCGGGTTCAAAACCCTCATCAGCCAGGCTATCTTGAATCCAGTGGCAAAGTGAGCAAGGGACCCACGTCTGGGCATACCCTGCCAACTTAGGGCGAACAAAGCGATACCAAAGGGGATGATGGACGGAGCGCTAGAGCAAATCAAACACTCACCCCCAGTCAACTTATCTGGGTTTAATCCATCATCATTCTTTAGCTCACTCCACCACCCCAGTTCAGACATGGCCATATGCAAATCAGTCTGACCCTGTGCCTCATGAGAACAGTCCAGCCCGAACTGCCAAGCCATGTCTTCCTGGACCGGAACCAAGCATCCTGGGACCGGTTTCGGGTTCAAAACCCTCATCAGCCAGGCTATCTTGAATCCAGTGGCAAAGTGAGCAAGGGACCCACGTCTGGGCATACCCTGCAAACTTAGGGCGAACAAAGCGATACCAAAGGGGATGATGGACGGAGCGCTAGAGCAAATCAAACACTCACCCCCAGTCAACTGATCTGGGTTTAATCCATCATCATTCTTTAGCTCACTCCACCACCCCAGTTCAGACATGGCCATATGCAAATCAGTCTGACCCTGTGCCTCATGGGAACAGTCCAGCCCGAACTGCCAAGCCATGTCTTCCCTGGACCGGAACCAAGCATCCTGGGACCGGTTTCGGGTTCAAAACCCTCATCAGCCAGGCTATCTTGAATCCAGTGGCAAAGTGAGCAAGGGACCCACGTCTGGGCATACCCTGCCAACTTAGGGCGAACAAAGCGATACCAAAGGGGATGATGGACGGAGCGCTAGAGCAAATCAAACACTCACCCCCAGTCAACTGATCTGGGTTTAATCCATCATCATTCTTTAGCTCACTCCACCACCCCAGTTAAGACATGGCCATATGCAAATCAGTCTGACCCTGTGCCTCATGGGAACAGTCCAGCCCGAACTGCCAAGCCATGTCTTCCCTGGACCGGAACCAAGCATCCTGGGACCGGTTTCGGGTTCAAAACCCTCATCAGCCAGGCTATCTTGAATCCAGTGGCAAAGTGAGCAAGGGACCCACGTCTGGGCATACCCTGCCAACTTAGGGCGAACAAAGCGATACCAAAGGGATGATGGATGGAGCGCTAGAGCAAATCAAACACTCACCCCCAGTCAACTGATCTGGGTTTAATCCATCATCATTCTTTAGCTCACCCCACCACCCCAGTTCAGACATGGCCATATGCAAATCAGTCTGACCCTGTGCCTCATGGGAACAGTCCAGCCCGAACTGCCAAGCCATGTCTTCCCTGGACCGGAACCAAGCATCCTGGGACCGGTTTCGGGTTCAAAACCCTCATCAGCCAGGCTATCTTGAATCCAGTGGCAAAGTGAGCAAGGGACCCACGTCTGGGCATACCCTGCCAACTTAGGGCGAACAAAGCGATACCAAAGGGGATGATGGACGGAGCGCTAGAGCAAATCAAACACTCACCCCCAGTCAACTGATCTGGGTTTAATCCATCATCATTCTTTAGCTCACTCCACCACCCCAGTTCAGACATGGCCATATGCAAATCAGTCTGACCCTGTGCCTCATGGGAACAGTCCAGCCCGAACTGCCAAGCCATGTCTTCCCTGGACCGGAACCAAGCATCCTGGGACCGGTTTCGGGTTCAAAACCCTCATCAGCCAGGCTATCTTGAATCCAGTGGCAAAGTGAGCAAGGGACCCATGTCTGGGCATACCCTGCCAACTTAGGGCGAACAAAGCGATACCAAAGGGGATGATGGACGGAGCGCTAGAGCAAATCAAACACTCACCCCCAGTCAACTGATCTGGGTTTAATCCATCATCATTCTTTAGCTCACTCCACCACCCCAGTTCAGACATGGCCATATGCAAATCAGTCTGACCCTGTGCCTCATGGGAACAGTCCAGCCCGAACTGCCAAGCCATGTCTTCCCTGGACCGGAAACAAGCATCCTGGGACCGGTTTCGGGTTCAAAACCCTCATCAGCCAGGCTATCTTGAATCCAGTGGCAAAGTGAGCAAGGGACCCACGTCTGGGCATACCCTGCCAACTTAGGGCGAACAAAGCGATACCAAAGGGGATGATGGACGGAGCGCTAGAGCAAATCAAACACTCACCCCCAGTCAACTGATCTGGGTTTAATCCATCATCATTCTTTAGCTCACTCCACCACCCCAGTTCAGACATGGCCATATGCAAATCAGTCTGACCCTGTGCCTCATGGGAACAGTCCAGCCCGAACTGCCAAGCCATGTCTTCCCTGGACCGGAACCAAGCATCCTGGGACCGGTTTCGGGTTCAAAACCCTCATCAGCCAGGCTATCTTGAATCCAGTGGCAAAGTGAGCAAGGGACCCACGTCTGGGCATACCCTGCCAACTTAGGGCGAACAAAGCGATACCAAAGGGGATGATGGACGGAGCGCTAGAGCAAATCAAACACTCACCCCCAGTCAACTGATCTGGGTTTAATCCATCATCATTCTTTAGCTCACTCCACCACCCCAGTTCAGACATGGCCATATGCAAATCAGTCTGACCCTGTGCCTCATGAGAACAGTCCAGCCCGAACTGCCAAGCCATGTCTTCCCTGGACCGGAACCAAGCATCCTGGGACCGGTTTCGGGTTCAAAACCCTCATCAGCCAGGCTATCTTGAATCCAGTGGCAAAGTGAGCAAGGGACCCACGTCTGGGCATACCCTGCCAACTTAGGGCGAACAAAGCGATACCAAAGGGGATGATGGACGGAGCGCTAGAGCAAATCAAACACTCACCCCCAGTCAACTGATCTGGGTTTAATCCATCATCATTCTTTAGCTCACGCCACCACCCCAGTTCAGACATGGCCATATGCAAATCAGTCTGACCCTGTGCCTCATGGGAACAGTCCATCCCGAACTGCCAAGCCATGTCTTCCCTGGACCGGAACCAAGCATCCTGGGACCGGTTTCGGGTTCAAAACCCTCATCAGCCAGGCTATCTTGAATCCAGTGGCAAAGTGAGCAAGGGACCTACGTCTGGGCATACCCTGCCAACTTAGGGCGAACAAAGCGATACCAAAGGGGATGATGGACGGAGCGCTAGAGCAAATCAAACACTCACCCCCAGTCAACTGATCTGGGTTTAATCCATCATCATTCTTTAGCTCACTCCACCACCCCAGTTCAGACATGGCCATATGCAAATCAGTCTGACCCTGTGCCTCATGGGAACAGTCCAGCCCGAACTGCCAAGCCATGTCTTCCCTGGACCGGAACCAAGCATCCTGGGACCGGTTTCGGGTTCAAAACCCTCATCAGCCAGGCTATCTTGAATCCAGTGGCAAAGTGAGCAAGGGACCCACGTCTGGGCATACCCTGCCAACTTAGGGCGAACAAAGCGATACCAAAGGGGATGATGGACGGAGCGCTAGAGCAAATCAAACACTCACCCCCAGTCAACTGATCTGGGTTTAATCCATCATCATTCTTTAGCTCACTCCACCACCCCAGTTCAGACATGGCCATATGCAAATCAGTCTGACCCTGTGCCTCATGGGAACAGTCAAGCCCGAACTGCCAAGCCATGTCTTCCCTGGACCGGAACCAAGCATCCTGGGACCGGTTTCGGGTTCAAAACCCTCATCAGCCAGGCTATCTTGAATCCAGTGGCAAAGTGAGCAAGGGACCCACGTCTGGGCATACCCTGCCAACTTAGGGCAAACAAAGCGATACCAAAGGGGATGATGGATGGAGCGCTAGAGCAAATCAAACACTCACCCGCAGTCAACTGATCTGGGTTTAATCCATCATCATTCTTTAGCTCACTCCACCACCCCAGTTCAGACATGGCCATATGCAAATCAGTCTGACCCTGTGCCTCATGGGAACAGTCCAGCCCGAACTGCCAAGCCATGTCTTCCCTGGACCAGAACCAAGCATCCTGGGACCGGTTTCGGGTTCAAAACCCTCATCAGCCAGGCTATCTTGAATCCAGTGGCAAAGTGAGCAAGGGACCCACGTCTGGGCATACCCTGCCAACTTAGGGCGAACAAAGCGATACCAAAGGGGATGATGGACGGAGCGCTAGAGCAAATCAAACACTCACCCCCAGTCAACTGATCTGGGTTTAATCCATCATCATTCTTTAGCTCACTCCACCACCCCAGTTCAGACATGGCCATATGCAAATCAGTCTGACCCTGTGCCTCATGAGAACAGTCCAGCCCGAACTGCCAAGCCATGTCTTCCCTGGACCGGAACCAAGCATCCTGGGACCGGTTTCGGGTTCAAAACCCTCATCAGCCAGGCTATCTTGAATCCAGTGGCAAAGTGAGCAAGGGACCCACGTCTGGGCATACCCTGCCAACTTAGGGCGAACAAAGCGATACCAAAGGGGATGATGGACGGAGCGCTAGAGCAAATCAAACACTCACCCCCAGTCAACTGATCTGGGTTTAATCCATCATCATTCTTTAGCTCACGCCACCACCCCAGTTCAGACATGGCCATATGCAAATCAGTCTGACCCTGTGCCTCATGGGAACAGTCCATCCCGAACTGCCAAGCCATGTCTTCCCTGGACCGGAACCAAGCATCCTGGGACCGGTTTCGGGTTCAAACCCTCATCAGCCAGGCTATCTTGAATCCAGTGGCAAAGTGAGCAAGGGACCTACGTCTGGGCATACCCTGCCAACTTAGGGCGAACAAGCGATACCAAAGGGGATGATGGACGGAGCGCTAGAGCAAATCAAACACTCACCCCCAGTCAACTGATCTGGGTTTAATCCATCATCATTCTTTAGCTCACTCCACCACCCCAGTTCAGACATGGCCATATGCAAATCAGTCTGACCCTGTGCCTCATGGGAACAGTCCAGCCCGAACTGCCAAGCCATGTCTTCCCTGGACCGGAACCAAGCATCCTGGGACCGGTTTCGGGTTCAAAACCTCATCAGCCAGGCTATCTTGAATCCAGTGGCAAAGTGAGCAAGGGACCCACGTCTGGGCATACCCTGCCAACTTAGGGCGAACAAAGCGATACCAAAGTGGGATGATGGACGGAGCGCTAGAGCAAATCAAACACTCACCCCCAGTCAACTGATCTGGGTTTAATCCATCATCATTCTTTAGCTCACTCCACCACTCCAGTTCAGACATGGCCATATGCAAATCAGTCTGACCCTGTGCCTCATGGGAACAGTCCAGCCCGAACTGCCAAGCCATGTCTTCCTGGACCGGAACCAAGCATCCTGGGACCGGTTTCGGGTTCAAAACCCTCATCAGCCAGGCTATCTTGAATCCAGTGGCAAAGTGAGCAAGGGACCCACGTCTGGGCATACCCTGCCAACTTAGGGCGAACAAGCGATACCAAAGGGGATGATGGACGGAGCGCTAGAGCAAATCAAACACTCACTCCCAGTCAACTGATCTGGGTTTAATCCATCATCATTCTTTAGCTCACTCCACCACCCCAGTTCAGACATGGCCATATGCAAATCAGTCTGACCCTGTGCCTCATGGGAACAGTCAAGCCCGAACTGCCAAGCCATGTCTTCCCTGGACCGGAACCAAGCATCCTGGGACCGGTTTCGGGTTCAAACCCTCATCAGCCAGGCTATCTTGAATCCAGTGGCAAAGTGAGCAAGGGACCCACGTCTGGGCATACCCTGCCAACTTAGGGCGAACAAAGCGATACCAAAGGGATGATGGATGGAGCGCTAGAGCAAATCAAACACTCACCCCCAGTCAACTGATCTGGGTTTAATCCATCATCATTCTTTAGCTCACTCCACCACCCCAGTTCAGACATGGCCATATGCAAATCAGTCTGACCCTGTGCCTCATGGGAACAGTCCAGCCCGAACTGCCAAGCCATGTCTTCCCTGGACCAGAACCAAGCATCCTGGGACCGGTTTCGGGTTCAAAACCCTCATCAGCCAGGCTATCTTGAATCCAGTGGCAAAGTGAGCAAGGGACCCACGTCTGGGCATACCCTGCCAACTTAGGGCGAACAAAGCGATACCAAAGGGGATGATGGACGGAGCGCTAGAGCAAATCAAACACTCACCCCCAGTCAACTGATCTGGGTTTAAACCATCATCATTCTTTAGCTCACTCCACCACTCCAGTTCAGACATGGCCATATGCAAATCAGTCTGACCCTGTGCCTCATGGGAACAGTCCAGCCGAACTGCCAAGCCATGTCTTCCTGGACCGGAACCAAGCATCCTGGGACCGGTTTCGGTTCAAAACCCTCATCAGCCAGGCTATCTTGAATCCAGTGGCAAAGTGAGCAAGGGACCCACGTCTGGGCATACCCTGCCAACTTAGGGCGAACAAGCGATACCAAAGGGGATGATGGACGGAGCGCTAGAGCAAATCAAACACTCACCCCCAGTCAACTGATCTGGGTTTAATCCATCATCATTCTTTAGCTCACTCCACCACCCCAGTTCAGACATGGCCATATGCAAATCAGTCTGACCCTATGCCCAGACGTGGGTCCCTTGCTCACTTTGCCACTGGATTCAAGATAGCCTGGCTGATGAGGGTTTTGAACCCGAAACCGGTCCCAGGATGCTGGTTTCCGGTCCAGGGAAGACATGGCTTGGCAGTTCGGGCTGGACTGATCCCATGAGGCACAGGGTCAGACTGATTTGCATATGGCCATGTCTGAACTGGGGTGGTGGAGTGAGCTAAAGAATGATGATGGATTAAACCCAGATCAGTTGACTGGGGGTGAGTGTTTGATTTGCTCTAACGCTCCGTCCATCGTCCCCTTTGGTATCGCTTTGTTCGCCCTAAGTTGGCAGGGTATGCCCAGACGTGGGTCCCTTGCTCACTTTGCCACTGGATTCAAGATAGCCTGGCTGATGAGGGTTTTGAACCCGAAACCGGTCCCAGGATGCTTGTTTCCGGTCCAGGGAAGACATGGCTTGGCAGTTCGGGCTGGACTGTTCCCATGAGGCACAGGGTCAGACTGATTTGCAAATGGCCATGTCTGAACTGGGGTGGTGGAGTGAGCTAAAGAATGATGATGGATTAAACCCAGATCAGTTGACTGGGGGTGAGTGTTTGATTTGCTCTAACGCTCCGTCCATCGTCCCCTTTGGTATCGCTTGTTCGCCCTAAGTTGGCAGGGTATGCCCAGACGTGGGTCCCTTGCTCACTTTGCCACTGGATTCAAGATAGCCTGGCTGATGAGGGTTTTGAACCCGAAACCGGTCCCAGGATGCTTGTTTCCGGTCCAGGGAAGACATGGCTTGGCAGTTCGGGCTGGACTGTTCCCATGAGGCACAGGGTCAGACTGATTTGCATATGGCCATGTCTGAACTGGGGAGGTGGAGTGAGCTAAAGAATGATGATGGATTAAACACAGATCAGTTGACTGGGGGTGAGTGTTTGATTTGCTCTAACGCTCCGTCCATCGTCCCCTTTGGTATCGCTTTGTTCGCCCTAAGTTGGCAGGGTATGCCCAGACGTGGGTCCCTTGCTCACTTTGCCACTGGATTCAAGATAGCCTGGCTGATGAGGGTTTTGAACCCGAAACCGGTCCCAGGATGCTTGTTTCCGGTCCAGGGAAGACATGGCTTGGCAGTTCGGGCTGGACTGTTCCCATGAGGCACAGGGTCAGACTGATTTGCATATGGCCATGTCTGAACTGGGGTGGTGGAGTGAGCTAAAGAATGATGATGGATTAAACCCAGATCAGTTGACTGGGGGTGAGTGTTTCATTTGCTCTAACGCTCCGTCCATCGTCCCCTTTGGTATCGCTTGTTCGCCCTAAGTTGGCAGGGTATGCCCAGACGTGGGTCCCTTGCTCACTTTGCCACTGGATTCAAGATAGCCTGGCTGATGAGGGTTTTGAACCCGAAACCGGTCCCAGGATGCTTGTTTCCGGTCCAGGGAAGACATGGCTTGGCAGTTCGGGCTGGACTGTTCCCATGAGGCACAGGGTCAGACTGATTTGCATATGGCCATGTCTGAACTGGGGAGGTGGAGTGAGCTAAAGAATGATGATGGATTAAACACAGATCAGTTGACTGGGGGTGAGTGTTTGATTTGCTCTAACGCTCCGTCCATCGTCCCCTTTGGTATCGCTTTGTTCGCCCTAAGTTGGCAGGGTATGCCCAGACGTGGGTCCCTTGCTCACTTTGCCACTGGATTCAAGATAGCCTGGCTGATGAGGGTTTTGAACCCGAAACCGGTCCCAGGATGCTTGTTTCCGGTCCAGGGAAGACATGGCTTGGCAGTTCGGGCTGGACTGTTCCCATGAGGCACAGGGTCAGACTGATTTGCATATGGCCATGTCTGAACTGGGGTGGTGGAGTGAGCTAAAGAATGATGATGGATTAAACCCAGATCAGTTGACTGGGGGTGAGTGTTTGATTTGCTCTAACGCTCCGTCCATCGTCCCCTTTGGTATCGCTTGTTCGCCCTAAGTTGGCAGGGTATGCCCAGACGTGGGTCCCTTGCTCACTTTGCCACTGGATTCAAGATAGCCTGGCTGATGAGGGTTTTGAACCCGAAACCGGTCCCAGGATGCTTGTTTCCGGTCCAGGGAAGACATGGCTTGGCAGTTCGGGCTGGACTGTTCCCATGAGGCAGAGGGTCAGACTGATTTGCATATGGCCATGTCTGAACTGGGGTGGTGGAGTGAGCTAAAGAATGATGATGGATTAAACCCAGATCAGTTGACTGGGGGTGAGTGTTTGATTTGCTCTAACGCTCCGTCCATCGTCCCCTTTGGTATCGCTTTGTTCGCCCTAAGCTGGCAGGGTATGCCCAGACGTGGGTCCCTTGCTCACTTTGCCACTGGATTCAAGATAGCCTGGCTGATGATGGTTTTGAACCCGAAACCGGTCCCAGGATGCTTGTTTCCGGTCCAGGGAAGACATGGCTTGGCAGTTCGGGCTGGACTGTTCCCATGAGGCACAGGGTCAGACTGATTTGCATTTGGCCATGTCTGAACTGGGGTGGTGGAGTGAGCTAAAGAATGATGATGGATTAAACCCAGATCAGTTGACTGGGGTGAGTGTTTGATTTGCTCTAACGCTCCGTCCATCGTCCCCTTTGGTATCGCTTTGTTCGCCCTAAGTTGGCAGGGTATGCCCAGACGTGGGTCCCTTGCTCACTTTGCCACTGGATTCAAGATAGCCTGGCTGATGAGGGTTTTGAACCCGAAACCGGTCCCAGGATGCTTGTTTCCGGTCCAGGGAAGACATGGCTTGGCAGTTCGGGCTGGACTGTTCCCATGAGGCACAGGGTCAGACTGATTTGCATATGGCCATGTCTGAACTGGGGTGGTGGAGTGAGCTAAAGAATGATGATGGATTAAACCCAGATCAGTTGACTGGGGGTGAGTGTTTGATTTGCTCTAACGCTCCGTCCATCGTCCCGTTTGGTAAAGCATAGAACACTAGCACCTATATACAAGGAAGGAGCTAGGATTTGGTTATCAACACGACACCCACAACTAGAAGGCCCAAAGGAAACTACGACCACAGTTTATATGTCCTTATGACATTATCAAGATAATGAATCTAGTCACCGTCAAGCTACGACTTCCCCTGAATACACTTTCCACCCAGTGTTTCATGTTTCACTGATCAAGCCATACCACCCCGCCACACGAATTATACCCCACCTCCACCCATTCTGGTTAATGGCCAAGAGTACAAAGTTCACCGTATCCTGGACTCTAAACGATCTCAGGGAAAACTATATTACCTTATATATTGGAAGGGTTATGACCCTTCAGAGTGTTCATGGGAACTGGCCTCCTTGGTTCATGCCCCCATCTGGTGAGACGATTTCATGCCCTCCACCCCACCAAACCATGACCTGTAAGACTGCATTTGGGAGGGGCGACTGTCAGGATTCCTGCCACAGCTCACCTCTCTTGACTATCACAATATACCGGCATGACTCATGTCATTCCTCCCAACACTTATGAATGAATAAACGTCTTGTACCCTGACTTTTGACCATATTACATGCTGTTGATAATAGCTAGCTGAGGCTGATGTTCTCCGGTTTGTTTGAAAAAGCTTAATAGCTTTTACAAATGTTTTGCCATGCATATGCAAGGTCAGGTTTCAGGCGCCACGGAAACATCCAGAAAATCCACCAGAATAAGCATCAAGCAACCGGCATAAATGACCTGCTGCATCTTCCACACTCTGGTGGGACTCCAAGTCCCAGAGTGCAACGTGTGTTTTCCCGCCACTGACGCCCATCGGTCAGCTGAGAGGGAGGGGCCAGTGGTGTCCTCATCAGCGCGGCTCGCCTCCCGTGGCGCGGGACGCGCCCGGGCAAAGCCCGGGCCAAGGGCGGGCCCGTCCTGCACCCGTCAGCGCCAGGAAGAGACAGGACAGGGCCACCCCTCTGACAACTGGCTCTAGGGAGTAGCACTGACTCAAGGGGCGTTCTAAGATACTGTACTTTTGCTCTGATGAACCCCTGGACCCATAAAAGCAAATAGTTTTGGTACTTTTTAATCTATACTGCCTAATATTGTTACGCTTTGGTTTCTATTTTTGGGATACAGTTACCAGGGTAGCCAAGGCAATCTGATGGGGAAAAGGAAACAGTTGGAAGAGTGCGGAGAGGGCGGGGAGGCAGGGGGAGCAAAACCTGGCCGGGGCAATAGGGGTAAAAGGGCGAAAAAGGCAATCAAAACATCGGGTAGTAACTGTGTGATGGATCGCATCGATAGTCTAATTAATGAATGCGAGGTCATTTTAGAACCTGCCTCGCAGAAATCAGTAGCCAGTAATAAGAAAAATACATCTAAGCAGTGCCCCCCTTCCAACTTGTCAATACCGGATATGTTTCTTAAACAAAACAGTACTAAGGCCCTAGTAAACTGCATTGATAAGGCAATAGAGGAGGAGAGGGTATTAGATCTTAGTGCCAGTCCAGTGGTACTTCCGTCTGATACTTATTATGAAGACCCCCAAGTCCTCTGTTCAAACAGATTCCAGCCATTACTAACGTTAGAAAACCCAGTTTGTGATGAGGGTGAAAGGCTAACGTCAGACCGGGTCCTTGTGGCTGAAACGAATCAAAGACAGGAAGTAGACACAGACTTAGACATTGGTCGACAGAATTTAACGGAATTGGTAATGTCATTAAAAACGGAAGTGAGGTCTATGAGAGGTACGATAGAGGAATTAACTCTACTGGTTAAATCGCTGGTGCTAGACTTAACTCAAAGTAGGATAGGGAATGTAAACAATAACTGTCATACAGCACGCCAGCAAGGAGTTACTCCAGCGAGGGAAACAGGCACTTGGCCAGCATTGACACTAGCCAGTAATACCAGCTTAAGTAGGTCTTCTCCCCAGCTAGATAATGCCAGTCGAAACTCACGACCTCAGCTGATGCCTAAAAATTCTTCTTCTGGAAGACAGCCTCATCAAAGTAATCATCTGCACCTGTTCCTTGCGATAAGCAATTAGAGTGCACCTTTGTGAACATTCTCAAACACCGTCTAGACGACAGCCTCATTAAATTAATCATCTGCACCTGTTCCTTGCTACAAGCAATTAGAACGCGACCTCTGTGAACATTCTAAAGTACCTTCTAGAAGTCAGCCTCATCAAGTTAATTATCTGCACCTTTTCTTGTTACAAACAATCAGAATGTGACCTTTATGAACGTTCTAAAGCAGTCTTATTTAAAGACCATCCACACTCCCCCCTTTGCTTAGCCCCTTCGCCTGCCACTTACGTGTTTCCCGGCTTCTAGGACTCTGTCTTGCCAGCTCCCTTGATCCTCCCTCTTTGACCTCACTGCAAAGAACGTCCCACATTAGTCTCGCACCTAGATGGAAAAAAGAACAAGAAGAAAAGGAGAGACACATTAACAGACTTGATTTTACTACTCGCTGAGCTCAGTCGCAACATTGTGCTGCAAACAAAGGTAACCAGTATTTTTGTTCAACTTGTAAATACTGTTGGCAGGGCTCTGCGGGAGAGGACTTGGGTGAAGCTAACCCCATCCATATTTGCTTGTGGGTTTGATGCTGAAATCATACTCACTACAGTTTTGAAAATTTTGATAAAGGAGCCTCTACGGACAATCTAGATGAAAACAAAACAACAAAAAACACTAAATGCTGGTTGAGATTTGAAAAGCTTTTATTAGGTGATACCTTAAGAGATAGAGTTAATACTAGACTAAAGCTGTATTATTTGTTTGTTTAAAGGTACCATATCTGCCTGTACCATTCATCAACTGGCGTGAGTGCCTACTGCAGTGTTGCTGTTGAGTAGATGAGCCACAGCATCTTTGACTCTACACGCTCTCTCCATCCCAACCCCCTTCCTCCTGGGTATTGCCACTGGAGCAGTGTCTCATCCTGTAAACCGAGGGCAAGTCTCTGGAGGATTTCGGAACTAGAGTTGCCGCCCCATTGGAATCATCTGGGATCCAGGTAGGTGGCTTATGACAGAACCTGTTGATGAATCCTCTAACAACCCATTTTCAGAGTTGTCCCATTGGCTTGCGGTTGCTGCACAATGCCAGGTATGAGCCCCTCCCTTCAGAGGAGATGAGTGCTTTGGCACATAACTCATTTAACTTTTGCTCGGATGCAGATTGCCCGGATACTTCCTCAGCATTGGCTGATACCAAGGATCATGTTTGTTCTCTTGATGATTTGAACTGGGCTATGGCAGATTCATCGTCTGCGGAGATGGAGTCCATCTTGGATTCACTTTCTCTTCAACTCATGAGAGACATCATAGATACCTCCAACACACCTTAATCTGGCCACGTCTCCAAATTGACATGTTATGCTTTTTATTATTATTGTTGTAATTTTTTTTTGTATAACCTGCCTATCAGCAAAGCACTGAATTCGCTTAGCTTGTGCTATATAGTGTATATCTATTCGCGCTGTTACTTGCCAGACCAAAGGGGTGGGGGTCGTGAGTTCCCTTTAGGGCCTACTTAATTCTCCCTTATTTTAGCCTAACTGCAAGTTGTAGTCTGCTTTGCTTTGCACACGTTGCACTCAGCATGTTTATTTTTGGGCCACAATATTATTTTAGCAAAACACTGCACATGCTTTTGTTATGGTTCTTCTCCCTGGGATGATGTCTGAACATCTCGTACAAGGTCAAACAACACTGTGCCCTGTCTGCTGTGCTCGGTTAGCAATGTAGCTTGGCATTTAGACACAACATACATTCACATCTGCTGTTTTCATAAAGACACCTCGTATCATATACACTGAGATGTGCCATTTGAAAACAGAGAGGGGAATTCTTGTAAAGGAAAGGTCCTGAGACGCACCAGCCTTGAGCAACCTGAGATGCAGATTACCTAACAATAATATGAGGTATGGAGTTCGGTTCTAATCCCAGAGATCTATGATATATCACTGTGCCCATGTAGAGAGGATAGGCTTAAGCAGATATATCTTTAAACGTGGTGGGGCTTCTCATTGTATTTAGTTTTCTTGTGATGCTACTCACTCTGCTGGCACGCATATGTTTTCTAGTTGCAGCGCAGTTGTTTCATAATAGAGCACACTAGTTTCAATAAATATTGTAAACTGTTCTCGTGTCTTTGTTTTGTTTATTATGGACATGCATGAGTGAGAAAACGAAAGGTGACCATCTGTTTCTACGATTCCCTGAGGGGACTAGAGTGTTGTGTTCTGGGGTGCTAACTTACATGTCGCTCTGGGAAAGTTAGGAGGGCAGGTAAGGCACTATTAGCTAGTCAGGATTGGAGTTTACAGGTACTGATGTGGTATCGTGACTCAGTCCCTACATACTGACATTCTGTGATCCCAGGCACACAGAATCTCTGCAATAAGCCTTTCATGTAGCCTATTTGAGAAGTGTTTGTGTGTGGAAACAAAGTCTAGCTCAGCTGTGTACCCCATGACATGTGCAAATAAAGTATAGCTCAGCTTCTTTATTAATATAAATGATATAATCATAAATGCCAAGTGGACCAGGTCCATAGCTGCCAAGGTTTCAGATTGCTATGTATGACACTTCCATAATTTAAGTGTAATTATGAGTGACATTTCAACGTCTAGGAGTGACACTTTCTCGCGAGCAAAATCATGCAATGAAGACGTAGGAAACATATAAATACCAGAAATTACACCAATTTGATCAAGGGGAAACTCTAAGAAGATTTTGAAATAGTTGCAAAGCAACGGATCTTTGCAGCATGCATTTTAACCTTATGCGCTACTTTATGGAGAGTCAAAACTGCTACTAGACAAGTAACTCTCCAGCAGGAGCTTTTACACCCATGTCTAAGTCCATCATCCTGTCTCCCAGCTCAGCCACAGGTGCAGCTGAATCACAAGTAAAAAAATTATCTCTGTGGCAAAAGCAATAACCCACTGAGCTGTCTACATAAAAAACAGTCCCTGATGTCAAGGTACATGAGTCTCCAGCAGGAGCTTTTACACCCAAGCACACCACCCCGTCTCCCAGCTGAGCCGCAGGTGCGGCTGAACCACAAGTAAGAAAATTATCTCTGTGGCAACAGAAATAACCCACTGAGCTGTCTCCATAAAATACAGTTCCTGATGTCAAGGTATTCGAGTCTCCAGCAGGAGCTTTTACACCCAAGCACACCACCCCGTCTCCCAGCTGAGCCGCAGGTGCGGCTAGACCACAAGTAAGAAAAGGATTGCCGTGGCTAAAGCAAAAACCCTCTGAGCTGTCTACATACAGTTTGTGATGTTGCGATGTGAAGGTACATGTTCTTTGGTGCAGGCATGTTAACTGTCTGCGCTACTATATGGTGAGAAACAACTCATAACTGCCACTCACAGCCGGCAGCCAGGGCGCTAAGTGTTTAAACGAGTCAACCCGAATTTATAAATTAACTCTAAGCGGTCCGCCCCGGTCGGCGCACTGCTATCTGCAGCCCAGCCCCGCAGCCAGCGGCCCAGATGAGCTGTCTAAGTAATGAGTTAATACACTAACTCACGCACTTGACAGCCGTGGGCATTGATTGGGGGCAAGAGGCTGAGGCACACACATAGCCGGGCGACAGACTGAGCCAGGGCGCCCAGTATCATTTCAAGACCATCAAATGCGGCTCGTGAAAACACACTGACCAGACTACATAGGGCCGCCCACCTGCGAGTCCTCCTGGCTACAATGACTCCCTTGGCAAACGAGCCACCCGGGGCATTCAGGCTCAGCAGCAGCTGTGCTCTGGGCTCCACATGGGGTTGGGTCCAGCGGTCGCACCGGGATCTTGAATTTAAATTACCGTGCGGTGGTGTGAGCATTGCCTCTGCAGTCCCACAAGTTACTTTGAAAACTGCAGCCACCCGCTCACCCCGCTGCAAGTAGCAGCAGAACGTTACATCCACGGTCCTGCTCCTACCACTGTGTCACTTACAACCTGACTCGGGTCGGCTGATGTCTCGGTTGTAGCTATTAGGCACTGCCTCTCCTGACATCACTGAGTCAGACGCGCTGCAGTAATCTGGGCCTTCCTATACTGATACATTGTAGCGAATTAACTCAGCCAGCCCACAAGCCTGCAGGGAGCACGCGCTTGCCACACCAGTTTAATAGTTTTACTCAGCATAGCAGTGCTAAGGCTTGACAACCGAGGCAGGCGCTATGCCTATTATGCATGACTTTGCATTTCAGTGAGGTGATGCGGATCACCACACTGAAATGCGTTAGTCCAGTATTACTCAAAGTACGGCCTGTGGGCCGCTTGCAGGCCTCTTGACCTTTACATGCGCCCCCCTGGTGAACAGCAGCTTCTAGCTGCTGTTCAGTTGTTGAGCACTAATATTTACGGAAAAATGTTCAATAAACAGGTAAGCATTTATTAACCTGCAAATAAACGCTTGCCTGTTTATTTAACATGTTTTCAGACCTCCTTACATAATCCTTGACCCACCCAGACCCCCTAAAGCCACCCTGCTGGTATCAGTGTGGCCCTCGGTCACACTACAGTATCAGTGTGGCCCTCGGTCACACTACAGACCGTACTTTGTGGCCCCTGGGCCAATGTTTGTGAGTACCCATGCGTTAGTCTAACGCCTGATGCGTGATATTTGGCAGGGCTGCAGATCTTTTGTCGCGCCTTCAGCCAGTCCTGGCTTCCTGTGACTTGTATTATAAGAAGGGGCTTAAAAAAATCCCAGGCGCAAAGTGATGATGTTGGTTTAAAAGGCAAAACCGACCGGAGGAATCACACGTGGGGCCTCTGTGGACCCCAGGGGCGCACAAACACTGCACACGGCAAAGATTCGCTCCAGGGCAGTACAATCTGTAGATCAGCTGTACATCTCTGTAAGGTCCTGCCGGACACGTTCTAGTGCTCGGCAGGAAGCTGTAACCCCAGCCACTCCCTTGAGGGCTGGACACACTGCACCCCCACACCCATCCATCACGGGTGTCACGAGTGACGTGGCCCCGCCAATAAAAGGGCCGGGTGCACGTGCTCGTGGCCAGTTATCGTACCCAACTATGCAGTGTCAGTCTCGGTCATTCACCAGCATGTGGGCCTGAGGCCCAACACCACATTGGCGACGAGGCGGGTAGCTAACCCCGCCTGCCTGCTGCTCAGTACTTCATCGCCCCGCATGAGGAGGAAATGAGCCGCTGCCCGTGACTGCGGCGAGGGGCGAGCGCAGCATCGCGACGCGGTCCTCTGCCCTTAAGGAGGGAGGCACGGAGACTGGCTGTCTCCTACCCACATTGGTTCCGGCGAAGGGAGGAGTGGACGAGCACCCCCTGCAGCAGCCGCCTGAATGCCAGGGAAAGCGTGAGTCTCCCCACCATGTTTGCAGTATGGCCGCCGCCACAATTGGGCAATCACTGCTGCAATTAAAGAGCCCTGCGATCCTCACCGTGCAGCGCCAGAGCGACCCTGCCACCCCTGAGCAAAGCCCTGCTCCGCCGACTGCGCTCCCGGCGTCTGCAGCACCAAAAAGGAGGCGCCGCAACATCAGCCCCGCATGCCACGCCGCACCCTGCACCGCCCGTCATTGCCCGGCACTGCGGGGACTCACCGAACTGATGACACCGCCCTCCATCGGTTCCGCCGGCGGGACAAGGAGAATGCCCGGCGCCGCTGCGCCGCTGGAGCGGTAAGGCCCAAAGACTCCTGCAGACAAGCGAGAGCACGCAGCCCTGCCACCTCTCGCCGACCGCAATACTGCCTGCCACAATCCCCGCCTGCCCGCAGGGGAGAGGGGAAGAGCATCAGCGAGACGATGCTGACCGCACCACAGCGGTAAAAGAGACTGCCAGCGGAGCGGGCCCCATCTCGTAAATGAGAAGTACAGGCCGGCCCTGCTCCCTGCATCAAGGGGCATCCGCAGCGACCTCAGCGGCAGCAAGGAGAAGCAAAAGTAACCCCTGCCATCTCGTGGGGCAGATCCACAGCAATAGCCATGCCCCCTGCAATCCGATTACACTGCCAGCACAGTCAGGAGCAGCCCGCCATGCTGCCAAGGCAGTCTGTGCTGGAAGGTGGGAAGTAGAGCAGACACGTACCGAGGCATGAGACCACCCCGACCGGGGTTGAAATGATCAGCCGTCCAACACTGCATGCCCCCACTGCATGCCTCCGCCCCCCCCTATTGACAGCTCGGATCAAGCGCAGCTCCAGCGAGGAGAGCCCTGGCCTGCGAGGTGCCTGCAGCGCCACCTGGCTGACACGAGCGGCACCGCATCCGCTACATGAAGCAGTAAGGAGCAACTGAGCCCTGGCCTACGAGGTGCCTGCAGCACCACCTGGTGGTCAATGTGCCACACCACATCGGCTGCATACAAGCACCATGCAAGCACGTAAGTCAGCAGAACACTGACTGCACCCTGTGACACCCAGGAAGGGACTCTGCTTCCAACAGCAGCCCAGTTACTGGCATGGGTAAACAAACCACACACCAGCACAGGGTGATACAAACCTTAGGCATCTAGCAAGTGGGCCACGCCCTGCAAAGACACAGCCCTCCACAAGTGAGGAACCTTTCCCTGAACCCAATGGAAAGCCCAATGCTGCCAGAGCAGACCGGAGAGCCAAGGCTGTTACAGAGCGTACCCAGAGCCACCTAGCGGCCATTTGCTGCCACTGCAGCACCCAATAAGCCAAGAGCACACCGCAGAAGCTACTACGGCTCCAGAGGCCCTCGGCATCAGGAAAGCTACCGTGGCCTCCCTGAACTCACCCACAGCACCACCCAGTGGCCACAGGACCATGCCGCTACCTGAAAGACAAGGTAGAAACGGAGAAAGCGCCGCAGGAAGGCCCGTGTGAACTGACGCCAGCAGCACATCAAGGAGCCTCCCCCTGCACCCACAAGCCAGCTACACCGCTGCGAGTACGGGGTGCCTCTGCAATCCTCACACTGAGCCACAAGAGAGTTTGCGGCCAACCAACCTTTCCACAACCCAAGGGAAAGCAATCCATAGACTCAATCCACGATACAATGGCCCAAACGGACACACGTGGCAAGTGGCCCGCCCAGACACGCAAGAGCCTGCAGTGCCCAGCACGACAAGGTACACACGTAGGAGTGACCTCAGCGCTTCTACGCCCCAGGACTCTGGCAGTAGAAGAAGGAGCCCTGCCTGCCACCCCTGCAAAGCACAGGGAGGGACTGACAAACCCTGCAAAGAGCCGCAAGAAACTCAAGAGCCAAACGCAAGCAGCAACACCAAAGACAGCCGCCACCAGCAAGGGTGGAAGACCAGCCAGACAGCAATGTCTCAAAGTGGCTGTCCCCACCAACAGCACAAGAAAGACTGGTGCAGAGCGCGCACCACAAGTGGCTGCCCAACGCCACAGCCAGAGAGGACATGGCATCACTTGCTCCTACTGGTGAACAAACACAACCGCAAGCTACAACACAGGCACACCCAGTGCCAGAAGAGAGCGCCCAAGGAGAAGACGGAGCGCACTTGGTCAGAGGCACGCAGAAGGCCGCGCCAGTGAACCGGACAGCACGGGCAGGCGCCCGGGAGATAGAGACATCTCGACAAAGCAGCACTGCTGAACGCAGCACAGAGAACGACCATCTCTACTGCACCAGCGAAACCCCGCCGTGGGCCGAAGACCACACAGAGTATCCTCCCTCGCACTGCCTCAAGACGGAGTCGGCAGTGACCCACGACAGGCAAGCGAGGAGTTGCACACCCCACGTGGCAGGCCGCCACAGCGACAGGCGCTCCGACAACATGGCGACACGTGACCGGACGTCACATCGCATGTCAAGCAAGGAGCACGTCACACGAAGTGTCCAGTCCTGACAAGCACGCCAGAACAAAGGCAGAAGCAGGCGCCACGACAGCGCCACCTCGAGGTCCCAGCGCAACACCCTCGAGAAAAGAAGAGTGACAGCCATGTCACACGAAAGGGAAGAAGAGTGACATCCCTGTCACACTGAAAACTGGACGAACGCAGGTGTGGTGAAAAGACCAACATGAGGAGAAGACCGAGGACTCACACAGCAAGCCAAGAGCACACCCTGACACACCAGACAGCCACCAACGCGGACCGACGTCCCTGGACACAGCCTCACGGGAGAACCGAGCACAAGCCGCAGCAAGCGCAATCCGCGTCTCTCCCCAACGCTTCCCCAGGCGACCGTCCATCCCAGAGTGTCGGCAGTCCAAGTCAACGGCATCCCTGCTCCAGGCCGCAGATGCCGTGGGTGGATATCAGCACCGAGTGTCCCTCTTCACACCGCCTCAAGATGGAGTCGGCAGTGGCCCCAAGTCAGGCAAGAGAAGATCTGCACACTCGCCGTGCCAAGCCGCCACCAAAGATCAATCTCAGCACGACGGAGACACCTGGCAGCTAAGTCCCTCCTAACTTTCAACTATCCCAGCAAGTCACCACCACCTGTCCTACCGACTCACCACCGGGCTGGCATCCGCCATCATGCCAGCCCTCAGCACAAGCGTCAAGCAACATCACTCCTAGAGTACCAATGGACTGGAGTCCCCCCCCTGGTTGCCACACCAGCCGACAAAAGAAACCAGAGGCTACCTGCGAACATGGCACACACCTGAACCGCGGCAGCGAGTGCAAGTCTTAACCAAGACTCATCTACCCTCGCGGGTTGTGCGTGAGACTCAGTTACGGCTCCTCGGTAGCCCTGCAGCTGCCCCCAGTCGGCACACAAGCAGCCCCAGTGCAGTCCTCCTGCAGTCCCGCAGCAACCCCGACAACGGGCCTCCCCAGGCGGGAGAGTGAGAAGAGACATTGCCCCACCGACAGGTTATCGGTTACAGCCAAGCGGTTCCACAGAGACAACTGATCAGGTAACACCTCCAGGAACTTTCACCAGGGACTCCATCCATGTCCATGACGCAACCCACCATATGAACTGTTAGAATTCACCACAGACCATCATCGACGTCGGCAGTGCGGAGCCATGCAAAACTGCAAGACACGTCGTCATCTGTGAGCCAACGGTGTGCAGTGGACGTCTCCAAGCCAGCGGTCGTGTCCTGAGCCCCTCAGGTTAAACTACGAGTGCCCGCCGAGATGGTCCTGCTGCGGGCCGAGCCCCCGGCCCATGTCTGATGTCTTCCCGCCACCTGACTTAGAAGACTGATGGACCCTGTGGTATTTCTGTTAACTGTTTGTTTTGTCCCCACATGTTCGGACTAAAGTTTTACGTGTTCTTCAATAAAGTTGGGGACGAATGTAATGTCCTGCCGGACACGTTCTAGTGCTCGGCAGGAAGCTGTAACACCAGCCACTCCCTTGAGGGCTGGACACACTGCACCCCCACACCCATCCATCACGGGTGTCACGAGTGACGTGGCCCCGCCAATAAAAGGGCCGGGTGCACGTGCTCATGGCCAGTTATCGTACCCAACTATGCAGTGTCAGTCTCGGTCATTCACCAGCATGTAGGCCTGAGGCCCAACACCACAATCTCCAACATCTCCACCTTTGAAAACAAACTGTCTACTCAAATCAGCAATCCTGCTCAATTTTAGTACGTAAAAACACGCCGATGGGAATATGAAAATAAATGTCTTGTTGGCGACACTGTCGGCCAACTATTTGTTGAATAAAAAAATATAAAATATCAGTCACGAAATAACTACTGAATTTACATTCTTACATTATATCTCGTCTATGCAAGTGTCACAATAACACACAAATATTTTAAAGGAAAGTTGTAGCTCCTCTTTTCGTGTCAAAATACGGAGGACCGTGAAATGATATTAGATGGCCCCTATGTAGCTCTGTCATATATTGAATGTTGCTGATAAATGTAAAACGTGGAGCAAAATATGGAACGCTTCACGAATTTGCGTGTCATCCTTGCGCAGGGGCCATGCTAATCTTCTCTGTATCGTTCCAATTTTAGTATATGTGCTGCCGAAGCGAGCACATTCAACTAGTGAGACACAGCAATATATAAACTCTAACTTTCAAATAATTTCTTACTAAGAGCGCCTTTTTTCACTTGAATCTATGAGTATTACGCTTGGGGTACCTTCCCATCAAAAGGAATTAAGATTCTTCTTTAAAACAAACATTTGGACATGGAAAAAAAACCTGCATTACATCAATTTTTGCGCAGGTGCATTATGGGTATGCAACTATTCAAAATTACGTCACCGCCCAGGCTAGGTGTACTGTACAGCTGGCAAAACACGTGGGACCACAAGAACTAGAGAAATAACTATGGAGGCGGTGAACTTCAGTGTAATTAGGATTAGAAACGTCGAATTCCCTTCAGAGCATTGTGAAGTCAGCTACAAATATTCGGGAAATACAATGGGTGTGAAACGCTACCCCGGGTGTCTCGTGACGGAGCGAAGACACCCAGGGCACCCGCTTCCGGCAGGAAACAACTCGGGAGCTCGTCACGTCCCTCCTCTGATAGGAACCAGCGACATAATCTGCTTTAAAACTCCAAGCATGCCAAGTGCTGCTGGGGAAACATCCAAAAGTGAGGAAGGGACACGCAGGACACAGGGCCACGTTCATGCTACGTAAAAAGAAAGTCCAGGACTGTAATGTGATGCACAGTCACAAACTAGAGTTGCAACCTCTCAGAAAAATATACCGGCTATTTGTGTATGTTTTGCGATCCCAGAAACAGCCGAGTACTGGCAGGTGAAAAATAATGTATGTAACATTGTCAAGATTCTTTTGTTATACGACAGTTACGCCTCTGTTTGTCCTAATAATAATTCGGAAAGTATTTAAACAGCTCTCAGATACTTTTTAACTGTTTCCTTGTGTGTTTGATGTTCTAGGTTAGGGGTGCCACCTGGCCAGTTTTCTACCAGTATGCCTAGTATTTTACATTCCCCGCCGGTACAAAAGCTAGTAAAATAATCTAAAGCTGGTATTTTTTACCCTTTTTCAGTAGAAGTATCCAGCAGTAAATATAAACAAGCATTTGCAATGCAATAGGTCTCGCATTTGCGAGAGTTCAAGCTATTGGCATTGTAAATGATTGCCTTTTATTGATCTGTTTTGATAATAAACACATAAATAAAAGGCATTGTAATTTACAATGCCAATTTCTCAAACTCTTGTAAATGCGAGGCCTATTTCATTTCAAAGAAGCGGCCATTGTCTTGGGCTGCTTAGAAATTGAAAGTGCGCCTGGCACGCTGAATGGTGCAGGAAAGCATGTTGTGCCTGCAGTAGGAGAAACTCATTAAAGAAAATAGTGCTTACAGACTAAATAAGACGTACCGTGTAACAACCAAAGTAAAGGGCCAGTCGATGGCAGTGCCTGAGCGCACAAATCAGACCCTCCAGGATTTCGCGATTTGCCACAAAATCGGCACTTTTGTAAAAATGCAGCGATTTTTACAAAAGTGCCCGCGAAATTGAAGGAATGCCTGTTAAAGTTGCTGACTGTAGGTGGCTGCAATTGGAGTGCTTGACTGAGTGATGATCTCTTCTTGTTGCTGTGACAAAAACTGTTAATATGAATGGCACGACTTTTGTATTTCTTTTTGTGAATTATTTTTGCAATAAAAAATGTGAAGAAACAACACCCCTTCCAGGCGCTATAACCCTTGATCCGCACAGGGCCACACGCAACAGAAGAGCCTCTCCCGTCATGTAGCACGGGCGCTGCTCCTATCGGTGCCCAAGTGAGTGTTCTCTGCTAAACTGTGAACCTATCCATTACTGAGTGTCATTTCTAGAAGGCAGAGTCCTGGCTGGACATCGATTTATTACTGATCGATCGATGACTGTGAATGCCGAGTGCCCAACCCCCCTCCAGCTGCATGAGTGACCCTCAGCCTCTCCACGCCCCTACCCTGAGACTCAGCAGCTACAGAGTGCAGCTGGTGGTGAGTTTTCGGTCTAAAAGTGGGACCGTTACTCTGGTAACAGCTGTACTCTACAAACCCTAAATGAATAGTAACCTTTGGGAACCTGTGGTAAGTGACTCTGGTGATACAGTCTGAAGCCAGTGACCCCCACTGGCCACAGCAACTCCTGGGGCACTTCCTGCAACAACACTCAAGGAAAACACAGAGAAAAACAAAGGAATAAAGATTTCATATTCTACTAATATATGGTCCATATAATGGCTTGGATATAAACAGACTTATACACAACAGCAGCAAAGGAGTGATGGAGCAGCAGCTGGAAGCACAGGAGGAGAGGGTCAGTCTGAAGGAATCTACTCAAGGTAGAAGACCGACAGAAGACAGACAGCCTATAGACAGATAGACAGACAGACACACAGACAGCCGATATATAGATAGACAGACCGCCAGAAAGACAGACACATAGATAGATAGATAGATAGATAGACAGGCAGACAGCCGATAGATAGATAGAAAGACAGACAGACAGCCGATAGATAGATAGATAGATAGATAGATAGATAGATAGATAGATAGATAGATTGTGGTCAGATCACCCACTGTGCTCAATCTTTATCTGGAATTAAAATCTAAGAAGGTTGAGACAGTGATGAGAGCAATGGAGATGTCTGTGTGGTGCTAATTCTTGTGTGTGCAGGAAGCGTGCACTTCTGATGCTCATACAGTACCTCTTCTATTTGCGTGGGGAAGGATGCATACATGGGCACTAGAACATCCCAGGGAGAAATACAGCTCCCTCCCATGAGGTTAGGACTGGAGCTGTACTTCCGTAGAGCTGCAGACACTTTAAACATGCCTATTTCAAAGTGGAATACCCTTCTAAAACAGTTTCCATTGATTTCAGGCTGAAAATGAATGATTATGAGTAAAATAAAGTGCCGCAAAAATGCCGCTAAATTTCCATATTTGTGCAGCTAAATTTCCATACTTGTGCCGCTAAATTTGCTAATCCATGCCGCAATATCCTGGGGGGTCTGACAAATGGCGCGTGCTGTCCCTTTCAGCAGGTGAGAGAGAAAAGCAGAGAAGTGATGGCTGTAAATCTTAGATCAGACCCAGACACTGGGCTGCATTCTTGGCCGTCATTTTTGGCTTACTGTTCTACTACAAACCAAGCACATCGCATCAGTTATGGTTCCGTTTCAAAAGGGTAGCCCAGCCCTCACTGCTAGGACACTTCCCCTCAGTACAAGCACTCAAGCAGTGACAGACATGTTCCCGACTTGTTGGGCTCATCAGTTAGGCGCGGTTTGACTCCTAGCCAGGGCTTTAAGTGGGCCGGGTCTAAAAAGCAGGTGCTGAAATGGGTCCCTATCGGGCTCTCCATTTTTGCCCTTACCCTCGGTGAAAAAAAAAATCAGAACTCTGCAGCAGTAATACCCTTCACTGCCTTTGATGTAACTTCAAAGAGACTGGTTATAGTTCTTTCACAGTCTCATCATTTTAGAACTGAAACATTTTCAATATTATATAGAACGAAGCCAAAGTTGTTGATTTTTTGTATTTTATGCAACTAACAGCCATTGACAAAGCCAATAGTACTGGCTTGATGTAGATGTAATATTATCTGGATGCAATGACAGAAGCAGCAAAATACCAGTCAAGCGGCACACTATGCTAAGCACAGATTTTTAGCTTAAGTGTTTTTAAGCCACGCCCCTCTGAGAGACCCCCTATCTTTTTCATCCCACTTAAAGCCCTATTCCTAACTATAGCACGGTGAGCTTTGGGACCCTCGTTTGCGTAGACCCATTGCACATAGGGCTCTCCACTGGGAAAAAAACCCAGAAAAAAAACCCAGAAAACAGATGTGCCCCTAAGGCACACCTTCCAGTGTTCCAAAGTCCAAAGGCAAAGCATTTTAGATGAGAAAGTGAAGCGTTTTGAGGTGCGTCGAGCAGAGTGGTTCAAGAGCAGCTTTACGTATGTTAAGTTCTGTCAGTTCTTGGAATGTAAATATAGGCGTGCAGGTACTCGCTTTCCCAGAGTACCTGTTTGCTCCTGAGAAGTGCTGTTGCTCTCCCATTGAAATAATCACACCTGTGCTGACAAGTTTTGGTGCCCTCCCTGTCAAATGAAGGAAGCAAAGTTGTTCAATACCTGTCCTTTTAAAGTCCTTGGTTCCATGCCCCCCAAATCGTCTCTTTGGAAACGTGTGGTAGTTTGAGAATAGCAAACCGGATGTTGAATGTGCATTTTGTCAACACAAAAAGTGACAAAAAACGATTATTTCTGTTGTTATACCGAGCAGTGAGAAAACAGTTTTCACTGCTCGGTATAACGACCAAAAACATTGTTTTTGTAACGTAATGGCTCATGTGAAACGGGCTCACCTCCAACCCGTTGTTCGGTGTATGTGAGCCTGGGCGAGGAGGAGGGTAGTAGGCATTATATGGGCGAGTGTAAGTATTTTCTTTTTAAAAAAATCTTTTTATTGATACTAATAAAGCAATTACCATGGATACACGAGTTGTGAGAAACGATATATGACATTACAAAGTTACTTAAGTAGCAAAGTGAAGCAGCGATAACACCAACTGAAGTCACATATGGTTTAGCCATCATAAGGTTACAATCAGTGAAGGTCACGATCCTACCTTGGGAACAAGTCAAGGAGAATCGGGGGGGAACCTAGCTTTTTCCTTTCTCTGGGCCTCGCCCTGTTGGGTCTGATGTTTCCTCTCCATCTCCCAATTCTAACCCATAGTAAGTCATCCAGGGGGACCAGATCTTCTTAAACTTTTGTGGGCACCCTCTAGCCTTATATGTCACTCTTTCCGCTACCATATAGATATCCATGCTAGCTTTCCATTCAGTAAGTGTGGGGGGGTCTGGGGCTCCCCAGTGATGGGCTATGTCCCTTTTGGCCACCACCAACCCCAAGTTACATAACAGAAGTTTGCTGCGTGGCAAGTCTATTTCGGTGGGAATACCCAACGAGTTTAAGTATTTTCAAACTTTTTTTCCCACAGCGGACTTGGTTTCTTTTTTGCCTGTAGCTATACTGCACATGACTTGTTTATGTGAAACTGAATTGCATGTGAAATGGTGGCTTTGAAGGAGAACGGTTTGCAGTGGTCTCTAATGAGTGAGGCAGTAAGAACAGTGAGTGCCAGCCTTGTTTCTGTGTGCAGGCCAGCGTCTAATCTTACCTTGCACTGTCCTGAGATACTGGGCAGTAATGGTGGAAACACCAGGCCTAGAGGGGATGTCTACAATTGGGGCCTCTGATTTCAGTCCAGTATTTCCAAATGGTGGCAGCAAAGAAATAGATGTATTTAGGTGATATTGCACCATCTTTTCACAGCTTCGGCGCTTGAGATGCTCAACACCCAGGAATACAAGCATTTTTTAATGCAATAGGTCTTGCTTTTGCGAGCGTTTAAGCGATTGGCATTGTAAATGACAATGCCTTTTATTTATGTGTTTTAAACCCAACACATATAGAAAAGGCATTGTTATTTTTAATGCCAATAACTCAAACTCTCGCAAATGCGACAGCACTTTAATGTTGGCTGCGCCCCTTTCTTTAGCCGCTGCTCACCGTATTCAGGTTACAGTGAGCAGCGTCTAAACAAAGGGGCATGGACAATATTAAAGTTAAAGCACATGTGGTGCGCTTTCACACAACGCAAAAACAAAATAATAAATTTAGGAACATTCTGCAGCGCGGCCGCTGAAGTGAAAGCGGCCCGCGCTATTAATTAATAAAATAAATAAGTGCGGCCGCTAAAATGAAAGTGGCCGCCTGTAAAATAAATAATTAAATAAGTTCTGCCAATAAACTGAAAGCGGACCGCGCTGTAAATAAAAAAATTGAATAAGCGCGGCTGCTATAGTTTAAGCGGACAGCGTAGTAATTTAAATAAATACAGTAGTCAAAGCGTGCAGCGTGCTGCAATGTCGTGGGTGGAATAGGGGGAGAGCATGAAAGAAACTAGTGCTCACCAACTTATGTTTAAGATCACGTAACAACACCAGTAAAAGGTCCTGTCGTTATGGGAGGTAACAAATGCAGCAAGGCGGTACCAAGGAGGGACTAACAAGCCTACCAACGACTCGGAAGCCAGCATTTAGGAAAAACAATGACCCAAGCCAATTAAAAAGATGGGCGGAGAGTGGGCGGGTCTTCAAAGCCATACTCCACTACTGCATGCCTCGCAGCAGCGCATGCGCTGCCCAGGCTCGACCTAAAAAGCACATTAAAATATGTTCTACAGCTGTGTTAAGGAAAAGTAATGTTACAAACAATTTTCTATTAAGCCCTATTTAGGTATTACATCCAGCCCTTTGCATACTTTGTATTTTTCTCTTGGAAAGGTGGCAACCTTATTCTAAGTTTATATTTCAGCAGGAAAAAAATACTTCTGCTTTTAACAATATTTTATCCAGTGCGCACTTAAAAATACAGTCCAGGCTGGTTAAAAAAAACAAAAAAACACCCAAGTGTCAACCTTTGTCGCATGGCTATAGGTTAAGGAGTGTGTGTCTATTAGTGTATGCTGTTGGCTCCCTGAGAAGAGGGCTAAGGGACAGATGTATCAAAGGGTTTTAGTCATATGTGTCTATGAGAAAATGTGTTCGTACGCATGGCCCTAACTTGCCTACCTTAAAATATTACTCAAAACTCATACCTCTCAACTCACCCTCATTTGAACACAGCCGCCCAGTTTTCAGATCGCTTATGTGAGACATTTTTATGGTTTCAGTTGATGTATGAGTCACATTCTACTGTTAAATCTGTGACACTTCGAGTGACACTTTCTCGCAAGCAAATCAAAGCAATTACCAGTATTTGAGTATCTCCCTGTGAGTTTTCTGTGACCGTACTCAGACATATCACACAACAATGAACACACACCTAATACAAGCTAAACCTATTGGCATTGCCAATGCTTATTAGTCATATCAGATCAATAAATAATAACAATAACTTTTTCATGAATAATTAGAACTGAAAATGTTTAGATTCTGGGGAAATTATACTGTGGATTGAACATTATTAGGTCTGTGGGGGAGGTAGTGGTTTTCAGAGTGTCTCGGTCATCCCTGGTCTTCCCTTCACACCACTTTCCTCTGCAGTTTCTAACTCTGATAGTCACTTACACTGTTTTTCTCCTCAGATCTTTCTGAAATCCTCCATTAGTACATCTCACGTCATCTCCTTCCACTTCACCACTGCCTTTTTAGTCTGTCTTTCTGCATGTAATTCCTTATGTCACACTTGCTGACATGCTCTCTCTCACATACACATGCACACACTTTCTCCTCACCTGTAAATACAGCAGTTTATTTTCCTTAATTTGATACCATCAGTATTGATAACTGTGTACACCTTCACACTCCTTCACATAAAATGGTAATTACGGTTGGCATATGTGTGACTATGAACGCTCTGTGGAGAAGCTACGGATTTAATGAGTGTGCAGTTGAACAACTCTGACCCACCGACAGGCGCCGTCGGAAGAATTCACTGACTCCAGCCTCCACTCCAGAGCTCTCAACAGTGCCCTGTCATGCACACCCAACCACAATCCAAACTTATCCAGACACCTACAGGCAACTCCATTTACAGTAAGTACAACACAACAGTCATGTTGCAAGAAAACAAATACAGAAACACACCATCTGGAAAAAGCATATATCCTTAGCAGCGCTTAATTTGAGCCTGTGGTATACAGTGCTCAACACCGTCACTTATTTGTCAACACCGACACTTTTTACAGCTGCCAAATGGTGGTGCTGTTAGTGTAATTTAGAGATTAGCTGAACAACAGTTGTTTATTAATTCAAAATACATTAAAACCAACTAACCCCTGCCAACCAAGACATTCTTATTGCTTTGGGGGCCTAAAATGGTCCGAATTGTCACACGTGTAGCAGTGTGATGGTTTGAAGTTGTGCATGCCAACAGGTAGTGCAATCTGCAGAGACCTCCCGACGAGGGCCCTGGTACTTTCTTTTTTTTTTTACAAATTAAGCACTGATTAGGGAATGTAAAATGAAGTAAAACGTGAAATGTAAACGGGGACTGCATCGCTGAAATGGATTATCTTAAGGGAAGGGCTGACCATTGATCTGTAGAGAGGCCAATGACTGGATACGTATTGGGTCGGAATATCTTTATGAGTCACACACCAGCACTGTGAGATGCTCTCAATGTCTTAATGAACTCCAGAGCTTGCAACCTTGCTCCGTCGTGCACACCCACCCACACCTGAGCTTACCCAGACATATAGATTAGAGAAGACTCAGTTTATACACTTTACAAGGTCACAAGTTGCATGGAAATGAACCACAGACACACACCTGCAGAAGGATATACACTTGGGGAAAGCAAGATGAAGAAAAATGTAAGAGGACTGCATAGCTCACATGGGTTACTTGGTTTAAACACTGAGAAATAGATCTGGTCAACAGTCCCAACTGCAGTCTGGGTGAACTGGTTGGGCTGCTGCTATGTGACTGCTCTGTCATACCTAAAGTCTCAGGTGTAGGGTCAGAGCAGGGTACTGAGCGCCTCCATTTTACTGACACACCTGGTGCAGAATACTTAGCTGACAAATTATTTCTGTATGCTTTGAAAGGAAACTGGCATCATATAATAAAATGCGTTTAAGGAAGCGTTGTTGCAATGTGCATGCAGCAAACTACAATAGACTTCTACTTCTCAAACTGGACCAAAGTACAATAAAATATTTAAAATTCAGAGATGCAGCTTGGAAGAGTCAAAACTTTATCCAGGTTTCAGATATAAACAGCAAAACCTACAACATGGCACTAACAAATCCAATAAAATATTTAAAATTCAGAGATGCAGCTTGGAAGAGTCAAAACTTTATCCAGGTTTGAGATATAAACAGCAAAACCTACAACATGGCACTAACAAATCCAATAAAATATTTAAAATTCAGAGATGCAGCTTGGAAGAGTCAAAACTTTATCCAGGTTTCAGATATAAACAGCAAAACCTACAACATGGCACTAACAAATCCAATAAAATATTTAAAATTCAGAGATGCAGCTTGGAAGAGTCAAAACTTTATCCAGGTTTGAGATATAAACAGCAAAACCTACAACATGGCACTAACAAATCCAATAAAATATTTAAAATTCAGAGATGCAACTTGGAAGAGTCAAAACTTTATCCAGGTTTCAGATATAAACAGCAAAACCTACAACATGGCACTAACAAATCCAATAAAATATTTTAAATTCAGAGATGCAGCTTGGAAGAGTCAAAACTTTATCCAGGTTTCAGATATAAACAGCAAAACCTACAACTTGGCACTAACAAATCCAATAAAATATTTAAAATTCAGAGATGCAGCTTGGAAGAGTCAAAACTTTATCCAGGTTTCAGATATAAACAGCAAAACCTACAACTTGGCACTAACAAATCCAATAAAATATTTAAAATTCAGAGATGCAGCTTGGAAGAGTCAAAACTTTATCCAGGTTTCAGATATAAACAGCAAAACCTACAACTTGGCACTAACAAATCCAATAAAATATTTTGCTATTCCATTGACTGCAACGTCCATCTAATTAACCCAGGCTGGAACCAGGTTTGAGCAGTGTACATTTCAGAAATAGTAGGAAGTTGCTGCTTTGTTGATACTGGGAAATCATTATTTATGTGTCAATTCCCAAACCACTTTGAGAAAGAGTAATGGCTGCTTTTGTATTTGCAGTTACCAACTTCCTCCTCATTGTGGATTGAGCTCAGTTGTCTAATTTGTAACTCAGTATCTTGATCTCTGCAACTGCTCTGTTGCATCTGATTAAAAAAATAATGCATTTTAGCAAGGTGATCGTTATCTTTGAGCCATGCATTTTTTTCAACATTGTATGGTCTTGAATCCGAGTACCCTGTGATACCCTGCAGCAACAGCTGCATGTCTGGATGCTGATTGGGCCTTTTCCGCAGTTACAGTTCAGCAGGTTTGACTGGCTGAAAGTTATCCCAGAGATGTAACTTATCTCACCTCTAAATTACTAGGTAATGTTACGTCTGACTCACTTGTATTTGGGACCCCCACCTGTACAAGCATGTCGTAATGAGTACAATTGTAAATGAGGCCTATGTTTTTACTTTTGCAAAATGTTAATATAATTTTATGTGAAATGATAGAAAGATAGCTGATACCACCTCAAATTCTGTTTTAATCTTGATTAAATCCTATTTCTGCTAACCATTTTGTTTGAAGGATTTCATCAGTCTTTACATACGAAGGTGTTTTTTTGTGTGACTCAATCACTATTTGTTTGAGGAAATTGTCCTTTGTGTTAATAATAAAGGCCTTGCATATTTCTACCTTGTTGCACACTTACATCACAAGATTCTAAGGCACGCAACCCATATTTTGTCATGTATGTATTATTTTGCAAATTAAACACAGGTAAATCACAGCTTCCTAATAAATATAGGTGTGATAGTTTGAGTAATACACACATGCCCAGATTTATCATTCTTTCATACAGTGCAGTGCAGTGCAGCAAGCTCCTTGTTGCGCTGAGCTGCGTGAAAGGGCAGGAATGAACCGTATTTACCATTATACAGCACATTCCTGTCCTTTCCTTGAGCTGGCGCACCTTTGGCTGCCTAGCACCAACTCAGGCATCCTTCCATCATGGTGCAAGGGTGCCTGCATTGCAGGCAGGATTGTTTTTGTGCAGGAAGGGACACTTTCCTGCACAAAAACAATCCTCAGAGGCATTTCTTTCTATGTGTGCTGCAGAATGCAGCATCTGTATTAAGAGGAAAAAATGAGGAAAAACAAAGCTATTTCTCCTTGTTGCGCCACCCCTAGGGAGACATAGCATCTTGATGCATTCCCAGGTCTGCCACTAATACATGGGTGGGTGCCTGGGAATACCCACGCACCACCCATGGAACGCCTCACGGGGGCAGAGTAACACAAGGCAACACAAGGCAACGATTTGCACTGCTTTGCGTTACTCCAGATTTATCAAGCTATGCAGGGCCACACAAGGTGGCCTGGTGTGGCTTGATAAATCTAACTTTAGTGTTGCGCCACCCTAGTGGCCCATTGCGAGGTGCAAGTGCGACGCAACACTATGATAAATCTGGCCTTCTGTTTTTAGGTCTCACCTAGGCAGCGCATGCGCTGTCTCTTCGAGACATGCTGAATCCAGAATATGGGCTTTAATCTCCGCCTATCCTTTAATTGCCTCCTTTGACTGTTTGTCGTAAATGCTTCTTTTTATTTGGTTAATTGGTTTAGTAGTCCCTCCTTTTGGACTGTTGTAACCTCCCATGAGGACGGCCCCTGTTACATGTGATCTTGCTCTGTATGTTTTATTTACACTTTGTTAACACTCTTTTTTTTAAATTACATTTTCTTAGCTATTGTTGCAGCCACAACAGCAATGCACTTTCCTGGCCATAATTGGATTGTGGTGACTTTTCACCCACCCTGGGGTTTCACTGCCTTCTCATACCGCACAGCAGCTAACATTTTAGTCACAAGCTTCAATTCCTACGCTCCTTAACGGAACAGCGCTCTCCCGCTTCCCGAACTGGAATGCATTTTGTGGTGACTTTTTAACCGCCCTGAGATTTCACTGCCTTCTCAAGCCACACAGCAGCTAACATTTTAGTTACAAGCGCTTCAGTTCCAATGGGCCAGATGTATCAAGATAAATTGCGATCGCAAACGCTGAAATTCTCAGAATTTCAGCGTTTGCGATCGCAATTTAGCTGTGTGCAATGTAGGAAAGAAAAACCTACTTGCAAAATAAGGAATCGCAAAATTTGCGATTCCCTATTTTGCGCATGCCTTTAGAGACTCGCAATTTGCGAGGCCATAAATGCTATGCTAGTAGCCATCACAAATTGCGATATTGCTGTAAGGAATCGCAAATTACCACCAACTACTAGTTGGTGGTAATTTGCGATTTCCTCAAAAAGCACTTTTTGCTTTTTCAAAGTGCCATGTGGCACACATACATGCCCTTAGGGCATGTATGTGCGCCACATGTGCACACATGCACATTTCAGGGGTTCAACAGGGTGTCCTTTTGGAACCCTTGCACCCTTGAAATTGCATGCGCAATTTGCGAGTACCTATTGGGTACTCGCAAATTGCGCATGCAATTCCCATTCATTCCTAAGGGCCTCTTGGCCCATAGAAATGAATGGAAGGGATTCCTTAATTGCGAAACGCTATTTGCGATTCGCAATTAAGGAATATGTAGGAATCGCAATTATTATTGCGATTTCTACCTACATAGCATTTTGCGAGTCCTTAATAGCGATTCGCTAAAAATCGCTATTAGGGACTCGCAAACTGCTACAATGATACATCTGCCCCTTTATGTTCCCTAACGGAGCAGCGCTCTTCCGCTTAGAACGGAATGCATTTTCTTTTGTGTTGGTGCTGACTTTTCATCGACCTCAGGGTCTAACTGTATGGTGACACGCGCCTTTCTTTTTTTCTGCAAGCGCTGATTGTAAATAAAATACATTTCAATTCCAATAAGCGCGGCGGTCGCCATGCTTCATCTTAAAGTATGGCGGCTGCGTGCCTTTTTCTTTTGCCTCGTTTGGCTCTCGCAATAAAATGCATTCAGATGACGCATTCTTCTTGTGTTTTATTTATTTTGCCTCGTTTGGCTTTCGGATCAAAATGTGGTCAGATGTTGGGGTTTCGGAATAAAACGGGCTCACATTACGGCGTTTGTATTATTTTTGAAATATAGATGGCATGTTTATTATTCTTTTAGCTTTTGGACGAAAACGCTCACAGCTGTTGGGCTTTTAGGTTTATTTGTAACACCTGCGCTCCAAAGGAGAGGCGGGTCGAGACACAATCTGCGACCCTCACAACTTTCTTTAGGGACATCAGAAGCACGCTCCCAAAGAAGGCAGTACCCTTGAAAAAGCTGACAAGGATTGGTCCGAGTCAGTCAGAGCGCCGAAGGAAGTACCTCCAGAGGCACGATTCTACAAATAACTTCACAAACGTCACCAGCAGCTTAACACAAGGGGGCTTATTTACAAGGCCCTTGCGCCACTTTTGCGTAATTTTTAACATGGGAAAAGTGACGCAAAAGTGGCACAAGGGGCTTGTTAATCTGCCCCGAGGTATCTTACGGAAAGTTTACAGCCATTTAACTGAAAAACACACCCAGAAAAAATCAATTAACGAACAAGGTTTATAAAGGGCTTTGAATCTTGCTAGAAAATTAATTTGGCGTGTTTTTTTTTACCTCTAAAATATTGGCAACATGCGTCTTTTTACTGGAGAGCCATGATTTATCTTTAAAGACACTGCACCCACTGCAAGGGAAATACCACCACCATTCGGGAATAAGATAAGCTCTGCACGTTTGCTCCTGTGTCTGAAATGACTAAACAGCAGGCGGCAGTCTGAGCACCAAATTATTTACGATTATAAATCTGGAACAATTAGCTGACTTATGAAGGTTGGAAGCTAAATGAAAGCACCGTTATAATACATTTATGTCTAGCAGGTTTTAATTTGCAATTGCATGAATGTTACCACATGTAGTTACTTTCATGCATGCCTGTTAAGTTAACCTTCTCCGTCCCCACAATTGTTCTAAAACAGGACTCAGCCAGACAACCTTAATCACCATGCCCCCCTGGCCCCCTCCCACCATCGAGCCCTTGGTGAAACTTCAAAGCTCTTGCTGTGCCTTTCTAGAGCGGAAAACTTATTTCACAGATACTAGTCAGGGACCAGGGGGCACGTGAGATCCTGAGGAACTGATGAATCTGCTGTGTGTTATTGAGTAGCTCAAGCAGAATTTACTTCAATTGTGAAAGACAACGATTGAAGAGTAATTGTTCCTAAATGGAAAACATTAACTCTGCTTCAAAATGCGGTTTTAATTATTGCTAGAAAAAGCTCCTCTTTTCTGGTGTGTACAGATAAAACTTGAAACACACGTTTGTTGATGGTTGGGTTTCTGTAACTTTGATTAATTACTTTGAAAGTTAAGCAAAACAATTATTTCAAAATTGCATACAAACAAGTTAACTTGAAACTGCAACTGAAATACTTTGCATTCTAGTAATGGCAGTTCTGCTTATAAGTTTATGACTGCACAAACCAGAATGTAAAGTAACAAAATGACTAGAGTACTTATGACTCTTTATTAGCCAAATATGCTGGTATGTAAATGTATTGTTTTGCTTCATTTGGGTTTGGTCTTCTAATACAGTGGCAGCCATTTTCTAGTGTAAACGTCATTCCTTAATGGAAACCTCAAGTGTGTTTCATTTCTTATCAGGAATTAAGAAATGCTCGACAATTAGGTAATTTATTCATCTGAGACTAAAGGCATACTCAGTGGAGACTGTGAGTAGTAATAAGATTTACTCTTCCTAAATGCTCTTTAACTTGCCTTCGCTGCCCTCTCTTCTGCCTTTTTATTTTGCCATTAAAGCTGCAGCACTTTCTTGCCGATGGCCGCATCCCGGACACTTCTTATTTGTAGCTTGTGACATACAAGTTGCGGACTACCAGTTATCCAATCTAGGTCCTATGATGCTGCTTGGCTAACTGTGTTAAAATATTGTATGTTAGTGGCCTAATGCAGCAACAATTCAATGCATATTTTAAAAATAAGCACGTTGTTTGTAAGATGTCATATATGTGTTGAATGGCTAAACACTTATAAGGTCCAAAAAGCGAGACCGATTGCTTTGCAAATGCTTGTTTGCACTTGATACCAGCATGAATGATATCCTTTTGGAAGGCAATGTCAACTTAAGATACTTGCTTTTTTTGGGATATCACAGGTGGGGATACACCAAATGGTCCGTAAAGTGCTGGAATTCATAACACTTTGACACTTACTGCATAGTAAGTCTGTTAATTGTGAAATCTATGTATTAAGAAAGTAGAATTTACTTCTATGTTAGATTTTTGACTTTTTGAGAAGTCACAAAGTTAGAAATAAATTACGATTGTGTAACTATAAAAAGCCATGGTTTATCAGACATAAGTTGGTTCCTCTAATTATACTCATGTGGCTTATCCGGTGTCTAATCTGAGACTGGCACAGAAACTACTTGGCATGGGAGTAAATGAAAAGTTTGTTTTCAGTTTATTTTGCATATTTCTAAACCATATGGAAAATGATAATCCCCACGGTGAAGCCCCTTTCCTTACATCCCAACACAAACTGGGTTATCCATTCCACTTTCCCACCTTGCAAATACAGTGTTTACAAACAACTTAAAGAATGTTTTTGAGTCTCACCTATTCCTAGGAGTTGAAAAACATTTGTACGAATGCCCTCCTATTATCCCATTTCTCCTGTTGGTTAGTAAATGTACTTAGGTGGCAAACTCTAACAAAGCAGACCTTGGAGTTCAGATTCAGTGTGACACATTATTCACAAGTAACAAACTCAATGCCCAGTGGAGGCTATATTTAAAAACAAGCATTGGCAAAGCCTTTTCGACCTTTTGGTTCTGCCAATAGTGTTTACCAATGCTGCGCAGCATCAGCAAAAAACAAAATGCGGCAGCTGTTGCAGGTCATGTCATTCTATAGGCGGGCACACGCGTCTCAACAATTGCCTGCACCCAGGAAATGACGCGTGTGCTATTTTCCTTTTTTAAATGTTTTTTATTGATAAGGCATACTACCTAAGTCAGTAAAAAATGCGTGCAGAAATGCTTTCGAGGTAGCGCTTTTAGGTGCATCCTTTTTGGTGGCTCGTGACTGCTGCTTGGCCCTCCCAAAAAGTGCTCAAAATAATTGAGATGCCCATGAGGAATGGGGGAGCAATGGAGGAGGGGGCGTGGTGATAAAATAAAAGCCGGGTGGGGGGAGAAGGGGCATAAAGCAGCACATGTGGCAGAAACCAACCTGGAGCACAGGCCGGAGGAGAAACAAACGAGCGAGACAGGGAAAGAGCGACACGGGGCTGGAGAGAAGCACCCAAGAGGAACCTAAAAATATACCTATTTACCTGATGCCGTACGGCTAATAAAGTACTAAAGAACCCCGAAAAACGGAAGGACTTAACAACTTTCGGGACCAATTTGCAGCTTTCTTTAGCCTGGATTCGTTTTGACTTCTTTGTGGCATATTTGAGAATTGTTTTGTGTGTGAAAATAAAGTCTATCTCAGCTGTGCATGAGTATAGCGTAGCTTATTTATTATTATTAATTGTATATTCATAAATGCCAAATGGACCATGTCTTTTGTCGCACCTCCAGCCAGTCCTGGCTTCCTGTGACTTGTATTATAAGAAGAGGCTTAAAAATCCCAGGCTGCAAAGATGATGTCGGTTTAAAAGGTAAAACCGAGAGGAGTAATCACACTTAGGGCCTCTGTGGGCCCCAGGGGCGCACAAACACTGAACATGGCAAAGATGGGAATATGAAAATACATTTCACGACAGTGACATTGTAGGGCAACTATTTGTTGAATGACAAAAATATACATTATCAGTCATGAAATAACTACTCATTTTATTCTTACGTTATATGTCGACTATGCAAGTCTCACAATAACACGCAAATATTTTAAAAAGAAAGTTATAGCTCCTAGTTATAGTTGCTCAGTTATATATTGATAATTAATTGCTGATAAATATGGTAAGCAAAATATGGAACGCTTCACGAATTTGCGTGTCATCCTTGCGCAGGGGCCATGCTAATCTTCTCTGTATCGTTCCAATTTTAGTATATGTGCTGCCGAAGCGAGCACATACACCTAGTGGGACAAAGCGGTATATAAACCCTTATTTTCAAATAATTTCTTACTAAGAGTGTCTTAGCTAATTTTAAACTGTAAATATTACGCTTAGGGGACCTTCCCATCAAAATGAATTAAGATTCTTCTTTGGAAAAAAACATTTGGACTTGGAAAAAAACCTGCATTACATCCTCTGCTGCGCAAGTGCATTATGGGTATGCAAATGTTCAAAATACGTCACCGCCCAGGCTAATTGTACTGTAGTGCTGGCAAAACACTGGGACCGCAAGAGCTAGAGAAAGAACTATAGCGGCGGTGAACTTCAGTGTAATTAGGAATAGAAACGTCGAATTCCCTTCAGAGCATTGTGAATTCGGATACAAATATTCGGGAAATGCAATGGGCGTGAAACGCTACCCCGGGTGTCTCGTGACGGAGCGAGGGCACTGAGGACACCCAGGACACCCGCTTCCGGCAGGAAACTATTCGGGAGCTCGTCACGTCTCTCCTCTGATAGGAACCAGCGACATAATCTGCTTTAAAAATTCAAGCATGCTAAGTGCTGCTGGGGAAACATCCAAAGGTGAGGAAGGAACATGCAGGGAGCGGGGCCACGTGCAAGCTGCGTAAAAATATGAAATATGCAGGACTGTAATGTGATGTAGAGTCACATCCTAGAGTTGCAACCTCTCAGAAAAATATACCGCCCATTTGTGTACGGTTTGTGATTCCAGAAGCAGCCGAGTACTGGCAGGCGAAAAATAATTTATGTAACATTGTCAAGATTCTTTCGTTAAATGACAGTTATGCCTCTGCACTAATACGCATTCTAAAATGATTTAAACAGCTCTCAATAACTCTAGATGATTTCTTTGTGTGTTTGCTGTTCAAGATGAGGGGTGCCACCTGGCCAGGTTTCTACCGGTATACCTGGTATTTTAATGTCCGGCCGGTAGAAAAATATGTAAAATAACCTAACGCTGGCATTTTCCTCCATATCATGTAGAAATTTACAAGCAGCAAATATAAGAAAGCACATTGAAATATGGTCTACTGCTGCGTTAATGAAAAGTAACATTACACATGATTTTATATAAAATCCTATTTAAGTATTACATCCGGCCTTTGCATACTCTTAAAACACAAGCACATGGCTGGTATTTTTCTCCTGGGAAGGTGACAACCTTATTCTAGGTTTATGTTTCAGAAGGGAAAAATACTTTTGCTTTTAACAATATTTTATCCGGCGTGCACGTAAAAATACAGTTCATGCTGGTAAAAAACAAAAACAACCAGGTGGCAACCATAGTCACATGGCTATTGACTGGTTAAGGAGTGTGTCTCATTAGTGGAGTATGACGATAGCTGCCTGAGTAGAGGGCTAAGGGCCAGATGTATCAAAGAGTTTTACTCATTCTGTGTCTATGAGAAAATTTGTTTGTACGAATGGCCCTAACTTGCTGACCTACAAATGGTACTCGAAACTCATACCTCTTAACTTACTCATTTGAACACAGCTGCGATTGCGTGTGGGTGACATTTCTATAGTTTCAGTTGGCATATGAGTGACATTCTGCTATCAAAAGTGTGACACTTCGAGTGACACTTTCTCGCGAGTAAAACAAAGCAATGACCAGTATTTGAGTACCTCCCTGTGAGTTTTCTGTTACTGTAGTCAGACATATCACACAACAATGAACACACCTAACACAAGCCAAACCTATTGTCGTTGCTAATCCTTGGAAGCCGTATCAGATCAATTAATAATAACCATAATGACTTTGTCATGAATAATTATGTAGTGTCTTGTGAGTCAGAGATGACAGTGACATAAGTGTGTGGATGTGGGTGATAGAATTCATGATGTAGAATGTTCAGTTAATGGGTACACGCTAAGGAATAAAGACGTGTAGTGCTAAGCTCCAGGCGTGGCATGATCCTTTGCATGTATCCAGGCTGGGGAGGATGCTACAACTTGCGACGAGATGGGGGATTACGTAAACCCTGCAACCCCAAGAACCGAGAGTGCTCTCCTGGAGAGTTTGCCATGGTCCAGCAAACTGCTCTGTACAACTATGTACCGCTAGGTGCAAGAGAACGCTGTGAGTAGAAGCAGATAAATGCAGAGAAACATTAGAGGTGGCGATAACCAGATATAGAGAATACTATCACGCTTACCAGAACCTGAGTAAAGAGAGCCATCCGACCTCAGCACCAGGTGCCACAACCCAAGCAGAAGCATGGGGGTTGTGCTGGTGAAACACGTCGGACTTACTGAAAAGCCGTGAGCGGCGTTTGGAATAGTGCAATTTTCTTTCCCAGTGGCTGCTGTAAAGAGCCTCAAATACGGCACCTCTGCCTTCTTGAAACCCCCACCTCCCTTTGATATCGCCAAAAAGCTAACTATTGGCGACAGATGGACTGCCTGGATCGAAACCTTCAATGATTTAATTGATGCGCTGGAAGTAGTAAATGACAAAAAGATCATGAAATATCTGAAGAATTTGGCGGGTGAAGGAGTAAAAGAATCAATCAATCAATCAATCAATCAATCAATCATGTCACTTATAAAGCGCACTACATACCCGCGAGGGTCTCAAGGCGCTGGGGGAAGAGGGGGGTGGTGCTGCTACTGATCGAAGAGCCAGGTCTTGAGGAGTCTTCTGAAGGCCAGTAGGTCTTGGGTCTGTCGGAGGTTGGTGGGGAGGGTGTTCCAGGTCTTGGCGGCGAGGTGGGAGAAGGATCTGCCGCCGGCGGTCGTTTTCCGGATGCGGGGGACTGTGGCGAGGGCGAGGCTGGTCGAGCGGAGCTGGCGGGTGGGGTGTAGAAGCTGAGTCGTCTGTTGAGGTAGGCTGGTCCGGAGTTGTGGAGTGCTTTGTGTGCGTGGGTGAGGAGCTTGAAGGTTATCCTCTTGTTGACAGGGAGCCAGTGCAGGTCTCTCAGGTGGGGTGTGATGTGGCTGCGTCGGGGGATGTCGAGGATAAGACGTGCAGAGGCGTTCTGGATGCGTTGCAGCCGTCTCAGGAGCTTAGCCGTCGTTCCTGCGTAGAGGGCGTTTCCGTAGTCCAGCCTGCTGGTGACGAGGGCCTGGGTGACTGTTTTTCTTGTTTCGGTGGGGATCCACTTGAAGATCCTGCGGAGCATTCGGAGGATGTTGAAGCAGGATGAGGAAACGGCGTTGACCTGCTTAGTCATGGAGAGGGTGGGGTCGAGGATGACCCCTAGGTTGCGTACGTGGTCGGTGGGTGGCGGGGCTGTTCCCAGTGATGTTGGCCACCAGGAGTCGTCCCAGGCTGAAGGGTTGGAACCAAGGATGAGGACCTCCGTCTTGTCCGAGTTCAGCTTCAGGCGGCTGGTCCTCATCCATTCGGCGACGGCCTTCATTCCTTCATGGAGGTGGGCTTTGGCGGTGTGAGGGTCTTTGGTGAGGGAGAGGATCAGCTGGGTGTCGTTGGCGTAGGAGATGATGTTGAGGTTGTGCTGTCGGGCGACGTGGGCGAGGGGTGCCATGTAGATGTTGAACAGCGTTGGGCTGAGGGAGGAGCCTTGGGGTACGCCGCAGATGATCTTGGTGGCCTTGGATCGGAAGGGGCGAGGCGGACGCTTTGTGTTCTGCCGGAAAGGAAGGATGTGGTCCAGTCCAGGGCCTTCTCTTGGATCCCGGCGTCGTGAAGGCGTGTTCGTAGTGTGTGGTGGCAGACCGTGTCGAAGGCGGCTGATAGGTCCAGGAGGATGAGGGCTGCTGTTTCTCCGTTGTCTAGCAGGGTCCTGATGTCATCGGTGGCGGCGATGAGGGCGGTTTCGGTGCTGTGGTTGCTGCGGAAGCCGGACTGGGAAGGGTCCAGGATGTTGTTCTCCTCGAGGTAGCGGGTCAGTTGTTTGTTGACGATTTTTTCGGTGACCTTCGTGGGGAACGGGAGCAGAGATGGGTCGGAAGTTCTTGAGGTCCATGGGGTCTGCCTTGGGTTTCTTGAGTAAGGCGGTGATCTCGGCGTGCTTCCAGCTTTCCGGGAAGGTTGCTGTCTCGAAGGAGATGTTGATTATTTTCCGGAGATGAGGTGCGATGGCTGTACTGGCTTTGTTGAAGATGTGGTGAGGGCACGGGTCTAGCGGTGAACCGGAGTGGATGGTGTTCATGATCTCGCTGGTGTCCTCGTCGTTGATGTTGGTCCAGGAGAGCAGGCGGTTGGTGGTTGTGGGGGCAGTGGTCTCGGTGGTTGCCGGGGCGGTCGTGGTGTTGAAGCTGTCGTGGATGTCGGCGATTTTGCGGTGGAAGAAGGTGGCCAGTGAGTCGCACAGGTCTCGCGACGGCTGGATGTCGTTGGTGTTGGAGCTGGGGTTGGAGAGTTCCTTCACGATGTTGAAGAGCTCTTTGCTGTTGTGTGCGTTGTTGTCTAGGCGGTCTTTGAGTGAGGCCCTTTTGGCGGATCTGATGAGGTGATGGTGACTGCGGGTGGCGCTCTTGTGGGCGGCGTAGCTGTCCGCTGTCCGTTCGTGGAGCCAGATCTTCTCCAGTTTTCGGCATGTTCGTTTGGAGGCCTGGAGGTCTTCGGTGAACCAGGTGGCTTTCTTGCTGGTGTGGCTGTTGGGCGGATTCTTGAGCGGGGCGAGGGTGTTGGCGCAGTCGTCGATCCACTGTCTGAGGTTGCGGGCGGCGGTGTCGGGGTCAGAGGGTTCGGCGGGTGGGCTCAGGGCGAGGGTTGTGGTTAGCTGGTCTTCCGTGACTCTGCTCCAGCAGCGGCGAGGCATTTGTTCGGTGCGGTGGTGCGTGGTGGGCTTCCTGTAGGTGAAGTGGATGCAGTGGTGGTCAGTCCAGTGGGGTTCGGAGGTGTGGTTGAAGGAGACGTGTGGGCTTGCGGAAAAGATGGAGTCGAGCGTGTGGCCGGCGGCGTGGGTGGGTGTAGTCACGAGCTGTCTGAGTCCGAGGGTGGCGAGGTTGTCGATCAGGGTGGTGGAGTTGGTGTCCTTGTTGTTCTCGAGGTGGAAGTTCAGGTCCCCGAGGAGGATGTAGTCCGTGGAGGCGATGGCGTGTGTGCTGACGAAGTCAGCGATGGAATCGCTGAACTGTGGTCGGGGTCCGGGGGTCTGTAGATGAGGGTTCCTCTGAGGGTGGTGTTGGGATCGGTGTGGATCTGGAAGTGCATGTGTTCGGCGGTGCTGAGGGTGTCGTCGGTGTTGGTTGAGACTCTGAGGGTGTTCCTGTGGACGATGGCGATGCCTCCTCCGACTCCGTTGATGCGGTCACTGCGGGTGATCTTGTATCCGTCCGGGATGGCAATGGCGATGTCGGGGGCTGAAGCGGGATTCAGCCAGGTCTCCGTCAGGAATGCGACGTCTGGGGAGGTTGAGTCGAGAAGGTCCCAGAGTTCGATGGCGTGTTTGCGGGCGGAGCGGGTGTTGAGGAGGATGCATCTGAGGTAGTTGGGTTCTTTCCTGGGCGGTGGTTTGGCGGGGCGGGTGCTGGCGAAGCTGCAGTTCCGGCAGGTGAAGGGCCCTTGGGTGCGCTTCGGGGTGGCCTGGTAGCAGGCGTGATCTTTTCCGGGGTTGAGTGCGTGGAGGGTGCTGGCGTCGTATCGGCGTCTGTTGATGTGGCGGGCGCGGGGGATGCCCGGACCAGGGGGCCTCGCCCTCGCCCCGCAGGGATAAAGAAAATAACACACGGTGGTTAAGAGACGTACTGTCAGATCAAAGAGGTACTAAACACCAAGTTCAATCCAATGCCAAATGTTGACTGTGAAAGGTACATTTTCAACCAAGAAAGGCAGAAAGCTGGTGGAACAATGGATGAGTTTGTAGAAAGACTTGATTTGCTCATCAAGCATTGCAAGTTCAAAGAGTTCAATGATGAAGGGGCCATGCGTCTCTGAGTAATAGATGGTTGTCTCTCCGATTGCTTCAGACGACGAATGTTGAAAGAGACACTCGGCTGGAACAGCCCAAAACTATTCAGCACTGAGTGTGAAAAATAAGTCGAAACATAAGGTAGAAGGCCATAAAGTTATGTCTCCACAGAAAAAGAAGTTGTGTTTCCGATGTGGATATTCCATTCCACATGAAGGTAAATGTCCCGCCATTGGACAGATATGCAAAAGCTGCGGGACAGAGAACCAGTTTGTAACGGTTTTCAAAGCTAGGGAAAGATTAAGTGCGTCACATCAAGAAAACAAAATGGAGGAAAGATCAAGTGCGTCACGTCGAGAAAACAAAATGGATTCCAGAAAGTTCCAAAGATGTTCCAACCAAGTCCACAAGGCCAAGCGGCAACATCAGTTGAGGCAAATAGAAACGGAACAGCATCAATTGTCGTGAAATTCCTCGTCTAAATGTTCATCATGGTCATTGTCAAGTGACAGTGAGGAAGATGGGTGTGCGATGTCAATGTGGACCGCTGGACGACATGCGCATGTAGGATTAGCTTCTGGAAAGGTAGAATGCTGGTCAAAGATAGGTCAACAAGAGAAAGTGCCAAATTTATTTAGACACTGAAAGTGAATTGGTGCTCCATACCTTTCATCATAGACAGTGGTGAGTCAATAAACATTATGCCAGTGGAAAAGTACAACGAACTGTCTCCAGTGCCCCATTTAACCCGGTCAAAAACCAAAGTTCTTCGACCCCGAGCTGCATCGATGCCACTGCAAAGTCAAGGTTCATTCATAGCAACTATGAAGCATAAAAAGACAAAAGTACAAGCACCAATTCATGTCCGTCAAGGCACTTCATCAAGTGCATGTTTACTCAGTTTCAGTACTGCTGCTGACATGGGGCTAATTTCTATAAACTACAATGTAAATGCCTATCATGAGATAGTGAATCAGTTTCCATCCTTGTTTCATGGACTAGGAAGACTTAGGACCATGAAAGTACAACTTCACATAAATGAGAAAATCCGTCCTGTTGTCAGGGGTGGCTCTTATTCTAAGGCGGAGGCGCGTCACCCCACTGCCTTTCAGCACTGCAAAAAAGGAAAAATAAAATGATACCGTGCTATTATTATCATTTTATTTTTCCGTGCTGAGGCAGTTTTTGTGGGGCAGGGCTGGGCAGCACAGGGGGGAGGAATGGTGGGTACCCTAAGTAAGTGATCTTTTTTTTTTTAACCCCCTCCTCATCTCTCCCCCCCCTCACACTCCTCCCCGCCCCACTACTGCTTCCCGGGAGCAGCCACCACTGCCTGTTGTTCAACGACATTGTCCAATTGCTTTTCATTTACAAGAGGCTGTTGAGAAAGAACTTGAGACAGTATTAAAGCACAACATCATTGAGTGATCCACTGATCCGATGCCATGGGTATCACCCATAGTGGTAGTGCCAAAGAAGGATAGCAGAGAAGCCGGGCACATCTGCATTGATATGCACCAAGCGAACAAGGCGATTGAAAGAGAATGACATCCAGGTCTACACATTGCTGACATGATTATGCAGCTGAATGGAACTAAAGTCTTTTTCCACCTTTATTTGAGCAAAGGGTATCACCAACTTGAACTGGAAGAAAATTGCAGGTACATTACTACCTTTTCGACTCATGTTGGTTTATTTAGATACAAAGAGTGTCATCAGCTTCAGAACTCTTTCAGGATGTCATTTATCGCATAATACAGCCAGTCACAAATGCTTTCAATTACAGTGATGACATACTAGTTTTTAGGGCCACATTAAAGGAACAGGTGTATCATAAGCTTGCTGATGCAGGTCTCACTTTAAAGGCGTCACAGTGTGAGTTTCATAAAACCAAACTCAAGTTCTTTGGTCATATCTTTTGACTCCGGATCCAAATAAAGTACAAGCCTTGTCATCCACTTCTCCCCCACAAGATGTAACTATGCTGCGATTCTTCCTTGGTATAGCCAGTTACTGTTCAAGGTATATACATGACTGTGTCACTGTAAGTGCCCCACTGAGAGACTTTTTGTTTAACTTTTTTTATTATTATTATTATTGCTATAATCACGGTATACATTACATTTGTACGCGGTTATGTCACCATACAAATTGAATCTTTGCTCAGACAATTAATACAGTTATGGCGTTCCTTATTTCCAGCATCGTCAACTTTTACAATCTCCGAATGTGGGTCCTTAGCATGCTGCCTTTGCATACAAATTTAAACAATGAGCAGTGAAATAAAAACATATATAACTCTTAACAGTGTACCCCACCGCCTGGAACATATACAGTAAATCCATGCGTCGCTGCATGCCCCACACCCATGACTCTCCATTCGCGCCATAGCAGCCCGTCTATCCATTACGGCTATGCTTAGCATGTACCCCGGTGTCCCATACCTTCCAGTATTCGATGACCACCGCGTGGATGGTGTGTGTTGATGCTCGGAGGCTGAATATATGTCCGAAAAGAGAGAGCAGGCAAATTGCTGGGTAGAAGGGGGGGCGAGGTGGGGGAAGGGAGAAAAGGGGCCGGGGGAAGGGGGAGGGAAACTGGCATGTCTGACACCCATATGCATAAACTATCATGATAAACAGCCGCACGTCTCCCGTCTACCTGCGCGTTATATGCTAGTAGCTATTGCTCAGCCGTTATCCGCCGCAGGTTCGTCCACCTGCTTCTCCAAGCGATCACGCCAAGTCGCGTGGAAGTCAGCTGTAGCGGGGTGTCAGAAAGGGGTCGGAGACTGGGTTTGGGTAAGAAGGATTTTATTGGGTGTAACACGCGTCTCTTTGTGGTCTGTCTGTAGTACGGGAGCGGGGGCTGGTCCTTCGCTTCCTGGTCCCTCGTGGAGGTCCTCCCTCTTACACGCTCCAGCGCGGTCCCGTCCTCCAAGGTGGTGGGGGTGAAAAACAAACAGGATACCAAGTGTAAGTGAGGTGTACAGGTGCACTAGACTTAAACCAGGGAAGGGTGGTGATGGGATCACTCGGTGCACGATACGTCTAGCGGCGTGAGGGAAGTGCTCAGGGTGGGTATACCAGGGAACAGGGATCCCACAGGTCAGGTATCCGGTCTCTCCCTCTTTCCTACCCAGCCCGCCAAACGGTCGCGTACCTGTGTGAGCCACGCTCCTCCAGGAGCGTGGCTGGGCGAGTCACGGGGTCGTTGGCCTCCTGGCTCTCCGTCTTCACTCGTCCTCGCTGCCTCCTTCCCGGTGTTCTCTTCGGTTGCTCGCTCTCTCCTCCCGTCCACGACTTCCTCCTTGACTCCTCCGGTGATGTCACACCCCGGCCTCCGTTCTCCACCCGATCTTATTGGCCAGGGTTCCTCTTCGTCATCGTAGGGGCGTGTCCCGCCGACCAGCCTTCCCAGTTAAAGGGACGGTGTTCGTATTCTTCCTCGTCCCCTGTCCTTCGTGGAACTGCGTAACCCCACTCGTCCTGCTCCTGGTAAGGAAGAGGGGAAAGGGTGGTTTCCTCATTTCCCAGGCTCTTTGCTCGCCTAGTCCCCTTCAGATCCGAGCCCGCCCGGTCACATACCACCCCCTTGGATTCTCCCGATCGGGGAGAGGATAACGGGACAAATAGTCGGCACTGCCATTGTCCTTGCCCTTACGGTGCCTCACAGTGAAGGAAAAAGGCTGGAGGGACAGGAACCAGCGCAGAACCCTGGGGTTAAGAGCGATGTTCCTGCTCATCCACTGGAGGGGCGTGGTCCGTGTACAGGGTGAAGTGGTGACCCTCAAGATAGTACCTCAGCTTGTCGACAGCCCATTTTACAGCCAGACATTCTTTCTCAACGGTGGGGTATTTAAGTTCCCGTGGGAATAGCTTGCGGCTGATATACAATATGGGATGGTCGACACCCTCCGCTGACGTTTGTGAGAGGACAGCCCCTATGCCATAGTCTGATGCGTCTGTGTGGAGGATAAATGGCCGGGAAAAGTCGGGGAGGATAACACTGGGTTGGTGGTGATGGTTCGCTTTAGTGTATTGAAGGCTTTCTGCATCTGTGGTGTGGGTTGCAAAAGACTTTGTGTTTTCACCTCTTGTCTAAGGGTGTCGGTGAGGGGGGCGACTACGTCGGAGAACTGGGGGATGAAGCGGCGATAATAGCCTATCAACCCTAGGAACGCTCTCATTTCTCTCTTTGTGCTGGGGAACGGGGTCTCTGCAATTGCCCTAACCTTTTCTATTTGAGGTTCTATCATTCCGTGACCAAGTACGTAACCCAGATATTTGACCTTTTGGAAAGCAACCCGGGACTTCCTTGAGTTGATATGTAGCCCGGCTTGTTCTAAGGCATACAGTACGGTCTGTAGATGTTCTAGATGTGATTCCCATGAGGGGCTGAAGATCACGATGTCGTCTAGGTAGGCAGACGTAAAGGATTGGTATTCCCGGAGCACCGTATTCATGAGATGCTGAAAAGTCGCCGGGGCCCCATGTAAACCGAAGGGGAGCACCGTGAACTCGAACAGCCCATCCTGGGTGGAAAAGCGGTCTTCTTCCGGTCCTCTTCCCTCAGAGGCACCTGCCAGTATCCTTTGGTGAGGTCCAACGTGGTGATATACCGGGCCTCCCCAATTTTTCGATTAATTCATCAATACGAGGGATAGGGTAGGCATCAAAGGAGGAGATGTCGTTGAGTGCTCTGAAGTCCATACAGAACCTGGTGCTCCCATCCGGTTTGGGCACCATCACTATGGGTGACGACCACTCGCTCTTGGACGGCCTTATGACCCCGAGTTGTAACATCTCATGTACCTCTCTTTGTACCGCTGCTCTTTTGGCTGCGGGTATCCTATATGGACGCTGTTTGATGATCTTCCCCGGGAGGGTCATGATGCAGTGTTCTGCCATTGTGGTCTTTCCAGGTTTGTCTGAGAACAGGGAGGAAAACGGGGATAGGGTTTTGCGGAGTTCATCTTTCTCTTGGTCTCGCAAGTCCTCATTGACCACCAACTGTTCCATGGTGGTAGAGATAGAGGCGTGTGTTGGTAACGTGAGATGTGCCGTCTTCGGGGGGCCCTAACCACTTTTTCAGCAGATTCACGTGATAGATCTGGCTCCTCCGGTCCGTTATTCGCACCCGATAGCTGGTTTTTCCGATAGTTCCGATGATCTTGTAGGGTCCCAACCATTCGGCCTGGAATTTTTTTGTAGATGAGGGTAACAGCACTAAAACCCAGTCGTCTACCTTCATCCTCCTCCATCGCTTCCCCTTGTCATAGACTGCTTTCTGTTTTTCCTGTTTCTTCTCGAGCTGTGAATACGCCAAGTCCCTTAGTTTGCCTATCCTGGCTTTCAGAGCCTGGGTATATTCTAACATTCCTCGGGTTTCGTTGACTTCCTCCTTCTCCCACGCCTCTTTGTCATCTCCATCAGCGTTCTGGGTTGGCGCCCGTACAGCATCTCAAACGATGAGCAACCTAGGCTGCTCTGTCTTTGCCCACGTATGACATACAAGGCCAGCGGTAGTAACTGGTCCCATTCCCTTCCGTTTACTGTGAGCATTTTCCTTAACGTGGCCTTGAGCGTTCCATTATACCTCTCCACGAGGCAGTCTGTCTGGGGGTGATAGACAGAGGTTTTGATCTGTCGCAAGTCGAGCATCCCACAGACCTCCCTCATTAACCTGGAGACGAAAGGGGTCCCCTGATCGGTTAGGATCTCCTTAGGGAATCCTACCCGTGAAAACAGCTCAATGAATCTTTCTGATATCAGGCGAGTGGTGGGGGCCCTCAGGGGAAACGCCTCCGGGTATCGAGTCGCATAATCCACTATTACCAACGCGTATTGATTCCCTCTCCGGGTTTTTGGTAGGGGTCCGATGAGGTCCATTCCTACTCTTTCAAATGGGGTGCCTATGATTGGGAGTGGTTGTAATGGCACTGCTGGGGGCGGTGTGTATTCCTCTTCTGACATATCTCACAGGTCATGCAGTGGATCTTAATGTCTTTATATATCCCCGGCCAAAAGAAATGTCTTAGCACGTTCTGTGTTGTCTTTTCACTACCTGTATGTCCGGCCGTCAGATGTGAATGTGAAAAAAACATGATCTGGTCCCTGAAAGGAAGGGGTACTAGTAGCTGATGGGGGTCATCCTTAGAACCCTGTCGATATAGCAGGCCCTCTTTTATGAGAAATCTGGGAAACGAGAAGTAGGGTGAGTGCTGTGTCCTATGTGCCTGCTCCCAGGCGTTAAACAGGGATGTGTCGTTGGCCTGGGCGAACTTGAAGCTCCTGTCTAAGGTCCAGGGCTCGGGGGTTATCAAGGCTGTTGCGGGTTTGTCGGTCGTGTCTCTTACCACTTCTTTGCTTTTCTGGGTCTGTAACGTGTGTAGGAACAGGTCTAGGAACTCGGGATTGTCGGTTCCTATGATGAGATCCTCCAGCAGGTTCTCCAACACCCCCACCCTGATGACATGGCTTCTACCGTCACGCGGTGTAAGGGTCACTACGGCTACCGGGTAGGGTTTCACATCACCATGTACACATCTAATGTGCACTATGGTATCTGGGATGATTTGTTGGGGCTGTACCAGGACCCTTTGTATCACGGACTGTCTACAACCTGAGTCTAGTAGGGCGTTCACCACCTTATCATTCACCCGTACACTTACGTGATAAGCACTCCCCATCTCAGCGGTGTAGAGTATAGACCGGGGGATGTAGCCCACCTCCATCGGTTCTTCGGTCTGTTTTCGTCGAGGACACATCCGTGCGATGTGGCCCCAGTCCCCGCAATCGAAGCATTGAGGTCCCCGGACCGTGGGCACCTCTGATTTAGGGAACCGTGGTTTCGGGGCTTCTGGGACCACTCGGGGTTTCGTACCGTGTCGTGGGATAGGATGTGGGGGTTGTTTCTTGGCCTCCCACCCGCTGGTTCTTGGTTGTGCCCGTGAAAATGTGGTGGCCATGTCAATGGCTTGTTCGGTCGTCAAGCGGGCATGTTGTCGCAGCCATCTCTGCGTATTCAAGGGGAGGGCTTCCAGATATTGTTCAAGATATATCTTGTCCATGATCTCTTCCCTGGTGCATAGAGTCGGCGTCAGCCATTTATCGGCTGCCATCTTTAAGCGAAAGAACAAGGTCTTTGGGTTTTCCCCAGGGGTGCCCCGCTCCTTCCGGAAACGCACCCTATATGCTTCCGCATCAAGCCCTAGGTGGTCCAGGATGAGGGATCGAATGTCCTCATAGGGGGTGTTCCCTGCTGCGTTGGCCACCTGATAGGCGGCCTGCGCCTCACCAGTTAGGAGGGGAGCCAAGAAGAACGGCCATTTCTCTTTGGGCCATCCGCAAGCCCGTGCGGCTCGCTCAAAGTTGAGTATGAAGGCGTCAGGGTCGTCGCCGGCTACATACTTCTGCAATGAAACTCCAGAGGGCCCAGGGGGGTGATTCCGGTGTTCAGGGGGATGTGGAAGGGGTTGGTCGATCATCAGCTTCTGCAGGCCTTCTATCTGCGCTGAAACCGTGTCCCTGAAAGTCTCTCTGTCCGCTTGGGCCGACGTCAGCTGTCTCTCCACAGCCCATCCCAGTTTCTCCTGACCCTGCACTAGATCCTGGATTAGCGCGTCCATCGTGGGGGTACAGATGGAGGGGTCTATGCCCGCATTCTCCACCACTTGTAGCGGGGTGTCAGAAAGGGGTCGGAGACTGGGTTTGGGTAAGAAGGATTTTATTGGGTGTAACACGCGTCTCTTTGTGGTCTGTCTGTAGTACGGGAGCGGGGGCTGGTCCTTCGCTTCCTGGTCCCTCGTGGAGGTCCTCCCTCTTCTTACACGCTCCAGCGCGGTCCCGTCCTCCAAGGTGGTGGGGGTGAAAAACAAACAGGATACCAAGTGTAAGTGAGGTGTACAGGTGCACTAGACTTAAACCAGGGAAGGGTGGTGATGGGATCACTCGGTGCACGATACGTCTAGCGGCGTGAGGGAAGTGCTCAGGGTGGGTATACCAGGGAACAGGGATCCCACAGGTCAGGTATCCGGTCTCTCCCTCTTTCCTACCCAGCCCGCCAAACGGTCGCGTACCTGTGTGAGCCACGCTCCTCCAGGAGCGTGGCTGGGCGAGTCACGGGGTCGTTGGCCTCCTGGCTCTCCGTCTTCACTCGTCCTCGCTGCCTCCTTCCCGGTGTTCTCTTCGGTTGCTCGCTCTCTCCTCCCGTCCACGACTTCCTCCTTGACTCCTCCGGTGATGTCACACCCCGGCCTCCGTTCTCCACCCGATCTTATTGGCCAGGGTTCCTCTTCGTCATCGTAGGGGGCGTGTCCCGCCGACCAGCCTTCCCAGTTAAAGGGACGGTGTTCGTATTCTTCCTCGTCCCCTGTCCTTCGTGGAACTGCGTAACCCCACTCGTCCTGCTCCTGGTAAGGAAGAGGGGAAAGGGTGGTTTCCTCATTTCCCAGGCTCTTTGCTCGTCTAGTCCCCTTCAGATCCGAGCCCGCCCGGTCACATCAGCCAATATTGCGTCCCATGCCTCTGTTATTAGCTGTTTACGCAACCCTGTGGCATCTTCTCGGCGAAGCGCCACACTTTCCGCTTGCGCCCAACATAGTAAGGATTGATACCAAGCTATTGCTACTGGGGGGACAGGAGACTTCCAATGACGTGTAAGTAGTCGTTTGACAACTATAAGGTCCAAATCTATGTATCTAGAAGTCACTTTGTGCCCCTTGGATCTTGGGAATAGCCCCAGAATACACGCCTCCCACAACCAGTCCAGGGTTCGTTCCGTGCACTGGGCCAGACAGCTGATGACGGCTCTCCAATATGTTTGAATAGCAGAGCATGACCAAAGCATGTGCAGTAGAGTCGCGTCAGTCTCCTCACATCTTGCACATTTGGCATCAGCTCGACCAAAATATCTATTTATACGGTTCGGTGTCAGGTAGGCTCTATGGACAATGTAATATTGGATAAGACGAAATCTGACGTTACGCGGGATTCGCGTAGGACTCTCGAGTATCTTTTCCCACTCCCTGTCTGTGGTGGGTTGCCCGAAGTCTGTGTCCCAGTGGGCTCGAAGGGGCAGCAGACGTGGTGATGTGTGGATCCAGAGGGACTCCGCAAACCACTTGGTCAAGTGACGGCCTGTGCCCAGCTCATGCAGATATTGAATAGTTAGGTGAGTGGGATGTTCCTGCGCCACGTCACCCCACAGCGCGCTGAGTGTACGTGTCACTGCGGCATGTAATAGAAACTGACCCTGCGGTAAGTCCGAGCTCTCGGCCAGATCTGCGAACGGAATGAGCTGTCCATCATTGTACAGATCGCCTAATGTTTGTATACCAGCCTCCTTCCAATGCACCAGCTCAGCACTTGTTACAGCCCTAAGCCTCCTGGGTGTGCCCAATATAGGGAGTGACGGTCCATATGGCACTACATGGCACGTGATGGGCAGACTGCGTCGATAGCATTGATATGCCACTTTAACCAGCAGCTGCGTAGGCACACCACCCGTTCGACCCGGATGGAACAATGCGACGATTTGGGAATGGGTGAATCCGGGCGTCTGCGCTGCTGTGTCCTCAAGGTGGTGCGCGCTGAGCCAGCGCGCCACCCATTGAAGCTGTGCAGCTAGATAATATTGCTCCATGTTGGGTAGAGAGAGTCCGCCCTGGGTGGTCAGCGGGTACATTTTTGCTAAGGATACTCTGCTTCGCGATCCGTGCCATATGAATTGTCTCATGTCAGATTCCAAATTTTTAAAAAAGGGCGGCCTAAGGTGTAACGGCAAGTTTGTGAAATAATAAAGGAAACGTGGCAGGACCACCATTTTTAACAATGCAATCCTGCCCATGACCGCTAATGGCAAGGTAGCCCAGAAGGACATCTGAGCCCTCACCGCCGTGACAGCACGAACTAAGTTTCCCTCTAGAAAGTCCTTTGGGTCTCTGTATATAAGAATCCCCAAATATCGGAATGCTTCAGTCTGCCAGTGCACAGCCCTGTCATTGACTACTAAGTGCGGGTCAGGAGTCAACCCTGCGAATGGGTACAGACATGATGTTGGAAGTGGGGGTCCTTATCCCTCACCGCCGCCACCAAATGCTGGAGTCGGGACTCCCTGTCCCACACCGCTGTTACCGGGTGAGAGATCCGGACCCCTCATTTCAATGTTAAGCTAAGTAAGGACACCGTCTGAGATAGCCCTGCTCACTCCCTTAGTAGCTTGGCACGAGCAGCCAGGCTTATCGCCAAGGCACGAGTGTACAGTATGTGCAACCCCACTCACAGCAACCCAATGATGTCACCACAAATAGACTCCACACAAGTTTTTATAAAACGAGTATAATCTTTATACAAGAAGATATACGATATGACCACACGATACAAAACCAACATATAATAATGGGTAGTATTTCTTCCGGTGGATTGGTAGGTTCTAATCCCAACCACCGCTTCTAACCAACAGTTAAGCTGACTTCTAACCGTTTCCAAAAGGTTAGGTAGGTCGTATTGCTAGAATCACACACGTTGCAAAAGAAACGAAATACTGCAATGCGTAACGATATACTCCTGAACTGTGCAATAGAGAAACAATGCCATACGTAGCGCCACAGTCATGTACTTTGCAATAGAAGGAATAATGCAATGCGTATCACCACCAGCATGCCCTGTGCAAGGAAGAAACAAAGCAATGTGTCACGCTACAATCATGTACTGTGCACTGAAGAAATAATGCAATGCGCCCCGTTATAATCAGGTACTGTGCGATGAAGAAATAATGCAATGCGCCACGCTTACAATCATGTACTCTGAAAGGGAAAATAATGCAGTGCGTAGCGCACCCAGCATGTAGTTCGTCAGGCACAAATAGAGTCAGGCATCATACGACAGTTCGATAGTTCGTTAGCAGCAATAATGCAAAGTGTAATACGACAGTCTAGGTGCTCCGTTAACAGTTGCCCCCGACATGGATCAATGATGACACAAAAGTACCGCTTCTCACTCCGGTCCTAGTACTGCCCCTCCTTGGGCCAGCACGGGCCTCGATCCGAGCCGAAGCAACAGGCTCATGCAGCTGCCAGGAGCGAGAGGCCGAGAGAGTGTCCCTCCGAGCCCGCACCCCACCCCAGGTGGTGATCCACGTTACCTGGGGGGGGGGCGCGACCCCACTCTCTTCCCCTCCTTCAGCGACTTGGGCCTCGATCCAGAACTCCGTCAATGGGCATGGCGAGCTCGGGTCGGCGACTCCGCTCCTCCGGGACTGCCGGTCCGGGCCGCTACTGTTGCACTCCGAGGGCCCAATGACCTGGCCCTCCTTCCGGCGGTCTCAGTGGACACCGAGACCCGCCCTCAGCACTTGTGGAGACTTACTTCGATTTCGGTGCACACGCTACCCAGGCACTCCTCACCAGCGCCTCTGGTTGCACCGCGACACGCACTCTGCGCGTCCGAGACTCGCCTCTTCTCTGGTGCACACGATGACCAGGCGATTGTCACCACTCCTCGGCTTGCACCTCGACACGCACCCTGCGCGTCCGAGTCTCACCTCTTCTCCCGGTGCACACAACGACCAGGCGCTCTTCACCAACGCCTCGGCTTGCACCACGACACGCACCCTGCGCGTCCGAGTCTCACCTCTTCTCTCGGTGCACACAACGACCAGGCGCTCTTCAACAACGCCTCGGCTTGCACCACGACACGCACCCTGCGCGTCCGAGACTCACTTCTTTTCCCGGTGCACACAACGACCAGGCGTTCCTCACCAACGCCTCAGCTTGCACCACGACACGCACCCTGCGCGTCCGAGTCTCACCTCGTCTCTTGGTGCACACAACGACCAGGCGCTCCTCACCAACGCCTCAGCCTGCACCTCGACACGCACCCTGCGCGTCCGAGACTCAGTTTACTCCTGCGTGCCCACGATCACAAGGCACAACTTCTGAGGGTCTCAAGCTGCAAAAGCACGCGCACACCGCGTTACTTGGGACTTCTCCGGAAACTTTTATGTTCCTGTGTTTCCAAACAGGGAGCCAGCTCACCTCGGGCCCTTGGGGTTCAGGACACAGCACAAAGCACAGTCCTGTTCAAGAAGGGGGGACACCACCCACTGCAATGTCCCTTCAGTCTCTTCCTTAGTAAAAGCTACAAACTGCAGGCCAGCCCCAGATCACGAAGCAAGGGTAAGTCCTATCCAGCAGTCTCTTCAGCAACTTCTTCCTTGGCAGAGGTTCTTCTTGACCACGAAAGAGGTCAAAGCCTTTGCAGACTCGACCTGTCCATTTCGCCATTCAAAATTACACCAAATTCTAGGGGTTTCAGTTCTCTTAGTTATACACCTTCATGTCTTTGAAGTTCGTTGTGCTCAGGGGTCCCTGAGCCCTGCCTAAATCAGTTCTGGGTGTCTCCCTCCCAGTGTCACCTTTCTCCCTTTGATACTGGGGGTCTGGACCCTTAATCACTCAGCAGGAGATGGGTCAATTGTTTTATAGCTGCAACCCAGGCCTCTTCACCTCCCGGGGTTTCTCCTCGCATACTCTCCAGATGCAGGTCAGCCAGGTGCCATCTCACCCCCTCCCATCTCAGATCCAGACAGTCAATCCACATTCAGCAGAGACACACAGAAATGCTTAAAGCACAAAACTCAGCCACTTTCTAAAAGCGTGGCTTCTGAACACACAGTGACAAAACCACTTTCATAGAAAGATGTGTTATGACGCTGTGAGTTCATACATACTTCACCTCTCCATTTTAAACTTATGGGAAACTAGGCTAACAAACACAATACCCAGCCTCCCCTATTCTGTCCTATGGGCAGGATGGCCTTTCACCAGTGAAAAACGAAATGGAGTGTTTTTCACTGTCAGGACATAACACACACATCAGTATATGTCCTGCCTTTTACTTACACTGCACCCTGCCCAGGGGTTACCCGGGACCTACCACAGGGGTGCCCACGGTGTACGCAAAAGGGAAAGTAAGGCCTGACAAGTGGTTGCACTTGTCAGGACAACATGCTAACTTAGCAAACTGCGCGCAGGCCCTACACTGCAGGCCTGAGTTCCCTTCTCCGCGCACCTTTGCATTACTAGCCCTGGCACACACAGTGCACATCACTAGGGACTTTACTAGTAAGGCAACATACCAATCATGGCCAACCAATTACCATTACACTTTACACAGGGAACCCTTGTACTTTGACACTGATCAGCAGTGGCAAAGTACCCAAAGCATCTAAAAGCAAAGGAGGTAGAGGCAAAAAGTCTGGGGTAATTACGCCAAGATATGCCAGGTCTAGCACGCGTCCCCTCCAGCCGAAAAGTGGGGGGAACTACCCACCCTCATGGGAGTTCTCATCACTAAGGCGGAAAAATCTAGACAGACCATCAGCATTGGCGTGTTCTGTTCCCGGGCGGTGTTCCACCGTGAAGTCCATCCCCTGTAGGGAGATGGACCACCTCAACAGCTTTGTGTTCTCACCCCTCACCCCTCATCTGCATCAACCATCTGAGGGCCGGTGGTCTGTCTGAACCAAGACGTGGGTCCCAAACAAGTAGGGCCTCAGCTTCTTCAGCGCCCAGACCACAGCAAAAGCCTCCCTTTCAATTGCACTCCACCTCTGTTCCCTGGGAAGTAGCCTTCTGCTAATGAAAGCTACGGGTTGGTCCAAGCCCTCGTTGTTCAATTGGGAGAGTACTGCTCCCACCCCATGCTCTGAAGCATCTGTCTGCACTATAAACTCTCTGGAGAAATCCGGCGCCTGTAACACGGGTGCGGTGCACATGGCAGTTTTCAGGGCATCAGAGGCGGTCTGGCAGGCATCAGTCCAGACCACCTTCTTGGGCTGTTTCTTGGACGTCAGTTCTGTCAAGGGGGCAACGAGGGTGCCATACCCCTTCATGAACCGTCTGTAATACCCAGTGAGTCCTAGAAAGGCCCTCACTCCCGTCTGGGTCTTGGGGGGTTCCCAAGCCAGGATGGTATCAATCTTTGCCTGTAGGGGCGCCACCTGGCCGCTCCCCACCAGGTGTCCCAAGTACACCACGGAACCCTGCCCTATCTGGCACTTACTTGCCTTGATAGTTAGGCCCACCCTCTGCAAGGCCTTCAATACTTCACAGAGGTGTTGCAAATGTTCCTCCCAACCGGAGCTGAACACTGTAATGTCGTCCAGGTAAGCGGCGCTGAATTCCTCCAGCCCACTCAGCACCTGGTTAACCAGTCTCTGGAAGGTGGCAGGGGCGTTCTTCAACCCAAAGGGCTTAACCCTAAACTGGTAGTGCCCCTCTGGTGTTGAGAACACTGACCTCTCCTTGGCCCCCTCGGTCAAGGCAATCTGCCAGTACCTAGATGTCAAATCAAATGTACTGAGGTACCGGGCAGCTTCCAGCCGATCCACGAGCTCATCAGCTCTGGGGATGGGGTGCGCGTCAGTCTTAGTGACCGCATTGAGCCCACGGTAATCCACACAGAACCGAAGTTCGGGAGTGGCACCCGGCGCAGCAGCTTTTGGCACAAGGACCACTGGGCTGGCCCAGGGGCTGCTGGATGGCTCAATCACCCCTAGCGCCAGCATCTTGGAAACCTCCTCCTTGATGCTGGCCCTGACCTTATCAGCTACCCTGTACATTTTTGTTTTACAGGCAGACTGTCTCCAGTGTCCACATCATGGATGCACCAATGGGTGACTCCTGGGGTCAGGGAGAACAGGGAGGCGAACTGACCCAATACCTGGCGACAGTCCCTCCGCTGTTCCGGGGTCAGGGTAGGCGAGAGGTACACCCCATCCACTGACCCATCCTTCTCCTTGGCTGACAGGAGGTCAGGAAGAGGTTCACTCTCCTCTTCCGCCCTGTCATCTGTAGCCAAGAGCATGGTCACCTCAGACCTCTCAAAGTGTGGTTTGTGGCGGTTCACATGGAGAACCCTCAAAGGATTCCTAGGAGACCGTAAGTCCACCAGGTAGGTCACTTCGCTCCTGCGCTCCACTACCTCATAAGGCCCAGTCCACTTGTCCTGGAGTGCACAAGGCTCCACTGGCACCATCACCCACACTTTCTGCCCAGGTTGAAACTCGACCAGAGTGGCATTCTGGTCGTACCACCGTTTCATATCCTCCTGGCTGGCTTCCAGGGTCGCCTAAGCGAGCTGCCTGAAACGCCTAGTTTGGTTCCTGAAGGCCAGCATGTAGCTGTATACATCCTGGGGGGGGTTTACTAGGAGCCTTCTCCCAGCCCTCCTTCACCAAACTCAAGGGTCATCTGACCGGGTGCCCATACAGGAGCTCACCTCCAGACCCATAATCATGCCCTTCAAGGTCCGGTTAAACCTCTCAACCAGACCATTACCCTGGGGGTGGTAAGGTGTGGTGAACTTATAAGTTACACCGCACTCCTTCCACAGAGATTTCATATACCTCGATATGAAATTAGTACCCCTGTCGGACACCACCTCTCTGGGGAACCCCACACGGGAGAAAATCCCCATCACTGCACGGCCCACCACGGGGGCTGTCACCGTCCGGAAAGGGATGGCTTCCGGGTACCAGGTGGCATGGTCCACCAAGACCAAGATGAACCTGTTGCCCATGGCAGTCTTGGGATCCAGAGGCCCCACAATGTCAATGCCCACCCTCTCAAAGGGTGTGCTGTCTACAGGGAAAGGTTGGAGGGGAGCCTTTCGCTTCCTTCCACTCTTACCACTCGCCTGACAAGTCTGACAGGTCCTGCAATGAGTATCAGAACTCTTGCGCATCTGGGGCCAGTAGAAGTGGGTGACAAGCCGCTCAAAGGTCTTGTCCTGCCCCAAATGTCCAGCCAAAGGTACATCATGAGCCAACCCCAATAGTAAGGCTCTGAAGCGCTGGGGTACCACCAGCGCCCGGGCTGACCCAGGCTCAGCCACCTTTGGCTCACTATACAGGAGATCGTTCTCCCAGTAAATCAAGTGTGATCCCGACTGATCACCTGCTGCCTGGTTTGCTGCCTGCTGCTGCAAACCTACAAGAGAAGGGCACTTCTTCTGTTCCTCACAGAATTCCTCCCTGGAGGGCCCCCCTTCCTGCTGCCATTCGGTCAGCCCGGGTAGGTCCCCCAGTTCAGCCACTTGTTCCCCCGTGAGGCTTCAGGGCATCCCCTCAAAGGGTGCCTCCTCCTGGACCGTGGGAACTGTGGGGGCCGGTTTCCGCGCCCCTGCCTCTTCTCTTCCTGGCAGGCACCTGGGCCACTGTTTCCAGGCCCCAGGTTCTCTTGAATACCTTTACTGGCTACCATAGACCGAGTGGTCACACACGCCCACTCAGGTAGACCCAACATCTCCAAATGCGCCTGGCGCTCCACCTCCTTCCAGGGGAACTCTCCAGGTCATTCCCTAGCAGACAGTCTACAGGCATGGACAGACTTACAACAACCTTCAAGGAACCTGAGACCCCTCCCCATTCAAAGGGAACCAGCGCCACCTTGCAGAGGCGCACTGAATTGTCTGCTGACATTACAGGGTGAAGCACATCGGGAATTACTTGTTCTTCAGACACCCACTGACACCTGACAGATGTCAAACTGGCTCCGGTGTCTCTCAGAGCCTCCACCCTCCGTCCATTGATGGTCACCCACTGCCTGTACTTTTTTGTGTTCTCAGGCAGAGGGATTTCCTGGACCATCTCATGATCTCCTAAGGAGACCAGGGTCATAACTGCTTGCTCCTCCCCATTCCAAGGACTCAATTCCTCCCCCAACGTTACACTCACTAAACCAGGTGTTGGAGCACCAGTGGGTGCAGATGACCTTTTGGGGCATTTATGGGAAATATGACCCACTTCTTTACAGAAGTAACACGTAGGAGGACCTCGGGGCTCCTTCTTGCCCTTGAAGGCCCAGGCCCTCTTGGCCTTGGGGGACTGGGATCCTTTCTTAGGGGAACTACCTTGGGGCCCTTTAGAGTACTCCTTGTGGTTACCCTTGTCCTCCCCCACCTTCGGCGGGGGACCCTGCATACTCTTGGCAGTGGTACTCGCAATCCCCTTGTGGACCCGGGTACTAGTCCAGCGGTCCGCCTCCTCAGCAAGCTTACTGGGATCAGTCAGCTTACTATGCAATAGATGCTGGCGCAGCTCTGGAATACACAGACTACTCAAGTGCTCCCAACTGATTAAATTGCATAAGCCCTTAAAATCATTGACCTTGCTGCCCAGCATCCAACCATCCATTGCCCATCATTCACACATTCTACCCAAGTACGGGATTCTAGTTTCTTGGAGGTCCTGAACTTCTTCCGGTATTGTTCAGGAGTGAGCCCATACCGGAGGCATAAAGCCTCCCTCATGTTGGCATAGGTCAGGGTTCCCGCCCTCTCTAAAGGTGATAGAACATCCCTCCCCGAAGCCTCAAAGTGTTTCCATAGGCCCGCCCCCCAATGCTTTTCAGGCACCTCAATCATCCTTAGTGCGATCTCATATGCCGTGAACCACGCATAAATGTCATCACCCCTCTGGTAATCTCGCACTAAAATCCTTGGGAATGTACACCTTCCCTACTGGCACTGGTGGTGCGCTGCCACCATTTGAACTGGGCTCGGCTTGTCTACCCTTAATGTCCAGTTCCCTCATGCTTAACTCATGAGCGAAGAGAATCCGTTTCTCTTCCAATGCGAGATCGTTCCTGCTCTCCTCTGCTTGAGTTTTAAGTTTTAACACCTCCAACTCATGCAGTCTGACCCTTTGGTTTTCCTCCAACTCCTCTGGTGAAAAACTCCTCCCTGAATGGCTACTACCAGCCCCTGCGGCTGGTCCCTCCACTGGCAAATCCTGTGGACCAAATCCATTCCCTGGGTCATCCTCATCCACCTCAACATCACCCGCCTCCTGAGCCTCTTTGGCTTTCCACCAGGCCCTCAAGGCCACTTGCAGCTCCTCCTTCTTGGCGCTACCCTTCATGGGACATCTCAAAGCTCTGCAGAATTTCCTCAACTGATCAACCTTGTAGGTAAACAATGCCTCAATGTTAAACTCTAATTCTGCAGCCGCAGCATCACCAGCTATCTGGCTCCCCTCCTGAGACATGATGTGTGGTTTAAAGGTTACTCAACAATAAAACCAACAATTCAAAACAATATGTTGTTGCGTCGTGGTCTGCGATCAATTTATGATGTACACCAATTACTGTGAGTGGTTTTGCACACACGCGTTTCAATTACGTTAGGATCGTATCCCACCGCTCTGCCGCCAAATGTTGAAAGCCGGAGTCCCCGTCCCGCACCACTGTCACCAAATGCGTGACCCGGGACTCCTCACTCAACGTTAGGCTAAGTAGGACACCGTCTGAGATAGCCCTGCTCACCCCCTTAGTAGCTTGGCACGAGCAGCCAGGCTTATCTCCAAGGCACGAGTGTACAGTATGTGCAACCACACTCACAGCAACCCAATGAGGTCACCACAAATAGACTCCACATGAGTTTTTATTAAACGAGTATAATCTTTATACAAGAAGATATACGATATGACCACACGATACAAAACCAACATATAATAATGGGTAGTATTTCTTCCGGTGGATTGGTAGGTTCTAATCCCAACCACCGCTTCTAACCAACAGTTAAGCTGACTTCTAACCGTTTCCAAAAGGTTAGGTCGGTCGTATTGCTAGAATCACACACGTTGCAAAAGAAACAAAATACTGCAATGCGTAACGATATACTCCTGAACTGTGCAATAGAGAAACAATGCAATACGTAGCGCCACAGTCATGTACTTTGCAATAGAAGGAATAATGCAATGAGTATCACCACCAGCATGCCCTGTGCAAGGAAGAAACAAAGCAATGCGTCACGCTACAATCATGTACTGTGCACTGAAGAAATAATGCAATGCGCCCCGTTATAATCCGGTACTGTGCGATGAAGAAATAATGCAATGCGCCACGCTTACAATCATGTACTCTGCAAGGGAAAATAACGCAGTGCATAGCGCACCCAGCATGTAGTTCGTCAGGCACAAATAGAGTCAGGCGTCATACGACAGTTCGATAGTTCGTTAGCAGCAATAATGCAAAGTGTAATACGACAGTCTAGGTGCTCCGTTAACAGTTGCCCCCGACGTGGATCAATGATGACACAAAAGTACCGCTTCTCATTCCGGCCCCAGTACTGCCCCTCCTTGGGCCAGCACGGGCCTCGATCCGAGCTGAAGCAACAGGCTCACGCAGCTGCCAGGAGCGAGAGGCCGAGAGAGTGTCCCTCCGAGCCCGCACCCCACCCCAGGTGGTGATCCACGTTACCTGGGGGGGCGCGACCCCACTCTCCTCCCCTCCTTCAGCGACTTGGGCCTTGATCCAGAACTCCGTCAATGGGCACGGCAAGCTCGGGCCGTCGACTCCGCTCCTCTGGGACTGCCGGTCCGGGCCGCTACTGTTGCACTCCGAGGGCCCAATGACCTGGCCCTCCATCTGGCGGTCTGAGTGGACACCGAGACCCGCCCTCAGCACTTGTGGAGACTTACTTCGATTTCGGTGCACACGCTACCCAGGCACTCCTCACCAGCGCCTCTGGTTGCACCGCGACACGCACTCTGCGCGTCCGAGTCTCGCCTCTTCTCTGGTGCTCACGATGACCAGGCGATCATCACCACTCCTCGGCTTGCACCTCGACACGCACCCTGCGCGTCCGAGTCTCACCTCTTCTCCCGGTGCACACAACGACCAGGCGCTCTTCACCAATGCCTCGGCTTGCCCCACGACACGCACCCTGCGCGTCCAAGTCTCACCTCTTCTCTCGGTGCACACAACGACCAGGCGCTCTTCACCAACGCCTCGGCTTGCACCACGACACGCATCCTGCGCGTCCGAGACTCAGTTTACTCCTGCGTGCCCACGATCACAAGGCACAACTTCTGAGGGTCTCAAGCTGCAAAAGCACGCGCACACCGCGTTGCTTGGGACTTCTCCGGAAACTTTTATGTTCCTGTGTTTCCAAACAGGGAGCCAGCTCACCTCGGGCCCTTGGGGTTCAGGACACAGCACAAAGCACAGTCCTGTTCAAGAAGGGGGGGACATCACCCACTGCAATGTCCCTTCAGTCTCATCCTTAGTAAAAGCTACAAACTGCAGGCTAGCCCCAGATCACGAAGCAAGGGTCAGTCCTATCCAGCAGTCTCTTCAGCAACTTCTTCCTTGGCAGAGGTTCTTCTTGACCACAAAAGAGGTCAAAGCCTTTGCAGACTCGACCTGTCCATTTCGCCATTCAAAATTACACCAAATTCTAGGGATTTCAGTTCTCTTAGTTATACCCCTTCATGTCTTTGAAGTTCGTTGTGCTCAGGGGTCCCTGACCCCTGCCTAAATCAGTTCTGGGTGTCTCCCTCCCAGTGTCACCTTTCTCCCTTTGATACTGGGGGTCTGGACCCTTAATCACTCAGCAGGAGATGGGTCAATTGTTTATAGCTGCAACCCAGGCCTCTTCACCTCCCGGGGTTTCTCCTCGCATACTCTCCAGATGCAGGTCAGCCAGGTGCCATCTCACCCCCTCCCATCTCAGATCCAGACAGTCAATCCACATTTAGCAGAGACACACAGAAATGCTTAAAGCACAAAACTCAGCCACTTTCTAAAAGCGTGGCTTCTGAACACACAGTGACAAAACCACTTTCATAGAAAGATGTGTTATGACGCTGTGAGTTCATACATACTAAACTTCACCTCTCCATTTTAAACTTATGGGAAACTAGGCTAACAAACACAATACCCAGCCTCCCCCATTCTGTCCTATGGGCAGGATGGCCTTTCACCAGTGAAAAACGAAATGGAGTGTTTTTCACTGTCAGGACATAACACACACCTCAGTATATGTCCTGCCTTTTACTTACACTGCACCCTGCCCAGGGGTTACCCGGGACCTACCACAGGGGTGCCCACGGTGTACGCAAAAGGGAAAGTAAGGACTGACAAGTGGTTGCACTTGTCAGGACAACATGCTAACTTAACAAACTGCGCGCAGGCCCTACACTGCAGCCCTGAGTTCCCTTCTCCGCGCACCTTTGCATTACTAGCCCTGGCACACACAGTGCACATCACTAGGGACTTTACTAGTAAGGCAACATACCAATCATGGCCAACCAATTACCATTACACTTTACACAGGGAACCCTTGTACTTTGACACTGATCAGCAGTGGCAAAGTACCCAAAGCATCTAAAAGCAAAGGAGGTAGAGGCAAAAAGTCAGGGGTAATCACGCCAAGATATGCCAGGTCTAACACATGACTTTTCCCTTTTCCCATTTCACCTTTAACCCCGACATCGAGGCAAACCCAAGAAGACTGGCTTCAATTGCTCCACACGGCTGCCCCACATCCCTGAGATATATTAACAGGTCGTCCGCAGGGGCATGGCTAGCTGCCTAAGATGGCGGACGGGGATTGAGGAGGCTCCGGACCCGGGGGGAAGAATCCTGCAACATCGTCGAGCTGCATGTAATTTCCGAGTGTTTAATCGCAGCCACACTGCTGCTATCTATTGGAGATGTAAAATCTGCCGAACCTCCCCGCCTCAACTACCAGCGTAGCCGTGTGGATCGCTCTCGATCGGCACTGCGGCGAAAGCAACATGGCTGACATGAGACTACCAGCGTTGCTGTAGCGCGTCTCCCAACTCCTCCCGGAGGCGCTGCCCACGCGGGTACTGCGCGGTCCCCGCAGCCGCTGTTGCCTGACCACTGCGGGCTGCCCAGACAGGCACGGTGAATCAACGAAACACAATGTGATGGGCTACGTGCAAACACCCTGCGGCCTATAAGACTGACTGAGGACACCCCCTGGTGAGTGCGGCAATCCGTGCGACTTACTCTCCCCTGTGTGTGGCCGCCTGGGTGTAGGAGCGACGAGCTGCGTGATGTGGCCGAGCGACTATGTGCTACATGAACTCACCCGCTGTCTGGCCTGGTTGCATGCCGTGTGACGCCGCGTTGAAGGGCGTTCCGACCCAGCGTGCGGATCTGTAAGCTCCCGGCCATGCGCGACTCAGAGACTGACCGCTGCAGCAGCCTGTCTGGGCCTGGTTTTCTAGGTAAGGATGCCGCCACTTGTGGGATGGTATGAGTGACTATGTGATGCATCGGGCATAACCAGGAGGGCAGCAACCTGTAAACTCACATTGCACACGACTCTGACACTGAGACGCTGCTTGGGGCCTATGTGAGGTGTGGAGGCGGCCGGACTAGTGCGGGCCCCTGTACGCCGATACCCTGCTTGTAAACATTGCGGGGGCTGTTGTTTTCCGGTGTCGTCTGGAAGAGGGGCGGCTCCCTGCGTAAATACCTGGCTGTTTTCCCGCTCCCGCCCCTCATCGCTTCACTGTGGCGGCCTCGGTGTGCCTGAAGGACAGCCTGTGAATTGTCTCCGATGACGCATGTACCCAAGCTGGCCTCTCGAGTCTCCCTCTCATTCCCAACCATCTGAGTAGTGCTGCGGTACGGTCTTGCCCGGGAAGATAATTACTTGGGATGTGGCCTGCTTTTTCTCGGACTCACGCTGCGCTGGGATAACAACACCTCCCTCAGGAACCTGTATAGACTCACACGGCTGTGTGTGCCTTTGTCTCCCTTGTGGATAAGTTGCATGACTGCGGCAGATACTGATCCCCTGATTGTACTTCCACTGTGCTGCCAGGACGTACATACACACTAACTATACTGGGCTACGAGCGGACACATTGGGGGACGCTACTGTCGCTTCTACAACGCAGTGGGGAGCACCCCCTAGTCGCCGCACTACTCGCTTTACCATACACCCAACAAGTACCAGTAAGCGAAATGGGGCGACTTAAAGGGAAAACCCTGGACAATAATCCTGTTGCAGGGGGCCCTGCAGGTGACTCCGAAACTACCACCAGACCCCCATCACCGGGCTCCTCTTCCTCCAACTCCTCTGTGATCCTCCCTGATAAACTTGACCTGATCCTACAGGAAGTCAGAGACTCCCGTAAAGCAATAGAACAACAGATTGGAACCCTTACCACTGGCTTTACACTGCTCCGGGCGGACCATGCAAAACTTGCTGACATGGTCCATGCGCATGAGACGGCGCCGACCAGCATGGAACCTCAAATTACGGAACACACTAAACAGATAAAAGACCTACAACAGCAGGTCCACGGACTACAGGACAGGATCGAGGATGCGGAGGGCAGGAACCGCCGGAATAATATACGCGTCATAGGACTTCCAGAGCGAAGCGAAGGCCCCAAAGCTGCTGACTTCATGGAAGCCTGGTTTCGAGAACACGTAGCCCAGGAGGGCTTGTCGCCATACTTTTGTGTGGAGAGGGCCCACCGAATTCCTACTGGAGCGCCTCGAGCAGGGGCACCTCCGCGTCCCTTGATCATTAAAATACTGAACTATCGAGACCGTGATGTCCTATTGCAAAAAGCGAGAGAACGAACGCAGATCCAATTCGAAAACCATCGAATCTCACTCTACCCTGACTATACAGTAATGGTGCAACGCCAACGCTCTTCCTTTCAAGCAGTGAAGAAAAAACTAGGGGCAGCCCAGCTCAAATATGCATTACTGTTCCCGGCTCGGTTAAAAATGTTACATGACCAAAAAACCTACTTGTTTGACAGTCGGAATGATGCGGAGGAATGGTTGGAAGTGATGAACTTTGAATCGAGCCAAGGAGGGTCGTCAGGCTCTGTACGTCACAATCACACAGGAACTCAGGACCGTGGCCCTCGCCGTACCGCCAGGGGTATGCACGACTCCGCCGCCACTGGTCCTACCCATGAACAGATGATGACCAGCAGGACCGAGGCGCTGGCAATAGCTAATTCCTTCCACGACGACAACCTTAAGATTGTGTCCGACTCGTCAGAGGACAGCACCATTCAATCGGACTCTGAACATAGTATCACTCTGTTTCCCTCGGTGACACCTCAGACTGTCGATGACTTGGTGGATGAATAACAAGGCTTGCCTGATCACCTCACTTTGTTCATTGCTGCAACAGGGTTATATACGCACTATGGCGGAACTACCGAGCCTACATGTATCCTATCCTGAAATTCAACAGAGCACAGCCCGAATTTCTATAATTAATGTGTATGGAGGAATTTTTCTCCGTGTACTGAGTAACACTGTGGGTGGCACAGTGTTTGCATTGAGCACGCCAGAAGACATATTGAGTTTTTACAGTGGCAAACTTAACAGAGGTGCTGGCTGTTCTTTCTGAAACCACTGCCATCATTTTGTACATAATGTATCCTTTCCTACTCCCTACCTAGCACAAATTAACCAGAATTTGGTATAGAACGCTAGTTACATCATTTGTTGCAATATTAGTACATAGGGCCCAAACTGCCAGACAGTGTCTCCCTGTTCAGATTTGATGGTCTTATCAATATCATGTTCTAATGCAGTATGTGTGCCTAAAGCGACCTGTTATGTTAGATAAAAATGCTCATATGTACCCCCCCCCGGGTCCCGTTGAGCTACCGGAACCTCTGTAACTCTGTAAATGTGGAGAGGTGTGGTGCAGCGGCCAGGGCAGCTGACTTCGGTGCACAGGGGTCACGGTTCGATCCCCGGCGGCAGCTCAGCTCAGCACCATGTGACTCTGGGCAATAGCTCACTTAATTTCCACTACGGCCCCCAGCGCCTTGAGACCCGTAAGGGTGAGTAGCTGCGCTATATAAAAAACGGACTTACTCTGTAACTACACGAGTAGCATTATGAGCGGTGGCGGCGACCCCCCACGAAGCGAACGCACTGTTCTATGCTATTTGTATGTTTTTGTTATTTGTTTGGCCCAGCACAGTTCAATAGCTGAGCCGAGTGTTATCAGTTTGAAGGGGAAGGGATACTCCTGGCATGCGATAGTTACTAGGCTCCGAGTTAGGGGGAGCGCTGCGCATACTGTTGATCCATGCCTAACCACTCCACCACTTTAGGCTCATATAACTTGCTGACCTGGAATGTGCGGGGACTTGGCGCTGTACATAAACGACATAGAGTCCATGCCCACCTCCTTAGGCGTAAAGCGCAAATAGTTTTTATTCAAGAATCGCACCTTACTGATTTGGAGGCCTTGAAGGTTCGAAAGAAATGGAGGGGCCAAATTTTCTCAACCAACTACTCGGCTTTTGCGCGAGGGGCGGCCATATGGATTCGTCACAGTGTCCCATTTACAGAAATGGACTGACGCACGGACGAACAGGGCAGGTACATTTTGCTGAAGGGAACCCTCGATGGCCTTCCAGTGGTTTTGGGCAGCATTTATGCCCCGAACTGTGATCAGGACAAGTTTTTTAATCAACTAGTCATAGCCCTGACAGGGTGGGACACATATCCCTGGATATTAGGAGGGGACTGTAACACTGTCTTGGACGTGGACTTAGATAGGTCCCATCCCCCGCTGCATGGCGCTGGCGCCCACAAACAAGCTGATGCCCTGAAAACCTGGACGAATGGTTGGGGACTGAGAGATGTTTGGCGAATGCTACACCCTACACATAGGGAATACTCCTTCTATTCTCCAGTACACCACCTTCATACTAGGATAGATAGGTTTCTGTGTTCCCCTAACATTGCCACCCAAATACAACACTCCACATACCTGGCCAAGACCTTTTCGGACCACTGCCCTTTAGAGATCATACTTACATGGGGCAGAGTGCCTACCCCGGTCCCCACTTGGAAGCTGTGGCCCCAACAACTGGAGGATGCCCCCTTTCGTACCACGCTATCTGCAACTATCACAAATTATTTTTCTGAGAACTGGAACACAGCTTCCTCCAATCTTATCGAATGGGACGCACTCAAGGTGGTCGTGAGGGGCGCAGCAATTGGGTCGACAGTGGGGGCTCGGCAGGAGGTCCATAGAAACCTTATCCATATAGAAAACCTAATGACTGAGTTAGAACACGCTGCAGCAAGGGATCCAGGCAAGCAGGCCCCCCTACGGGACGCACACATTCAGCATGCTGAGATCCTTGAAACTCTCTGGGTCATTGACTACAGGGCTTTTACACAATTGAAACATACCGAGGCTGATAAGACTGGATCGCTGTTGGCCCGGATATCGCGGGACAGCCCAACACCTCCCGTCATCACCCAGGTTAATGTACCTAACAAGGGCATAGTCCACACTCAACTAGAGATAAACTACGCCTTTTGTAATTATTTCAGAAATCTGTATAACGAACCTACACACATTGACAACACTTTAGTGGATGATTTTTTCAACGGCTTCACATACCCATGTCTTAAAGCAGACACACAAAAGGAGCTTTCGGGCCCAGTTACTAGACATGAGATACGGGCCGCTATCAAGGGTCTGAAGCGCAACAAGGCCCCGGGCCTCGATGGCCTGCCCATAGAATTCTTTGAAACTTACTCAGACGTTCTTGTTCCAAAGTTAGAAGAGCTATACAAGGCAGCCTTGGAGTCCGGTCACCTACCCCATTCCACCATGCCAGCCTTAGTCATTTCACTCCCCAAACCGGGACGAGACGGCATGTTCGCAGCCCTACGACGCTTCGGGCTTCCGCCAGAATATCTTCAATGGGTGCGTGTGCTGTATACTGGCCCCACTGCAAGAGCTCGTACCGGAAGTCATATTTCATGAGAATATACTATACACAGAGGCACACGACAGGGATGTCCCCTTTCCCCTCTGTTATTTGTCCTTGCCCTAGAGCCATTAGCGATAGCATTGAGGCAAACTGCTGAGCACCTGGGGATACCAATAGACGGCATCACACACTTAATCTCAATCTATGCCGATGATATAATCATCTACCTACGTGACCTCTCTGCTAGGGCAGAGCCCCTCCCCACAATTTTTTCCACCTTTGAACGTATCTCTGGTCTGGCTATTAACGAAGGGAAATCAAACGCTTTCTACCTACATGACGGACCTCACCCAAACACGCTCCACTTCGGTAATTATAAACTGCCAGTAGCACATCATACATTTAAGTACTTAGGAATCCAGATATACAGAACACAGGCGGACCAACTTGATGGTAATCTGTCTAAGGCAATTACTGGAATATGCTCCAGTATATCCTTTTGGACATCCTTGCCACTGTCGGTGATGGAGCGGGTTGCCATTTCTAAGATGGTGGTGCTCCCCCGTCTCCTGTATTTCTTTGTGAATTTACCTCTAGTGGTTCCTCAGTCTACCTTTCACACACTCGATACAATTCTGCTAGAGCTTATTTGGGGGACAGGTCGGCGTAGGATGAACCTCAAAAAACTGCAGTTAGAACCTCATAAGTGCGGATTGGGGGTACCTGACTTTAGGGCCTATTATTATGCTTGCCAGCTTCAATGGTTGTCTTATTGGACAGCAGGCAGGAACCTGCAGGAAATAGGGTATGAGACCCGGGACTTAGAGCGAGGAGCCCTACACACCCTGCTACTACCGAAAGTAAAGATCCCCCCCGTTGTGCCTCCACTTCTTAAAACAGCACTCCACTGCTGGAAGAAGGCCCTACTTTACACCCCAGCTGCGATTCCATACGCTGGTAATATCCCACTCTTGGGAATACCAACCGCTGGTGGCAGGCTCACGAAGGCCCGGCTAAATGTCTGGGCGGACGCTGGCGTAGAGGAGGTTGGGTCGCTGTTTGGCGAGGGAACCCTCCTTGATCATGACGCCTTTGTACAGGCCACTGGTGTACTGGATCGACTTTATTTAACTCATGCAGCAGTTTCTCACTACGTTAGGACGACATGGGCACCTCAACGCACTGAACCTCCGCAACACGAGCTGGTACGATCTCTCTATTATATGGGGGAGGGCAGCCATCTTATTAAATGGTTATACGTTGGTATTCGGACGCAAGCCTCCATTCCACTCACTGACCTTAGAACGAAATGGTCAGGGACAACTGAAGCTGCACTGACTGATAAAGCATGGGCGAGTATTCTAGAACACCCCAAGCGTGTATCCCGCAATGCCAGATTGAAATTCATACAATGCATGGTGTTACACATACTATTTAACCCCAAAAAGAATTCTTCGCATGTTCCCAGACGCCCAACATCACTGCCCACGCTGCAGGTACGAGGAAGCAGGCTTTACTCACATGGTATGGGCTTGCTCTCATCTTCGCGATTACTGGGGGGGGGGGTCCGAACTGCACTTGGGAAGATTACACATTTACAACTCAAGGACAACATACTGGAGTGTTTGCTGGGCCTCCGCAAGCGCACAAGTGCTTTGAAAGTTCCACTGCGTTTCCTTGACCTTGCCCTCATATTGGCCATACGAGCGATCACCATGAGATGGAAATCCCCTAGATGCCCTACTTTATCTGCGTGGCAGGAAGAGGTGGTATGATGGTGCGGTGCCGAAAGCGCGGCAATTAGACACGAAGAGGCCCGCGGGCTGCGTAAACACCCCATTTCTATGGAATGGGATCTCATGCTGGAAGCTTTCAAAGCGCTAGAGCTTCACCCTCCACATATCACTCCTACCCCATAATGTTTCCAGTGGTATGCGGTCCACGGTTTAACGGGATGTTAAGGGTCCTACTCTCACTTCAGCTGCACCCCAGTAGTACCTCGCAGCAAGTAGTATACACACATACACAAGGTCGAATGGCACATAGGAACCGACAGGCCAGGAGGGAGGGTGGTGAGTGGGGGGATGTATGTTAATGGGGTTGTATTGGTATATATTGCACATTGAACTGTATGGTATTTTATATCTTGTATATGCACCCATTTTTTTTTCCATAGCCATGAGACTACCGTTTCTTAGTCTGGCATATGCAAGTAGTTTTTAATCTACATGAAGGAAATATGTTTACGATAGAGAAAAAAAAACCCAGAAAATGCCATGTTGTACTTGCCATGTCAACTTGAACTCACTTTGTGGTGCTCAATAAACAATAAAGTTTGTTATAAAAAAAAAAACAGGTCGTCCGCATATAGAGAGACCGCATGTATGCCGTCCCCCAATGGGATTCCCCAGTCACCCTGCGTGGTACGGAGCGCCTCAGCCAGTGGCTCAATGGCAAGCGCAAATAACAGTGAGGAGAGTGGGCAGCCCTGTCTTGTGCCGCGTTCTATGGGGACCGGTGCTGATATATATGGGCCTGCTTTACCCTGGCCGTGGGCTGCGTATAAAGCAATTTAACGAGGCCCAGGAAGCAGGGGCGTAGGAGACACTAAAATTCTGGGGGGGACAGGGACAACCTTGTGGACTTTCCAGTGACCCTATACAAATCACCGCCCATTAAACAAATACAATCACATAATTTTGAAGTGAAATATTGAGAAAAGCAGGCATGTAGTCACAGTTTGCATGTATGCTTTATTGTTAATTACATTCACATAGTAATCAGACCAAATGTTAAAAAAACATGTATATGAATCTTGCATCTTCATGCACCAAGCAAACAAAGGTCCCTGACTTCGGGTGAGGGCGTCGTATTTGCAAGTGCATTATGGTTTGAAAAGTACCTGCTGCTGCATTCCTGGTCTCCAGCAATTTTCAGGCAACAATAAAAATGTGAAGATAACTTCGGTGATTACACTTTCTTTATTGAGAGAGGTCAGAGGTTTGTATAGTGGAAGTTTTGACTCATGGTAAGGTAGACACAGTGTGTTAATATGTCTGCTGCAAAGAACGTGTACCACGCAGATCACAAAATGCATATAATGTAAATAGGTCAGTGAGTTACTGCTTTTGTCTGAGAGATTCTTTTGCTATTTGCAGTTTATAAGTTAAAATCCTAACATTGAACAGTGAGCTATTAACCGTCATCAAAGAGCTACATGAAAACTGCAAGGTATAGATTAGAACGTTATGATTTTTCCCCAGTCTTTCATTATCCTAGTGTTGGAAAATGGGTTAATTAGGATGGAAATCAATTCTGATTATTAAAGAGAACCCCCCAACCATGGTGTTATGTTTTAAATTCTGAGTTTGTGCTTCTCTAGTGTTACAAAGCCATCCTGTGCCCTGGGCACTCCCCAACTTTTTGCTGACTGGTACTGGTGGTACCTGACTCTGGCTGACCCTGGGCTCTGCCTAACCAGGCCCAGGGCCAGTGCTATTCTGAAAGAGACACTTAAAAATACAGTGAAAACACCTACATACACTAGGGTGCACTATGGGTTAGGGTACCCCTATGATTGGCATGACCTCTCCTATAAGGCCCTAGTACAAAATAGGGCAGGGGGATTAGAACTACCTTTAAGTCCCTAGTATATAATAGGGCATGGCAGTTTAGAGGCCAGCAGCCCTTCCTGTGCTTACATGTGTGCACTGCTAAAGCCTAAGGTCAGTTTAAAAGCAGGCCTGTGTTGCAGGACTGCTTTTAAAATGCAAATGATGCCCAAACTTGACTTTTGGGTTTGGGGCACTTACAAATTGATAAACTACAATGTTGGGACATATTAGGTATCCCAGGGTTTCCCCTAGGTGTCCCAGGAGTGGGGGGGGGTCAGGTATCTACAAGGAGGACCCTTATAAAATGAGTTTTATATGCCCTGGGTTTAGTGAAATTGCACATTTCACTGCCTACATGGTAGTAAAGTGCTTCCCAAAACCGGCTTTTGTGCTAGGAGTACTGTGAAGTGAGGATCTGCAATATTTTGATATAATCAGAACCCCTAAAGTCTTTCCTAGGTATTCCAGGGGTGGGGGGGGGCTGTAGGTATAAGCAGGGTCCTTATATAGGCCCTGGTATTGGAGAAATTGGCCAGTTCATTTTTCCATTGCAGATCCCCAGCCCATAGGTTAACATTGCAAGAGGTTATTAATTAATAACTGGAGAGAGGAAAGCCATAAAACTAGGATTAAAGGACTCAGAAGAATGTTAATGATAAATGCAACAATGTGGTATTGTTGAATTTATTCTAAAATGTACAGACAAGAAGTTATAAGACTTTCTTGTCTGTAAGCCACAATTCCGCCCTCTAGTGCTCTGCCTTGATTGGTCAGAGGTAAGTGGATTAGCCTGGCTGCTTTGAAGAGGTAATAAATGACCCCTGGTGTTAGGAAGCCTTTCGGGGGGAGAGGTTGCTGAGCATGGGAATGCCAGAGCCAGGGGGAGGGGTAGTAAATAATGCTCTTCAACGGAAGGAGGAGACAAGCTGGATAAATCACTTTCATTTACACCTCTTTCCCCTGCCCCACAGCCGGATGGGGGGATTAAGGAGGAATTCCCAGATATAAGGGGAGTGGACCTATGTAGATGAAGCCATCCTGTAGGCTGGTTTAGTTAGTTCTGCTCCCTCTGCTGGAAAATGTAGATTTTCCCCAACCTCGATGGTCAGAAAATCTGGATTTTATTAAAGACCTGGAGGCTAATATTATTGCAATCTTCTTTATTTAGCTAACCACAGCCACTTTAAAGAACTTAGAATGTTGTAAAACAAAAATTCCAACCCAATAAAAGGTCAGAACATACATAACTCTTCCTTCTTTTTTTGGCTGCTGCAGTCAAGATAAGTATTCTCTCTGCTGTGCTTACTATTATTATATTGTTACCTATACTTAGTAGTGTATCTTATTTTTTCTCACCCCTTTTATGCTTATCTAATGTACTATTCATGCTCTCTACCTTATAATATTCGTGTTTTTTGCTTATTTCATGTATTATTCATGTCTTCTACCTTATAATACGCTTAGGGCTTCATGTACTGAGTAATGCCTATTACCTTGTATCGATTTGCTTACTTATTTTCTCTTCAAATTGCCCTGATGTTGATTCGCAATCAGCCATGATGAATTTTGGAGAAATTGTGCTCTCTGTGAGAAAATAATGCCACACTTTAGAGGATGTGGTCACACCCTGGAGCGTTGCCCTGCACCTCATTGGACAGGAGTGACCTCCTTCTCGACCCAGAGAACTTGGAATAAGTATCTGAGAGGGACAGAGCCTCTCAGATGATGCTGCTTCAAACTTGGGAGAAGAAGGGTCCCTGCTGAGGAGTTTGATTTGCACCAACCAGGCCCTGGACTCTGAAGATTGTGCCTGTTGCACAATCTGGAATTACAGTCATGTGGACTACCTTGCTTCAAAAGGACTAAAGAGTGGACTCCCTGCAAGCTGAAGGTTAACAGAGCTCACCTGGACCACCACCACCAAGAATCCCCAGCCTGTAGAACTACCAGTGAATTTGTAAGGGTTTTGTCCAAGTGGATTGTGGGAACTGAAGTCCCTTTTAAGGACCATCTTGGAGATTCCAGACCCTTGGAGTAAGTTTTGGACACTTTGATACCCTTTGGAAAACTTCAGGAAGAAGTTCCAGAGGTTTGGAGAAGTTTGGAGCAACTTTGGAAAAAAGCTCCATAAGTTGACCGACTCGCCCTGGCCAGCCAAGCCGGCAACCCTCAACCATGAGTTGGCCTGCCGTCCAGGTTCCTCCCACTGAAAAGCTCTAGGGGTCCCACTTCCAGAGTTTGATCGGGCGTAGGCGGAAACCTAAGCCGGCGAACCCTCACCGAATCTGGCCTAGTGAGGAGCATCGAGGGACTACGCAAGAAAAAGCTCTGTAAAAGTTTCTAATTCCGAATGTAGAAAAGGTGACCGGGACCAACCACGAGAGCCAAGCCACCCACCATCAACTGTGTGCCAGCCTGGAGCCCTGGCTGGTCCCGCTGGAAAGCTCCGGAGGTTGGACTTCCATAAGTTTGACCGGGAGCTCGTCGCAAGGCAAGCCGGCGAACCCTCACCAAATCAGGGCTGGCTGAGAGCTTCGAGGGACCCCGGGAAGAAAAGCTCCAGAAAAGTTTCTAAGTCAGAAGGTAAAAACTTTGACCGAGACCTACCGCAAGGAGTAGCCCCGCAGGGCTTCATCGCGGTCGGCCTGAAACTTTGACTTTGAGCAGGTCTAGCGTGACCAGATGTACCAATAGGCGCTATACGTTTCTATGTGCTATATAGTGCTAAATCTTTAAAAAGTCATATCCCTGGTTCTCTACATTGGATTTTTTTCATTTTAAAGAGAAAAACATTTCCTATTTTTATAAATTGGTGTTGGAATTTTATTGTGTGTTGTGTCTTAATTATTTACTGAATTGGTGTTTTTAAATGCTTTACATACCTGTCTTTGAAGTTAAGCCGGCCTGCTCACAGCCAAGCTACCAAGGGTTGAGCATGGGAATAATTTTCTAAGACCGGTACTGAGCCATATATTGAGGTAGTGGCCTTATTGCCGGGGACAGATATACATTTGCCCCTACTAATAACCCACTTTCCAACATCCAGACCAAGCACTCTTAAACAATATTGTCTACAAGTATGGATGACATGTGACTCCTACACCCTGTAGTTTTATGTAACATATCCTATACACAGATTTATACACCTATGATTGACTGCCTCTGTGTAGTGTGAGTGATGTAACGTGCTGACACCCTGCACTGGTATGAGTGGCGCTATATAACTAATTAAATGCATCTGAGAGAGTGGTTATGGAGACTTGAGCGGCACTATTAAAGGGTGGTAGTGAGGGAATCTGTGGCGGAGCTGGGTTGTTGAATACCAAGGCTGTCTATTTGATTTCAGCTCCTGCCTCCTTCATCCACCAACATACTCTCCCTCCACATTATCTCACTCTTCCAGGTTCTTTCTCTTCTTTGCTTCTCCCTTTTCTCTGTTTTCCATATTTCCCTTCCTCCTTCTGCCCACACCCCTTGATGCCTTTCTCTCTTGTTCGGTTTTACAGTCTGATGGTTTAAAAAATGTACCAGTCTCTAACAATGAATGCAGTTGGGCCTCACCTGCAGACACCAGCTTAAATTAAGCATCATTAGCTTGCAGCCCACAAAGGAAATGCCAGAGTGGCTAGTCTGGCCCTTTCTGCATTGCATATCCTGCCTGAAGAGCAGATACACCCTTTTCTCTCCTTTCTGCGAGACACAAGGACCCCAGCCTTCTCCCTTTCCCATTAACGTAGCACAGAAACATTACATATGACCAAAAATAAGGGACACATGGTCAACCACATCTCAAAGTCCCTGCCCCCTTTCTACCCAAAACAGTCTCCCAAGTTAACTGTTCTTACTCAGCACAACTGACTGGCGTAAATCTGAGTCCATTTTAATGTATCTTTTCCAATCCTTGTTACTTCTGCTGGGGTACTTACATTACTATTTCCATCAGAGTGAATGCTGCTTCAGAGCATCACCAGCTACCAGTCTCTTGTCTGTAATTGTCGGAGGGTTCCACTACTAAAGAATGCTTGCCAACTGCACTGTGTACAGCTTCTGCTATTTCTCATTCATGCCTCCCCCCACGTACCCTCAAACGGTATGTAAGAATATAGAGCCTCCACAGGCAGGACTTGTTGCTTGAACCCCGTGCCATCATATTCACATTCAGCCGCGGCGCATGCAGGTAAGAGCGGTGGGGCCGGGTTGGGGGGGGGGGGAGGATTTGACAGACGTCCACGAGGGAAAATTAAGAAATAATTCATTTTCCCTCTCTGTGTCTGTCGAAATCTCCCCCTCCTACCCGGCCCCTCTGCTCTTACCTGTACGGGCAGCAGCTGTTCTCATTAGCTGTATTTGTAAAGTGCACACGTAGTTGAAAGGCAATGGAGTGCTTTACATGGTCAAAGGCAGAGATCCAACCAGAAAGTGATTCTGGGTGGGAGGTCTTGGGTTCTGCGATGGGAGGTGGACTCGTTACTGTGTTGTGATGTAGTGTTCTTTAAAGACATGCATCTTCAGCTCCTTCCTAACTTGGAGCATCCTTGGGGTGGTCCTAATGGATACAGGGATGTAATTACAGATCCTGAGTGTGTGGATGGGCTAGGCCTGTTTCCTCGTTGTTTTATTGGTTCTTGAACGTCTGTGTCCCCCTGAATGAGGGTGTCTGAATATGTCCCTGACTGGCCCGTTGATAATTTTGCATTGTTTGTTAGATATGGCCTGAATGACTAGGCCTAATAGTGCAGTTGAGGCCTCACCAGTGATGTGTACAGAACTTACAACTGTCTGCTGAGTTTGCACCCCGATATCCAATCCAGAAGTATTCATACTGGCCCCACATTGTTGGCAAGTGAATTCCACAGATTGCATTCTTTGAGAGCCATCATCCCTCTGTTATCCTGGACCCAGATTCATACCTAGAGCTGTTAAGCTCATAGCTGTCAATTGGCCACATGTCAAATGTAGGCCCTTCAGGTCATTCTGGATTTAGGTCCCACTGTACTTTGCATGCCTGGATTTCAAAGTCCATGCCTATAGTAGAAAATGTAAAACTACAAGTACCAGTATGCAAAGGGCTGCTGGCTAAAGAGCCACGACTGGCTGATGACCTCATCTGTGATTCTTGTCCACTTGGAGCTTTAAAATTTAAAGTTACTCTGCTGAAAATCTAATTTGTACAGTATTCAAACGCATAGTTTCTTAATGAAAGCCCACTTAAGTGTCCCTAATTCAAGAAGACCCACAGCTGTCACAGACAAACACAAAGAGACCGCATAGAGGGCATGTGGTGCTAAAGCACTTGGCACATGTTTTATTGAGTATTTCAAGAACATGCCCTAGCAGGCCTGGAAATTCTAAAGGTAGATGGGGCGCCAACTGGCGCAGTGGGGTCATAAAGGCTACTCACAATTCGATTGTTGGTGCAATACTGTGAGTAAAGCTCTTGCACTTTTTATGAATCACAAACACAAGCACAACAGGCCTAAGTGGGAAAATTAAGTTTTAAATTGGTAACATTGTCAGGCCATTAATGGTACAGACTCGATAATGGGGCAACTTGGTTTACACTTTGTGTGCCTGCAAAAAGGGCCCTCATATTTCTATCCGTGTTCAGAGTGGTACTGCCTGAATAAGTGTGGCTTACCTTTAATGTTACCAGAGGACTCCATTATATCATCGGAGACACAGTGGTCAAGTCATGGGCATTCCCTTTTCCTGACATTGCTCTCAGTGTATGAATCCACTTGGTTAAGCTGATGTAATGCAAGACTATCTATCCCAGAATGCATTATTGTGTTTAAGGAAAGTCGGGGACGGCAAAATAGCGTTTTTCCTGATTCAGTGTCATCTGGTACCTTTACTAGGCTTCTTAGTGAAGTGGGAAGGCACAGGGAAAGTGCCATATGCAGTCTGTGATTCCTAATTTCAAGCCCCAGCTCCCACATGAGCCAACTGTGATTTGCGACGCTGCACTTAACCCCACAGTCAGGCTCCGATAATACTTCAGTTCGAAAGGGCTCGACATTCAAAACACAATAGGCAGGAAGCAGTGGTCGAAGTGGAGAAAAAAAAAGTAGGAGTACTGTGGGCGGAGAATCAGAGGGCTAGAATAACCTGAGATTTGGGTCTGTGGGCGGAGTCAGATGTGTGGCCAGAAAGAGCAAAACTTCCCTATTTTTAGTATTTATTTGGCATTTCACTGACCAGTTAATTCAACCAATAGATACACATGCTTATTTAAGGTTTAGTATGAGTTATTGACATTAAAATACATTCACAAAGAGGGATATGTTTTCAATCACAGAATGTGCCTAATACGCTTAAAAGTGGAATCACAAGCAATTTGTCTCCGAGCCATGCAGTTTCTGTCATCAGCACTTCTACTCACTAAGTGCAGTTCAAACATGAATGGTAAAATATCCTAGTTTAAAAAATGTTTTCCACTTAATTATGGCTGTACCATATTTGCCACATAATACATCATCTGCTGCATAATCTAACGATTTCACCCAAAACAATTTTGTAGCACAAACGGATCAAAAATTACTAAAAGAAATGTGACTTATGTTGCTGTGAAGTGTAGGGTCCTTTGCAAAGGTTGACTGGTCACCTTTCTCACTGCTGCATTTGTATGTTACACAGGTACTAATGAGGCAAAAGCTTTGCAGAGGCTGTTAGTATGTATAAATATGTCAAAATAATAAAGTATCATAAAATGTACCGCATTACGCTGCAGCCTTTTTTTTGCTGCATAATTTAGTCAACACTGTGACATAATTTTGGCCTCCATTGCTGCATAACTCCAGTGGCCCTAAAGCAGGCTGCACATGTTAAAAGTGTTTGTGCACGAAGCAGAGACCATGAAGTTTGCGAACTTAGGGGCTGATTACGATGGCAGGCTCGCCTACAAAGCGGTGGCCCCACAATAGGCATTACAATGCGACCACCACTACGGCGTTCGCAATGCCTATCTTTTACATTGCGGCAGGTGCTGCTGGCTGCATCACCCGCCGCAATATAAAAAAGGGACATGTTACATATATCACTGCACTACGTGGCAGTGCCACATGGTGCAGTGATATGTAGGGGGGCACCATAGGTGCCCCCCAGGTCCCATGTCTGGGGGTCGGGGGTAAAATGGCCTGCTACGAGTCCCCAATGTCCCTTTCCGCCAGCTTTTCTATGGCGGGTGAACCGCCATGGATAGGCTGGCGGGTAAGGGACATCGTAATCCCTATTGCGGTGCCTGGTAGGCACCACCAGCATTGTAGGAATTACGAGCCCATCCTCCGCACAGGCGGGCTCAAGGAGCCCGTCGGGTGCGTGGCGATCGGTCTTTCCGACTGCCAGGGAACCGCCTGCCATTGTAATATGGCGGGCGGTGATGCAGTCACCGATGGCGGTGGGACCGTCACCGACGGGGTGATGTGGCGGTCCCACAGCCATTATAATCACCCCCTTAGTTTGGTGTGCATGCAAATCCTACATTGCCAACCCCTGGTAAGTTACACTACTAGTGCTGAAAAAGGCCAATGGAGGAACCAATGGGTGAGGTGGACTGGCCTCAAGGGTCTTGTGACCTCAGTGACAGAGTCACTTGCGCTCTAGGGTGTGCTTCTTTGTATGCCTGCCCGCAAGACTGGAGGTGAACTGCATGGATTGTGGTGGACAGGCCTTCAAGGTCAACTCGCACTTGCCACCGTTGGGGTCCACCTGCTGGTGCTAAGACACCAGGGCTTCTAAGGTCTATCGGGCCTTCTAAGGCGTAGCATCGGAATGTGCTCTGTCAGGAGAGTGGTCTGGTGAACTGGTCATGAAGGCTGAACATGGTCCTCCAGTTCCAAATTCGGCAGCTCTGGCCAGAGTGCTGGATCCTCTCCCACACTGAACACCATATTATTATTATTAAATTTATATGGCGCACAGCTACCCGGAGGTTTCCCGGTCTGCCCCACTGGGAGAAACTCGCACTGCCTTCAGCTACCACCCAATTGTGCTGCGACTCAATTCAAATTATGCACTAGACAAGAGTAAAAGGCTGCCTGAAAAAAGTAATAACACCCTGAAAAAAGCAAACACTCATAGGGAATGCAAGGATAAGCAAAGCATGTGAAATGTAAGCAGGAACAACATGGTTACCTTAACGGTTTTAAACTCACTATTCAGAAATTAGTAAGTGATTTTGCCTGAAAAGTTCAGGACATGACTAAAGGACCAGGAAGGGACCCGTTTCAATGTCCATTGCTTATATCCTTACAAAATGTAAGCAGTTTGGTTTAAAAAAGACCACATCCCTAAACACATTTTATAAGCTAAAATAATTAAAACAGTTGAAAACGATAATATTAAACGTTTTCCACTCCACCCATCAACCAGGTATTGCAGTCCCTTTAGGAATGGTGCACTTCCCCACCCTGGGAAAACAATGTTGTTCAAAGAAAGAAGATAAAAAGAAAGTAGCGCTTCACTGGCAAACTCTGTAAAGAGGCGCTAATGTGCATGGGTGTAAATAACAATCTGGCCTGTCTGCTGACCACTCTGTATTGCTTTATTTAGTTATTTAATTATTTTTCGTATTTTGATACTTTTTTCTCTCTGTCCTGAGGTTGTACTTTGGAATAGAAAACGGTAAGAAAATGAGGACATTTCCAGCCAAAGTGTTCTGCTCTTTTTTAGATCCATTTCACAGGGGAACAAATAAAGAAAAGGAGAGGCAAGAGAGAGTGCGTAAGAGATGTCTCTTGAAATCAGCACTTAAGGAGGAGCGAGACAGAGACAGAAAGAGATGGAGGAATAAAGAGCGAGAGAGGGGAGGAGGGCAGCTGCCAGAGGCAGAGCAGGAGAAGCGGACACTGTCCTTGCCTTCTCTGGGCATGAAGGAAAAGAGACAGAGTTTTTTTCTCTTCTCTGCCCGTCCCAGAACGGCCGAGCCTTACTGCAGCATAACAAAGGGCAGAGGGCGGGTGGCCTCTTTGACTGCAGGCAGGTCACAGGTCAAGTGCAAGGCCATTAGGTTGCGCTTTTGCGCGCTAATGGCCCTGCGAATAACAGAAGGGAGAGGGGAAATTCTTTTGTCCCCTCGTCCCCCCCACCTTTGTCCCCCGTGTCCCCCCCACTCCAAAATCTGGGGGGGGATATATCCCCCGCGTCCCCCACACTTCCTACGCCCATGCCAGGAAGACCTCCCCCAAACCATACCTGTGCAGTGCAGCAAATAGGAACTCCCACTCTAAGGTGTCAAACGCCTTCTCCAGATCTAGCACTAGGCATCCGGCATGCGCCCAGTTATCCCCAGCGCAGCACGCCACCCGGAAGAAGCGTCGCAAGTTTAACGATGTGCTGCGAGCGGGCACAAAGCCATTTTGGTCCGCATGCACTAGCTGCGGCACCAAAGGGGCTAATCTGTTCGCTAGTATTTTGGCCAGTACTTTATAGTCGGTGTTAAGTAACGCCAAAGGGCGGTAAGATCCAATCAGCTCCACATCTCTGTGAGGCATGGGCAAGGACACCAGCAGGGACTCACGGAGCGTGTCCGGGAGCACGCCCACTTCCTGTGCGTTGTTCTATACTGCGGGAAGATGCGGCGCTAGGAGTTGTTGATAAGCCTTATAGTATTCTGCCGGGTATCTGTCTGGGCCTGGCGCTCTATCTGTAGCTAGGGAGCTTATAGCACTGTGAACTTCCAGCAGTGTAAGTGGTTCGCTCAGTTCACTTCTCTGGTCTGCTGTGACCTGACGCAGAGGCAAAGGAGCAAGAAAGGTTTCTATGTCCGCTAGCGTTGCGCGGCTCACCGATTGATACACTCTGGTATAATGCGCAGTGAACGCACCATGAATTTCATGCTGTGTGGTGAGCAATGCTCCCGTCGCTGAGCGCAGCCATAGTATAGGTGTCTGCGCATACTCCTGCCGGATCATGCGCGCTAATAGTCTGCCCGCTCTATCAGCCGCTGCGTGAGTGCGTGCAGGGTGTGACGCGTAATTCAAACAACGAAAATGCTCCATCACCTCAGCATGTTGAGCCCGCTGCACATCAATGTCGGGCTGTGTATCAGTGCCCTGCGCTAATTCAGCCTCAAGTCGGGTGAATGAGGCTTCAATTTGCTTCACCTCTTCATCTAGCTGTTTCCGAATGTTCCAACTCAACCCCATACAACACCCCCTGACCACCACCTTGCACGCGTCCCATAGAGTGCCCTCATCTGCGACTGACCCCGTGTTGTGTTCGAAGTATGTGTCTATTGCTGTATGTACAGCTTCTCTAAACGGCGTGTCCTCCAGTGCCATAGGCTGGAGTCTCCACAGATGAGCGGTTGGTCCCCCATCCTCACCTGCCAGTGTCATCACGTGCAGGCTATGGTCAGAATGCGTTTTGCCGTGGTAGTCCGCAGTGAGGCACCTCGCCAACAATGGCGCGCTTGCAACAAAGCGATCAGTCCGTACATGCAACCCGTGTGGGTGTGAGTAGTGCGAATACCTCCGTGCCCGTGGATGAAGAGCCCTCCATACATCTAATAAATCCCACCTTCGTAGCCACTCCCCTAGATTCCTAGCGTTGGCTGACGCAGCCGTCTGCGGTAGTGGCGGGAATGACCTGTCCAATGTCGTATCTAAGACCGTATTAAAGTCACTGCCCAGTAACCAGGAAATGTGACACCAGCGTGAGAGTAGATCCGTCAGTGTCTGCCAAAAAGCCCCCTGGTCTGTGTTTGGAGCGTATATAGACCCCAACACCAAATGTATCCCATTTAGGCGGCCTTTGACAAGTACGTATCTACCATAGGGATCTATAACGGTCTCCTCTGACTCAAACTGGGTACCAGGCCGTACCCAAATCAGGGCTCCCCTGGCGTAGGCCGAGTAGCCTGTGGCTAGCATTTGACCCCTCCACCTCTGTTTCAACCTACTGATTTCTGGCTGTGAGATGTGCGTTTCCTGCAGGAGCGCCATGTGAGTGGCATGCCGCTTAAGATACGCGTACGCTCCATATCTGCGGGCTGGTGTGTGGAGCCCCCTAACATTCCAAGTGACTACGTTTGTGGAAGGCATAGGGTATGTTGAAAGAGTGACGTGTTTCGCAGGCTGCCATCAGTGCTAAGGACATAGCGGTGAAATGGGGTATCTCTAGTAATTACAAAGAATAGCTGCAATGTCCAGGCGGGTAGGAGTTTAGTAACTCGAACAGGGAATGCGGGGGAACCCTCAACCGGTTCAACTGGGGTAGAACACAGAAATAACATGTGTCCGCCCAAACTGTCAAAAATGCCATGAGGCAAATCACGGCAACACGCGCCGCTATAGTCCTACTAAGAGGTGGGGTGGGCTAAGCTGGCAAAGAATGGGGTGTATGACACTGGATCCGCCTTACGCACGTGAATGTGTGCGCTGTGCAGCATTGCATAGCATGTGTCTGTGATCGACAGTCTGGTGTGCACCCCCATCTATAGAGGTCCACCCAACCTTCGTATACCGTGCAGTGTAATAGGGCAACTCAGGCACGAGTCGTGCGTGTAGCGCAAATGACCCATAGTCATGTGGTTATACAATTCAATACTTGCGTGGCCACGAGTTGCGCTGCGCTGTTACATTAAATCGTCAGCAGTTCGGGGGCGTTACAACTGGAAGTGTCTGAGAGTCCTCGGGAGTCGGCCATGTAGCCTGCGTGCTGTCTTCACTCAGCGACTGTTCAGAAGAGGCATCAGCGTCTCTGCTGCTCCGCCGGTCTCTCAGATCCACCACCGCCTGCAGTGCATTTCTCCTCTCCCAAAGTAGCTGCTCGCGATCCGGAGCGGCCGCCGACTGTACCAGGGATTCCGCTGCTCGTGACCTACGCCTGGTTCGACAGCCTCTCTGAGTTCCCATCCGCGGGCCTGCGCTGCCCTGCCTTTGGCTCTGTGAAGTGTGGTGTCCTTTAGATTCAAGCCATTCCCATGCGTCCTCAGCCGTGTTGAAGAATTGCGGGCATCCATCTGCAACCACCCACAGCCGAGCCGGGAATATGAGGGAGTATTTCAAATTTAAGTCACGCATTCGTCGCTTGACGGTTAGAAAGGTACTCCGCTGCCGCTGCACACCAAGGGCGTAGTCTGGGAAAAAGAAGACCTGCGAGTTGCCCACTTTGATAGCTTCCTTTTTTCTGGCTTCCCGGAGCACTGTGTCTCTGTCTTTAAAGTTCATGAGGCGAACCAGGAAAGGTCTTGGCCCAGCGCCTGGCATAGGGCGGCCCGACGACACCCTATGCGCCCTTTCCACCACGAAGAAAGGAGAGAGCACTCCCTCAGGCATCAGGGATTTCAGCCAGGCTTCGGCCTGCGCCACTGCGTCTCCGCCTTCTGTGCCCTCCGGTAGACCCTCCACCGCACGTTGTTCCGGTGCGATCGGCCTTCTGCGTCATCCATTCTGCGTTCCAGGGAGCGGAATCTGGCGTGAGGGCGCGTACTTCCGCGGACACCTCCGTGAATGCCGGGGCCACCTCTCTCATCTCCTTCTCCAATTCGTGGACCCTTCCAGTCAGCTTCCTGTGGTCCGCATGCAGGAGCGTGAAATCCGATGTTACCTTGTCAATGCGGCCTTCAAGGGATGTACAAGTTTGCGTCAACGCTTCTCCGATCTGCGTCACCGCCTGAAGCACAGAGTCTATCTTTGATTCCAGACTGGTGGCTCTGGAGGCGCCCGACGATTCAGATTCCTGATCTGATTGAGTTGGGCCTGTCGTTGAGCGCGCGGGCGCTGCACCTGTTCCTGTGCGCTGCCTGCCCATCTCACTGAGAATGCAATGTCCCTTGCACGGGGAGTGAGCCAATTTCCTGTGGCCCCTTGCACCTGGCCTCACTGTAGAAGAAGTTCACCTGCGTGACCCGGTGGGTAGTCGCGTATCCAACGTTGTCCCACTTGTCTACGTAGTCACTCCAGCCCTATCCGCGGGTCAGGCCCGCACGCCCACTCCGTCAGCCCAATTCGAGGGTGCTATCCGGGGCTTCCAGGCTGCGCCTCAGCTCGCGGTCCAGTGCACTCACAGGGAAGTGTGCCTTCAACGCCACTTACAGCATGCCTACAGGCGGTCCCTGAGTCTCCACATCCAAGAGTCAGTTCCGAGGCTGAACCCGTGCCCACCTGTAGCGGCCGGACGCCCGGGTCATGTGTTATTTGCTCCACTCGCAGTGTAAAATGCCTCCTGACCTCAGCATGGTCGCCGAGACGACATACGTTTCCGCCGCGTTCTCCCACGAGTGCATGGCCGCCGTCTTCACCACGCACACTTCGCTGCATCTCGCCTCTTATCTCACTCCTGCAGCTCACTGCTGTTCCGTCTTGCAAGCACCCCACTTCACACTTTGCCAGTGCTCTGGATAGTAGGGGGTCCTCCTAGTGTGTCTTAACAGTCAGGGGTCTCACGGCCACCACATATCTTCTTGCCCAAGTGCGCACGGTTCAACAGTCCGCCCACGCGTGGTGCGCAGCATGGCCTGGATCCACAGTTCCGGTGTGAATCACACTAGCTCCCCGTAGCACCTCTGTGCCTCTATTTCAAAAAAAGGAGAGCAGGCCCCGATCCAGCCTGCCGTCTCTGTTGCAGCAGGAACCCACCTCGCACACCGCGACAAAGGCCTCAGCAGACAGCGTTCTGCCTGCTCTCAGTGCAGCTCCCAGCTGGCGTCAGGTGGGTGTCGCCTCACATGTCCCCCAGCCCTCCGTCGCGGGCAGCAATGGTCCACCGCACACCTCACCTCTGGACTTGGCCCCTTCCGAACGTGTGCGATCCGCAGCCCGCAATCGGGGGCCGCCGCCAGTCAGCGGGGCCGCGCCTGGCCCTCTGCGTCTCCCGAGGGCCTCTCTCTCTGTTCCGGGGCCTCGCAGCGGTTCTCGGCCGGGCCAGCAGCAGCTCGCCCACGCAGGGCTCAGGACCGGGCCCCGCACCTCAGTTTGTGCCCGGGGGTCACCTCACTTCAATTTGCCGTCAATACCAAGTCGGGTCAGCCACCACGGTCCGACGCTCTCCGCCGCCGCTCGGCTCTCGGCACGGGTCAATGGCGCCGCTTCAGCTCAGGTGGCCATTGCATAGTGAGCACAGTACCCGGGAGCTCCAAACTTGCTACATACACTCCCGACAACACCTCTGTGCCGGCGGGTTGCCTCTGTTGGCTCGATGGCGACCCTTCGCGCCGGATAAATGCTGGATCCGCGGATCTCAGGACGGAGCCTCGCTAGAGTACGTCCGCCATCATAGCCAGCTGGCCATGCCCCCCACCCCACTGAGAGACTTAACGAAACAAAATGTTCCATTTCAATAGTCATATGAATGTTAACAAAGGTTCAAGAAAATCAAGCATGCAATTGAGAACGCCACTGAAATGGCATATTTTGATCCAAAATTGCAGACAGTGGTTGTTGTTGATCAGCACATCATTTCTGGCGACAACATACTCGACCTCTTCATGATGACCTTGAATAGCAGAAATTCAAAAATGTGCAGGAAGAACTTTGAGTTACCACAGAAGGCATCATCTTATAAGGGTTGAGAATTATCATACCCGAGAGCCTGAGACAACAAGTTATTGAACTGGCCCATCAGGGACATCGTGGAGTTGTTTCTACTAAACGAGCTCTATGGGACTGAGTGTCCTTCCCTCGTCTTGATGAAAGTGTTGAAAAAGAGTTAAGGGCATGTCATTTGTGCAACTGCTTGTCATCCAAAACAACCCCACATCCGTTAAACATGTCGATCTTCCAAAGAATGCATGGGAGAATAGTGCAATTGATTTCTTTAGACCCCTTGACAATGGACATCATCTACTAGTAATTGTTAATATTCCCATTTTGCCCTTGTGGAAGATCTGTCGTCAACTACTTATGATAGAGTCATTGAGAGATTAGAAAGTATTTTTGCAACATGGGATGTTCTTTCGATTTTGAACACATTTGCCCTTATGTGATCTTGACCCTGGTAATTCAGCTGTGACAGTGCTGCCCTAATCCCATGTTTTGAAGCATCAGTTTGGACAAGAAACTCCTTGCTAAAATCAGATGCCTTTAGGACAGGTGCTTAGCACAAGGCTTCTTTTAGGGTGTCAGAGGCCTTTTGACATTGGTCAGTCCAGTTGACTTTTCTGGGCAGTTTCTTGGAAGTAAGCGCTGTCAAATGTGCCACTATGGTACCATAACCTTTAGCAAAACTCCAGTAGTACCCAGTCGGTCCAAGAAAATCTCTGACTTGGGTCTGGGTCTTAGGAGCTTCCCAGGCCAGAAATGTCTGGATTTTGGGCTAGAGAGATTGTACATGGCCTCCACCTACTTGGTGACCCAGGTATAGAACAGAACCTTGCCCTATCTGGCACTTGTTTGCCTTGATAGTCAGCCCTGCCTGTTGTAGGGATTGAAGCACTTCCCTGAGGTGGACCAGGTGATCCTCCCAGGTGGAACTGAAAACAGCAATACCATCCAGATAAGCTGCACTAAAGTCTTCCAAGCCTGAGAGCATTCTATTCACCAACCTCTGGAAGGTGGTAAGTGCATTTTCAACCTAAACAGCATCACCTTGAATTGAAAGTGGTCTTTAGGAGTTGAAAAAGCAGACCTCTCCTTGTGTGAGGGATATCTGCCAATAACCTGAAGTCAGGTCAAAGGTGCTCAGATATTGTGCAGCCCCCAACCGGTCATTGAGCTCATCAACTCTTGGTATGGGGTAAGCATCATTCATGGTGACTGCATTCAAGCCTCTATAGTCCACACAAATTCTCATCTCTAGTTTTCCTCCCTTGGAGTGTGGCTTAGGTACCAGAACTACTGGGCTAGCCCATGGACTACTAGAGGCCTCAATCACCCCAACTCTAGCATTCCTGCAATTTCAGCTTTGATGCTAGCTTTGGCCAGGTCTGACAATCTGTAGATTTTACCTTTGACAGGCAAGCTGTCACCTGTGTCCACATCATGGGTTACACCATGTTGTCAGACCTGGGGTGAATGAGAAAAGAACGGCAAACAGACTGAGCAGTGTGTAACCGTCCCTTTGCTGTTGTTCTGTCAAAGTGAAAGAGAGAACTACTCCCTCCACTGAGCCATCTTTGACATTGGTGGACAGGAGGTCAGGGAGAGGTGCACTTTCCTCTTCACCTCCATCTGTCACCATGTGCAATGTGATATCTGCTCGGTCACGGTGGAGCCTGAGCCTATTCATATGTATCACAGTGTGAGGGTTTCTGGAGGTCCCTTAGCCCACCAGATATATGACTTCACCCTTCTTTTCCAAGATAGGGCAAGGCCCAGTCCATTTGTCTTGGAGGGCTCTGGGGGCCACAGGTTCTAAGACCCACACCAGTTGTCTGGGTTGGTATTCAACCATGGAGGACTTCTGGTCATACCAGTGCTTGACAAGGTCCTGGCTGGCCTCCAAGTTTCTGTTTTCCTTCTTCATGTACTTGGCCATTCTGGAGCGAAGGCCTAGCACATAGTCCAAGGTGTATTCTTTGGGTTCTTTGAAAGGTCTCTCCCAACCTTCTCTCATAAAACTAAAGAGACCTCTTACAGGGTGTCCACAGAGAAGTCCAAATGGACTGAAACCTACTCCTTTCTGAGGAACGTCCCTGTATGCAAACAGCAGGCATGGTGGGAGAACACTCCATTCTCAAGCAAACCCATAATTAGCCCTTTCATGGTCTTATTGAATCTCTCCACAAGATCATTTCCATGGGGATGGTATGGGGTAGTGAACTTATAAGTCACTCCACACTCACCCCACATGGCTTTCAGATAGGCAGACATGAAATGTGTGCCCCTATCTGAAATGACCTCCTCCAGCTACTGCAGGAGCAGTAACTGTTCTAAGGGGAATGAATAGCTTCAGGGTATCTGGTGGCATGGTCCACTACCACAAAGATGAACCTACTACCAGAGGCAGTAGGTGGGTCTAGGGGACGTACAATATTGATCCCCACCCTCTCAAAGGAAGTCCCCACCATAGGCAGTGGTATCAGGGACACCTTTGGCTTGTCACCTGCCTTGCCACTGGATTGACAGATGACATAGGCGAGACAAAACTCCTTAACCTTTTCTGACATTTGGGGCTAGTAAAAGTGGTTGATCAGCCTTTCCCAGATCTTGGTCTGCCCCATATGTCCAGTTAAGGGGATGTCATGGGCCATGTTAGGGAAGAACTCTCTCTCAGGACCCACAAAAAACCTTTGTTTGTGTTTTGATGGCACAAAACTCAACTTAGAACATTAACCAATTCAACCCTACATACTCTTTAAAAGGTCCTTGTCAATGCAGGATAGAGACTGTCAGAGATTGTTCTGACAGTTTAAGGCTCGTGAAAATAGATCTAACTATATACGAAAACTAGAATATTCAACTTTATGATTTTGAAGAACAGTCAACAATTCTAGATTCTCCAGAACACGCACCACATATAAGGGGACCAAAGAAGAAGTTTCTACATCTGACATTGTGTCTTCAGAAGCAGACCCTTGCAGAGCTCAAACTGAAACAGATTTACCCACATTTTCTTGTGTGAAGCATGAACTATCGATATAGAGGGAGCCATCGCTCATCTTTGAGTGAATGAATTAATGAATGAATGAATAAGTGGTTCTTATATAGCGAACCGCTACTCCAGAAGTGTCCCGGTGCTTTGTCAATCAGAGACGGAAATAGTGGCATAGTTCGTCGGGAGTCCTACAATCCCTATAGTTTGAATAAATAGGTTTTAAGCTCTTTTTTTAACCTCGTTTCCTCCATGATAGATCTTAAATGCCTAGGCATCTGATTCCACATGCTAGTTGCCCTGACTATGAAAGAGGAACCCCCCTCTTTGTTGTTTTTTGTTTTTTAAGTGAGAGCTAAGAGCAAGTATCAAGGAAAGAGCAAATCCAGTTCAAAGCATCGGATAACCACAGGAACAAGATTGCATGAGATACTGCATCAAATGTGGCTACCAGGTTGAGTAGCATTAGCGCGGCATTGCCTCCGTGGTCAAGAATCCTATAAAGAGACTGATAGTAAAGCAGATTCCAGGCTGTGGTGTGGTCTGAAGCCTGAATGGGTTTCATGCATGAGAGAATGGGATTCAAGAAACACCAACAACTGAGTATTGAGCAGTTTCTCCAGCATTTTAGATGCCATAGGTAGAAGAGAGATGGGTCTATAACTGGCTAAAATTGAAGATGTTTTTTTTAAAGGGGGATTGACATATGCCTGTTTTCAAGCCAAGGGAACCGAGGCTGTGGCTAACGACATATTGAATATTTCAGTAAGATCGGGCTGATAACTTCTGCACCTACCTTTAAAATTGGGGGGGGCAAGGGGGTCTGAAGGAGAAACAGACTTACACAGGCGAATACAGTTTTTAGTCTCTTCAATAAAAAATGGAGCAAACGGAATCACAGACGGTCCTATCGAATTGGTAGGTGAAGTTAACAGATTACTGATGACAGATGCAGTAGGTTGAACCCAAAAAAATTTAAGATTAATTTTAGTGATTTTGTTATGAAAAAAGAATGCTAAGCTGACACAAAGAGAATGCGAAGGAATCGTGGGGTGGGGGACAAACTGCCTCCAGATTCATGAGAGAAGCCGTAGGTGGTTAGCCAACAACCCCAATTCCTTCATAATTTCAATCTCACAGTTCGACAAAATGCCATGTAAATTAGTTATGCAAAAAGAACAATTCATGGACAGAATGTCGAACAATGTCAAACATTCGCCCCTGTACACAGATCTGGGCCTAAATCCATCGCTTGTTTGCTCCCCCTGCCATGCCAGTTTAAACCCAGCCATATGCAAATCAATCTTGACCCAGATCCTCCCTGGACCGGAAACAAGCATCCTGGGACCGGTTTCGGGGTTTCACCCCTCATCAGCCAGGCTAGCTTGACTCCAGTGGCATGGAGAGCACGGGACCCACATACAGTAAGGCAAGCTATCAGGTCTCAGTCAATGCACAGCACTTGTCAGGTCAGTGCAAGGGTCCCTCACACACAAAGTGTGTTCAGTACAAGCTTCCTTGGGCCCACACACAGAGCATGCACAGAAAGGCCAGCAGTGCAAGTTTCCATTGTACAGAGAGACTAGTTATAGCACTGGCAACTGAAAAAAAAGGTTGAATCACACAAAACAAGTACATTGTTGGCATGTGTAGTCCAGCCGTGTACAATTCCTTAACATACAGCAGTTAAAGTACAAGCTTCTCACACAAAACAGGTACAGTACAAATAGTCATGCTGTAACCTTCACTCATATAGAAGAGACACTGGACAGTAATGACTGTCCATAGGAAAACAATGGCAGTGCATGCTTCCCTCATACACAACAGTCACAGTATGCTAGTCAGCAGTTCAAGCTCCCCTCCCAAACAGGCCCAATACAATAATCGTGAGTGCAGGCTTCCCTAGGACACAGAGATGCTACATCAATAGTACCTTCAGTGCAAGCTTTCCTCTTGCAGAGAGCAGGTAAAGTACAGGGATACACATGCAAACTTCCTTCATACACTGAACAGGTACAGTAGGGCAAGTTACCAGTTCTCAGACTGTGTATAGCACTTGAGTAAGTAATGTAAGCATCCCTCACACATAGAGCATGCACAGTACTAGCTTCCCTCTGTTCATGCACAGAACTTGTACAGCAAGGACAGCAGTGCAAGTTCCCACTGCACAGAGAGTCTACGTACAGCAGTAGCAAAAGGAGGACAAGACAGACTCACACAACCCAGGTATCTGTAGTCCAAGCTTCCCTCACACACAAAACAGGTTCAGTACATGTGTCAGCAGTGCAAGCTTCCCAAATGAACAGCAGGCACAGCAGCAACCCTCCTACACAAAATAGGAACCATACAAGTATTTACATTGTAAGCTTTGTCATATGCCTTGCCTTATTTCTGCTTCTGAGCCCCCTTTTAACGTATACTTATTTACTTGTGTGCTCAGTGTGCTCATTTTTGTTTACATATATTACATAATGTAAGGTCGTTGTGTGCTTTTTCTTTTAGAAGTATATATAGTAAAAAGATGTTATCTTAAAGTTTGACAGTGAATCAATAGATCATATATTCATAAAGGTTGACATTTAGGGAAAACACAATAGCTTTATTTCTATTCATACTCTACACCAAAGGTCAAAGTTTTAGTTTTCTCAAAATAATGTTGTAAATACAATATAAAGCCTGTTCGAAAGCCTCTCGAGGAGAGAGATATTCCCTTTGGAGCATCTGTGACATAACAGCCTGCGTCAAACTCACATTCACAGCTTGCAATCTGGATTAAAAAGATCGGTAAAGCAGACGAAGATTGGTCTCGCCAACAGGAAGGCGGCAGACTTGAAAAATGTGAATATGATAAGCAGGTATGCACAAGGGGCCAGATGTACGACCCTCAGTGTTTGCAACTCGCAATTTGCAGTTTTTTGCAACTCGCATATTGCGAGTTGCAAACACTGATATACAACAGTGTCTGAGACACTGTTTGCGATTCCTAAATGGGTCACAAAGGACCTGCCTCATTAATATTCACGAGGCAGGTCGCATTTTGCGACCCATTGGGTATGGCCAGCACTCACAGGGATGGTGTCCTGCTGGGGTCTGCAGACCACCATGTCTGTAGCTGCTTTTTCAGTAAAACGTTTTTATTAAAAAAAAATGCAGCCTGCTTTCCTTAAAGGCAAATGGGATGCATTTAAAAAATACAAATGAAACGTTTCAATTTAATTTTTTAAGAGCAGGCAGTGGTCCGTGGGACCACTGCCTGCTCGTAAAAAACATTTTCGCTGCTAATCACAAAGGGGAAGGGGTCCCATAGGGACCCCTTCAGGTTTGTGACTGATTTAGCACCAATTTGAAGTTGGGGGTAAATGCGATTGTTTTACAACTGCATGTGCGGTCGCAAACGATCTGACATCCCCCTGTGACTCGCTATTAGGAAGGGACGCCCTTGGCACTCCCCTTCCTAATAGCGACTCGCACAACCTATTTTGTGAGTTAGTAGCAGGTTACCGACTCGCAGAATAGGTTTGGTACATGCTACAACCCTTTTTAGTGGTCGCAAACGGGACGATTTCCCGTTTGAGACCGCTACAAATGGTCATACACCTGGCACAAGGTGCCATGTGGGAAACGCCTATTTTTTGCAAGATTTTGGTGCTAATGTAGACATTAGCTAGGACTAACGAAGAAGGAACTAATTAATTGCTTACATCACAGAAAGCATCCAAGATTGCCATGAATCATGTTGCCAGTTGCCATATTATTTTGACGTATTGCTTTATTTTTATCTACCATAATGCTGATATCTTCAATTATTCTTTTTCATGTATTCTACAGTAACACCATGCTTTAATACATTAGTAAAATCTTTTAAAATTGCAACGTGGCTTCCTTGTGTGCATGCATTCTTAGCAGAAAAGTGTTCCAGTAACCCATACTAAAATAAATGCATTTCTGACTCTGTCTGACAGGATCTGATAGTTATTAGTTTTTTAAACTTTTTATTACCTTAGCGTACTCCACAGCATGTACGAGTAGTGATCTCAGATTTTCATACATCATACAATCCAGTGAAAACATCATCATCAGATGCCAAATGTCGACCCTTCATAGTAACGGCGCTTTTACGGCTCTTCATCACGCATGGAGCCCTCACCCCGGGCTGTTCGACCCATGTGCTCTGCACATTTCACCCCCTCACCTTTCCCCCTCTTCTCAGAACCCCCTAAAGTCACGCCAGGCCCCCTAAACTTTCTCCCATTTCTTGGGGCATCCTCTGCTCTGGTACATCACCTGTTCTGCTCTCTGACACCAATCTAGATCCGATTTCCAATCTTCTACTCTGGGAGGGGCTGCCGTGCCCCAGGCCTGTGCTAGATTTCGTTTAGCTATCCCTGCCGGCCAACACCAGCCATATCTTCTGGTATCCGTCCCCCGAAATAGTCAGAAGAAGCCACCTGGTGTCAACTGGGAGTGTCGCTGACAGGATCTGATAGTTGCCCAATACGCATTATCTCCAAGCAAGTTGTGGGAGATGCATGAGACACAGCCTGTCTGTTTCTCCTACTCAAGCTGGTACAAACCACTGCTTGCCTAAGGGCCAAGAAGAGTCTAATGGACCGTAAGAGGAAGAAGACTTTTAAAAACGTATCATGCTGCCCAAGATGGGGCTGGATGTCTGAGTAGTCTCAGGGGCCACATACAAGTACTTACCGATTATTATTAATGCAGAGATGTCTATTGTAATATTGGTTTCCTCCCTTAGTTTAGACAGGAACTCCCTATTCGGCTTAAGGATTTTTTAATTCCTCAATGTGAGAAATTGGGTTGTTAGCATTAAAATGGGTCCATTGGTGCTTCTGGGGCCTACGTCACCATTATTAGAGGGTTACACATCATATCTACATTTACAGAATCTGACTTTAGCTCAGATGTGGCAGATACTACAAAAGTTAGTGACTGTATACAAAAGACAGTAGTTACTACATTTGTTGTGGACTAACGCTGTAGCCCCTATGGTTGTACAGGGACCGCCAATGCAAACAATCAGTCCACAGACTATTAATGCAGTTATGGGCAAACTGCCCACTAAGCAAGATGAAATTCCATTTTGGTTTGCTTGTAAAACTAATCAGCTAGAAGTAGTTTATCCCCATGCAACAAAATCATCATAGACTACTGACTATGCTTCTTCCCTTTATCAATGGTGCCAACTATGGTACATTTGCTAGTGTACAGACCACTAGACATGGTACACCCTCTTTAGTGATATTACTGGATGGTATGAAATAAATACATGAACATGGGGCTGCTCTAGCTGTTGATTTGGGGATGAAGTTAATAGGTAACTTTGAAACATTTCTTTGCTAGTTCTTAGTAATGTTTGTGGGCAGGGGGGTTTATTGGCTATATGCCAATATTTGGCTTCTATTCCTTTAAATGAGTATAACGTGAACTACCCAACATTCTTTTGGAAGTATATACAGCCATAGGTTGGAATACCTTGGTTCCTCATCTTGTAAACTAAGGGCGGGCGGAGAACTCCGCTCCGCCCGCGGAAAGTGCGGAGATTTGCCTACTCTGCGTTCAGCGGAGAACGCGGAGTATAGGGCAAACCTCCAACTCCGCAGCAGAGCGGAGTTGGCCAGCCCCCGCCTCCACCCCCCCCCCCTGCGCAGTTTTCGCAAAATGATCGACCCAAGTAGGAGAGAGACAGCGAGGAAGAGGAGGAGGGCAGCCCGGGGACGCCGCAGTACAGGTAAGTGTTTATTTTCTTGTTTTTATTAATTTATAATTAATTTTTAATAGGTGGGGTGGAAGCGGGTGGCAGAGCGGAGTTCCACGGAGTTTGTTCCCAACTCCGTGGACCTCTGCGTAGTCCCGCTCCGCCAGCTCCGCCCGGGGTTACTGTAAACCCGCACTCAAGTCTAAGACTGAGGCAGAGGGAACGGTAAAGGAGAAACAGGAATCTTCTAAAGACAAGAAAAAGCAGACCGCTTAACAATAACATGGACTGGATCTCCTCCACAGTGGGAGCCTAGAGTGGGTGGCTATAATTTTGAGGGACTGTGAAAAAAATCAGAGAGCCCGATCGGCATCAGTATACTGATTGCCATTCTTCCCAGAATTTGGGGAAAAGCAGATGTTCAATAAAAGACAAAAGTAGCAGCTAAGCCAAGTATTGTACGAAAGGTGAGTCAAAAGACTGAGAAAGGACAACCACATGATATTGTGCGTAATATAAAGAAAAAAGTGAACGGTTCGAATTTCCAAATCTCATTATCAGAAGGATAAATTGCCTGGTTTCACAAAAAAAAGAATAAACATGCCTCAGAAAATACATATATTACTGTAGAACGGGACATGAGTAATAGTGCATCTGAACAGACAGAGCATCATAGCTTTCCAGACTCTGAAGCTGCATCTGGACACGAGTCCTACTGATCAATACATTCAAATCGAACCACCAGATAAAAATGGAAACTACTCTGACAGAGTTTATAATGTAGAAATACAGACAGAGGGTTATATCAGGCGCATCTATAAAAACCATTTTTGGTCACATTTGCCGGATGCCACATCCTAGCTGAGAATGGTTGGCCTCCACCCTTTATTAGGGACACACCTGTGGAGGGGAGTTTCAACCATTTTCCTTCTTAGTGCCTGACGATCCTAGGGAAAAGTATGCATGTGAAACAAGCTCTGACGTTGTACAGAAATCAAATGGGATTGGACAGAGATTCTGTAGCACATGTGATTTCATCTCGCAGTGAACCACAGGGACAGGCTCAATATCCATTGAAGTCAGAGGAGAAGCGCAATATAAAAGTGATCCGGTACAGTTACACTATTAGGGAGTGATAGTGCCTGGTCACTGCACTGATGACAAATTTAATTAGGAAAAAGTATAAGATAACTTTGGACAATGCTAATAGTTTCATTAGCCAAAATATAGCATGTGAATCACAATGTCAAATCACTGTTACATTTGGTGGTATTCAGTAAGATAGCCAAAGGTGTATTAAACAGGCTGGGGTTATACGTAGTATGAATAATGGAGATCCACAAGATGATCCCTGTTGTGAATTATTGATATATAGATTACTGACAATGACTTTAATGAACAGACTCTTAAAGCTGGACAGAATAGTGACTATCTTAGCCCAAAACACATATCAAATATATTTCACAAAACCTAATGTGGTAGTTTTAGGTTATGAGTTACCCAAACAGGGTAAAGGATTGCCTCTAGATTGCTTACAGAAATGTGCCACCCTACTACCTCCAAATACTTTGAGAAAATTACAAGCCCTAATGGGGTTTTTAAATTGTGGACTAAATTGAGCAACTGAAGCTCTTATGTTATTTTATAATGCCCACTTTTTCTACTAAGAATTGGATGGACACACATACAGCTATTCTATCTGAACTGCAAGCAGACGTTATAGAAATTAAATATTTTCAGACTTGACAATAAGAAAAACCTAGTGATCAGGGCTGTTCCCAGCACTTCGGGCTATACATATCTAATATATAAGCTTTCCTGTTTCAATTTCTATTTGTTGTGAATTCCGGCTGATTTTTTTTTTCAATGATTTAAAATACTGTTAAAATCAGTGGCTATTGGTGTTTATTGTTTTTGACTGTATATAATCATGAGAATGGGTTTCTTCAGTGCTTATAAAGAAATGCGCTTTCATTTTCTTCCTTGAATTTCCTTTTTTAAGTAGTTTTATTATTTCTCTCACCTCCATACTGGTCCCATTTCCCAGCACTCAAACTCCTCTTTCCAGCAGTCCAGTAGCTCCCCATCCCAAGGGTGAGCATGAATGGACATATGTCTGCACCCCATTAAGGTTTGATTGCAGCAGGCAGAGCATTAAGGTGGAGCATTTAACACACCATCCTGCTGCTCCGTTCTTCAGACAAAAGGCAAAGATTTGCTGAATGAAGATTTTCTACTTAGAACATGAGAGATTTATAGTGGGGTGCTCTGTGCTCCGTTATTACAAGCCAGTACCACTCACTTGTTCTTTACCATGAGATACCAAAAAAGAACTGGGAAAATAGATTTATTTTTATTGTCTGATGTGGGCCTCTTCCTGCTCCACCTGGTCCTTGGGGAGAAGCGTGCTAAGAAATAAATATGCATAAAGTTATCTATAGGGACTTCAGTAAGAGCTAACTGCAGGGGCGGCTCCTCCGGCAGAAGAGGGTAGGTCGGCCGGCCTTTTGCGGACTTTGCAAAACCACACAAGGAAATTCCTAGTGAGATACCTGCCGGGTATCGATGAAGTAGATAGAGAAACCCAACTAGGGTTGGTCATATGCTATCAGGTACTACACATAGCATGTGTTAGGTTGATTTAAATGGGTAGATCACACCATACAACCACCCACGTGTAGATAGATTTGATTTTATTAGGTTCTGACGAATCGCCACCAGATTGTTTAACTACCAGGTGAGAAACATGTTGACCGCACAATAGAACGCCCTACCTGAGACATAATCTCAGACATGCGCCTTTGTTTCTTTTAATCAGGGTGGGAGACCCATTGATTAAAATAGTCTTTGCGGGCACTCCCTTACCTGTTTTAAAATTTCTTTCAGGTTATACACCTCCACACCTTCATCTACACTAATTAGGACCCTCACCCCAACAGCACCAAACGGCATTCGGAATAAAAGATCTCCGCCAAAGAGCCCCTCATAGGGAGCCGGTCAGGTATTGCAGCGCCGACCTGACGAGGAGCAGACCATATGATGAAGTATGACACCTTGCCGGGTGTGTGAGGGCCCTATATTCCAAGAGGAGGAATCCTCCTACACTTCATGACCACATAAAACCAGTTTTCCCTTGTCTCGATATTAGGAACAGCATACCTTTTGTATCTTCATTATTGTTAGGGCATGTATGCTGGACCTGTCTAAAAAGCCCTCAGTCCCTCCTTTGTGATTGAGTAAAAGAGTATTATAATTTTACTTTCCACTGACTGACTCAGCCATGGAATCTAGGGTGGGGCGAGGCCGGGCCATGGCAGGGAGGAGGAGAGTTGTGCACTGTAAGTGTGCATGTCGGTATTGCTGGCCTTCTTAGGACGGCCAAACCAACATGCGCACTTACATTTCTCCAACCCAGCTGTATTCTACAGCCAGACTCCCTGGGCTGGACTGAGCATCACTCCAGCCCGCTTAGGCCGATCCCGGCATTGCTCTCATGCTTGGTATAGCATGAGAGCAGCGTCTGGATTGGGTGGGGAGTCTGTGCATTGTGCCCTAGTGACTGCCAGGAGGAAAGGAGCACCGAGGCAGCCAGCAGAATCAGCGTCGGCTCCAGGACAGGTATGTTTTTTTATTATTCTTATTTTCCCTAACACCCTTTGTGAGAAGCTGGCTTGGTATATGGTGGACACTTATGTAGGTGGGCACCTTGCACCAATCCAGACAACCCTTATGGTGATGTTAGTGGTCTTAGACAACCTTAGAAAGCTCTCTAAGTGGTAGCTGTGGAGAGCAGCCTTCAGGCTTAGTCCAGAAGGAGTGTACAGCAGCTTGTTTTACCAGAACATAATCTTATAAGTATAGATTAAGTGAAAAAGAACCACACAATGTATTTATAAAAATATGTATTTATTATAAGACACTCACTAACACAGACAGATATCTACTTCCCGGAGATATACACAATACTTTACGATAGAAACAAGTAAGTAGCACTTAATACACAGCAGTCACCAGGGGAGGACCAAACCATATACTAAATAAGTGGAATGCGAACGACTCAAGTCAAGACTGTTCCCAGAAGACGTAGAAGTGTAGGGGACCCAAGGAACCACACGAGGTAAGTAACTAGGAGCCCCACAGAGGTCGTGTGCTAAGTGGGAACACGACCACGTGATCAATACAAGTCAATGGGTAAGTCACGGTTGCAATTTTAAAGAAGAAGGACCCTTCCCAGCTGACCCTGAAGAAACCCAGTGGAAGACAGAAGGTTGGAGAGCCACCCCACCCGTGGATACATTAGGAACCAGGATACCTGCCCCAGGGAAGCCGGGTGCGTAGGTGTGAAGTGGTGTCGGAAACCGCCGACGAACCCAATGGAGGACTTCAGAAAGATGCCGCTGCTAGAGAAGGTGAAAGTGTCCGGTGGAACGCAAAGGTGGATTCAAGATGTGAAGAACCTGCAAGCAGAGGGGATAGAGTCTATGCCACTCAGGAGGGACCAGGAGGCACGGAAGATGAATGCCCACCGATGTCGGGGATGCAGGGAAGTTGACTGTGACCTTCAAACTGCAGCTGTGAGGACCAGGCAATGCGGAGGACAACCAGGAGCCAGATATGAGCTGTCCCACATCAGGTGTTGAGGGTTGAGGGGTCGGTGTCTGGCGGGAGCACCAACAAGCCTTGGCAAGTGCAACCAACGTTGAAGTTGAAGAAGGTGCAAAGTCAGGACCAGCAAGGTCCAGGAGACTCACCACAAGCAGGGGAGTCAGGGCAGGCCCCGAGCAATCAGGGGAGACCAAAGAATACGAAGATGACCCTCAAGAGGACCCACAGGCCGGAGGCACTGGAGTGGCAAGAGGACCTCGAGCAGCTCACCAAAGATGCAAGTTCATGATGCAAGAAGATGCGGTGAGGATGAAGATCTTGGTCACTGGATATGCTTGAGGTTGAGGCTACTTGGAGCCGAAGATCTTGGTGGAAGGGAGCCAACAAGCCTTTGCAACTGCAAGTAGACGCGGTGCACAGGAGTTCCGTTCCTGCGGGTCCGACGAGGGATGCTGGCCTCAAACTTGGTGAGAGGACAGGGCAGGCCATGAGGGATGTGAAGAACCCCCACCTGAATTGCTGAGCATTTCGGAGTCTGTGGGAGCTCAGGATCAGCAGACCGGTCAGCTTAGTTGCGGTGCCTGCAGATGCAGGGAAGTGGCTCCTTCACTTCAAGGGAGATTCCTTCAGGTGTCTTGGATGCCCACAGGCCTTGGAAGGTTCCTGTATGATGCACAGGCATGGACGTTGCAGCAGACGAGCAGGGCGATGAGATCAGGAGCAGCAGGAGTCTTCCCGGTTGATGCCCAGAGCGAAGTCCAGAGTGCCCAGACGGCTGAAGAAGAAGTGGTGTCGGAAATGTATCTTGTCCCAAGGTGAATCTAGGGACCCACCCTCAGGTAAGCCCTTAAGTACCCTAAGGAGAGGGTTGGGACGATACAGGGGTCCCTCCCTAAGGAGGGGCTGCACATACTCCCCTGTCCTTTATCCAGGTTCGCGCCAGAGCAGGAGCCAACGGTCCCTGAACTGGTTTGAACTGGACTATGCATGGAGGGCACCAAGTGTGCCCTGCACGCAGACTACGTGGCACTGGCAAGTGCTCCGACCCTGCCCCAAAACACTAAATCCTGTCTGGGAGGTGGTCACACCTCCCTGTGACAGGATACCTATTGTTCTGCCTTCCCCTGCCCGAGCTTGGCTCAGTAGCAGGAGGGCAGAAACGTGTCTCTGGCCGGCAGCCGCCCTAGCTTGCTGTCCGGGTCTGGAAGACTGGTACCGGGAGCTTTACGGTGCATGGAATCATACCCCCACACCGTTTACGGCATCCAAGGGGACGCACTTAGATGGATCACCTCCTTTCTCACCAGAAGAAGCCAGAGGATCCACCTCCCACCTTTCACCTCTGAGCCCAAGGAGATCACCTGCAGTGTCCCCCAAGGCTCATCCCTCAGCCCCATGCTCTTCAACGCATATATGACCCCGCTGGCCAACATCGTCAGATCCCACGGTCTCAACATAATTTCCTATGCAGACGACACCCAACTCATCCTCTCACTCACCGACGATCCCACCACCACCATAACCAACTTCCACAGATGCATGACAAACGTTGCCGACTGGAAGAAGAAGAACTGCCTGCAGCTGAACACAGACAAGATGTACGTACTGATCTTTGGCAACAGCACCAACACATGGAATGACTCCTGGTGGCCATCAGACCTAGGACCTGCACCCACTCCCTCCAACCATGGCAGAAACCTCTGACTCATCATTGACAACAAGTTCACCATGAAATCACAGATCAACGCTGTCTCCTCCGCCTGCTTCCTCACTCTGCACATGCTACGTAGGATCTTCAAGTGGCTACCCCTACACACGAAACGCACCGTGACACATGCCCTCATCACCAGCCAACTAGACTATGGCAACGCCCTCTAAGTAGGAATCACCGCGCATCTTCTACAGAGACTTCAGACCATACAGAACACCGCAGCCATACTCATCCTCAGCCTTCTCCGATGAACCAACAGCACACCCCAACCCAGGCAACTCCACTGGCTCCCTGTACAGAAGACATACCAATTCAAGCTGCTGACCCACGCACACAAGGCACAACACAGCCAAGGACCCGCGTACATTAACCACTGCCTGAACTTCCACCAACCATTGAGAATATTACTCTCTGCCTCCCTTTCACTGGCCCATACTCCCCGCATCTACCGAAGCAGAAGGGGAGGATGCTCCTTCTCCCACATCGCAGCAAAGACCTGGAACAGCCTCCCCACGCACCTCCGGACCATCACCTCACTTCCGGAGTTCTGATTGGCCCTCAAGACCTGGTTGTTCAAATAAGCCTCCGGGACCTGCAAGCGCCTTGATACCCTATCAGGTGATTAGCCGTGCTTTATAAATCCTGATTGAAAGCCAACAAAAACAAATTCAGCAAACAGGAGGGGTGAACGCAAAACGTTTGGGGGAATACCACAACAAGGATGTCAGGTCTAACAGGTAGGTCTTTGTTTTTTGAAAGCAGAGAAGGGGCTAAGTTTCTGTTGGACATTTGTGACAAATGCACAAGGCACTTTATGTTTGTCTTCTGTGCACTGCTATAATACATTTTCCATCTTAGAGGAAAGAGTGCAGGTCATTAAAACAGTAAATGCGGTCACAGTGTTTTGTAAAGGTGATGTTGCCAAGTGTCAAGCCTTGTTTCAGCACCAGAATTTCCAAGCTTCTTTTGGCAAGGAGACAGTAAGAATACAAGTTGAAATTCGGGATCCTGAGGCTTTGTCTGTGTCAGTGTGCAGGCTCATCTGCTGCACCTATTGGGAATCATGGAGCACTGCTTGCATCTTGATGTTTCTTATCAGTACTGTCTACAGTTTATATACTATTACATACATTTCCTGAGTTAATGTATGCACTAAAAGCAGCAGAGTTTTACCCAAATCAGCTCATGGCCATTGGCAATGAAAATGTTCCTGACATGGCTCCTGATCCTTCTCTGTTAGGAGATGCCATTCCTATAGCTATGCTTTTAATCAATCACAATGTAAACCTAAGAACAGGAGTGTTGGGTGCAGTATTGTATGGGCCTGAACTGAGACTCTGCTCACAGTTCATGTTAGAAATGGGGGTCTCTAGTTGGCAAGGGCTTGCACCTTTGTCCAAGTAGGGACCCTTCTTCCTAGTCAGGATAAGGGAGTTACACTCCTAAAATAACCCCTGCTCACCCCCTTGGTAGCTTGGCACGAGCAGTCAGGCTTATCTCAGAGGCAGTGTGTAAAGCATTTGCACATAACCAGCAGTAATACAGTGTAAGCACTACAAACGGACACCACACCAGTTTAGAAAAATATCCAATATTTTTATATACTTAAAACAAGACCAATACGATAAAAATCCACAGTACAGTACTTTAAAAATCTTCAGTTATCACAGTATCCTTAAAAACAGTTCCTTGATGTCGATAGCTCCGTCCGGGGCTATCACGGCGTCGTGACCACACAAATCCAAACAGTTCTGGCTGACCGCGGCGTCGCGGGTCAGCTACGGTGTCGGGGAGACCCGCAAACAGTACCTTTCTGGAATGCAGGGCGTCGATGACCTCGCGGTGAGCTTCCGAAAACACGGCGTCCGCAGGCGTCGGTTCCGGAGGTCGGTGCAGGTGTCGTCGGGGCCCTCGAAGTCACTCGCGTTGCAGATCGATCTCCTCTCTGTTGAAGTCAGGAGCGCTGGCGTAGGCAGGTGTCGGGTGCTGCGGTGCGAAGTGCAGCGGTGCGGCGTGCGGTGCCCTCAGGTCACGGTGCGAGCAGCGGCTCGGTGGCGGCGTCAGGTGGCGTCGTCGGTGAGACCAGGGTCGCGGTGTGAGATGAAGGCGGTGCTCGTCACGGTGCTGGCAGGTCACGGTGCGGCAGCGGCGTCGTCGTAGCTGCAGCGCTGTCGTCGGCTGACGAACTGGAGTCGATGGCACCGGCGTCGGTGGGCCAAGGCTGCGGTGCGGGATGAGGGCAGTGCGTCATGTAACTTACGAGCGGTGCCCCCGAACCACGGTGCAAGCAGCGGCATCGAGTCAGGCGTGGAGCGTCGTCATCGGGGATACCACGGCGTCGTCGTGAAGCGAGGCGGTGCGGTGCCCACAGGTCGCGGTGCTAGAAGCGGCTCGGTAGCGGCGTCAGCGGGCGTCGTTGCGGTGCGGCGTTGCTGCGGTGCCCTCTGCGGTGCCTTCAGGACACTGAGTCGGCAGCGGCGTCGTAGATGGCGTCGGGCTTGAAGTCTTTGCTGTTCCTGAGACTTCTTGAACAGGGGGCAAGCTCTACCTCAAGCCCTTGGAGACACTCACAAAGTAGATTGCAGAAAGTTCAGTTCCAGTCCTTTCACTGCCCAAGACAGAAGCAGCCACTGCAGGCCAACACAGCAAAGCACACAGCAAAGTGGTAGTTCCTCCTCACAGCTTCTCCAGCTCTTCTTCTTGGCAGTCTTCTTGATCCAAAAGAGTTCCCTGAAGTCTTTTCTATCCCTGAGATTTCCAACAGGAGGCAAGCTCTACTTCAAGCCCTTGGAGAAAACTCTAACAGCAGGATGATGAAAGCACAGTCCAGTCCTTTCCCTACCCAAGACAGAAGCAACCACTGCAGGCCAACCCCACAACACGCAGCATAGGGGCAGTACTCCTCCTCCAGCTTTCCCGGTCCTTCTTCCTGGCAGGTTCCCTAGTTCAGAAGTAATCTAAAGTTCTGGGGTTTGGGTCCCCCTTTTTATCCTCAATTTCTCTTTGTTCTCTGAAGGCAGAGAGGCCTTTGCCTAGTCCAAACCAGTTCTGGTCAGTCCTGGAGCACTTTGTTGACAAGACTCCTTCTTTCCTTTTACAGTGCAGGCCAGGGACATCAGACGCACCACAGGAGGTGGAGCCAGCATTGTGGAGGGAAGGCCCAGCCCTATTCAGGTCCCAGGTGCATCCCCTCCCACCCATCTACATGTAGATCTTGCTATTCAGCCCTGTGCTGACTCACCCTGTCTTCTGGCATCCCCCAGCCCCTGTCACTCACACTCCAGACAAGGAATACACAACCTAGCAGAGGCAGGCTTGGATGGTTAGACAAGAAAATACCCACTTTCTAAAAGTGGTATTTTCAAACACAGAATGTTAAAACCAACTTCACTAAAAGATGCATTTTATCATTCTGAGTCCAGGCATACTAAACTCGAATTTCTACCATGTTCCCTGGGTCAGTTAGGATTATAAGCTGTAATAATCAAAACTGCCCTTTCTGGCCTATGGGAAACAGGTAGCCTTGCAATAGTGACAAGCATTGGCATAGCCAATAGGTCTCGCCTTTAGGGCCTTATAAGGGCCTGATTCACAGAACTAACTTACGTCAAAAATGTAAACGTAAACGTAAAGTTAGTACTTTTTAGGTATTCACAGAAGTTAGTAGTCCTAACTTTAGGACTCCTAAATGCCTTCTGTGAATATCGAAAGTCTGAAAGTTAGGATTTTTCTCAGTTTAGGATAGTAAAGTTAAGTAAAATCCTAACTTTAAGACTTTCGGTATTCACAGAAGGCATTTAGGAGTCCTAAAGTTAGGACTACTAACTTCTGTGAATACCTAAAAAGTACTAACTTTACGTTTACGTTTACGTTTTTGACGTAAGTTAGTTCTGTGAATCAGGCCCACTGTGTTTAGCCAGAGCTATTGACTTTGCCAATGTCTTCAAGCTGTGCTGTAGAGAAGTGTGGCTGCTGTGCGGCATGCTGAAAAGTTATAATAAAAAAGTGTCAGAAGCATTTTTGTTACTTTATATATGACCAAGAAGGCATTATGTAAAACTGAACGACCATATTAAAAAAGTATTTACAATAAAAAATTTCCTCAGTTTTCTTTTGTTCTTGCAATGCTGGCAACTTGTTTCTGCCTATTGCAATGGTTGTTTGTTAAAGCTTTTTTTTTGAGGGGCATAAACAATCGGAGGGTGAAGGTTGGGAACTAGTACCTGTATTATAACACTAGCAGCGGCCAGACGCTAGGGAGAATCAACAGATGCCAGATTCCGAGAGCAGGCTGAGGTGGTGCTGAGTGATGCTGAGGTGGTAGTGGTGGTGGTGGTGATTGTTGCGGAGACGATGCTGAGGTGATGCTGAATGATACTCAGGTGTTGCTGAGTGATACTGCTGTGGTGCTGAGTGATGCTGTGGTGGTGCTGAGTGATATTGTCTTGGCGCTGAGTGATGCTGTGGTGGTGCTGAGTGATATTGTCTTGGCGCTGAGTGATGCTGTGGCGGCGCTGAGTGATGCTGTTGCGGCGCTGAGTGATGCTGTGGTGGCCCTGAGTGATGCTGTGGTGGCCCTGAGTGATGCTGTGGCGGCGCTGAGTAATGCTGTGGTGGCGGTGAGTGATGCTGTGGCGGTGCTGAGCGATGCAGTGGCGGTGCTGAGCGATGCAGTGGCGATGCTGAGCGATGCTGTGGCGGTGCTGAGCGATGCTGTGGCGGCGCTGAGCGATGCTGTGGTGGCGCTGAGCGATGCTGTGGTGGCGCTGAGCGATGCTGTGGTGGCGCTGAGCGATGCTGTGGTGGCGCTGAGCGATGCTGTGGTGGCGCTGAGTGATGCTGTGGTTGCACTGAGTGATGCTTTGGTGGCACTGAGTGATGCTGTGGTGGCGCTGATGCTGTGGTGGCGCTGAGCGATGCTGTTGTGGCGCTGAGCGATGCTGTGGTGGCGCTGAGCGATGCTGTGGTGGTGCTGAGCGATGCTGTGGTGGTGCTGAGTCATCCTGTGGTGGTGCTGAGTGATGCAGTGTTGGCCCTGAGTGATGATGTGGTGTCGCTGAGTAAAGCTATGGTGGTGCTGAGTGATGTTGTGGTGGCGCTGAGTGATGCTGTTGTGGCGCTAAGTGATGCTGTGGTTGTGCTGAGTAATGCTGTGGTTGTGCTGAGTGATGCTGTGGTTGCACTGAGTGATGCTGTGGTTGCACTGAGTGATGCTGTGATGGCGTTGAGTGATGCTGTGATGGCATTGAGAGATGTTGTGTTGGTGCTGAGTGATGCTGTGCTGGCTCTGATTGATGCTGTGCTGGCTGTGATTGATGCTGTGGTTGCGCTGAGTGATGATGTGGTGTTGCCGAGTGAGAGATAGAGTGAAGATATAATGCTCAATTAGAGAGGGTGGTGAGAGAGAAAGAGAGAGAAAGGGTGTACATAGAATAAAGAGTGGAGCGGGATAGAGAGAGAGAAAGAAGGGGAAAGAGAGTGAATGAAGGAGTTTGAAAGAGAAACAGATAAAGGGGTGAGAGAGAATGAAAGGCTAAAAAAGATAGAGAGGGGAGAGTTAATTAAGTAGAGAGAGAATTAGAGAGGGGAGAGAGAGAGAGAAGGAGAGAGACAATAAGAGTGGGGGTGTGGAGTTTAAATAGAGTGAAGAAGTGACGCGGAAAAAGTAACCTTAAATATAGCTTTGTGCTTTGCGCGAATAAATATTTTTAAAAAAACAGTGAGAGACAAAAATACTGGTAATTAGGCTGTGACTCCCAATATAAAACAAATAGCGATATAAGGTGAAATCAACCCACCGAAGCAATATTTCTAACTAGACAAAAAAGCATGCATTTCAATGCTAATCGCTGTTGTTTTTCATGTGACTGTAGTCCAGGGCCCTCAGTTGGTAATGTGAGCTGCTGCTGCGATTGAAACATCAGAGTCCAGAGAGTTAATGAGCCATGACGAGGAAATGAGGAAGAGATAGGAAACCCAGATGCCAGCTGCGCGTGCACGCCATCGTGAACTCAAGCTGGCGCCAGCCAAAAGCCAGTGTTTGCACTTCCAAAACCCGCTTACTAAAACTCTCGACCAGACCAGCGCAAGCGCTGGTGCAGGCCGAGACCTAAAAAACGAAATAGGCTGTAATTCACTATCAGGACATGCCACACACACCAGGGCATGTCCTACCCTTCACATACAATGCACCCTGCCCACAGGGGTACCTTGGGCCTACCTTAGGGGTGCCTAATATGTAGAAAAGGGAAGGTTTAGGGACTTGCAAGTGTGTGCACTTGCCAAGTCGACATGGCAGCCCCAGGCTGCACACAGGCTCTGCAATGGCAGGCCAGAGTTACACTTTACGGGCTGTTTGCGTGGGTGGCACAATCCAGTGCTGTAGCCCACCAACAGCATTTGATCTATAGGCCCTGGCACTCGCAGTGCACTTTACTAGGGACTGACACATAAATCAAATAGGCCAATCATGGAAACACCAATCCATAACACATTTTACACAGAGAGCATATGCACTTTAGCACTGATTAGCAGTGGTAAAGTGCCCAGAGTCCTAAAACCAACACACACAGGGTCAAAAACAGGAGGCCAGAAAGCAAAAAGTCTGGGGGTAAACCCGCTGAAAAAGCCAAGTCTAACACAACCCCCTCCCAGCCTAAAGCCAGGGTAGACTAATCAATCCCTTGATGGACTTCCCTGTTTGGGGCGATAGAACACAGACCTGGCCCACAACAGCGGGGGCACGTTCTGGTTCTACGCCTTTCCAAACCCAGTTGGATACCTCTAGCCATACTCTCAGGGCCCACTAAGCTGACCCATGGGGTACCCTTCTCTTCACCTGTGAACCCCATCTGTGCAGCGCCTAAACTTACTTTGCTCACAGATGTGTCCCAACAGGCCGGCAGTGCCCACATGGCCAACACAGTGGTGTGGCCCAGTCCACCCCCGGGGTGTGACTCCTGTCCCCCTCCCAGGGGCAACTCTGTCCACCAGGACAGTAAGCCATAGTGGCTACCGACAGTCGTCAGTGGGGAGACCCAGGCCTTATGCCTCTCAGGGCTCTCTAACCTCTGTGGCGTCAGAGAGTGGGGGGCGGTAGCCCCAGGTGCCTGGCACCCTTTGTCCACTCTCCCTCTTGTCAGGCCAGGGATGACATCCTGGCACTGACCCACCAGCCTAGGGTCTGTACCCGGCGGCTGGACAGGAGACTGGGATAGGCTTTCCCACCCCCGGTCTTCCTCCCAGGGGCTCCGTACCCTCCCACCTGGAGCGGTGCCCCTTCCAGAATTGTCAGGGCACCTGTGGCAGGTGCCTTGCACAATTCGCCCACCAGTTCAGGGGTGCTATCCTGCAACTGGTACGCCAGCCTAGGGTCTGCACCCTGAGGCTGGACACAGGACTGGGGTGGCCTCTCCCACACCCTGTCCTCCTCCCTGGGGCACTGCATCCCCCCACCGGGAGCAGTCCCCCTCAACTCCAGAATTGTCAGGCCACCTGTGGCAGGCGTTCTGCACAATTCACCCACCAGTTCAGGGGTGCTATCCTGCAACTGGTACACCAGCCCAGGGTCTGTACCCTGAGGCTTAACAAGGGACTGGGGTAGGCTCTCCCACACCCGGTCCTCCTCCCTGGGGCACTGTACCCTCCCACCTGGAGCGGCACCCCCAGAAGACAAACTGGTAGTGGCACTGTTAGCAGTTGCCCCTTCCCCCAGGTCAGGGGGGACACCCTGAACCTGGTCCTCCAACCCAGGGCCTCTACCCTCAGGCTGGACCTGTGCCTGGCAACCCAGGACTTCCGGGGGGGTACACCAACCCCCCCCCAAGGGAAACACACTCCTCATGCGTTGGGCCAGAATCCGCCTGGTGCAGGCCTCCAGCCTCCTGTCCACCTGACAGAGCATGAAGACCCCCCAGGCCAGAAGTGGCCTCACCAGGGTCAGTCCTGGGGTGCTCTGACCTCAGAGCTGGCAACCCCGGACCTACTGGTCCTTCCAAAAGTGTCAGGGCACCTGTGGCAGGTGTCCTGCCCAACTCACCCACGAGTTCAGGACCTCCCTCCAGCAACTGGTCTCCCAACCTAGGGTCTAAACCCTCAAGTTGAACCGGGGTCAGAGGCGAGGACTCCCTCCCTCTGCACCCCCTTCCAGAGTTCTGTACCCTCCCACCTGGAGTGGTACCCCTAGAAGACAAACCGGTCAGGACACTGCTTACAGTCGTCCTTCCCTCCAGGTCAGGCAGGACCTGAACCTGGCTTCTCAACCCAGGGACTAAACCCTGCAGCTGAGCACCTGCCCGGCGCACCAGGACTTCCTTGGGAGCACGCATGCCCCCCCTGAGGGTAACACATGACTCATGCGTTGTGTGACAGTCTGCCTGGCGCAGATCTCCCGCCCCCTGTCCAGCTGACAGTGCGCGAAGATCCCGCAGGACAGAAGTGGTGTCACCATGGTCACTGCTAGGAGGCTCAGCCCTTCTGGCTGGCCCCTGACCCACTGGTTCTCCCACTGGGGAACACATCCCCCTCTCACCCCTCACTCTGGACTTCTGCACCCTCCACTTAGGAGCGGCACCGCCAGACACCAGAACCACTGGAGCTCCGTTTACAGATGCTCCAGGTTCTCCTGACTCTAGGAGATCCCCCTCAATGGACGTTCATCAGTACAGCCTAGGCTCCCCACCTGGTGTTCCCTCCTGGAACCACCTAGGCTCTGGGACTGGGTTTCGGACACCTTGGGCCGCAGCCCCTTCCCACTCCTTCTCCGCGGAGACAGGACGTGAGTCCCTACACCCTTCCCACGACACCGGGACCTATCTGGGCTACCATGAATCTTTCCCACCACCCTTGGTGGGGAAATACCTAAGCCCCTTCCTTCCGGGTCACCCCCAGATGCTTCTCCAGACCCTCTGGAATCCACCACAAGGTCTGCCTCCAGTGCAAGCTCCCTGGGGTCAGAAAACTCACACTCCACTGGGTGTTGGCATAGCTCTGGAAAACAGGGACTTAAAATATGCTCTCCAACAATTGAATCACACAGCCCCACACAGGTGTTAACCAAACTACCCTTCACCCAACCATCCAGTGCCTCAGAAAAGTACCCCACATCATTCTCACAAGACTGGTGAGACAGTGTCTGACTGTTGCTGTCTCTCAACCCATACTCTTCTGGCTGGTCTCCATACTCACTTACCAGGGCGTCATCATGGGGGAACCCCTCTCCCTGCACCTCTCCTCTAGACTCAGTAGAGTGTCCCTCCCACTACCAGGAAAATGATCCCCTGTGCCAGCTCCCCAATCCACCTCAGGGATACTGCGCACCACTGGAGTAACCTCACAATCCTGAACCCCCTGGTGTATGTCAACCCCCTCCTTGAAGTAGGGCCCCAAATGTGTGTGTGCGTGTACCTCCCCCTCAGTACTAGACACTACATTTTTGCTGCCACCATCTGGGCTGGATAAAGCCCTACCGGCTTCCCAATCCAGCTCCAGCTCTCTCATTTTAAGCTCCTGATCCAAGATCATCTTCTTTTCCTCCATGGCTATTCTTTTGTCTTCCCTCTCACTTTCCATCCTGAGGTTCTCTAATTCGAACTTCCTTGCTTCCTGCCTGTCCTCCAGCTCCTCTGGGGACAAGCTACGGCTGCCTTGCCTGGAGGGACCCCCCTCCCAAAAGCACATCCACCCTATGAACAGGCTCCTCCACCTCTCCATTGAGAGCACCAGATTGCCCACTGGCATGTCTGGCTGCTACCCAGGCCCTCAGCGCCTTTTGTAGCTCATCCTTCCTGGTGAGGCCTCTGACCTGGACTTTCAGGTTCTTGCAAATCGATTTTAACTCCTTAACATTGTAGGCATCCAATCGATCCTCCTCAAAGGCAATTTCTACTGATGCAATTGATGATACTATAGATTCAGGCATGTTGAAGTAGCAAGTTCAAACTGGCAAGAACAAAAATAGGCCAAAAAGAAAAGAACCTGTATGTGGTACGTAATGGTCTGCGATATGGTAGTAGTGCACACCAATCACTGTAAGTCCAGTGCAAACACAAGTCCTATCCCACCGCTGCCACCAATGTTAGAAATGGGGGTCTCTAGTTGGCAAGGGCTTGCACCTTTGTCCAAGTAGGGACCCTTCTTCCTAGTCAGGATAAGGGAGTTACACTCCTAAAATAACCCCTGCTCACCCCCTTGGTAGCTTGGCACGAGCAGTCAGGCTTATCTCAGAGGCAGTGTGTAAAGCATTTGCACATAACCAGCAGTAATACAGTGTAAGCACTACAAACGGACACCACACCAGTGTAGAAAAATATCCAATATTTTTATATACTTAAAACAAGACCAATACGATAAAAATCCACAGTACAGTACTTTAAAAATCTTCAGTTATCACAGTATCCTTAAAAACAGTTCCTTGATGTCGATAGCTCCGTCCGGGGCTATCACAGCGTTGTGACCACACAAATCCAAACAGTTCTGGCTGGTCGCGGGTCAGCTATGGTGTCGGGGAGTCCCGCAAACAGTACCTTTCAGGAATGCAGGGAGTCGATGACCTCGCGGTGAGCTTCCGAAAACACGGCGTCCGCAGGCGTCGGTTCCGGAGGTTGGTGCAGGCATCGTCGGGGCCCTCGAAGTCACTCGCGTTGCAGATCGATCTCCTCTCTGTTGAAGTCAGGAGCGCTGGCGTCGGCAGGCGTCGGGTGATGCGGTGCGAAGTGCAGCGGTGCGGCGTGCGGTGCCCTCAGGTCGCGGTGCGAGCAGCGGCTCGGTGGCGGCATCAGGTGGCGTCGTCGGTGAGACCAGGGTCGCGGTGTGAGATGAAGGCGGTGCTCGTCACGGTGCTGGCAGGTCACGGTGTGGCAGCGGCGTCGTCGTAGCTGCAGCGCTGTCGTCGGCTGACGAACTGGAGTCGATGGCACCGGCGTCGGTGGGCCAAGGCTGCGGTGCGGGATGAGGGCGGTGCGTCGTGTAGCTTACGAGCGGTGCCCCCGAACCGCGGTGCAAGAAGCAGCATCGAGTCCGGCGTGGAGCCGCGTCGTCGGGGATACCACGGCGTCGTGGTGAAGAGAGGCGGTGCGGAGTGCGGTGCCCACAGGTCGCGGTGCTAGCAGCGGCTCGGTGGCGGCAGCAGCGGGCGTCGTCGGTGAGACCCGGGGTCGCGGTGTGGCGTTGCGGCGGTGTCCTCTGCGGTGCCTTCAGGACACGGAGTCGGCAGCGGCGTCGTAGACGGCGTCGGGCTTGAAGTCTTTGCTGTTCCTGAGACTTCTTGAACAGGGGGCAAGCTCTACCTCAAGCCCTTGGAGACACTCACAAAGTAGATTGCAGAAAGTTCAGTTCCAGTCCTTTCACTGCCCAAGACAGAAGCAGCCACTGCAGGCCAACACAGCAAAGCACACAGCAAAGTGGTAGTTCCTCCTCACAGCTTCTCCAGCTCTTCTTCTTGGCAGTCTTCTTGATCCAAAAGAGTTCCCTGAAGTCTTTTCTATCCCTGAGACCTCCAACAGGAGGCAAGCTCTACTTCAAGCCCTTGGAGAAAACTCTAACAGCTGGATGATGAAAGCACAGTCCAGTCCTTTCCCTACCCAAGACAGAAGCAACCATTGCAGGCCAACCCCACAACACGCAGCATAGGGGCAGTACTCCTCCCCCAGCTTTTCCGGTCCTTCTTCCTGGCAGGTTCCCTAGTTCAGAAGTAATCTAAAGTTCTGGGGTTTGGGTCCCCCTTTTTATCCTCAATTTCTCTTTGTTCTCTGAAGGCAGAGAGGCCTTTGCCTAGTCCAAACCAGTTCTGGTCAGTCCTGGAGCACTTTGTTGACAAGACTCCTTCTTTCCTTTCACAGTGCAGGCCAGGGACATCAGACGCACCACAGGAGGTGGAGCCAGCATTGTGGAGGGAAGGCCCAGCCCTATTCAGGTCCCAGGTGCATCCCCTCCCACCCATCTACATGTAGATCTTGCTATTCAGCCCTGTGCTGACTCACCCTGTCTCCTGGAATCCCCCAGCCCCTGTCACTCACACTCCAGACAAGGAATACACAACCTAGCAGAGGCAGGCTTGGATGGTTAGACAAGAAAATACCCACTTTCTAAAAGTGGTATTTTCAAACACAGAATGTTAAAACCAACTTCACTAAAAGATGCATTTTATCATTCTGAGTCCAGGCATACTAAACTCGAATTTCTACCATGTTCCCTGGGTCAGTTAGGATTATAAGCTGTAATAATCAAAACTGCCCATTCTGGCCTATGGGGAACAGGTAGCCTTGCAATAGTGAAAAACGAAATAGGCTGTAATTCACTATCAGGACATGCCACACACACCAGGGCATGTCCTACCCTTCACATACAATGCACCCTGCCCACAGGGGTACCTTGGGCCTACCTTAGGGGTTACTAATATGTAGAAAAGGGAAGGTTTAGGGACTTGCAAGTGTGTGCACTTGCCAAGTCGACATGGCAGCCCCAGGCTGCACACAGGCTCTGCAATGGCAGGCCAGAGTTACACTTTACGGGCTGTTTGCGTGGGTGGCACAATCCAGTGCTGCAGCCCACCAACAGCATTTGATCTATAGGCCCTGGCACTCGCAGTGCACTTTACTAGGGACTGACACATAAATCAAATAGGCCAATCATGGAAACACCAATCCATAACACATTTTACACAGAGAGCATATGCACTTTAGCACTGATTAGCAGTGGTAAAGTGCCCAGAGTCCTAAAACCAACACACACAGGGTCAAAAACAGAAGGCCAAAAAGCAAAAAGTCTGGGGGTAAACCCGCTGAAAAAGCCAAGTCTAACAGTTCAGCTGTGAACCTGCTAGCTACTATGCAGCAACATGAAGTGAACAGTGAGCTGAATGCCATATGATGTAAGCCACGATCCGAAAAAGGAAGTGGAAGTTTTTCCTAGGGGTCCAGGGAACTTGCAGATATCTACAAGAGCATATTACAAGGCTTAGCATGGCCCAACTGGGTCATAGCGAGAACATCCATCACAGAAAAGCACTTAGAGGTATGAGCTTCATTTCTACTGTTTGACACCAGAGGGTGCCAAATCAGTAAAAGTGCAGCTAAATCTGGTGTTTTTCGGTGTTTGCTGAAAGACACATTTTCCCTTTGGTGGTGTTTTATCGGTTACAATCAGTTTTAACTGAAAACTATAAACCCTAGTGATATATAATGAGGGACAGACGACTCCCATAATTTACAAGTCACATTTACATTCCACAGCAGAGAAACGATTTACTACAAATGAGAATATTCTCGCGCCTTTGCAGACAGACATTCTGAACGAGTGTCATCTGGTTTAGAGTAAACAGATTATTATAGTGTTCCCTATACCAACATTATTTTTTTGGTAATTTATTTATTGGCATTTTCAGACAAAAAAGCCAACAAGTCCACATGGTTATATAGTGATACATGGCTGGCTTCACTATTAGCAAAACGCAAACTAGCGGCAAGACGTCATATTACAATGATAGAAGGAGTTTGCAATAACATGTAGGAGGTACTCATTTATCAGTATAGTACAAAGAACGTACCATTAGGGTGTCAAGTGTTAGTCTCTGGACTGGAGGGATGGCCCATCTGGTTTCCAGCGTTTGCAGGAGGTAGTAATGTAAGGTGAACAGATGCCCCACCTTTGTTAAGCCCGCCTTCTGCAATCTATGGGTCACACTGTTCTCCATGGTGGGGGGTAGTGAAGAATTATTCAGGAGTGGGAGGTGTGGTGAGTATGATTGTAAGAGGCCTGCTCGGTTAGTCTCGCATCATAGGGCCAAGAGCAAATTCCATACTGTTTGTATACTATGTACCGGTCTTGATGGCTTAATGGTTATAACTGTTAGGGGGTTTACTGTTAATACTTGCCTTTGTCTATGGGGAAGTGGGGCGCAGCACCCATAGGGGGCATACCAAAAGGTGATATAGCTTGACTGTGCAGCATAAAAGTATCATTCCATGTCCAGGATTGCAAAGCCTCCCAGCTTGAAGGGTAGCTTTAGTGTCTCCCATTTTAGCCTCGGGTAACAGTCTGCCCAGAATAGTCTGATGAGTAGGGATCGTAGGTGGCAAAAGAAAGTCTGGTTTGGAGGTATTGGGATATTGTGAATAAGGTATCGAAATTTTGGCAGAATTGTAATTTTTATTAAAGCAATTCGGCCCACCATAGAGAGGGTTGTGTAATCCATCTTTACACTTGGTCCTGTAGCTTAGCCAGTGCTGGGCCATAGTTATATAGTATGATTTGGGATTTGTTCCTATTCAGTCTAATCCCTAGGTAGCGCACAGATACCTCACACCAACCCAGGGGGAATGGAATCTCTGGTTGAATAGCAGTGTCCATTAGTGGAAACATTTCGGATTTAGCCCAGTTGATGCGTATCCCAGACATATCACTGTTTTATGAAATTTCAGCTATAAGTGGCGCAAGGTGAGTCGCTGAGACTTTAATATATCATTAGCACAGAGTGACAGCAGTACTCGCTTGTTGGGAAAAGTCAGGCCTCTATGCAAGTGGTGGCCCCCAAGACGGGTTGTCAGCGGCTTCGTGGTCAATGCATACAAAAGGGGGGAAAGGGGAAACTCTTGTCATGTACCTCTGCCAATATGAATTGGATAAGATAGGCAGTCGTTGATGCAGATTCAGGCAGTTGGGTTAGTGGATAGTACCTTAATTTGGTTCAACAGTTAATAATAATAATGGGATTTATAAAGCACATGACTACTCCTAACTGAGGGTCATAGCGTTAAGTTAAGGTGCTGAACAGTGAACACTTGGTCACCCAGTCTGATGGAGAGCTCACTCTAAACTAAAAAGCCAAGCCTTTAGTCTCTTTTGGAATTGGAGTTCAGAAGGTGCTTGTTGAATTTCCACATGAAGGGTATTCCATGCTTTAGGGGCTAAATGGCCAAAAGAGCTGCCTCCCACTCGTGCCCTTCTGAATTTTGGAACAATGTCCAGTTTAGCTGCAGCTGATCTCAGGTTTCTGGTGGGTACATAGGAATTCACCATCGATAGAAGGTAGTGTGGAACCTGGGAGGAGTCAGCCTTAAAGCAATAACAAAGAGCTTTAAAACGGACATTATGCCTTATCGGGAGCCAGTGTAGTTTCTATAACAAATGTTTCATATAAGCCTGCCTGGGGAACGTCGACAGTGCCCGAGCCGCCACGTTCCGGACCCTTTGTAATCTATTAAGCCAGGTCTTGGCCACACCCAGATATAGGATATTGCAATAATCCAGTCTGGATATCACCAGTGCTTGGATCACAGTTTTCTGGGAGGCCTCTGAGAGGAAATGGAAGATTTTCCTCAGGGGTCTCAATAACCCGAAACATTTCCCAGTGAGGGTGGAGATCTGAGCATCAAAGGATAACGTAGCATCAAACCAGATGCCTACGTTTTTAACCTTATCCTTAACTACAGATAGAGGGCCTAGGTCATCAGATCACCAGGCATTTGACCAGATGTTAATGTGCTTGCCTAAGACTAATACCTCAGTCTTCCCCGCATTAAGTTTAAGACAATTAGAGTCCATCCATTCTGATACTTCCAATAGGCATACACAAAGAGAGGAGGCCACAATGTTGCTATTCTTTGACAGGGAGATAACAACTTGTGTGTCATCGGCATATGAAATAATAGAAAATCCATGTTGCTCAATGACCTCTGCTAAAGGGCGAACATACACATTAAACAGTGTTGGGCTAAGTGAGGAGCCCTGTGGGGCTCGCTGCTGCAGAGTGTGCACTGTGAAGTTGAACGGTTTCTGAGATACCTGAAAGGTGCACTCTATTGGGAATGAAGATAGCCAACGCAACACAGTGCTGCCGATTCCACAATTCCAAAGCCTCTTCAACAGAATATTATGTGACGTCATATCAAAGGCAGCACTAAGGTCCAACATCAAGATCGCCGTGGTGTCCCCTCATCCATAATCTGCCGGCTGATTCAGAAGCCAACAGCAGAGAAGACTCTGTGCTATGTAGAGGACGAAAGCCTGATTGGGTCTCATGTAATAGGTTATTGGCCTCCAGATAGCTAGACACATGCTTCTCAGCGATTTTTGCAAATAAAGGTAACAATGATATGGGTCAAAAATTCTCCTCTTAGACAGATTGTAATAGTGATTTTTAAAGAAGGGGTACTGCCAGGGCATGCTTCCAATGCTGGGGAACATATCCGGAAGCCAGGGATAAATTGATAAATGTGCATAGAACCGGGTAGATGGTTTCACTTCCCTACTCCAAAATGGCGGGAGAGATGAGGTCATCTGGAGACCCTGATTTAATGCTGGAGCATAGAGACGTGAATTCCTCAAATTGAATAGGGCAAATATGATGAAACTTAACAATGTTGGCATTTGGATCAAACCATGTTTCCAATAGTGGATGGTTTCAAGCTTTGAAAGAGAAGGAGGCGGAGATCTTTTGAACTTTTTCAGAGAAGAAGGTGGCTAACGCGTCACAGGTCTCAACCAAAGGACAAGAAGAAGGTGCAACCCCCGTTAAGGATGTGAGGAATTTAACAATCTGAAAAATAGCACGAGAGGAGTTGTTGGAAGAAGAGATTTCCTTAAAGTAATGCTCTTGGTGTGACTGTTTAAGGTGCACATGATATATTTTCAAGGCAGTCTTATATTTGTCTCTGCTTCCTTGATCGTAGGTTTTACACCAGAGCCCCTCCAGCTTCTTACATTCCTTTTTAAGAGCCAGAAGTTCCGCAGAGAACCATGCAGCTGATGGTTTACTCCAGCGGACAACTCGTTTTGTGATGGGAGCAATCTGATCTAATGCGCCCTAAGCCAGTTGTCAAATTGCCTGCTGGCTTTATCAGCGCAATTATCAAGGACCCGATATTTATTGCAGAGAGCTCGATTGAGCCTCTCTGGAGTCACTTTTGACCAACTCTGTACCCAAATGGAAGAGGAAACAGAGTTCCTGGATACCCTAGTGCAGGATATCTTGATGGGAATTGCCAAATGATCTGATCAAACCAGGGAAATGGGGGGCAGAGTTTCAGCACAGGCCATATTTGTGAACACTTGGTCAAGCATGTGCCCTAATCTGTGCGTAGGGGCAAAAACGCGATGGTTGAGCTGAAGACTCTCCATTTCCTCAACTAGAAATTTTACAGCCGGGCAGCATGTATCGTCCAAGTGGACATCGAAGTCCCCTAGTACTAACAGATTAGAGTAACGCAGTGCTAATGGAGATAATATATCTGCCAGTGAGGTAGAAAAATTCATAAGCAGCCCCGGAGGGCGATAGATAAGAGCTCCTGATTGGGCAAAATTATTGGAGCGCACAAGGGAGAAGGCAGCAGCTTTGCAAACCTTTATAGCGAGTTCCGAAAAGAAGCATTGGAACTCTTTCTTAAAAATAATTGCAATTCTGCCCCCTCTTATAGAAGGTCTGTCTTGTCTGACAATAGAGAAACCTTGTGGAATGGCCTGCAAAATATCGGGGAGGAATCCTAAATGAGGATCCATTTCTCTGTTAAAATAATTGCATCTGATCTTCCAGAAAATCACACAGTTCACACATTTGCTTAGCCAATGACCTGCAATTTAATGACATCAGCATAAAGTTGGTGGCAGACCTAGAGCCGGAACAAGGTTTACCGCCTAGTATGGAAGAGTTCTGAAGCAGGAGACCGCACGCATCACAGTTTGAGGCCCCCTGGCCCAGAGTAGGAGAGGCACCACATGCTCCAAGCGGGGCAGGGCGCAGCCTCAATAACTCAGCTCTAACGTACTGAGTGAGAGCTGGCTGGGGAGGACCAGGAGTCCTGGCCCCTGGCGCCGTCCAGGCGCAGTTGGGCTTGCCTTAGGTGTGCCTTTGGCGCGGCCGTGCTGCGCCCTCGCTTAAATAAGCGAGTCTCTTCACCACTAGACAGCTAACCTTGGAGCAGCTGCCCCACTTCCTGGTCACTTGGTCTGAACACGCCACTGCCAACCAGGTAAGCTTCTTCAATTAAAATGTCCACGCGTTCATGAATCAGCCCTAAAAACTGTTTTAATCACCACAATAGATAAAAGCAGATTTGCAGCTAAAACTCACATGAGACAGTTAATGTGCCTAGTGCAGAGTAAAGAGCGTGACATACCCAGCCGTCATGTTGCGGTGCCCTTGCTTAAATAAGTGAGTGTCATCACCACTAGACCACTAACCTTGGAGCAGCTGTACCCCTTCCTGGTCACGTCATCTGAACACGCCACTGGCGACCAAATAGGCTTCTTCAATTAAAATGCCCCCATGTTCATAAATCAGCCCTAAATACAGTTTTAATCACCACAACAGCATCTAGGAGGATTGCTAGAGCGTTAACTGCTAGTCAAATTTGTGGCATGACCACAAAGAATGTGAGAAGATTATTAGAAGTAGCCCTACTGTCAACAAACCCTGACTGTTTGGGTAGTATCAGCCCGGACATCGGGTGAGATTTAAATAACCAGGCCTATAGAGGGTAAAAGGCCGCTTTATTTGGACAGGTATGCAGATTCACATTTACAAAATATAAACAAAGCCTCACTAATACAATGTCAATATCCTAACAACCCCCCCACCCTAGCCTTCCCCACAGTAAAAAAATTCCCAAAACATTCTTCTAACAAACCATCCCCTTTCTTTCATCCACTGCCTTCATCCTGCCTCAGTCATTGCTCCCCTGTGTTCCCTCTGCCCGAACCTACTCTGCAATGCCACCACACCTTCCTGCCTGTCTCGAGCTCCTCAATTTCTGCCACCAGAAAAAACCCTACCAGGCATTTTTCCTGTCCCCACCAAAAAAGCTAAATATCTCTTTACTGTCAAAAAACCCTCTCTCACTTTTTTTAATTTTTTTTATGTTGCTGGGAGAAAGGGAGAGGGGGCGCCGGGGGAGTAAGGGTAAGAATAAAAACTATTTATTTTAGATCGGTGGCCAAAACAGCTAACCCCATATTGAGCTCGAGCTAGAGAGCAAAAACAAACAGACTGTTGCCATAACAGCCTTCGTTTAACACCAAGTTTTTATAGGTAATGTAACTGCCAACCAAATATTCGATAAATATAGTTTATTGCCAATGAAGGAAAGATGTACACCGTCTTGTCTAAAAAACTGAAAATCTTCTTTATTTATGTCACTATGTGCTAACCAACTTATACCATTAATGCTGCCAAAAACGATGCATTTCCCTATTAACTTTTCTCCTCGCTCTCTCAACTGCTGTTAACTTTTCAGCTCCCCGCCATATTCTCCTAGGAACTAACGCCGTCAATATCAATTTTGTCTTGTTCCAAGATCTAGCAATAATTTCTAAATCTGTTTTCATCTCTTTTATTAAACCTAAACCTGATAACTGAACTAAATCCTTTTCACCTAAATGTAACAGTAAAACATCTGGACATTTCCTGACAGATAATAAATCATCTAACCATGGTAGTAGCTGCCCCCATTTCATACCCACTACTCAATTTTTATTTTGTCACAGCAAAAACCTAGATTTCTCCCAAAATGCCTTTTCTCCGCTTGTTTTGCCGCCGATTTTATAAAAGAGGGTCCAATTATTCAAATGGTAACATAAGCCATTGCAGGACCAGATATGTGACCTGAAAAAGAAACAAGAAATTAACACATACATAAAAGCTAAGAATCCTCAATATTTCTAATATAGCGCAAACAACAATCAGATGACCATCTCCCTAAATTCTTAACTGCCTTGATAGAAAAACCCAACCTCGATGCTTCAGATGCAGCACCAATCCTGAAAGAATTTGTACCAAAGCGAAAAGGATCTTCCCCAATATGACACAAGGCTTTTCTCATCACACCCAGTACTTGTGAAGCCATAAGCCGTGAGCCATTTTGATGTCTGAACACAAAATCCAAGTGTGCACCACCTGCAGCCTTGAAATCTTGCCAAACATTTATTGGACATAAGGTGCCATCAATTTTCTTAAGTATTACATTCGCTCCTTTGCCCACCTGATCCGTTTTAGAGTGTTCCAAGAATATTTGGATCGATTCCTTAGAAGAGGATACATTTTTTCATTTTATACCGCCATCTTGACCTCTACCTAATAATTCTAATATTCTAAATGCTCCAAAAAATAACCAACACATGCATAACCTGAATAATAATTGCTCAAACAGAGAAAAACAGATTATTGGAAAGCTCTTTATTATGCAAAATAAGATCTTCAATGACACTGGGTCTCTAATGCGCTGACCTCGTTTCTTTTCTTTTGCCCAACCTTGTAAAAGGCGCCTTCCCAGCTCACCTGCTGATGGTTCATAACCCCAGAAAAACTTTCCAGAAAAACTCAGACCAGCCAATTTACCAGCGATTGTAGTAGCTGAAATGTTTTTCCAATGTTAGTCTTAATGAAATTTAGTACATCCTCTCTGCGCCTCCTGAAACATTCCAGATTTTGAGACCTATATGATGCACCAGACTCTAAAAATTCAACCCAAGCTCTTCGATAGGCTGCCTTGGTACTTGATGCTAGCGATTTTTCAACTAGCTGAAACATTCTCATTCTGCTAGATCCCATACCTCTGGTGGCACACGTTTTTCGCAGATCTGCTCCGGGCGGCAAACCACGGAATTTCTGCCACTGCGAACAAGATAATGCATCTGCGATATTGTTATCTGCACCTGGGACATGTTTAGCCTTAAAAATAATATTATACATCAGACAACCCAGCATGAATCTCTGTAAAAGTTTTAGCAATTGTTTCTCTTTAGCTTTCTGATCATTGACCAAGTCCACCACAGTCTTGTTGTCGATATTAAAAATGACCGTCTTGTTCACCAGTTTAGGACCCCAAAAGGCCAGTGCTACTAAAAGCGGAAAGAATTAAAAAAAGGCTATACTTCTCCGTTCTGAAATCCATTTCTTTGGCCATTGTTCTCCCTCTGCCTTGGCTATTACCTCCCCTATTTGCTTGGTCTCCAAAACACTGCAATATGGTATGTTTCCCCCCACATTTCGAACATTCATGCTTCTACCTGCATGGGTTCCTTGGACAATATCCCCTATTAAAATTCCAACATGCACCTGAGTTGGGATTTTGTGCTCTTTTCCATGATCCCACCCCTCCCGAGGGGGGCTTGGAAAGAAAAGTCCGGTGAGGCACTGCTAAGCCACTTGCAGTATGCATAATAGGAGGGGGTCTTTGTGGATACATCCATTGGACGCATAATTCGTTATCCACCTCTCCCCAGGGTTTCTCTGGAATTAGCACTAGACGAGCACGAAATTCTACATCATAATGCAACCAAGCAAAACCCCCAAATTCCATGTGTGCTTTACGAATGGTATCAATGTATTTGAATATCGCTACTGCACGTTCAGTATACCTTAGGCAATAGACGGTAGCAAATATTAAAAAGGCTGACGTCCATGTGTCAATTGTAGTGGGCACTCTTGGTCTTTTTGCCAGCTCCCAGGCTTCCTGCCTAGATACTTCTTTTGAATGTATCTCTCTATGAAGCAATTTGTATAATCCACAAATTCGTCCTTCCAGATTTTAACTTTAGTTGACTTATTCAAAAGCGCCCCTAAAGGCATGGAAAGCCCCATATAAGGTAAACGTTTTAAACCTTCCTTTTTACTCTTTTGTTCATTATCATCATCTTTTTTGTCCTTCCCATTCTCTGACATGGTTATTTCCTCAGTGACCCCTTTTACTTCATCAGCCTTTTTTGTCTTATTCTCATTAATTATCTTAGTTGTTTCTGATTCCTCCGAAGTAGATTCTGTACCCACCTTTTTATCCAAAAACACATGCTCCGATATTTTCCTTTTCTTACAACATACGTTATTAGCACCTCAATTCTTCAACCAATGACTCTCACCTGTTCCCAACATGTTGGATACATCTGGTAAAGTCCGCTTTTTGTCCCCAGCTTGAAATCTTTTTACTGATCCAAGACTCTCCATCTGCATCCTTTTTCTGGAAAACATGACTTTTTGACAAAGTATTAGAGACCCCCCGTTCTTCTCTTCTTCCCATACAAAAAGCCCCCTCTTCATAATCATCCAAAATCTCCCCTTCCTCCAATTCTTCTTCATAATCTAAAGCCCCCTCCCAATGCACCTCCCCTCTTTTCGCACCCACACCCGGGCATTCACCACCCCAGCACCACCATCAAAAAATTTCCAATCAATTGATTTAGCGAGTTGTGATGTACTTTTCGATTCCCACGCAGTCGGGATGTTTGCGTCAAAATCATCCTTCTCTTCGGGCCGGTGACAACAGGACGCTTTTGACCTGTCCAGCAAATTTTTATTGCATTTTGTTTTACCATGCAGAGTTTTCCCAACGTTGTTCTGCAAGTCGTCAAAACTTGCAGACACTGTAATTTTGTTTCCTCCCTTACTTACTACCCCTTGATCTGTATCTATTTCATTAGGCACCCAAATCCATTTACCAACCTGAGATGTCTTCCTCTTTCCTTTTACGCTAGCTGAATATATTTTGTCGAACTCCTCATCACTTAAAAAAATGTTATTACCCTGAGTGTCTAAGTTACTTTGTTCATTGCTTCTTTTAACTTGCTCTGAATCCTTGTCTCCTTCACCTATAAATGCTTTTAAACCAGGAGACTGCATTGTATGTACAAGGTTTTCACCTTGTATCCCACAAATTATTGGAGTTAATGTTCTCTCCACCAAAGGTGAAGAAGTGTCATTTTCGATATTACCCAACGTATTTTTAAAATGGGTATATTTACTTTAGATATGCAATTCATCGGTGCATTGACTCCACCGTTACTAAGGCTCACCTCTGCCTAATTATCTCTAGGGGGCGATAAGGAACAAGCGTATCCACTTATGACCTCCCCTTTAATTGCCAAAGTCTCCTGAAAATGTCTTTCACTCGTCGGTCGATTTGATAGCAATGCGAGTGTGCGCGCACGACCCCTCCATCACCTCACAGACGAGACCAGCCAAAGCGGAGAGGTAAGCGGTGTTTCTCGTCCCGACGTCTTAGTTAATTCAACGCTTCCTGTCATGCGATTAATTTTACTTGCTTTAGGGAAATTCTCTGGTGGGGAGCAGGCCAATACCGCTGCTGCCACACCGCTAGCAGCCAAATGCTTCGGACGCTCCATACCCACCCATGCTTGGGACAATACTCCCGGTTGAAATAAATCCTCCCTGCCTGCATCACATAAAAAATTATGCGCTTCTCTAACAGCTTCCGCTTTCTCTACCATATTTAATAAACTGATATAAAAACGACTAAATTTAACTCCTGACCTACAGCAAAATTGTGTTTATTTCCTACTTCAACCACCGTAAACTGACTAGAATTTCTTAACGACATAAACCGTCGTTTAAGCCCCACCCTATGCCAGAAACAACCAATGGCCACACACCTGTCCCACTGGAATTATCCACCCGCCCGAAGCTGCCCGGGGGTGGACATCCTGCGAATGCCAACCCCAGGAGCCCTCATTGGGGGGGGCATATTTGCGACGATCCAGCTTGAGGGAATGGATTATGTCGTTGGAGCGTGTTTTCCACAATTGACCAAGTGTGTGGCTTGGCCAGTCGCCCTCTCCATACAGCCTAGTTTTGGTGTCTCTGGTCAACAATCGTGTCTTGCTATCTAGTAGATCCCTACACTCCTGCATGATGTCACTTAATTGGGAAAGTGTACGTGGATCCTTGGTAGAGACATAAGTGTTCTCCACTTGTGCCAACTCTGTCTCTAGATGGAGAAATTGTGCCCTAATCGACTGCAGAACTCCAACATTTTTGCTCAGTGTGAACCCCCCCAAAGTATACCTTGAAGGTTTCCCATACTGTCGCGAATTGGGGCACAGAGACAATCTCAAATTAAAAAATCATGATCGTGATATTTCAACAATCTGGCAATGATGGCCTAGGAGGGGCTCCCCCCTGCTGGGTGGGGGTCTAGAGACCTGTGTGTCCTTTCCACAATCAGGAAGCTAGAGACATTTTCCCTACCCAGGAGTTCAGATAGAAAGGATTTAATAAAGGGCTCAGGCTTACCCATGGCAGTAGTTTATGGGAGGCCCACTATGCTTCAGTTATCTCTACTCAGTCTAGATTCCAAGCCTTAATTTTTTTGCCATGAAGTCTGTCTGAAGCCGGTGTACCGTATCTTGAACAATGAGGTTCTCATCTTCAAAAGTCGAGATCCTAGACTCATCTATTTTTATTTGTTCATCTAGCTTATCCAGCCTGTATTTCATTAAGTCCATTTAAGCATTGAGCTGGTTTATTTTAGTGTCAATTCCTTTAAGGCTGGATTTCATCTCCAAGAGGATTGATTTAATGTCTCCATCTTCACTTACGCAAGTGTCCGTCGACACCACAGAGGCCTGTATGGACCTTGCCCTAGTCTGCCATCTCTGCTGAAAGGGGAGTTTACCTTGTTTGGGGTCCCATTTCCCCATACTAACAGCGGGTGAGGTTCTGTAGATGCTGTATATGGCAGGGGCGAAACCAAGTCCAGGACCTACTCAACAGATGATGTCACAGGCTTCGCCATGCAGGGGGCAAGGTCGTTCCACGTATGGGGCTGCACTAAACCCCTTCCGGCTCCCCCAGGATCCAGGAGCATGCCTCATTTCTCTCTGAGTAGCCCACCACTGCGACAATTCCATCATCAGGTTTCTGGGTTCCGGGGTCATGGTGCATCACCTCTTCAGGATCTCAGGGTAGGTTAGGGACTCTTGCAGGGAGAACCAGGGTGAGGAGTCAGCCTTCAGAGGCTAGAATGCAGGCATTAGTCAGCAAAGTCCCCAACTCCAGCTCATCACTACCTCTTCACAGCGGAGGAGAGCACCACAGTACCTGGTGGATCATTGGGCTATGCCACAGCCCACATCTACAGGGGCCCCCACTACCCCCAGAAGTCAGCTTGCGGCGCAGGAGCCGCAAGTCAGGCTTGAGGGGTGTTATAGGAAGATGGGATGTGGAGCGCTTGGTCACTTTCGCCATGGCACAGGCAGCATGCTTCTTGGTGAGGGCTCCTCGGTGTCTTCGCCTCTCTGCAATGAGCCCCACCACGCCTGGCAGGATTTGGGCTATATTCCTGCCTGCGGTCCCAAGCAGCCCCTAGAGCCTCTGGGAGATTTGTGGGGCACAGCCAGTCACAGGGGGGAGGGAGAGCAACTGCACCTCTTCGCCACCCCTAAGGGGTAGCACAGCTCTATCCCCAAAGTCGCAGCCTCCATCAAGTGGCCAGTGCGGTGTTGGAGAAGTTGTAGATAGAGGCAGTCCCAGATGAACTGTGCAGTCGCGGCAGCAGCACAGGACAGCGCCAACCTGGAACGCCTCATAAATGTTTCCCCGAGGCGAGTGGCAGTTGAGGGCACTGAAAAAACCTTTTGTGGAACGGGTGAGAGGCCATCGTAGCCAGTGCCTAGCCACGCTCCCTCCTATACCAACATTAGAGGAAGCTTGAAAATTATGCATCCTGAATGTGTATGTATTACACCCATGCTGGCAACAATGGACTTCAATGGAAAAGTCTAGTGAAATAATGTTTGTTCATGATCTGGTATTCAGATCACAATAATTTTTACAATATTAGCAGGTGATACCACAAACTCTGAACATATCAACCATACAATAGAATAAAAGCACATTCTACATGAGTGGCTCACAGCTGGCGATTAGCATTAAACAAAAATATACTGCAACTTGTGTTGCAGAGAAGGAAGTTTTTCAAGACAGCAACTTCAAGATGCTATGAGCTCACACTAAAACAAAAGGTGCTTCAACTGTACAAATAACTGAGATTCACAACATCCTCTTAGCTCAATGGAAGGCTGATCTGTGATTTCTCACAATCATAGTATCGGACTTGGCTTTCTGTGCACAAGGTTACAATATAAACCTACCCAATTGATGCCTAAAAGGATTCAGAAATTTGCGCTGTAAGCTTCCCTCTTACATAAAGCAAGTACAGTAACACGCTTCTCTCATACTACAACAGATAAAGGAAGGATGCTTTTGACGGAGCACGCTTTCCTCGTGCACCAAACAAGTACACCAGAAACAAGCGTCCATTTATCAGACTGTCTGGAAGCATCACAAGCTTCCCCCATACCCAGAACTGGTACAGTCCAAGCACTTACAGTGAAAGATCTCCTCAGGTCGCACATATAACATTTCAAGAAAGGACAGAAGTGCAAGTTTGCATTACGCAGACTGAGCAGTGACACCACTAGTAAGAAGCTTTCCACACACAGAGCAGGTTCAATGCAGGCTTCTGTAGTGCAAGCTTCCCTCACAGGGACCAAGTGCAATATAGGTATTTGAGGTGCAAGCATCCATCAGACAAAGCAGAACAGAAAAGTAGAAAACTTCTCACCCATAACTGGTACAGTACAAGTATTTGCAGTCCCAGGTACACTAACACAAAACATGTACAGGATGAGGATTCTTATGTGGAGGAAAATCCACTGCAGTGCAAGCTTCCTTCACACAAATGTCAGGCATTGCAGGCTAAGATTAAAGTTCTCAGACTAATGAGCACTGGCCGCAGCAGTTAAGATTCCCTTACACAGAGAAGATAAGGTACAAACATTTGTAAATAAAGCTCCCCTTGGTTCACATGCACAGCAACGACAGCACAGCAACGACAGCACAGCAAGCTTGCGTTACACAAAATAGGTACAGGGGTGAGCTTCACTCACACTCTGAGAAGCTACAGTAACTGCATCTTTAGTGCAATCTTTGCAATTCCCCTGGCGTAAGATGTTCGCGACCATGAGATATTCTCATATAAGGAGGAGGACCTTGGAGCGTAGCTATGGCAAGTGTGAAGGATACCTTTCAATGTTCATCTTTTTAAGGGCTGCAATCAAGATATGAACTGCTTTGGCCTAATTTCATCAAACATCTGCAAATCAGATGATGTGTTCCTACTTTACTGCCTGTTGGGTCATATTGTGTACTTAATAGTATGCTGCTTTGTGATTCTAACCCCGGCTGAGGCTATACATGGCCCTAGGGTTGGTGTTTGTAGAGAGAAAGTATTTAACTCGTTTTCATCTCCCTGTGCATATATACAGCTTACATGTGTACACTAGGAACTGTATTCTTACCTTATGAACCTGTTAATAAGACCTCGGTGAGTGCTTCCAATGCGATTCATTGATTGTGAGGCATCCACCACGTCTCAATAATGTTCTACATGTAATCATTTGCTAGTCAACCAAGATTGTGTATGTATATTTAAAGACTTGTGTGAAAAAGATCACCTGGTCTATATATTTCCCTACCTGTAACAACATGGAATCATGTAACTATAGGCAGTCACATTTTATTGCAAAGGTTTTAAGTAACTTAGCAATTATTTAATAAACTTAAACCCTACCTGTAACACGACCCAGATGCAATTACTTGGTCTTTCACTGTTCTTTGTGGCTAACAGGCCTTTTGCATTTATTTATTTTTTAGATCTTAATTATATAACAATAGTAAACGTTATTCCATCTTTCGGCTACTACAACAAAGAACACTTTAACCTACAATAGCTGTAGTGGTACAGCCAGTGTGTTATCATGGGCTTTAGTACAGGGAAGGATATTGCCCACTGGCTACTGTTTGAATTAATTAATAATCAGTGTTTACTGGACGCCTGACAGCTCCATACGCCGGTGCCACTGCACCTGTTGCACCAGTGGAAGCTATGCCCCTGGATAGACCAGACCTGTTGGGATACGTTGCTTGCGTTTTGAATGGGACAAGTTAGATATGTTTTTACTAGCAAAGCGCCTCCCGATTCTTTGTCGGGGCTGAAAGTGTCATATCTAAATTTCTAAGTAATACAGATTTCGTTGATCTCAGAATGAACGGGCGCCGCGTAAACCAAGTCTCACTCCATAGGCGCTACATTACCTCCGGTTTAACCGCTAAGTGCAGCCGCAGAGGCTGTCTTTGAAGCCTTGCAAAAGCGGTGCGCGCCGGCCCCGCCTCCGCCGAGTGACATCATCACGCTCGTTAGCCTGGCTCAGTTTCACCTGTCTTGCTCACCTGCTGAGTTGGCTGCCATTTTGTTTCATGGGCGTGTCTGAGGCCAGTGCATGCAGGGAACGGGCTGTGTAGGGTACAGGCAGCAGATGCAGGGGATCTTTGTCTTGCTTGATCAGGTACGGTGGCGGGGGCAGCAGTGGATATTCAGGCTGGTGTAATATATTTATATAATGCCAATAGGTAATCTGAGAGCCGGGTAAGGTTGAGAGAAGGTAGGCAAGAATCTTGCTGGTTTTGATAGACAAAGTGATTTTTGTTGTATTAAATCCTTCTATGGAATGTGTAATATAGTATCGGGGGGGGGAGGGATAGGCCGTTGGTCCTGATTGGCTGAGCTGCACTCCTCTGGCTGAGCCCTAGAATGAAAACTATAGAGTACTGTCCACTGTGGCATATTTTCCATCAAACAGTATAGAAGCGGATGATGCCTAGGGTTAGCAAATAACCTAATGCTCGTAGTACTCTTGTGTATTTTCTTGTGTATTTTTTTTAGCCACCCTATTGTATTTTGTCGTCCTGCTTCATTTAGTGGAATTAATTGAACTTCAAGATAAAAAAACAAAGGCTGGAGCATTGCGTCATTGATGACATGCAGCCATCTGGTAAACGCACCGTTGCCCTCTAATCTGGCATCTCGTGCCAGACTAACATCACTTTACGTCGTGACAGTTGTATGATCCGTTGGGCCCATCCAATGATGAACCTTCGTTTTCCTGCATGCACATGTGTTTGGGCGAGGAGCCGGGGTTACCTGGAGGCGTCCCTGCCAAGTTTCCTTGGTCCATGCGTGATGTGCTGCTCCATTCAAGGTATTTTCTTTGAGTTACGGGACTTGTAGTCTTGTTTTTTCCCATAATATAACAGGACTACAACTCCTAGAATTCAAAGAAAAAACCTGGAGCGGAGCAGTACAGCAGGCATGGGCCTGGGAAACTTGGCAGCTATGTGGAGGCCTCCGGATGCATAGTGTTATGGGCTGAAAAAATAGGCCTAGATTAGAGTATCCCTGATGGCAAGGGGACCATTTGACGTGCAGGCCTCAGGTGTGCCACCAGTGCTTTAAGTGGGATGAACAAAGTGGTGGTAAAGAAGTTCAGCCAGGAAGCCTCTCTGAAATGCATGGCCGATGTAATTAAAGGTGTAGGTTAAACATGTGATCTAGAACCCTTTGTTTCACACAGCACGCCACCTTCCCAGTGTTCTACACTCGGTAGAGAGGCCAAGGATTGTATGAGCACGTAATCTGAAAACCTTCATGAGCCATTGACAGCACTGTGAAAAACTGGCAGTGCCTTCAGACCCGAGTAGAGAGCTCTGAATCGTGAACACCCATTCACGCCCTGAACTCACCTAGGCATGACTGACTGACTGCCTGCACAGTATCACGTGCGAGAGTCCTATGTTTCATAATTTAAAAAAAAAACTACAGAAACGGAACACCCGGAAAAAGTAAATACTATTGGGGAATGCAAGTTGAAGTAAAATGTGAAAAGCACACCGGGACTACAGCTGACCTAGATTACCTAAAGGAATTTTACAGTAATTGGTAAGAAATAACTAGTATTTTGACTTGTAAAGTTGGGGGCATGCATATAGAGCTCTGTAGGGACCCGTTTCAAAGTCTCTTTTTAATTGCTGCCGGACCTGAGTACTGGCATGACCCGCCCCTCTTAAAGCCCTAATGTGTGCATATTTGAGGCTTGGCAGGAATGCTAGAATGACCACTGGCATCTTGTGGAGCTTCATAACGTACCACTAGCAGTAAAATAATCTAAAATAAACACCTCCGGCCAGTCAGCTCACGAATCGCCCTGTCTGTCCTCCAACAACCCATTACTTTCTTCTCCCTGGCTGAAATGCCACTACCATAACCTTGGGAGTGCTTTAATGCAGTTTATATTTTTCATGTAAACCAGGCACAGCCTGAGGCCCAAAACAGTTGAGGTAGGAAAGCCAGGATTAATGAATGGGCACTAACTGATATTCGGTTGTCTTACAGATCCACTTAAATATAGGGGTTCTTAAAAGTCAGTCTGCCCTCTGAGGCGCTGCCGAACTCTGGTATCAGGAAATGTGACCACGGGACTCCAGTGTTGACATGCGTAACATTGCTATTCCTGGCATAGCACCCGTGCCCCGGGGGTCCCTGGGCCAGGCTCATCACTTTTGTGTTCATTGATGTCGCTGGTGTTCCTCCGCCCTGCCTTGTGTACTCCCTCGCACTAAATTCTCTTGCTGCATTATTATGTTTTAGCCTATGGTGTCTGTCTCCTGTTTTGTTATAAACTCTCTCCCTTAATTGTCTCTTTTTATTAAGTACTCTGCCTCCCGCAATGGGGCTCTAAAATGCTCTATTTAATAATATTCAAAAATTATATAGCGCTTTCAACAAACTGGCCCGTTAATTGGCTTTTGAATGTTCATCACCCACCCTCATAGCCATCAGATCAGACCCCAACACATATGTGCTATTTCGCACACTGACTCCTGTTAAATTTGGTAATGACCACTGTTATTTACAGTGCTTAGAAATGGCAGAAGTGTATTATGAAAAGCTAGTTAAAAAGTTACTTTAGCATCATAGCGGCCATTCCATCCTCTCCAACTCCTTGTCTTCTGATCTAGTTAGAATACTGCTATAGCGCCCCAAACAGATTTGGCTGACTCGAAGCACTGTTCTTGTGTGTCTCAAATGATGAACGTTCACCCCTAGAACAGGTGAGATTCAAGCTTCATTGACTGTTGGAGGTGAACTGAAGGAAACAAACGTTGGAAGTTGTTAAAGCATGGGTACTCACAAACTTTCTCTCGGGGGCAAAATTTACAGTGTGGTTTGTGGCCGAGGGCCGCACCGGTGGGGGCGGGGTCATTGGGGGAGGGGGCGGGGCTAGAGCAAAAAAAACCTGTGACCATGAGGTGGAACACAGGCCCCTGCAGCGGACGCCTTCGTCCACTGAGCCACCGGACCCGGCATACACATCTGTCTCCCTCCCCCTCTGTCTCCCTCTCAGGCCTGAGCTCCCTGGCCTTGGCGCAACTCTCTGACTACAGGCTGGCGGGAAACATCACATCACAGGCTCTTAACGCACACCTCACCCGGCTCTCACTCCCTGCTGCCCTCTGTCACCCTCTGCCATCTCACCTGGCTTTCACTCCCTGCTGCCCTCCGTCACCTTACCCGGCTTTCACTCCCTGCTGCCCTCCGTCACCTTACCCGGCTTTCACTCCCTGCTGCCCTCCGTCACCTTACCCGGCTCTCACTCCCTGCTGCCCTCCGTCACCCTCTGCCATCTCACCCGGCTCTCACTCCCTGCTGCCCTCCGTCACCTCACCCGGCTCTCACTCCCTGCCCTCTGTCACCCTCTGCCATCTCACCCGGCTCTCACTCCCTGCTGCCCTCTGTCACCTCACCCGGCTCTCACTCCCTGCTGCCCTCCGTCACCTCACCCGGCTCTCACTCCCTGCTGCCCTCCGTCACCTCACCCGGCTCTCACTCCCTGCTGCCCTCCGTCACCTCACCCGGCTCTCACTCCCTGCTGCCCTCCGTCACCTCACCCGGCTCTCACTCCCTGCTGCCCTCCGTCACCTCACCTGGCTCTCACTCCCTGCTGCCCTGCGTCACCTCACCTGGCTCTCACTCCCTGCGTCACCTCACCTGGCTCTCACTCCCTGCTGCCCTCAGTCACCTCACCTGGCTCTCACTCCCTGCTGCCCTCCGTCACCTCACCTGGCTCTCACTCCCTGCTGCCCTCCGTCACCTCACCTGGCTCTCACTCCCTGCTGCCCTCCGTCACCTCACCTGGCTCTCACTCCCTGCTGCCCTCCGTCACCTCACCTGGCTCTCACTCCCTGCCCTCTGTCACCTCACCCGGCTCTCACACCCTGCCCTCTGTCACCTCACCCGGCTCTCACACCCTGCCCTCTGTCACCTCACCCGGCTCTCACACCCTGCCTTCTGTCACCTCACCCGGCTCTCACACCCTGCCTTCTGTCACCTCACCCGGCTCTCACACCCTGCCTACTGTCACCTCACCCGGCTCTCACACCCTGCCCTCTGTCACCTCACCCGGCTCTCACACCCTGCCCTCTGTCACCTCACCCGGCTCTCACTCCCTGCTGCCCTCTGTCACCCTCTGCCATCTCACACAGCTCTCACTCCCTGCTGCCCTCCGTCACCTCACCCGGCTCTCACACCCTGCTGTCCTCTATCATTCTCTGTCACCTCACCCCGCGCGCGTGTGTGGCAGCCCGGGCTGAGACAGCTTCCCGGGCACACACACAGCCGCACCCGAGTACTTCACAGGTCTTTAAAAGACCATTTGCATGATAACGAGGCTTTGTTGTATTTCACCTCTTCTTAGCGCCCCTGCAGCTCCACTCGGACTATCGCTGGAATCGCCCGGCCCCCATAGAGCAGAGTCTTTGTTTGCTGACACTCTGTAAAAAAAAAAAAAAAAAAACACCGGTACGATGTCTGCAAGGTCCGCGGGCCGCCAAGGAAGGCTTGCCGGGCCGCTCGCGGGCTGTACTATGAGTACCCATGTGTTAAAGGATGTATTAAGCGCCTAGCTGCCCTGCGCAGGGCTTCCCAGCGCTAGACCCAGACAACATATAGGCTGCAACTGCCTAAAAGGAAATGAGAAAGAGAGGGCTAGATAGAGGAAAGCCAGGTCTTGAGAGATTCTCTGAAAAGAAGGTGGTTCTGGATGTTCCTAAAAGAGGGGGAAAGAATTCCAAAGAGATGGGATCAAGGCACGGAAGGTCCTCCCACCCACTCTTGCTCTTCTAACTCGAGGCACAATGGCTAAATAGAGGTCAGCGGAGCATAGAGGATGAGAAGCACAGTAGGGAAAGATAAGATTAGACAGGATTGGGGGGGGCCTCTGGGGGTACATGGTCTTATGAGCAATGCACAGTCTTGAAGTGGATACGTTTATCCTCGGGGAGCCAATGCAGCTTACAAAGAAGGCCAGATACGATGAAAATTTGGGGAGTGAAAAAAGCAGTCTGGCAGTGCCATTTTGAGTCAACTGGAGTCTTCTGATGACTGACTTGTTGGCTCCCGAATAGAGGACATTACAATAATCCAAGCGGGACATAATTACCACCTGATTTATAGTTTGCCGAGTGGAGAAATCAAATAACTCCAAGATGTACTTGAGGCTTCTCAAGAACCCAAAGCAAGGGCCTGCTACAGTTTTAGCTTGGGTCTCAAACACCAAAGAGTTGTCCATCCAGACTCCCAAGTTTTTTTTACAGAGCACTTGGGCTTAGATGGAGGACCAAGGGAAGAAGGCCACCAGTGGTCGCCCCAGAACTGAACATGTTTGCCCAATAGCTGAATTTCAGTTGTATTAGCGTTCAGGCGGAGAAGGTTATTATTCATCCACTCCGCCACCGCAGGAATTCCTTTTTGATAAATGGCAATATCCTGCATGGTATCTTCAGAGAGTGAAAGAATAAGCTGGGTGTCGTCCACATACAACACCAGGGTGATTCCCAAGCATTTGATTACCTGAGCCAATGGTTGGACATATAAATTGAATAGAGTAGGGCTCAGCGATGAGCCCTGAGGGACGCCATAGTGTAGGGTGTGCGGATGGGAGCCGTGAGGAGGAGAGCGGACTACGAATGAGCGCCCTGATAGAAAAGAGTTATACCGGGCCAGAGCAGACCCTCCTACGCTGATGTTTTGTAGGCGCTGAAGAAGAATTTTATGAGCCACCGTATCAAATGCAGCGCTCAAATCAAGCAGGATCAGGGCGGAAGAGGAGAGCTATCCTGTTCCAAGGTGCTGAGGAGTGTCTCGGTGACCGAAAGAAGAGCATACCCCGTACTATGTGCCGGGCTGAAGCCATTTTGGGAGATATCAAGGATATGATTCTCTTCCAAAAACTTAGGATACCGTTAACATGTCTCTCCGTAACTTTGGCAAGGAAAGGTAAAAGGGAGAAGTGACAGAAATGTTCTGGCTTGGAAGCATCCAGAGCTGGTTTCTTCAAGAGGGGGATAACTTTAGCGTGCTTCCAGAGAGTGGGCACAATGGCAGAAGACGGAGAAAGGTTTCCAATCTCTAGGCACGGCAGAAGTAACTCCTAGAGTTTAATGAAAAGATCCAGATTGATAGGGTCATCAGGTGACCCAGATTTCTCTGTATTACAATTTTACTTTTTAGGTAGCCTGGACTTGTTACGTGAAAATGTGTGAAGATTAGGCATGGCACTGTAAAAACACTTTGCATCACTGATATCCAGTTCAGTGCTTTTCAAGCCAAAACACACTTTCATCACTGTAACGCCCAAAACCAATGAACAGTGTAATTTTGCACAGGTTGAAAGCAGTCGCATACATGATCACAGTAGCATCTAGTTAACGCCAGAATTTTATGAGCACGCTTGAATGATTTGTTTGCACCCAAATAGCCTGTTAAGGACCTTCTCCTTTTCAATGGAGGGTGATCAATTTTCTGAAAGAAATAAAAAACGGGTGATGATTGTTTAGTTAATGAACAATCTTGAGTTCAGCTTAAGTAAAATGTCTGCCTTGGCAGCATTCAGCTGGAACCAGCTACCAAGACACCTGATCAGTCTTGGCATATTCACGCTCTGAGGACACCTAATGGGCAGTCTTGGTATTGTCCATGTGCTGAATGGCATCTAGGGCCACCAATGAGATCAGGTGTCCAGCCAATCCTTATCTTCCACTGTATTTCATGACTGCTGCAGCCTTTTAGTAGATATCAAGTTTCCACTATTTGGGATGCAAAATCTTCTGCGTGGTTCTGGAGAGTGTTCTTCTCTGCCTTATGCTGATCTCCAGTCAAGCCACTGGAAAGTTGTTGTATGTTTTTAATTTTTTTTTTTTTTTTTACCACCATGAATATTAAAAACGTTTTGTCTCCTAACGGTTTTCCTCCCTCTTTGGAGCTTGGCTGTGTGGTTGATGGGACAAGCGGAGCGCACCCCTCTCACCCACAGAGTTGCCGCTGCCCTATCTACCCAGGCTGAGGTAGACTGACAGCAGTGGCCGCATTAATCACTAGTTCGGGTTACCTGTACCCCTTGGAAGCGCATTGCCGGCCCCCTCCCCTATATTCTGGTGATGCCTGTGCAGTCCCCCTTACAAAGGTTCTTTTGACCTCTACCTTGTCTCGAATTTGGGTGTTGAGAGGGAGTGTGTTTACTAGGCGACGATGGATTAGTCAGCCATTGTCTTTAATGTAAACTGAACTGGTATTTGTTCTGGTGAATGTTCAGCTCTCCGGTGCCCCCCCTCACCCCCCGTCCGTGCAGAAGCTCAGTGGGCTGGAGAAGGAACCTGCTGTTATCTTGTGATTAGCTCAGACTTTCCTTCTGTTGGGATGCCCTCCACTCCCTGGGTCATGGTCCTTCTTTTGTAGCCAGGGCCCTCCTGCTGAGAGTTGATTCCTCCCTGGGTATAGCTCACACAGCAGGGCACGAGTCGGGGGGGGGGGGGTACACGCGGGTGGACGGCGTCCCCCCACTTTTTTCACAGGGTGGACGCCGTCCACCCTGCCAAGAAGTGTGGCCCCACTGTAAAATATGCTGAATTTCCAAACACCGGGACACATCCTGCAGCGCCTGCACGTTGTTGTCTGCTTTCGATCACAACGTGCAGGCGGGGACGGGGCTCTTATTTCTGACTCCTGCTGGGATACTCGGCCATAACAAAGGCCGAGTCTCAGGGGTCATCAAGCCTCCTTTTGTTGGAGGTCTCCTGGCTGGGAGCAGTCAGGAGCCTCACACCTGATGCAAGTGCAGCAGAGGGAAAACAAAGGCTCACACCTTGTTAGCACTTCACACATACTGAAGAGCAGCAGCTTTTAACTTTGTTCAGGCTCTGTTTAGGAGATATGCATGCACTGTTAGAAGTCAGATGTGTTGATGTTTCCCAGCATTTGCACAAAATAAATAGCATTTATATAGCGCTTATACCCCTGAGGAGGCGTTGTAATAATTTAAATATCACTTTCTTTTAAAGCACTATGGCTAGAGAAAACTTAACGCTGATAAAAGGTAACATTGTTTTATGTGTAGCCTACAAAAGTGTGAATCTTCTGCCTAAATCAGGAGGGTTTGCAAGTATGCTCGAAATGTGGTCAAATGTACTCATGATACACCTGCTAAGCATATATGTGAGGCCTTAAGATCTGATGTCACTTCTTGTGATGCCAGTTCCTGTGATGTCACGTGTCGCGATGCCACGCGCTGCGATGCCACTTGCATGCTGATTAACTAGGTTAGTCCCCCCACTTTTTTTTTTTTTTTTTTTTTTTTTTTTTTAAGCACTTGTGCTCTGTCACACAGGGACCCTGGGGTGGAGAGAAGCAGGCTCTCCCGATGCAGTGATCACATGTGAAGATGTAGGAAGCACCCCCGCTGGATTGGAGGGGCACCCGGAATTTAAAAGTAGCAAATCCCTGTTTGTATCATCCTGTCCATTAGGGAACTATAATACTAGCCCAATTGTTCGGGATGATCTCCAAGGTTTCGCTTGCCTTCTGGGAAGAGCCAGAGACCAAAGTGATTGAGTAAACAGAGGTGTAAACAACAAGGAGAGACACAAGAAAGGGCTATAAAGGTCCAGCATACAGGCCCTAGTATTAACCCCTTCGATGCTCGTGACGAGCTCAGCTCGTCATGCTGCGCGGTAGCGCTGTGCGCATGACGAGCTGGGCTCGTCACGACCACACCCGCGATCAGAATGTCCAGCACACGAGCGGAATTCCGATCGCGGTCAAGGGGTTAATAACAATGAAGAGGGTATTTCTATTATGGAGGGTGCACCAGAATTGAAATCAAAAATATCAGGGTAAGTCCACATAAATTTTCTTTTTATTCTTCAAAAAAGCCAGAATACGGACATCAGCCAACGCGTTTCGTTCACTAAGAACTTCATCAGGGCGTTAAATGTTGATGAGAATAGAATAATCCAGAATAACTTTAAATAATGAAGATGAAGTGTACGTTGTAAGGTACAAGAGAGCCCCACGATCCTGGGTAATTACTGTACCATCCAGCATTAATATTCTGAATGGTTCGTTCGTAGAAAGACGATGTAGTCAAAGTAAGACCAGGGAGAATGATAATCCAGGGGTTTTCCACTCCTGGGCCTCGGTTTACTCAACAATGAAGAGGGTATGCAGTTTCTGAAGTGGAAGGCAAGAAAATAGCGAGAAAGGTATCAATATCTGGCTACCAAAAGGAAGGATGGGGAATCCTTCCTTTCGGAATTAGGGCCCTCACACACCCAGCCCGCTGGGTGTCATGCTTCATCATCGGGCATGCTCCTCGTCAGGTCGGCGCTGCAATACCCGACGGGCACCCTCAGTGGGGGCTCTTTGGCGGAGATCTTTTATTCCTGCCGTTTAGTGAGATGCGTGTGAGGGGCCCTATAGTGTAGAAGTGCAGTGTTGTGTATGGTTCTCAATAGAGACAAGTGAATTAAAACAGGTCGCTGGGAGAAATAGGGCAACCAATTTAATATTCCTGTCTCCCCACCTGGTTAAAAATGGAAAAATGGCAACTGTCTAAAGTGATGTGAAAGGCAGTTGCTCTTTAAATCATACAGTCAACATGTTTCTTGCCCTGGTAGTCCCTAATGGATCAAGCGGCAATTCATCAGGACCTAATTATGGGTTGGAAATCTACACTGAACCACTGGTAATGGGGTATGTTAAACACACAAGATGATGGACGGAATGCTGCACATTGGCAAACATTCACCCCCAGTCACAGATCTGGGTTTAATCCATCGTTATTTTGCTTCACCACGCCACCCCAGTTCAGACATAGCCATATGCAAATCAGTCTTGACCCTGTGCCTCATGGGAACACTCCAGACCGAACTGCCAAGCCATGTCTTCCCTGGACCGGAATCAAGCATCCTAGGACCGGTTTCAGGCTATCAGCCTTCATCAGCCAGGATAGCTTGACTCCAGTGGCGTAGTGAGCACGGGACCCACGTCTGGGCATACCCTTCCCACTTAGGGCGAAATGCAAAACACACAAGATGATGGACGGAATGCTGCACATTGGCAAACATTCACCCCCAGTCACAGATCTGGGTTTAATCCATCGTTATTTTGCTTCACCACGCCACCCCAGTTCAGACCTAGCCATATGCAAATCAGTCTTGACCCTGTGCCTCATGGGAACAGTCCAGACCGAACTGCCAAGCCATGTCTTCCCTGGACCGGAATCAAGCATCCTAGGACCGGTTTCAGGCTATCAGCCTTCATCAGCCAGGATAGCTTGACTCCAGTGGCGTAGTGAGCACGGGACCCACGTCTGGGCATACCCTTCCCACTTAGGGCGAAATGCAAAACACACAAGATGATGGACGGAATGCTGCACATTGGCAATTGGATTTACCTCCAGTTGTTGGACATTACCCGTGCGGATCCTGTGCAGTGTGCCCTCAAACCAAACTCACCAAGGTGATAACCTTTGCCAATAACTTTACTTGGAAGATGACAAGACACACTAACTGCAACACCGTTAATTGCATTTACTTACTATCCTGTCCATGCAACCTTTTATATGTGGGTATGACTACCAGACCAGTCAAAATCCGCATAACAGACCACAAAAGTAACATTAGATGCCATAAAACCACCACACGCCTCTATACCCACTTCTTAACGAATAAACATACCTGCGATACATTAGGGTGGGTGGTCCTGGAGGCGCATGCCTCTATCTCCCCGGAGGCGTTGTTCAGGATTGAACAACGTTGGGTACATCGCTTATGCTCAGATAGAAATGGCCTTAATGAGGACATTCCCTGGGTGACTTTAAATAATCACTAATCTGTTATTCATCCCAGTGGTTACTTCATATAATCACCAATCTGGGGGTTATCTAAGTCTGTAATGCTACCCAGTTATGCACCAGTCGGGTGCCATCTTACACGGTCTCTCCTTTTCAAACACATTTGACCGCAGGCCTGGCATGTACACGAACACTGTAACAGCTACACGCCAGTAGAGAGGACTCCGACACAAAAGAACTTTTTCTGTACTATTTGTAGTAATTCTACCTCTTCTCTTTATACCGCGATCACAACCCTTGGGGCACTTGACTTATGGGCTTGAGTCACTGGCATCATTAGTCATCGACTGCCAGAGCCGCATTAGCAAAATCCATTTTCACCAGATGGTGTCATGATACAATGTAAGGAATTGTCACTACGGAGATGACCACCTATTGACACTTTAACATGGCGCGCCTCTGTGGCAATATCCTTCCAATATGGCCGCCTTGTTTTCTCCACTGAATTTGAGCCGATTTCCGCACCAGCCTCGGTTCTCCACGCGGAGGCCCCGGCGTGCGCGCCGCTTCCGCTAGGATATCTGCAGCCAGAACCGGGCAGGCAGTTACCTTCCCGGAACCGGCATTGCAGGTTAGGTCCTCCGCCGAGTGGGCGCGAGCTGCTGTGAGTATTAACACCGCTGCCCTCCCCTTTTCCTGATACTAGAGTATCAAGGTAAGACGCGACGTTGGTTTGGGGTCTTTAGCGGCCAACACCGCTGGGTCTGCTGATTTGTTCCCCATGTTTGATGGGGACCGGTAAAAAGCTATAACTTGGATTCAGGCTCCCAGTGTCTCACACTTTTTGGTCATTACAGCATGGGAACTGTGGGCCGTAGTTAATTGCGGGGTCCCGCAACCGGGATCTATCGACGCTCGGTCTGGTTTCCTAGCTTTGTGTTGCCATTATCGGGACCTGGGGACAACAACCCTCAGGTATTGGATTGCTTGTTAACACCAGCCTTAGAGGTGGCTCTCCGCTTTTTGCTTTTAAACGAACGGGGTGTGTACCCTAAGATACTTCAAATTAATCTTGGCATATCCATCGTACTTCCTCATACTTACCTTATTTCCCCATCATACAGGACACATGTTGAATGAACGTGTCCATTCCTTGCCGTTATCTGATGGGGCTGGCCTTTAATTGATTTTCGGTGAGTGTGTACATCCGCAATCTACTGGGATGATGTTGCTGCCTCACCGTGGTTTTTAATTTCAAATTTTTAATTTTAACTTTTATTCTTACGTTGTCTTTCTGCTGCATTGTTACCTCACATGATTTACAACATATCACGACCGTGATACCTTGTGCTCACAAAGTTTATACCGACGCCCTATACTAGATGGGACGCGTACATCATATAAGCGATGACAATACGAGTAGGTGTCTACAGCATGTTTTGGCTACTAAATGGTTTTGGTAAGATTGACATGTTGTAAACAGATGTTTTGTTTTTCATTTTTCCCATCTTTTAGCCTGGCTACAGCACCCACAGACACTGCACGTCACCGATGTGACAAGACTGGTAATATCCAGGTTAACATACCCCATTACCAGTGGTTCAGTGTAGATTTCCAACCCATAATTAGGTCCTGATGAATTGCCGCTTGATCCATTAGGGACTACCAGGGCAAGAAACATGTTGACCGTATGATTTAAAGAGCAACTGCCTTTCACATCACTTTAGACAGTTGCCATTTTTCCATTTTTAACCAGGTGGGGAGACAGGAATATTACATTGGTTGCCCTATTTCTCCCAGCGACCTGTTTTAATTCACTTGTCTCTATTGAGAACCATACACAACACTGCACTTCTACACTATAGGGCCCCTCACACGCACCTCACTAAACGGCAGGAATAAAAGATCTCTGCCAAAGAGCCCCCACTGAGGGTGCACGTCGGGTATTGCAGCGCCGACCCGACGAGGAGCATGCCCGATGATGAAGCATGACACCCAGCGGGCTGGGTGTGTGAAGGCCCTAATTCCGAAAGGAAGGATTCCCCATCCTTCCTTTTGGTAGCCAGATATTGATACCTTTCTCGCTATTTTCTTGCCTTCCACTTCAGGAACTGCATACCCTCTTCATTGTTGAGTAAACAGAGGCCCAGGAGTGGAAAACCCCTGGATTATCATTCTCCCTGCCAGACCCGGGAACAGGGTCTGGGCTTCAGAAGGTATTTCTGAGACTGATTTGCACTCCGGAATTAATTTGCTGGTTTGACAGTAGACGTTAGTTGTCAACTAACTAGCTCAGCAGAAAAACGCTATCTGCGAGGCCGGTTTAGCGCTGGTAGCGCCCAGTGCGATAATCATTTTTTACGCCCCCGCTCCCCTTGACTGCCTCCTCTGATTCTTTCACTACCACCAGGCAAAAGGGCCACTCATCTCTCCAATCATATGTTTTTGCTAAACACTGTACCCCCCTGAGGTTAGCGCCCCCTCCATATGTCAGCGCCCAGTGCGGCCTCACCGGTCACACTGCCCTAAAGCCGGCCCTGTGTGGAAGGCCAACCACTTTAAGTCACAAGGAGACTCTAGGCAGCTGCTCAGGATGAGAACTTGCTGCACATCAGCAATAAAGTAAACAGGACAAGCTCCTTACTATCTTTGAACATGAGACTGCTTTGTCCTTGACCCCGACTCTGTACCATGGGTACTTCTAGTTACCATTTGTAGCTGCCCCGTTGAATAACTTGCCATTTGAACCCTTGGTCCCTGTCGAAGGACATGTGGGGTCTCCAGCTGTTGCCCTAGTTTGTTCTGCACGCGTACAAATGGCATCTTCTCCTTGAATGCCCTTAAAAAAAAACCTCTAGACTTTGACCAGTGGGCTCTGAGTTACAGGATTCCTTCCCTTTTTGTGCCATATGAGGGTATCCGAGTGTCCTGGCAGCTTGATCAGCAACTACCCTTCTCCAGCTAGCCCTCCATAGCTCCTGGACTAGTGGGACTCCAGTAACTGTTCCTAGACGCCAGGCACTCCTGACTAGACTCTGGCACCATTCAAGCATCGTCCTCCCCAAGGAAAGGTGGGCACTTCTGTTCCTTTCTCAGGGGGGAGGGGAGACAGTTTGACTGGGAACATTTGACTACAACTGCTGGAGCCAAATCACTCCAATGCAAATATTGCTACTGTTTAACTTTCAAAAGTAACCTTGAACATGTTCTATATACTCCAATGCCAACTGTTATTATAGAGCTTAGTGTATAGATGCTAAAATACTGTTTGGTGTCAAAACTCTGGCTCATAGGGCCAGAGAGATTTCTGTTTTTCATGTGTATCTTGGCTTCATAGGTAGTGTATTTTATATTAAAGCACTTTCCTTATATAAAGTAAAGCTCTAACTGGACATGGATCTTATTATCTGGTATTGCTGCATGAGCTATATTCGAACTCCTTGAGTAAGGGGAAACAGCCATCACATCGCATGCGTTACAACGCATGCGATTACAACGCGGTTGTTACAACGACCGCATTGTTACATCGCAGTACCATTACAACGCAAGTCGTTACAACTAGTTGCTCTAGGGCGCGCTCTAAACAAAGTAATAGTATAATTTACTATTCCATCACCTTCCCTACTGTTGCGAACACTGGAGTTGGAATAGTAAATTATACTATTCCTAAATCCAGCGCGCCCCCTAGAGCAAGTCGTTGTAACGACTTGCGTTGTAATGGTACTCGATGTAATAACGCAGTCGTTGTAACGACCGCGTTGTAATCGCATGCGTTGTAAACGCATGCGATGTAAAGGGCTATATTCTTGAGTAAACCTTGGGCTGCCCTGCCTTGCTAGCTGGGGAGTCTAGTGCTGAATGGGGGTACTTGGTTATCCAGTTTGGGGTCTAAAGGTACAGTAGCACCAGGACAACTCCAATTGATGCAACTGGAGCCAAGCAATACCCAACTTTCCTGGTGCCCCAGGAAGCAAGTCGTCACACACCAGCTCTACTTCTAGTCTAACTGGTACATTGCTTCTAAAACTGGGGTGTCCATTGCCAGATGTACAGGGTAAAACCTGACTGTAAATCATTTTCATTGTATTTAAATGCATCTTAAGTGGATATCCTGAAAATGTAGCCTGACTCGGGCCTTGCTGTGTCCAGGTTTGACAATCCTGTTATAAAATCATCTTCCGAACTGCTCATGTGGTTCTCACTTTCTTTAAACCTTCTCCCTTTTTCACCCCACAAGTTTGTTTTTGCCACTCTGCAGTCCCAGCCTCCGTTTCATCTTTTGGAGTTCACTCATTTCCTTAACCATCTGTGAGGGTCCATCGCTACCACCTACGAAGATACAAGAAGGTGGAGGAGCATGTGGAAATAGTTCATAGTGGTGAAGAGAATGAAACGGTCGAAAAAGTCAAGGATACCCTCCCATTTCAATGTAGCACCTTGCTGAATAGATAGGGTTATGGCACTTTACCAGAGTGGTCCCAAGCAGGTAATCTAGTTCTGTATTGGGTTGGTGAGCTGAACCTTATTGGGTCATGCCCCTGACAGAGATGCTGCAGAAAAGTATGTGACAAGACTGTAATTTTCTTCTTTTTGTAACAATATCTTGATTGGTTTTTAATTTTTTCATTTAAGTTCCTTTACCAATACTGCAAAAGGCAGAGATTCTATAAAGGGACAATTTAGTCCCCCAATTACGCTCGAGGTTGTTGAGAAGGGAAGAAGAAAAAAAAGACAAGAACAAGTAAAACACTTAACAAAATAAACCCAAGAAAGCCATAACATATAAACTGAAAACAACTGTGCTAGCAAGGAAAAGCGAATATTTTGATAATCTTATTGGATCAGGAAGTTTGTAGTCCATCTACATTGGCATACATTTGAGAACTCCGGGGATGTACTTTGCTTGGGTAATACCCTGGCAGCCGATGTCCCTAAATGCTTGTTGATTACCCTAATTTTAGTGACGACGACCGGTTGCCATGTGTAATTGGATCCAAGAAGTCCAAGCTCAGTGCACCTGAGTTTGTCTTCTTTCAGAAGAACGCTAGATCCTATGTAGCCCCCCCCTACCTTACAATGGCCAGCATGTTGGGCCACCCTCCACCCCGCCTCCTCCCAATCGACCATTTACATAAGTTTTAAAAGGCTTCTAAATTTTCTCAAAGCGATTAATTTTGTCCCTCCTAATGGTCAATCATTTTTCAACCTCATATTTTCAACCAGCCCTGGGAGTGTGTTTGGAGGTGGGGGGTGAGATGGTGGGCCCTACTTCCAGAAGTGGCCCAGTGTCCATCTAGCCTCTCCAAGAGCAAGTGGGACACCAGTATTCCTACCGGAGCAATGCTGTTATTTCATCAGTGGTCAATGTTGAAGCCGTAATTGACCACAGTGACTGCAACCATCAATCCGCCTCCCAGCACCTTTATCCTTTCCTGCTGCAGCTTGGCCTGAGGAATGTTTCCTCGTGGCTGACCACTAACGTTCTGAAGCTAAACGGCACCAAAACTGAGGTGCTTATTCTGGGTAATAACCCGGAGCTTTGGGGAATCAAACACTGGCCTGATATTCTGGGCCCTGTGCCTGCTTCTGTCCCTAAAGTCAAAAACCTGGGTTTTATTATTGATAAAAAGCTCTCTTAAACCTCAGGTTTCCAGGGTAGCGGCATCCTGCTTTGCTGTTCTTAGATGGCTCAAAAAAATCCTCTGGCTAATTCCACCAGCAGGTCAGAGAACCATTCTGCAGGCTTTGGTGATATCCAGGCTGGACTACGGCAATGTGCTGTACCTGGGTGCTGATAAAGCTTAAATACATCGGCAGAAGGTCATTCAAAATGCAGCTGCTCATCTTCTTTTCCATCTGCCTAGATATGCCTCTGCGTCTCCTTTGCTCCACCAACTCCACTGGCTTAAAGTCAATAAGCGCATTGAGTTCCAGGCCCTCTGTTACATGTTTCGTGCCAAATGTGGCCTTGCCCCTTCTTACATTCAAAGTCTGGTAACACCTTATGTTCCGGCTCGACAGTTGAGATCCTTCAGCCTCTCACTGTTTTCAGTTCCCAGGTTTTGACTTTTCTGTATGAGGGGTCGTTCTTTTTCCTGTCTTGGCCCCAGGCTCTGGAATGCTCTTCCAATTGACCTTAGGAACTGTCATTCTCTGCTAGCCTTCCGTAAGAGCTTAAAGACGCGCTGTTTAGTGACCTGGTTTGATCTGTTTTTCTTTTCGCCTGCTGTCTGAGTGGTTTCTGCCTCCACATGTTCAGCGCCGGGAGACCCTGTTGGGTAGCTGCGTGCTTTATAAGTTCATAAATAAATAAATAATCCAGGATTTGTAAAGTGCGGTAAATCACCCCTGAGGGTCTCAAGGCGCTGAATTGTAGCACAGGGAGATCAAGTGATTTGCCCAAAATAACAGGATGTTGATACCGAGGCTCGAACCTGGTCCCCACCAGCTCCGAAGTCAGCAGCTCAGGCTGTTAGCCACATCGTCTCCCAAACCTGTATCAGCGGTCCAGTGTGGCCAATCTACACGGCTGATCTGGATCAGGCCTGCTGTGTCTCCCTTTATGTTGATGCCTTGTGCATTGCTGCATCTTGCAGCTGAGCGGGTGTTCAGAAACACTGCAGATGGTAGACCTGCTTCTGGGAAGGATCTCAGCTCGATGTGAAGACAGTGGATGGACCTCTACGTCAGGATGCTTAGCTTGACTGTGTTCAGTGATACCATTCTATAGGCAGTTGTTAGATCACTTCCTCAATGTCCTGTGGGCCTTTAAATAAACATATAGGGTGGTGTTGAAGTTGCAGACATTTCCAGTCAATTGATTCCATCGTCATTTACAGGCATTTGAAAGGGACAGGATTGGGCCCCTCAAAGTTCACATCAAAACAGCCTTGAACCCAGTTGGCTGAAAAGAAATCCCTGGCGTAAACAATTGGAAGCTCTCCAGGGATTGCAATCCAGCAAGCAACACACCTAGCATTGCTGTACTTCTAAAACTAACAGTATTACACACCTCTCCTGCCTATCGCTATTGAAATTGATGCTATGGATGAGCCATTGTGATGACCAATTGGGTTACAGGTTTTTGTATTCCAATATGGAAGGGGTCCCAAGTTCATTTATTTTTCATTTTTTATCTGGTCCTCTTTTGTAATTTAAATAAGGAAGTCTTCAGTGGTAGAATCTCTCTAGACCGGACAAGCTGCATAGTTCTGAACTACAAAATCATAAAAAAGCATGAAAGTGATCTCTACTGGGATGGAGACCTGCTCTTGCCAATCCGAAATTTTTATAATTTGTCAAATTTATATTTATTGAAGTGATATGGTATTTTGGCAAACTTGGGTGGTAAACCAGTGGTACATGATTTAAAATTGGGTTGGGTAGTTGAATATAAATAGTGTTATGGGGAAAATTATTGCACTTGTCACTGTACACTATTTATATAGGTTGCTACATATGCACTTAGCTGTTTTATGAATCTCAAAGAAAGTTTATGAAATTTAAATTGTATGCATTTGCTTAAGATTTGGATTTCCTTTTTGTTTTTCTGATCATTTGGCCAAAAGAATGTAACCAAACGTTTAGATCGCTTCACCTATCAAACATTTCACTGCAATGACTATTAGAAATGTGCACCTTTGAATTGGGTAGGCCTGGTCAATATCCAACCATAGATTTTTTTTTTTTAATTTCTTTTACTTTTTTAGAAAGTTAATTTTAGCTAGAGCTGAAATGTAAGTTTTATCGTTAAGCGATGCATTTTTTCCATCAGTAGAACAGTTGTTTGTGTGAAAAAGCAGAGCACATAGTGATTATTGTAAATATTGAGTACAAATTGGTACAAGCCATGAGCCCCCATTTTAATGCTTCCTTATCTAATTCAAAGACTTTTTGCACTTGGTCAAAGAAAACATGTTGGTGTTTTTCATGAACAGCTCCTTGGACCCCCATCTTCTGAAGAACAACAATGCTGCCCGGCCGCTGGACCTTCTTTCTCCTGCCCATGTTTCTTTCTTTCGTTGGGCCGTCTTCTGGGTTTTTTGGCTGGCTTCTACATAAGGATTCTGCCAAGAAAGTGCCTCCTCCGGAGTCAGCTGACAGTGTTACAGATCCGAAGGTCCTCCCTAATGCTCCCTTCGAGATGACCACTGTTGATGAGAAGTTCCTGGCAGAGACCAGACATTTGAGTCTGTCTCCATTGGACAGCTGTCACCTTAAGGTAAGGCATGGCCAACTTGGGTTGTAATCCTGTCACGGTAGGGGCAACAACGGTCTTATTCAGTCAGTTATGTGCTTGTGGCTTCTCCATCTTCTCTCCTAAGTTCATGGAATAGATCTCTCTGTGGTTATTGTGTGCATTAATTATTTCCAAGTCCAAAAAACAATAATATTAAGCTTTAATTCATAAAATGGAGGAAGCAATGTTGCTTCCTTTGTTTTATTGTGGAATCCTCTTTTTTCATTATAGAGCTTCTGTGCGTGTGCACAAGTTCCAGGTTTTAGCAAATATGTAAAGATTGAAAGATACAGTGACTTAAATCTTTAGGCCTAAGTCTTATTCTGAATCTGTCTACAGTCTGCTGTACGGGAGTCTTTTGACTGCCGAGCAAATGACATCTGAATGTTTTGGTGGTGATAGAGATGTGTAATCTAAGCCCATCCTTGAATCAAGTGACATTCCAAGGTTTCCTACTGAAGGGGAAGGAGTCATTAGGACATTAACATAGCATGAGAGTGGTGGTAAACAGTGTTGTAAGTAGATTATTTGAGCCAGCGCTAATGTATGGCTATGAAGTGGTGGTCAGTAGTCAGGCAAGTGGAGACTTGAGCGTGGAGGTGAGAGGGAGGCGATAACGGAACTCAAGGAAGTGTCTTGGGCAGAGCTTGGAAAGGAGGCAATAGAAAAAGGTGGATGGACAAGAAATGAACTGAGTGCCAGGAATCTGAGGTGCGTTGAGAGACTTGTGAATGAAAGCTACTGGAGCGCTTTGTTTGCAGTTTGGTCAAAGTTGTCAAATGTAGCAGACAATTTGAGGAGGATTAAAATTGATTGTGGTGTCGAGTGCTGATATTTGAGACTTGTGATTGAGCTGTCGTGTAATGCAAATTGAAGACTATCAAGCAAATTATGTGAGGAGAGGTAATGAGTACATAATTTGAAGATCAGGCACTGCAGAATATTGGAAGAGTGCAGTTGGGAGACTCCAATACTTGCAGGGGTTGGGAAGAATATTGAAGCTACTTCGGGCTTCAATATGTTTGGTAAAGGCAAGTGAACTGCAAAGTTGTTGTTTTTTTCTTCAGAGACGAGATTATAAGTATCGTGGGCTGAAGGGAAATTCTCAATTGGGTAGTTGTGAGAAATGAATAAGTATTTGTAGAGTGCAGAAGTTCACCATGCACTGATGAGCTCAGATGATAAAAAAAAAAAAAAAGAAATTTGTAGGTGGATCCGAATTGGTGGTCTGAACCAAAGCAAGGATACATCCTGGTTAAGTATGCAATGGAAGCATTAAAAAAAAAAAGCAAAACTTATTGTAATTCCTTCCACTGAAATATGATTTGATTCTTACTGCGCTCTAGTGCTGTACTTTATTGCAAAAAATTGCTCAGCGTACTCGGAAAGCCTTTCTGAGGTTCCACAAGGGTTTGAAGATGCACCTACTTTTGCACACCAATGTTTCATTCCCCAAGATGGAATAAAACAGACTTTATAGTAAATGTTCAGAGGCCCAAGACTGGTTCCTCTACAACCCGGCCAAGACCACTGCTGGTGCATACTCGCCTCCTTCTCGATGAAACGTCTGCTTCTCCTCGGGGGTGTTGCAGAGACTGTTTTTCATTGTGGCCATTAGTTGTCCTGTTTCCACAAATGATCATCTTCTCTTCCTTACTTTCATCTATTTTCTTTCTTCAGTGCTTTCCAAAAGCTCTAAAGATCCAAGCAGTGAGCAGTATTTATTATATCACACTACAAATGTTTCTTAGCAGACTAATTGTGCGTATCAAATTTCTATTAAGTTGGGGGGACACATTTCTTAAAGCAAATTCTGAATTGACTTTTCTCCACAAATAACTCTTTGGCTTGCACACTTCTGAGTGGGATCTCATCGGCATTGATGGATTGAAACACAAAAGGAGAGAGGGCAAGGATGGTATAGGTATCCTCTTCAATAATATTGCTGCAGGGCCCACTCACCACCTTTCCTCTTTTCTCTATGCTTGCACTTCTACTTTGTTCTGTATTTGGCAATAGACCTATAACTTAACTGGAGACGGGTCTCGCTTTTGTGACCTCTTGAGGCTGAGTCAAAAGGAGCCTTTGTAGGGTAAGAACCACAATACTGAAGAGTAACTTAAACACCGTGTCATTGCTGCCTGTAAAACACATTCATCTCCACTCAATTGGTCTATATTTTTGCGCTGTCTTTCTAACCATAGCATACTTTGAAGTGCTAATGCATGTCGGGCACTTACCTGCATAAGAAATTAACTCGAAGCCTGTTTCCAGCAGTAATAAAATTAATCGTAGTCTTTTCCCTCCTCTATCACTCCACTATCCTTTTTCAAACCAAATAACAAACTCGTACGTCCACCGCTCAAATGAATTTCATATCTCCCTATACTAATTCACCACTAATCCTCTTTGGTTTGCAGAGTAGCAAGCTACTCGCCGAAAAAGAGTAGTAAGTGCTATATAAATGCAATTACAATGTTATAACCTTTGTTTTATACTACTAACCATAAATGGAAATGGATGAATTAGTGTTGAAAACAGTTTATTTAATAATGTATACCTTCACTACTTTAAGCCATAAATATACAATATGAAATTAACATTTGCTCTAAAAAGCTCTATATTCCTGTCCCAAATCTGTAAACTGCTGAAGTAATTTAATCAATGCAAAGTCGATGCTTTATTTTCTCAGTGCTTTCAGTACACTGAAAGTATAAAATTGTTTTGCTTGCACGTGTATTCAAATTAGTTTCCAAGCAGTGCATATTTATATCCTAGTATAAACCCTGTGCAGCCTCACTGTAATTAAAAATAGTCAACTGTTTCTCTGCAAGAAAAAAGCCTCGTGAGGATGCCAGTTGTCTTTATTCTTCAGGTGAGCTCCACTGCAACAAGATCATGAATAATATCTAAATGGCTGTCTTTGCCTTTATAAGCAATTGTCTGTAGATAAATATTCCCTTTCTTTCACCAGTGTGCGTAGGAAAACGGACACTGCCATTCTCGCTCTCTCTTTATACTATTTTCTATCTCCCGTCCCATTAGATAACACTTGCCTTATCCCATTTTGCCCTTCAGATCATACTGTTGGTGATGTCCTAAGCACACTTAAGAATCTGGGAAATGCCACCACCAAAAACTTGATGCCCAAATGCACTAGAAAGGGTGTCTGGACTGCTTCGTAGTCTTGTGCCGTGCCTGGTATAGCGTCGGCCATCTTCTCCATTCCAGGAAGGTCCATGCGCTACATAACTCCCTATGTACCAGTGACTTCTCCTCCCCCACATTGAGGTAGGTGCTTGTTCTGCGCCTCCGAGCGCTAGTGCCTTTTTTCCGCCTCTGCAAGAATGTAGTCGTAAGTTCTTGTTGGCTATGCCCAGTAGGACCTATACCGGGCACCTCAGAATTTTATAGAATGTCATCTATCTTGTCAAGAACCTCTTGCCAGTGTGCCTAAAGTTTAGGGCAAAGCCATAGGAGGTGTACCAGTGTCGCCCTTTCTCCACGTCCTCTCTAGCTCCTATCCCACCTTCCTCTGTCCACTAGAGCTGCCTTTCTAGGGTGTTCCAATACGTACGCATCTTGATCATGGCCTCCTGGGCCGATGCTGCATGGCCATGGCACATGCAGTGGTGTGTGCTTCTAGCCACTCTGCTTCAGAGACTGGCCAGCCACTCTCTCCTTCTCACCTCCTTTGGCCCAGCGTTTTTGAGGATGACTATGATGCGGTCAAATTATACAGTTCTGAAATCCTATCTTTCAGTGTCTTTCGTGACTAGTCACATTTGAAAAGCAGTTAGCAAATGAAGAAGCCAAGGCTTTAACCATGAGATTCAAAACCCAGTGACCGATTTGTGTGCAGCGAAAGTGTTCTGCTTCTGGCAATCTAAATGGACACTTTAAGTCCTCAAACTGCAGGGGGCCATTTACATCCAATAGCTCACTGAGCTTTTGAAACCTGTCCTCCCGCATTCATCACATTCAATGTGCCACTGTGGGGTGAAATCCTAGTTCCCCTGTATCCGAGTCCTAGTCCTTACGCCGCTCCGTGTCCCAGACCAAAAGTGTTACTTTGGTGACTAGCAAAGAATATAGCCCCCAGGCCATATGTTTTTGGGTATCCAGGGAGCTGTTCTTATGTACATCCTGCAGCCGTTTGGTCTACAAAACACCAGTGTCTCTCAGGTTTATCACAGTATTACATACCACTACAAAGCGTATCTGAGTAGCTTGGTAACAACTCATCGCTTCTGGCAGGCCAGGCCTCTTTCTCTAGGTGGTTTCTTCATAGTCCACTGGCTAGATGATAATTTAATATGGGCAGGAAAGAAAGTCCAGTCCGTTTCTGCAGCCTTTGGAGCATTGGAATGGGTACTGGCAATGGAAGGGATGGAAAAAGACAGCTATCTGGGAAGAAGCACCATCTGCAGCCCTGCGTTCTTCCACCACAACCCTTTCATGTGACAACTAGAGCTCCTTTGGGGTTGCCCTCAAGGGCTGTAATTGACATGCATTGGAACTATCTGTACCCCCCAGGTATGTCAGTCCATTGGAATAGGCATTTTCCTTGTCACTCTATCTAGAGTGGCGGCAGTATCAAACTTATTTTCTGCATTTTGGTCAAGTTTCTTTTGAACCATGATGTCATTCCATACCTGCACAGTTCATGCATAAGAGCTACAGTAGAATTGGCCCGTTCCATGGTAGTCGCTGTCCCATCATCGACATGGAGTTCTAGTTTATGCACATCTCCACCCTTCTGATAAGCCTGTGATTTCAGTGTTTTTACGCATTTTCTCTGTTAGGATTTTTACTGTCTGTGCAGAAAGCATTGGGTAGAGCGGACCCCGCTGCTCGCTTCCCCTTTCTATCGCTATCTGCCTGGAGGAGTAGTAGCTTACCCGTATCGATGCTCTGACGCTCTTACAGCAGCAGAGTACCCGCAGTCTAAATGTCACCCCAATCCAAAGGTTGCCCGTGTCCACTCTAGGAACCTCCAGTGGGTCAGGTCGAACACCTTTTCGGCCTCTAGTGAAGTCAACACTGCTTCCTTTGGTGTTCTCTCAGCATTGCAGATCGGATTAAACAACTTTTTTGTATCCTCTCCACAACTTTGGCTCAGTATAAAGCCTGAATGGTCTGGCTCCACTACCCCCGGCAGAATCATACTCTGTTTTCTCGCTAAAATATCTATGAATATCTTGACATCCACATTTAATGAGATCAGCTTGATGAGCTGCATGCCGATTTATCTGTGCATGATTTTGGAATGACCAAGATCATTATTCGAGCATTGACTGTGATTCCTCTGGTTCCTGCAATGGAGTTAAAGTGCTGGTCTAGCAAGGAGGTGAACTCTCTACAATAACTTTTGTAGAAAAGAGCATAGATGCCTCCTGTGCTTGATGCCCTAATTAAACTTCACTTTAGAAATCTCAATAATTACTTTGTCAAAGTTCATCACTTTTTCCAGGTGCAGGCTTTGTCCTTCCATGATGCTCGCATTTGTGCCTCATCTCTTTGAGGTCATTTAATTCATCTATTTATTCAGCAGAGTATGGTGTCTGGTTAAACAACCTAAATCCATAGGTTATATCTGCAATCTTCATGTAGATTTGCTTGTTTGAGTTTCTAATTTAGGTCACTCACTTAGAAGCGATTCTGGCTCACAGTGTTAATGTCAGCTGCCTTCCTACCTTGTTTCGCCATCATAATATCGCTGTGTGATTTGCACACGGGTATATTGAGCTCTGTATTTGTCTAGTATTTTTCTTTGCACTTTGTCAGTGGTTTTTATACACAAAATCTTCCTTGACCCCATGTGTTTGTGATCGATCTCCAATTTTTTTAATTGGGTTCTTAGTTGTTCCCTCTTTCCCCTACAGTTGTTGAGTCTAGCTGACTGTGACAGGAAGCTTCCCCGCCCTGCTGCTTTAAGTGCGTCCCATAGTGTGCCATCTTCCACTTCAACCCCATTGTTCTATGCCAAGAAACCTAATATATTCTTGGATCGCTCGCACCATCTTCTTGTTATGAAGCAGGGTATCTTTAAGCCACATCGCCTATCTCTCTGATTTCCCGCCGGTGTCTGTAATGCCAGAGTCACGTGTGGTCAAAGAGGGAGATGTGCTTCGGTTACCATTGTTGTATCAGACAGAGTGTGGGTAAGCCTCGTGCAGGTGTGGTGTGCAGAGGGGAAACTAATCCAGGGTTGTTGGATGGAAGTGGTGTCATGCATTCTGGGGACCTAGTTTTCGAAGCCCAGGCTTCTGCGGATATGAAGTCTGTGTGGCCGACTCCGAGAGCAGATCAGTCGATGGTATTGACCGTGATAATACTTCGCTCTTCTCCTTTCATAACGTCCCCTCAGTTGTCTCTTGTTTAAACCAGTAAAAGACCAATTGTGAGATCTCGGGTGATGATAGCGAGTGGAGAATTGAAGGTGACTAAAAGGTCTTCACTCGGGAACATCTCAGAAGGGAGAACAAGTGGTGGGGGCACACCAATCTACTCCCAATGAGCAAGATGTAGTGGGTGGGATTTTATGAAGCACTGACTATTTTCTTTTTTAGGAATGATTGTTTTACCCATTGTAACATCACTGTTAAGCTGTTAGCGGCCTGGTCTGTGCTGGGGATGAGTTGCAGACATTCATTTGCTGCTGTTTTGTTGTTGGTTTAACAGGTTGTGAGTCAGCTGCAGGCCTCCTGTACAGACCTGTCGGAAGAAGAATTGGCCAAGCTGGGGGTGGCACTATTCAACTGTCAAGCATCGGTGGAGGGTCGTCCAACCTACCCATGCACTGAGGAGATGGTAAGCACAGGCGTAAATTAGTGGAACTTCAGGAAGTATCTTGTAAGGACAAGCGAGCAGTTTGCGTAAAATGAAGTAATTTCAGGATGTCATGTGTGAGGTAACGAGGTGGGTTTGAGGTTGTGTCGTACACTCTGTCCAGCAACGTGAGGTGGGTTCAGAGTTTTAGAAATTGTATTTGTACTTATTTATTTCATTTACAAAGCCAGGAAACAATGGCAGAAACAAATAACTCTTCAAGGTACCTATAAAAGGACACATTTATAATCTGACATGACATGCAACCCAAAATTAAAACAATGACCAAAAAGAATAAACAAACGAGAATGATTAAAACAAATTCATACTATAATTATTAGGGGTAGAAGAAATAGTAGGTGGTGCATGTGGGATTGGGAGATCCACTGCAAGTCATTTCTGATAGATGAGGGGACCTGAGGTGATGCTGTACGCTGATGGGGCTGTTCGGAATAGTTGCAAGGTGCTCTGAGGACTCCGTGCTTTGTAATGGACGTAGGGGACCATCTCTGTACTGTGGGAAAATTAATTGCAAGAAATGTTATTATTAACAGGGTTGGGTGGCTGCCCACCTCAACGGAGGGTACGGAGAGTAAGGGGTAGGAGGTGGATGCCGACCACAGTGGGAGGGCCAGTGGGTTAGGGTTACTTGTTCTGAATGGAGAGCACCCCAAGACTGACCCTATGAGGCCACTTTCGACCTGGGACTACTTCCTGCGCTGTGCACAGACCAAGAGAAAAGGAGCCCTGTCCCTGGTATACCCTTGCATGACATGCATGGTACGTGGTGGAGAGCCCATGAGCTGCAGCGATGTAATGAATATCCAGTGTCTGCTGGATGGATGATTCTTGTACTCCAGAACGACATGATAAATGAGTGCATGGGATGCTCAAAGGGGGTTGTGCTCCATATATTTCATTTTCTTTCTGCTTTGCACTCTCTCCTGCAAGGATCCCTTCTCTGATGGTCTGATAGACCATAGTGTATATATATCTGAAAGGAGACCTATTTAAAACTGCTTCTTTTATAGCTTGCAAATCTTGTCAGACATACACAACTGTATCACATCTATTCTACATGGTCTAGACCTAGTCTAAGGAGACTGGATGCCCCCACCACTAGATTAACAGAATTGAAGAAATTTGAGGTTATTCTGGACTCTTAACTTTCACTCCAATTAAAAATCAAGTGTCACATAGCACATTCTAAGGCACCAACTCTGCCGTCCCTCGACTATGCCAGTTGACTCTACGTTGGACTTAAAACGTGTTTAATCAACTTCCACAAATCCAGGATGCTGCAGCAATACCCATTCTTATCCTGAACTCATGCAACCATATCACTCCTGCCCTTAAGTCCGAGCACGCTTTACCTGACCTAAGAAGAATATCTTTCAAAAGACTCTGCTTCACTCAGTGGGTAAACTACAGTGCTGAAACATTTTTTTTCTACAGTCCGAGGAGGAAAATTAGATCTGGAACAGCACCACTGCCAATCATGGCCTTCCCTTCAGAAGAACCTGCATAGGTAAGTTCTCCTGCTCTGTACAAACCTGCAAACTACAGAACAGCTTCCCTGTGAAAATAAGGATACGCTTCAACCACATGGATTTCAGAAAACAAAATTACTCGACTCGCCATAAGTCTGAGTTCTCAGGTCACTGCATTGATCTATCACTTGCCATCAGTATTTGGAATCCCCTGAAAAGATTCCATGTGGCATTTCCAAGTGACTTGGCCTCCAGTGGTTCTGGGCACTGGTATTCCTTGGTAAGATGCCTTAAACTACTTCCTGATTACCTCTCGCAGTCCCAGTGGGTTAGGACTCCTATCCCCCCCGAATGCACCTGCACACTGAGGTGGTGCCCTGTTTTTCTTTGCTGCTGGGCGCAGCCTTCATTATATCTACTCTGTTGATCCTACCAGTGCCCACAAAGAGCTGTTGTATTTAAAACACTGTCAACGTGTAATGTTAAGTACTGGTGTGTGCGGCTATGCTTATATTGCGCTCGCCGGAAAACCCCATGTTTGTTCCAATGTACTACCATACCTACAAACCTCGTACACTGCACCGAATAGTTGCAGTTTAGAGCATACTACAAGCAACACCCTGTCGGCCATACACCTGAAGGGCATGAACGAACTGTTGCAAATCCATGTGCATCATGATCTTGTCAGGGTTAAGTGCTGTACAATTAATACACAGCAGCTAATTCAATATTCCAGAGTGTTTTGGGCCTTGCAATTAGTAGGATAATCAATTAAACAATCAATCGGGGTTTAATGCGCACTACTCACCGTGAGGGTCTCAAGGCACTGGGGGGGAGGGGGTGCAGCTCCGAATCAGCCGAAAAGCCAGGTCTTGAAGCTCTTCCTGATGGTGTGCAGAGTAGGGGAGCGTCTGATGTTGACTGGGAGCTCGTTCCAGGCTTTGGCTGTGATGTAGGAGAAGGCTCGTCCACCCGCTCTGGTTCTGCGGATGTGCGGGTTTTCTGCTAGGGCGAGGTCGGCGGAGCGGTGGTTCCTTTTGGGTACATGGAAGGAGACTCTTTCGTTGAGGTATTTGGGTCCGGTGTTGTGGAGGGATTTGTAGGCATGGGTGAGTAGCTTGAAGGTTACTCTCTTCTCGACGGGGAGCCAGTAGAGGTCTTGCAGGTGATGAGCTCATGTCGTGGGATGCTGAGGACGAGTCTGGCCGCGGTGTTCTGGATGGTCTGGATTTTGTGTAGCAGGGATATGTTGATTTCAGCGTAGAGGGCGTTTCCGTAGTCCAGTCTGCTTGTAATGAGTGCGTGGGTGACGGTCTTTGTGGCTTCGGGGGGGATCCACTTGAAGGTGATGCGGAGGGTGTTGAAGCAAGTGGAGGCGACGGCGTTGATCTGTCGGGTCATGGTGAGGGAGGAGTCGAGATGATGCCGAGGTTCCGGGCCTGGTCCGTGGGGGTGCGGGGGGTTGCCGAGGGCGGTGGGCCACCAGGAGTTGTCCCAAGCTGAGGGGGTGGGTCCAACGACGAGGACTTCTGTCTTCTCCGAGTTGAGTTTCAGACAGCTGCTGCTCATCCAAGCTGCGACATCTTTCATTCCTTCTTGGAAGCTGAGTCTGGTGGTTTCGGGGTCCTTCGTGAGGGAGAGGATGAGCGAGCTGGGTGTCGTCAGCGTAGGATACTATGCGGACTCCATGCTGTCTGACGATGGCGGCGAGGGGGGCCATGTAGATGTTGAAGAGCGTGGGACTGAGCGATGATCCTTTGGGTACTCCGCAGTTGATCTCTGTGGGTTCGGAGAGGATAGATTATATAAATACCAATACAATAAAAGGCAGATGGGTATTTGCTTCTTGATGAAGGATTTTATCCCACTGTGACTACTTCACAGCGGCTGTTGATGTCGTCCGAGTATCTGCCATGATGATTCTCTGTATCCCGTTAAGGTGCAGCTTATTTTAAAGAGTAAAGTGCCTGGTGTTTATGTGCTGTGTTGAGAACAGTCCACTTGCAGTCAGTTGAAGTGCAACACGATCCCACCTCTGATGGAGAAACCTTAGATATTGAAGCCTACGTTGATATGCAATGTGCAGAATTTGTCTTTAGATTTGCATAAAACAGTTCTGTAGATCATTCTGATTATACTGCAAGACCAGAAGCCCATAAACACCCACATCGACTATAGAGATGCAGAGGTCTCTGAAGTATAGGACAAATCCACACTGATGCCTCTGTCTGATGCCAAAGATATTGACGCACCACCAGTGTTGAAACCTATGCTACTGGAAAACACTGTGGGTGACACGAGGGGCACCTACTACAGGGGAACAAAGCAAATCTCTACCCTCTTCCCCCCTAAAAAAAAAAGTCTGTGAGTGAGCGCTGCCTCTCATACCTTCACAGGGAGGCCTGCAGCCAACACATCCTCTTCTCCAGCAGCTATTTGCTCAGCAAGTCTCTTGATGGACTGGGCTGGAGAAAGAAAATTCCACCTGTGTACATTTTCTTTCTCATGCCCCAGACCAGCATGGAGACTCGAAGTGTAGGCTGGGTTAATTCCATCATGTTCCGCTCTAAATCAAGCCCCATATTTATTAAAAGGATATAGATCTAACCGGACATGGAGCTGGAGTGTGATTACTGTGACATAATTTATCTTAGCTTCATTCTCCTTACCACGTTCTGAAGTTGGCCTTAACTGCTCACTGACGCTACCCTTGGAGAGTCGAGTCCTCTGAGGGAATAACTTGGTTATTAAGTTGGATTTCAATAGTATCTTAGACCCTGGGGCCCTGATGGCAAACAATAGTATAGTATCCATTATAGATACTGACCAGAAACCACCTGCTGCCCCTGAATCTGGAGAAAAGGCTTTGCAACATCCTTCTACCTTTGGACCGTATCTGCAAACATTAGGCTTACGTTGAAACAGGCTCTTTTCTGATAGTGAGTAAACACTGCAGCTGGTTTAGTGAGTAGATTTTAGCTGTGGAATTAGGCTTCGCATCTATTCCTGGCTTTATTACTTTACCAAAAGATGCGAGTGTTAAACACTAGATCAAAAATCTGAGCAGCAGCCCAACACAGTGGCTCCTGTTGTGGATGGCAGTCCCTGGACCTTGCCATCAGAATTGTCCTCGTCCCAGGAAAATTGTAAAAAGAATGACCAGAAGGCCTAGTATTTAATCTTGACCTGGGCGGTAAATTCCGCTCCGCTCGCGGAATTTGTGAAATTTTGGCAATTCCGCGTTCCGCGGAATTGCCGAAAATTCCGCGATCCGCGGCGGAGCGGAATTTGTGAGCATGATCGAGGGGCTAAGCAGGAGGTAGCACTTACTGATTAGCCAGTAGAAAGTACTCCAGTTGAGTAGAGGTATTGCACAAAACGGTGGCATCTTCTTGGATAAATATGCTGGGCAGGATTCATTCTGGCACGATGCTCCTGTCCAAAAATTAGCCGTGATGCTTGATGGAGGTCTTTGCATCCATGACTTTCTCGAGCGCAACCCCCGTGTAGTTCCTGTGACCAGGAGGTTCTCTCCTCATCTGCTGCTCTGATCGGTCTCTGACCTTTTATAAACAAGAGGCATGTGAATTCGCATAGAAGCCCCGCCCCACACACACTAGCGGTATGCAACGTCTTCCCGCCCTTTGCCCACTATGATGGACAGCTCACTCAAGGGACCCCGGCGCCTTTCAGTGCGGTGGCAAAGTTACAGACACACATGGTCACTGGTGACCACTCTTCTGGCCCTTGCGCAGCTGTAGTGTAGGAAAGGCACTATACATTTACCCAACGAGGTAGCACTTACTGATTAGCCAGTAGAAAGTACTCCAGTTGAGTAGAGGTATTGCACAAAACGGTGGCAACTTCTTGGATAAATATGCAGGGCAGGATTCAGTCAGGCACGATGCTCCTGTCACAAAAATTAGCTGTGATGCTTGATGGAGGTCTTTGCATCCATGACTTTCTCGAGCGCAATCCCCGTGTAGTTCCTGTGACCAGGAGGTTCTCTCTCCTCATCTGCTGCTCTGATTGGTCTCTGACCTTTTATAAACAAGAGGCATGTGAATTCGCATAGAAGCCCCGCCCCACACACACTAGCGGTATGCAACGTCTTCCCGCCCTTTACCCACTATGATGGACAGCTCACTCAAGGGACCCCGGCGCCTTTCGGCGCGGTGGCAAAGTTACAGACACACAAGGTCACTGGAGACCATTCTTCTGGTGTTTTTTTAGTTACGCAGCTGTAGTGTAACAGGCGGCACAAGCAATTCCGCGAGCTCGCAGAATTCTGCGTGCTTGCGGAGATTTTTTGCCGTTTCGCAGAACTTTGCGTAACTCGACTACGCAAATTCCGCCCACCCCTAGCTTTAAGACAATAACTCTGCTAATTTTTTTTTTTCTTCAAAGATTCGGAGTACTTGGGATAAGACTTAATACTTTTAGTATGTGTGAGGGGGAAAACTAGACTGGTTATTCATATGCAATGAATAAATCAGCTACTCTGAGCTCAGCATGTCCCTTTCAACAAGCCGAGCAAAAAGCAAGACTTTTTCGGTCCTGGAGGAGCTCAGTGTCTGATATGGCTCAATGTCTGAATTACAGGCCAATCCTGCTAAAATAGTGACCGTTTACCACTCTAAAAGTTGCTGCTGCAGCAGGGAGCCAGCTACTGGACAGACTACCTGCCCTGTATCCACGAGGAGGGGCGTGCAGTGGAGTCTGAACTTCGGGAACTTTGTGGTTCCAGCTGATGCCAACTCCTTAATTCTGCCAGACTGCCAATGGGAGGTTGGTTTGTATGGCATTGCTTATTTAACGGCACAGGAATACCAGTTGTGCAGAAGTCCTGGTCTAGGTGAAGGAACAGCAGACATATGTGCGAGCTACCAGCTTGAGAGATGCCAAGGAGCCATGCTTGCCAACCCTACTGGTATAAGTGCTAGGCTATAGCTTTTTAGTCGGGCTTGCCAACTACAAGTTTCAGGTGTCATTACTACAGCTTTTTACAACAGGCCTTTTTGGTCTCGCCTGACACAAGCCATGCGCTGTCATTTGTGAGACATTTTATTAGCTTACAGGGGACTGGACTGTTGGTTGGCCAATCGTTACTCTTGTTTCCGACTACACTTCCTCTTCCTGTGTTTGTCCCGCCCCTGGAGCTTGGCCCAAGTACTGCTGTAGTGATTTCCCTACTGGGCCTACTTTGGTTCTCCCTTAGGTTAGTATTTTACACGTTTTAGGCTGACTCAGCTCTGCATAACCACATATAATGCATTTTGTTTTTGCAACATTGTTCTGGGAATACGCTGTACATGTTGCTTGTTTTTCAGGGACTCTTCTTGGGATACGGTCTGCATATGTTGTATTGCTCGGAATACATAACATCGTGTACTGTTTTCTTTGCTTGTTCAGCAACATCTCCTAACTTTTAGAAGTAACACGGTCGCACAGTTGCATCTTCCAACACATGGTTTTTATCATATAAGCTGTGTCTCGTCCCCTTGGTGGGCAGAGAGGAGAATTCCGGAGGAGAGGACTGTTCTGGAATGAAAGCAGTGGCTGACATGCAGCTCAGCATAAACTGAGTTTATGCTCACGATTCGGACCACCTACCTACATACTCCAGGTATGGGGTCGGAGGCTAATCCCAAAGATCACATATAAATCCCTTGCTCGTACAACAAGGATAGATTAGCCAGATAGACAATTTGCCATGGTTGGGATGTTTGTCCTATATACTCTGTTAGTAATGCTAATTACTTTGTTTAGTTGCATCTACCTAATGAACACAGCACATTTGCTACATAATAGACTACAATAGTTTCAGTAAATGTATTGTAAACTTTCTTTGTGTCTTTCTTGTGTTTTTACCACGTGCATGCATGATTGGGTGAGCAATAAAAAGGGTAGGATCTGTTTCCACAGTTCACTTGGGACTAGTGTCATGTTTGAGGCTGCCGACATCACCTGCTAATCTGGGTAGGTTAGGAGTTTTTTTTTGTTTTTTTTATTGTATTTTATTGCTTTTTGGAAAAACAGTGAAACTCAACATGCATACAATAAGCAAAAAAACAAAATAACATCAATATGGATCACTGAAGTCAAAAGCAATTGTGTACATAAGTGTCGAAACAGAGCATGGCAACAATTAGAGGGAGGGCAGGCGAGGAACAGGTGACATGACGAGTGAAGAAATAATAAACCAGCAGTGAGATACTCAGGCGGGGTCAATTCTGTTATAAAGATTACTGATGGACAGAAGAACATTACAGGGTAATACAATTAATCTGCAGAAATATTCTAAGACATTGATTGTACAAGAAAAAAAAATTGCAAACAGTTATTTCCTAATCTTCAGGTGTGTCTACCGCAGCTTGTTGTGCAACTTGATATTGAGCAAACATACCCCAGAAACTCTTCGGGCGGTCACAAGGAGGGAGCATTTCGTTATAAACATCGGACTGGGTATTGCAGTAGACCATATCGTGTTCCACTCTGCCACCGTGGGGACAGGGCCTCTCATCCAATGCATCGCCAGCCGACGCTTGGCGAGGAGAAGGCCGATTGCAACCAGTTTACGTACATTTTTCTTAAGGGGGTTAGTATAACCCAGAAGCGCCAGTAGGGGATCTGGAGCAAGGGATAGCTCAAGTATGTCATTCAGCTTCTGAAATATTGATCCCCAATAATGTTGTACCTGTGGGCACTGCCATGCCTGATGAGAAAAGCCAGCCTGCGGCGCATAACACCGCTCACAATTATCAGTGTCCCTCAATCCATACCCAAATAGACGTAAAGGGGAATAATAAACTCTATTTAAAAATTTTAAATGGGCGAGACGATGACGGCCATTAATAGAAATCTTACGGGTAACCTCGCAGCAGTAGAGCCATATTGCTAGGCTTGCCTAACCTTGCTAAGGGAGGAAGTCTTCGTGTCCAGAGCTGAGACGTATTACTTGGAAATGAGCTTACACGGGGACTGAGCACTCAACAGAACCGTCACAGGAGGAATGATCAAGGGCTCCTGTAAGTCTTCCCCCCAGTATCGCCCGCAGAGCATGCCAGGTTCTGAAGAAGTGGAATCCAGTCAGAGCCGAATGCGCACTGTCTGCACCCGCCACCTCCTCCCACGTGCCCACCCGCCCATGTCTGAAGAGGTCACCCATATTCTGTATGCGTAATTTTTTGAGAGAATCCAGAGTCCCTTCCTCCGAACTAAGGGCGAACCATTGGCACCATTCAACATGCCTTCGGGGTGAGTATAATTGCGCCCCATTGTACATTCTGAGCAACGCATTCCACGCGTGAACAACGGAGTTGATCGAGTCCAGTATGCTGCAGCGCCTCGATGGGGTCTGCGCTAAAAAGCGAGGCAGGGAGTGCGGGGCAGCAGCAACTCTCTCGATATGAAGATGGGGCAAATCATGGGGCCCATGCACCCAGCTGTATGCATGAGAGGCCTGTGCGGCCTTGTAATATAGTTCAAAATTCGGGGCATTCAGTCCACCGGCAGTGTACGGAAGCATGAGGGTGTCCAAGGCGACTCTAGGGGACCTACCAGCCCATGCTAATTTGATCATCAGGGATCGGAGTTCACGAAACAGACGTTGAGGTACCACTATGGGAATATTAGTAAAGAGAGAGAGCAGGCGAGGGAGTACCACCATTTTCATCAAAGAGACTCTACCGGCCAAGGACAATGGGAGTCGTATCCATCTATCTATATCGTCCCCAAGCTTATCGATCACTTTACCATAATTAGCTTTAATTACCTCGTCCGCGTCGGATTGGACCTGAATGCCCAGATAACGCCCCGGTTCAGTGGTCCATTGTAGTGGGAAATCAAGCGGAAACAGCTCTGTAGCAGGTGTCAGCGGAAACAATAGGGATTTATCCCAATTTATCCTTGGGCCTGAAAGACCACCAAAGCGCAGCACCTCGCGTATCACTGGTGATAGATGGAGCTCGGGATCTCTAATATATAAAAGGGTATCATCCGCGTAAGCAGAGGAAATGAGATTGTAATGAGGAAAACGTAGTCCTCTATGCCCGTGATATTCACGCAATGCCCGCAGCAGAGGCTCAGCAGCTACAGCCTACAACAACGGGGACAGCGGGGCACCCCTGCCTGGTGCCCCGCATGATTGGAAACGGGACAGGGACCACATCCCCCGTGTGCACCCGAGCCACTGGAGAATTGTATAATACCGAAACCAGTTGCAGATACACCTCACCGACCCCCATTTGACGCAACACAGCATACATGAATTTCCATTCGATTGAATCAAAAGCCTGCTCGGCATCTAAAAAAAACGCGGCGGCCTTAACCTCCGGGCGGACATGCTGCAGAGCCCCAAAAACCGTGCGGAGGTTATGTGAGAGCGTGCGACCCGGGATGAACCCAGCTTGTTCAGGACCTATAAGCTGAGGGAGAAGCGGCGATAAACGATTCGCCAAGATTTTCGCGAACAACTTCGTGTCCACGTTAATTAAGGAGAGCAGACGATAAGAGGGGCATTTACGGGGGTCTTTATTGGGCTTTAACAGAGTAATAATCAACGCCTCTCGCATGGATGGGGGCATTATACCATCTGCAGCCATCTCATGAAATAGAGATATTAGATGTGGAATTAGAAGCTCACTAAAGCCCTTATAGAATGCGACCGTAAGGCCATCAAGCCCTGGGGCGCTTCCCTCACGCATCGAACCCAAAGCGAGGCGAACCTCCGCAGCCTCAACAGGGCGCATCAAAAACTCTTGCTGCCAATTTTGTAACCAGGGAAGCTGTATGTATTCTTGGTAGTTAGAGATATCATCATCACTGGGGGCGAGTTTAGAGCTATACAACTCCTGATAGTAAGAGCGGAACTGCGCATTAATATCAGTGCGTTGCGTCGGGAGCGACCCATCAACCCCCTCCAATTTGACGATATCTCCAGCATCAAGTCGGTGGCGGGCCATTGCCGCTAGCACTGAGCCAGGCCGATCAGACTCTCCGTAAGCTCTTGCGGAAGCATTCTTGCCCATATGCTTGACCTCACTGCCAGCCTCCTCATGGAATTCAGCCAGTGTGGCCTTAAGTTGGTCACGCAACTCGGGGTCGTTAGTGAGTAATAGGCGTGCTTCTAGGTCCGATAATCGGGTCTCCAGCAAAGCAAGGCGACCGCGAATAGCACGAAGAACACCTGCGTGTTTACTAATGGCTACGCCTCTGATGAAGACCTTAAACGCCTCCCACACTGTGGTAAAGGAGTCGACCGATCCCACATTGATCTCGAAGTATTCCGAGATCGCACCACTCAGCTCTGAGTGGAAAACAGAATCTAACAGCGAATATTGTGGAAAGCGCCACAAAAATGGAGGAGGGGAACGAGGGGGCACCGCCACAGTGACCGTGACCGGAGAGTGATCTGAAAAAGAACGGGCCAGGACAGAGCAATCCAGCACCCTGGGCAACAGGGATTGTGAAATAAATCAAGTCAATGCGCGTGTGAATGTCATATTACGCAGAGTAATGTGTGTACCCCCCACGGGCTCCCGAACGAGACCGCCAGACATCCGCCAGCTGAAGTTGTAAAGCAATGTCCTCCACTGCCTTCGCCGAGGCAGAAAGAGGACGAGTAGGGCCCTTAGAGCAATCAAGATTCGTGTCCATTATACAATAGACACGGAATAGAATATCGGAATGGAACAGCGATCTTGGAGTAAGGCAAGCAGTGAGCGATAAAACCCCGGATCGTCATAGTTTGGACCATATGAGTTGACAACCAGGAAGTCCCACTCTGGGCTATAGCATTGGGACATTACATATCTGCCTGCCGAGTCTGTCAGTAATGGTTCTTACTTGAAACCTGCCTTAGGGTTAAGCCATGTCAATACACCCCTAGAATGGGAGGTGAAACGAGCCGCATGTGAAATCCCTGCCAATCTGCTTCCAGTGAGGAGCGCAGATCCCGGAGGCAGATGAGTCTCCTTAAGCAACGCCACGTCAATCTCTTTACGTTTCAGATATGCAATAATTTTCCGCACCTTGCGATGGTCATTTAAACCACGGATGTTCCATGTCCTAAAGGTCATTCGTTAGGGCAAGCTGGCCGGAGCCTGAGGTTCAGTCATAGCAACAACAATTGCACAAAGTGTGATCTCCACCCGCAGCCCCTCCACCCCCGCCCCCACCATGCATACAGAAATTGAGCATGTGATCCATAAAAGAAAAAAGGGAACAATCCGACTAAACATACCTCCCCCCACCCACGCCTTTCACTCCCCAACTTTGCAGAGGCGAGCATACACCCACCCATATACCCCCAAAAAAGGCGACCATGATACAGTCACACCCCAAATAACATAAAAATAACCAAAAACAAGAAGTGATACAGCGGTTAACGTGGGGCAGATGTTACCCAGCAACACAAACTGAACCAACCCACCGCCACAACACTGCATGCAAAATACCAAAAACTCCAAAGTTGCGTGACACAGAGCAAGAGACCAATAACAAATAGCAAATGAAGATGTGCCATGTTGGTACCATTAGCGTACTAAATATACACCTCCTTGAGAGATAATATAATGCCCTGACCTCCCTATCCAGTGACCGGACCAGAGGCGGGAGATGATATTGTGAGGAAGAAAACTGACCCAGGACAAGCCCACAACATCGTAGCTAACGAAACATATTGGCCCACCCGCAAGACAGGTCGGCGATGCATATATAACGCTATGACCGTGCAAAGCTACTTCAAAAAATACAAGCAAAGCATCATTGCATTTATGGAATGTCACCATTATCTCAGTCATTGTCGTCTAGACTGCCGGGTGCAACAGTCGGTACAGGAGCGTCGTTCTGATCCTTCGCACGTCTGCCAACTTTCTCCCATTCACGAAATGCTTTCTGCAGGGACTGCGTGTCTGAATATATCCTGGGTTTACCATAAAGAGAACTTTCAGACGTGCTGGATATAACATAGCGTACTCGATATGTTGGTCACGCAGTTTCCTTTTCAAGGGAATAAATTGTCGCCTGGCCTCCTGTACCTTGAGAGTGAAATCCGGGAACAGAGAGATGGTAGAGCCTTCATATTGCAAAGTTCCCAGTTCCCGTGCCTTGCGCAGCATCTCTGTCCCAGTAGTTAAGGAGTTTTGCTATTATAGGCCGAGGCGGGGCACCAGGCTGGTGTCGAGGTCCAAGCAAGCGATGTGCTCTCTCAACAACAAATAATTGGGAAAAAGTATCCGCACCTAGAAGAGAGGTCAAAAGCTTTTCTACGAATGTCTCCATATTTCCGGTCGCTGTAGATTCTGCCAGGCCCGTAATGCGGAGGTTGCTGCAACGCAACTGGGCCTCCAGGTCCTCAGCCCGATCCTGCAGTGCAGACAATGTACGCTCGACCCGCATCTGTGTGCTACCAGCGTCGGTTTGTGCCTCTTCAAGTTCAGTTATGCGGCGCTCTGCCATGTCTATGCGCTCTGAATGTTTATCAACCCTCTCGGACATCCTGTCCATCCTGTAGGGCAACGTATCTATCTTGGAGTCCATGACAGTGAGCCCCTGCTGCATAGCCGCAATGATCTGCTTGATGTCGCCAACTGGGTCTTCCGCAGGGGCCTCCGACTCGGAAAGCGCATTGTCTGCCTCCTCCTCGCAGCGCCGAGACTTGCGATGCTCAAAATTGAGCTTGGGTTGGGACTTGTCAGGCTTCCCCATCGCCAGATCAGCACACAATGGGCAACCCAGAAGAACACACCCCGGATGCAGCAGCGAAGCGGAGACCAGGAGCGGATGAAGACCGAGTCTGCAGAGCCAGGCCAGTAGGGGCAACGCGGACACCGCAATTAGGAGATGACAGCCAGCAACCAACTATCCAAGAGTTCAGCCAGGATGAACAGGCAGTGCAAAGCGTGCGTCCGAGAAAGGGTAGAGGTAGGTATTGTTATATGGGCGGCAGCACCACAGAGCAGCAAACACGAAACCAGAAGATGCAGCACTCTCCACCAGTCTTGGTGCCAAGCAGGAAAGCGCCAATGGAGGAGAATGGCGTATGACGGAGGGACAAGGGAGTTTCAGACGCAGGGCTGTACTCACAGTTGAAATAGCCGGCGCCTAAGGCAGACCTCCGCGCCAGGCTCAGAACGAGGTGCAGGAGCGAAGACAAGCCGCCGGAGGGGACACTCGGCGTCCAGGGGAGCAGGCACCCAGTCGGCCCCCTGCAGCTCAGCGCGAGGATGCCCCACCTTCCCAGGAGCCTCCGCCAGCGGTGGTCTCAGGCGCAGCAGCCGCAGAGGAGCGTGGCCAAGATCAGTCACTCCCCAAGTCTCAACCGACCAGGAGCGGCCGTGCCGCTCCCCAGGCTCCGCCACGGCCGGCAACCAGGCCGCCCCAGACCGCCTCCAGAAAGCAGGAGCGCCGCGGTCCTCACACCTCCGGGGGGCCCTGCACGGAGCGGCAGCGGGTCAGAGGGAGTCACCAGCGGTCCCAGGCCCAAGCAGCCGCCGGCTCCAATGCCGCAGAATCGGCCCGGGAAGCAGGAAACCCCGCCGGCTCCTCGTGCGGGCAGTAGGCCGCACCACGCCCGCGAAGCCGCAGTTCAGTGGCTCCTAGCAGGGATTTCGGGCACGCAAGCACAGCCCCGGATGGATCGAGGGCTCAGGAGGGCAAAGCCGTCGCAGCTGCAACAAATGGAGGTGAGGAGTAAACGGATGGCTTCCGGATTACTGCGCTGTGTGGCGGAGCTCTAAATCAGAGCAGCCATTTTCCAGCCGGGCAAGCTCCGCCCCCCGTAGGTTAGGAGTTGAGGTGAGGCACTGTGAGCTAGCTAGGGTTTGGGCAGACAGGTACAGATGTTGAAGAGAGACACTGACGTCCTGTCATCCTCATACACAGTACTGCTTTACCAGCAGAATCCATGCAACACTGCTTCCTTGTTTCACTGTCTTTTCCACTGTTTGCGGTTTCAGATGTACTTTTTTTTTTTTTTCCTTTTACTTGTTTGCCCTGTGCTCTTTGCTTGCTGCTCGCATTACCTCCTCCTGTGTTGTTGCTCCCTCACTCTCCCACATTATTGCTTATTCTGTGTTCTTCAACCTCTCTCGCCCTTGCTGTCCCTTGTGTTGCTTGCCCCCTCCTGACCTTTGTGTTGGTTGGGGACGGGGAGTGTGTTTTGTTATATATATATATATATATATATATATATATATATATTTTTTTCTCCCCAAACCCCTATATGATAAAGGGAGCCGGCACTCATTGTCACGGGAATTCTCCTGTTTATTCCACCAGTCACATCGGACACAGGAACATCAAAAAGAGGGACGCGTTTCGGCAGTCACGCTGCGTGACTGCCGAAACGCAGTGTTTCCACAGTATATGTTGAACCAACATCATATCTAGGGTGGCCAGATTCTCAAAACAAAAAAAGGGACACTTCATAGACCTAGAAGTAGGACTACAGTTTTCATTAACCGTCGACATAAAAGTAGGACTATTTGACAGCTGTCATAGACCTAGAAAAAGGACTACAATGACAGCCGCCTCCACAGACACAGATGAAGAATTACAGACGACAAATCAGATGTGTGACACAGACAGCAATGGATTTTTAAGCTAACAGCATGTGCATTATAGGATGTTGGGTTTTTGCTTTAACAGTGCCAAGAACGGCCTCCAAACTAGTAACTTGCAAAAAAAAACTTGCCCCATGCCAGCAGTTGAGAAGTGGAAGGGGAAGAAGGAAGAGAAAGGGAGATAAAAGGCACTATGGTGCGGGAAGGGCTGAGGAGGTAGGCCTGTCTGTGTCTCTGAGGTGTGGGATGGGCTGTGACTATAGGCCTGTCTCTGCCTCTGAGATGAGGGCGGGGGGACGGGGATGGTGGCATTTTTCAGGTACAAGGCTAACTCTAAAATAGATGCAGTATGTTACTGGTGATGTTCGCTCTGTGCACGCTGCTGTTGTACATAAGTGTCTCCTGTTGAGCAGCTTTAAAAATACCTCTAGGCACGGTGTATGCATCCATTCTTTGCTGTGATAAAACCCATGACATCATAGTGCTCAAAAACATTTCCGAGTGCATTTTGGGGAGTGCCTTTCTTCAGGGGGCAGTTACTGTCCAATTACAAGCCAGCATTTCTGGTAGTCTGGTAGAACCATCTAGCGCCCAGCTTCCTCCCAGGTAGGTGGTCCGAGAAGGGTACTACAGCACGGACGTGTTGTAGGTCACAGCAAGCAGAGCTCGCCTGTGTATCTCACCCCACCATGTCCCATGAGACCACTGCACCCGCAGACGTCTCACCACTTCTACGTCTCACAGGGCCTTCAGATGTAGTAGGAATACTACCCGAGCAGGCTTGGAGGCTGCAGTAACTTGACCACATCACCACTTGCGCAAGACACCTGAAGATTCCCCCCACACTCCCTTCAACCACTCATGCACCCTGTGCCCTCCCAGTGTTCCCAAACAGGGCAGCGTGCTGTAGTCCCATACAGCGCTCTACAAGGACCAGGTGACATGACAGAAGTACCCAGGCTTTAAGTGGGATGAAAAAACTGGGGGGTGGGGGGGGGATCTCTCAAAGGGATGTGGCCGATGTAATTAAGGGCTTGGCTTAAAACACATAAGCTAAAAAATCTATGCTTACCATAGTGTCCCACCCGAAAAATTTGCGCTTCTGTCATTGTAGTCAGATAAATATTACAACATGTAACATTGCACCTACAACAAGCCAGGACTATTAGCTTTGTCAGTTGTTGTTAGTTGCATAAGATAAATAAGCAAAAACTTTGGCTTCATTGTACATAACATTGAAAATGCTTCAGTTCTGGAATGATGAGACTGTGAAAGAACTTTAACTGGTCTCTTTGAAGGCAGTGAAGGGTGGTATTGCTGCAGCGGTAAGATTATTATTTTTTCATCCTGAGAGCAAAAAAGGAGAGCCCAATAGAGACCTGTCTCAGCACCTGTGCGAAGTAAGCAGAGCAATGTCCCGGTTTTTAGGTCTCGCCTACGCAGCGCGCATGCGCTACATAGGAGGACCTGTAGCCGTCGTTCAGCTCTTTTTCGAAGCACATACTCGTGCTTGTGGCGGCATACAGCTTGCGGGAGTGCGCAGCGGCGCACCACAAGCACGAGTATGTGCTTTGAAAAAGAGCAGACTGCACGCACCACTGCCGGGCTTGTTAGGTACATAACAGAACGTGCATAATGTCATGCAGTATATTTCGATCAATGCTGTATTATGTAAATAATTCAACACAAGCATAGAATGGAAAAACGTCATATGCACAAAACGCAATAGTTTAATTTTCTCTACCCTTCTAACCTCCCACGTCACTCCCTTCCGCCGCACCCCCTCCCCCCCCCCCCCCCCTCCCACCCACAAAAAAAAATATGAAGAGATGAATGAGCTCTAAAAATGAGATTGCATCATCATAAGACGTTCTTTTGCTACTTTCTGTCGTGGTTAAATGCACATTTGACATCCATTTTTGCACATGAAGGGTATGTGCTACGACATTGAAAACCTTAATTATTATGGGAATTGACGCCATTCGGAGACCAATAGCAAAAACTACGTCATAAGACCATTGCATGCGTTCTTGTAAGTCGTCTTTCATGCTCTTTCGTTTGTTCCGTTTCCTTGGAAGCATGTTATGAGGACACCTACAGGCAATATTAGTGAATTGCAGTTAGTGATCCATTTTGTTAAGAAGCCCTTCTATCTAAATGCTTGACTTTTCTTCATAATTGAATTGACTGCTTCTATTTTTAAAAACGTTACATTATTTTGTCTTCAGATTATATTAATATATTCCCCCCCAAAATATCGAATCAAAATAATGAAAGTGCTTGGAATGCAGATTGAGAAATCTCGTTTGATCTTTTTGTGTTAGTTCCCTCGATGGGCTCACAGGAGCTGAAAGCAAACTGTGGTAGGTTACGTATTACACATTCTACTTGTTCTATGTTCTATAACCAAGTTTCTCGTACTGACACGTACTTTCCAACGTAATTGGTGTTTAACTTCATAATAATTGGTCAAGCATTGTTAGTCCTTGTATTATATTCCGAGTTCTCATGGGATATTCTGGATCAGTTGGCTCTTGCTTTGACCGTGCATGGAAGCTCCAATAAAGACAAACTACTCTTACACGTATAATTGCTGTATTTGCCTTCTCTACTTACCTCACAAACCCGTGCACCACTCATTCATCACATTGCTTATGTAGAAAATATAAATCCAGACTTAGCAGGGTAAAAAATTCAAATCCCTTTTTGTTTATCATTCTAGTAAGCGCTTAAGATAAATAGCACCAGTCAGAAATTGAAGTAACCCTATAGTCGCGTGAAGCACTGCTCGTTCCATGCCATTCCATGAAATACTGATTATTGTACTAATGTGTGTGTATACTTGACTAGCTAAAACAAGCATTGGCATAGCCAATAGGTCTCGCCTTTGGGACCTTATAAGTGTTTAGTTATCCAGCACAATATCCTTGGTGCAACAACATCAACTGTTGCATGGTTAAACACTTATAAGGTCCCAAAGGCGAGACCTATTGGCTATGCCAATGCTTGTTAAATAGTGTCTCGGTGCGAGAGACTATTTAAAAACCGGGACATTTCTCTGTTTAACCCGGGCTCTGCACAAAAACCGGGACATTTCTGTAATTTGGAGCAAAGTGTCGGGACACTGCTCCCAAAACCGGGACCGTCGGGGGGGGAGAACCGGGACGTCTGGTCACCCTACTCGTATCCCAGCATAAAGTGTATCTTGCATGCTTCAAATGAACATCTCCCCCTTGTGTTGTGCAAGGTTTTACGCTCTCCATGGGCCCTTCGGCCCCATCTATCAGCCCCAGTCCATAGTAATCCATCCAACGGCCCCAGACTCTGAGAAACTCAAGGGGGCAGCCCCTACTGTAAAAGGTGACCTTTAATGCCGCTATGTAGAGGTCCATGCCCCTCTTCCATTCTTCGATAGGGGACACATCAGTCTCGCCCCCATCGCTAAGCCACGTCTCTTAGCCACCATCAAACCAAGGGCACTAAATAAGAGTTGAAAACATGGAGGCTCAACATCATTCAGGATTCCCAATAGAATGTAATTGGGGTTTGTCTGGAGAGCGATGTCTAAAATGGCGCTAAGCTTTTATTATCTCAGCCCAATTACCCTGAATGTGGGAGCATCCCCATATTGTGTAAAAAGTTTCCCTTTGCCGCATGACATCGAAGACAAGTCTGGGTTGCCACTTTACCCATATTATGCAATCTATATGTATCATAATACACCTTAGGCAGGATTTTAAACTGAATTAAACGCAGTCAGGATTTGATAGCCACTTCCCTGGGGTGCATCAACGTGGCTTCCCAATCAGGGTCCTACATTTCTCCCATTTCTTGCTCCCGAAGTGCAACCAGGTTATCGGGCATGTTGTTAATCCGTGTTTTATATGTGCGGGAGATTGCTTCCTTTGTTATCTCTTCTTGTAACCATGCCCCCTCTAATGGAGCGTACCCCGGTATCTCAGTAGCCGTCAGCCCTTCGGCTAGCCATGCATGCCTCAGTTGTGCATATTTGAGAAACTGGGATGGGTGTAGGTTGTATTCCCTACGAAAGGCTGTCAGTGGCTTGAACTTTAACTCTCCATTCTATTTTTGAATTATATCAGCAGTGGCTCCCTACTAGTTTATTTGTCCTCTCCCTCCCTGGTGTTGATTGCACCTTCTTAACCACCTGCCCCATCCCATGTTTGCCTCTTCTGCCCCAAAAAAGTACTTTTTTTTTTTTTTTTTTTTTTAGCCATGTTGTATAGCAGCACAGGTTTTGTGCAGGATGGTTGAAAGTGATTTTTTCTCTTCTTCAAACTCTTACGACATGGCCAGCATTGACCCTGTCATAGCGCTTTGTTTTTTACTTTCTCCCATGCTGCAGAGCAGCTGCACTGCTGTAAAACATGGCTTAAACATTGAAAATGCCATTCTATCTTGCATAAACAAGACCCGTTGGTTTTGCCAATGGTTGTTATCACGGCATTGCCTTCCGTTACAGAGGCAGCACCAAAGCTGTGCGCTGCCTTTAAAAACACGGTCCTTGAAGCCTGAAGCGCAGAAGGAAACTCTTCGTTTATAAACCGAGAAACAGTTGTCCATTGTAGGGTGCATTCTGGTGCACATAGTTTTACATTTATAATATCAAAGAAAAACTAGAAGCATCAGGATTCAGAGTAAAGGATGCATGACCTGATGAGTTACTCATGCCTGATGTCGAACAAGTTGAAATTTTCTCGGTTATAAATGAGGATGCTTTGTTTAAATCAATATTCCGTCACTGTTCCAAATATGTCAAAGCCATAAAGAAGAAATAAGAAAATAGACTGTGAAATGGAACCACTTTAGAGGCCTCAAGTTAAGTACAGGGTGGCATAACTTTGGTATGAACTCCTATAACAAATAAGTTCAGGTCATTTATATTGATGCTTTAGTGTTTTGGAGGCGCTTGCATACCTTACAAAGACTTCACCCTCTAACCCGAGAACATCCCGAGTAAGAAAAGTATCACCAAGAGTGGAGCCAGCTGCCCTTTACTCCCCCATTCCTCTCAGGAGTCTGTCACTCCCTACCCCAGGGGTCTCTAACCTTTTCTTTTGTTCAGTGAATATGATCCTGAGCTACTAATATTAGTTTTATAACAGTGAATGCATCAGACACGATTACCTTATTGGCCACCCTCTGCAAGACCATCAGCAGTGATCACCTCCATGCATCAGGTCGGTTGCCAGCAGTACTGTAAAAAAAGGCTTTGTCAATTTGTAATGCCTTTACATGGGAAATACACAGCAGCCATCGCTGCAATGCCAGAGCATCAAGGTAAAACTGTTAGTAATAAGACCCCGGTAGCCACCTGATTTATCACTCCAATGTTGGCTTTAATTAAATTTTGGAACCCCAAACATTTTTCTCCAATTATCAGATTATGAGTTCTGAAAATACACATTGTGTGTCTCAAATACACCCTTTTAATTTTGGCTTCCATATATTCAACCAAGCAAAAGCTTCAAATGTAGTAGGTTGGGCTGCACACAGGAGAGCTACTTACAGGTAGCAGGAGAGCTACCTGTAGCTTACGAGCCACTCCTTGGAGAAGCCTGCCCTACACCATGGGAGACTGTACTAAACTGGTCCGTTAGCCTCACAAAGTTCACACCCAGCATTGGGACCAATTAAGGGGCTCCCTGTGAACAAAATGGGAAGAAGACCTAGCTCGGTTTCTAGCCACACCCGGTCTTTCGTAATTCGTACTTTAACTATATTTAGTTCAACATCCTAAACAGAGCATACCTTACCCAGCCCTGCTTTTACAGGATCTACCCAGGAGCGCCCTCCCTCTTTCCCCGATGCCCCACTCTGGAGGCAGGCCTGCCCCATGTACTTTGGTCATGTGGGTCACTTATAGGTTATTGGTCTGGGAGCCGTTGCCCATCCATGTGGGTGAAGAGGCCATGCCCTCATCTTTTTTCCAGAAAAGTGTCTGTCAGGCTGAGCAAAGGTCAGCCTGACGGACACTCTTCTTGTTCCAAGACATGTGCTAAATGCGCAGACTCTTGGCTGCCTGAGCTGAACTTAGCCAGGCTGAGGATTTCAAAGCCCTGTGGGCGTGACCTCCGCCTGGCAAAAGTGCCTCGAGGTCGTCCTCCTCATGACGAGGAGGACCGTTGTTGTGTTGCGACCCTAATGTGATGATGGCCGATGCCGGTTAGGGGTGGATGACGCATACAAGGGGACCATGTGGTCGAGCCTACTACAGGACACAGAGACGAGAGTTGGTTTTCAAAAGGCACTTCACAATCCACTGGAAGCGCCCGTCCGCACCAGCAGTCCAGACTTGGTCCATAGTTCTCCTCCAAAGGCATGCAGCAGCACAGGGGAGAGCAGACTGTTTTACAGCAACACCCAATTGCACACGACTGGGACTCTTTGGTTGCGGTCTTCACACATGCGTCCCCCTTAGATTCTCCCTCTGACATTTCAGACTAACACTGGCATCGAAGATCCTGCACTGTTGTTCTAATGTACTCTATCCTCTAAGTATATAGAGAGAAAGGTGCCCCCTATTTACTTTTAGGTTCAAGAGGAGGGGGAAATAACGACAAATATGTGAGAAACCTCTAATCTGACCTATTTCATGTCAAAGTTTGCAAATGCTCAAATTACGACATTTCCCCATAAACACGGTCTTATCACATATAATTTCTGTTATGATTTTATTTTATAACAAACACTTGTATTCTTTTTTTTATATATATGTATATAAATATTCTTTCTTTTGTGCTCATATAGTCATAAAACAATACAAATATTCACATTCGTATGATTTTTAGTAATGTTGTACATTAAAGGATCAAGTCTCCAAATTGTGATACCCCCACACAAAACCATCATACCTACATTCTCACCTTTCATCCTCTTCAATCATACACTGCACCAGCTCACACTGTGCACAGCACGGGGGGGTTGGAGCGAATCCTGCAAATGCAGGATGGCAGCACTCGGCTATAGTGCGCATGTGAGATTGACTGGCCATCTTGCGACCCAGCAATCCCAAGGCTGTGAAACAACCTTGGGATTGCTGGCACAGGCCCCTAGCCTCAAAATGAGCACTGGGTGAGCCTGCTCCCACCAATCCTGGAGCTGCTTTCACAGCATGAGAGCAGCTCCAGGACCCTGCTCGTGGAAAGCTAAGAGGTGTGCCCTAGCGGTCATGGTGAGTCGCGCGCCTTTGCGCCCCACCATTTTCTTTATTTACTGTATCCTTCACTACGGCAGGGTAGTAAAAGTCATTGAAATTGAGGACTAATCCTGACCACTACATACATTGTAAAAAATTACATGCATAGCATTGAAACATTGTAATAAACTTGTCACAGAGATGAAGCATAGAAACAATAAAACAATCCCAAAAAGTTGTAACCCTCCACCCCCTCTCCCTTCCCCTCCCCCCCCCCATGGAAATGCCCTACAAACATAAGGTCCACCCAAATTTGAGCATGAATCAATGTGTAAGAGGTTCCCCTTCCTCAGTTGACCTTCAGATGAGTACACACTGATTTTTAATAAAAACACAACAATGCAGGTGAATGGACCTAGGCAGGGAGTCAAAACTTGTGTCTTTTTGTGCGTGTAGGATGAGATTAATCTGCATTTTCCTCTTGGGCTTTAAATTGTTCCAACAGGGTACCACATACCATAGCTATGGGTTTCTCATGAAGGCCGCAGTATTCATTCCCTACACAATCCATGGCTCTCTTCAGAGCCCCAGCGCCCAACCTCCTCCCTCCAGCCCGACACCAGAGGAGCACTAGACAACCTCCAGTGTCGTGTAATTTGCCTTTTGGTGAGCAGAAGCACTAAGCAAAACCAAAGGGGATGATGGACGGAGTGTTGAACATTGCAAGCACTCACCCCCAGTCAACTGATCTGGGTTTAATCCATCATTCTTTAGCTCACGCCGCCACCCCAGTTCAGACATGGCCATATGCAAATCAGTCTGACCCTGTGCCTCATGGGAACAGTCCAGCCCGAACTGCCAAGCCATGTCTTCCCTGGACCGGAAACAAGCATCCTGGGACCGGTTTCTGGCTTACAGCCGTCATCAGCCAGGCTATCTTTAATCCAGTGGCAAAGTGAGCAAGGGACCCACGTCTGGGCATACCCTGCCAACATAGGGCGAACATAGCAAAACCAAAGGGGATGATGGACGGAGTGTTGAACATTGCAAGCACTCACCCCCAGTCAACTGATCTGGGTTTAATCCATCATCATTCTTTAGCTCACTCCGCCACCCCAGTTCAGACATGGCCATATGCAAATCAGTCTGACCCTGTGCCTCATGGGAACAGTCCAGCCTGAACTGCCTTTGGTTTTGCTGAGCAGGAGCACTAAGTCAACAAACCTAGTTTCGGCCTTGGAAGTTTTAGGATGAGGGAACAGCCCCAAAATGCAATGTTCGACCGTGTCCCAATGCAGGGGTCCCGTCAGTGTCCTGAGTGAGTCTTTAATGCATTTCCAGTAGGATGACCGTATGGGACAGGATCACAGCATATGAAACAAGTTTACGTCCTCAGCTTGGCAGCGCGGCCAGGAGGGCGAAGCGGCAGGGAACATCTTATGAAGTTTGGATGGTGTTAAATATGCCCGGTGTAGTAATGAGAACTGTATACATTTAAAGTGTTTTAAAAGGTACCATGCTAGGAGTAATCTCCACTCCTTATTATGAAGAGCGCGATTAAGGTCGAATTCCCAGCTGGTCCTTAACGGGAGTAGTGAGGGGTGTAAGTGCGCTCAAAGCCCCTTGTATATCCACTTGACCAAATACCTGCCCCTACCCATTTCGTGCACCGTCTTTCTCAATGTATGTGTTTCTGGTTCCAGCCCTGCTGGCGACCAATGTGCCTGTAAATAATGGATTATACTAGCATGGTTGAGAAAAAGGGCCTCCGGGATTTCGTATTGCTGCAACAAATCTTGGTGCTACAATAACACCACTTCACTAAACAGGTTGCCCACACTGGAGAGTCCTGCTCTTTCCCACGGTACGAGGCTAGTATGTATGAGGGTGTCCGCTGGGGTAGGCAGGCCACACAGTGCAATATTTGGTGCATAGCACCTGTGGGAGCGTGAGTAGTCGATAGCATGTTTCCAATATGTGATAGCGTTGTTCAATAGCAGAGAGCTCTTCGGAGGCCCTGCCACTCCTGGTAGCAGCAATTGTTGCAATGTGCACGAGCACAACATGCGCTTATGGAGGGAGATGCAGTTGTTGACAAAAAGAAGTGAGGGCATAAGGTAAAAAGTCAACTTAAATGTCAAAGCAGCAAATATTTGAAGGGGCTCACTACCCATGGGAAGATGAATCTATTCATCTTAAATATCAGTCTGCAAATGGGTTCCAGAACCTTTGAAAAACTACAGCTGCAAGCTTAAATGGAAGATTAAAAAGCTTTTTTTTAGCTACCAAAATATCACTTTTTTAAAGCTAAGATTGTACTCCATGAGAGTGGTTGACTAGTCTGAGGAAACAGATGTGGAAAGGGGATGCTAAACTTGGGTAGCGATCACCCTCATTGTTTTCAGTCCTTTTAAAATGTATTATGCCATCAATGACTGACTCTATACCTGCCCTTGCATATTTTGAACCGGCTGGCTTCATATCTGCATCAGCACCTCAAGGCTCATTTACTTAAGCCTGCTCCATATTAAAATTAAATTTGAAGTTGAACATCTTATTCTGCAGCATGGCATCTATTTATAATAATATAAAATGCTAGCACTCCAGAAATCTGTGGTGAAGCTACTGTAGACCACTGGGGCATCAACTTGCAGACTGCGGCTTCTTCTGAAGGTACATGTTTTACTTAGCCTGCCAGACCTATTTCTGACAGGAATGAGGAAGATACAGAAATTTATAGAAAATATTATCATTTATCGTTCCAGAGGACTAACCGCAATTTCTGTGACAAAATGAAACCGATCATTTTGTTTGTTTACTGCAGTCTCCTCCATTGGAAAATATTTAAATCCTACAGACCTATTCCAGCAACATGGCGTTCAAGTGTACCCACTATTGCCATGAATATTTAGAGTATTCGTGCTCTAGTTGTTGTTTGGAACTCTTTGGTGAAGCTGCAGTAGAACACTACTAGTAAGGAATCAACTGATATGTTTGTTTTTGTGTGGTTAATTAAAAACAATTACAATTTTAGTAAAAACGCAGACAAGTTAAAAACGACAAATCGGATGAAAAAGGGGGTATTTAAGGACATGACAATTAGACTAGTGTGCAGAAGGATTATTAATCGTACCTAAAAACAAGAGCACTGATATAAATTACAATCATATTAGGTGAAACATCAAGATTAAAAAACAGCAGGGGCGTTATTAGTTTGCAAGCAATTTAGAGCAGGCATCAGGTTATAAAGGAACTAAAAAAAAAAAAGGTTGTGTTGGTTCAAGACAAAGTGGAAGTACGGAATCAGCTGACGGTCTGCTGCTCCTGTGAGAAGGACATGTATCAGACTTTTTACACTCATGGCTGAAGAGGATATTTGTGAATTTGTATAAAAGGTCTCCTCATTTTACCTTCTGGAGCATTTGGCATCATTTCAGAGAGAACCGTTTTCTCTCAAACATGGCTTGTTAAATCCCAGCAGAGGGTCAACACTTTTCACATGGCAGACTCCCCACAATCCATTCAATGGTATGGCACATCCCACAAATGATTGTATAGTGACCAAAATCTGTTATTACTCTTTCTATGTACCCCTAGAGGGAACCCTCAAAACCGGGCTTTCAATAGCATGAATTTCAGTGGGACAGAAATGGTAGAGCCTTCTTGCCAAAAATAATCCAACAACTGTGCTTCTTTTAACCTTCCTCATAATAGTTCCATGAAAAGCACACTCTGTAACAATTAATTTCGTGAATTTCATCCCAAATGTTAAGGGTCTGGTTTACGATAGCAATATTATCCAAAGAGGGACAGCAGTCCCTGGTGGGTGTAACCAGTGTGGAGTAGGGCCCTCTGCTGCACCCTGGAACTGCCGGACTCCACCCTGGTAAATACTTACCTAGGAGTCCTCCCTCCCGCCCCCACTCTGCATAATATTGCTTTACTGTTGTATGATAAAATCTAATCTTCCGCATGTCTTTTATTGCATTATGCACTACATTTGATGGCTCAGTGAATGAAATCCTTACTGTTGACTGAAGTCTACTGTGACTTACAGCTCACAGGTTGAGGTGGCAAGGCCAACAGCCTACTATCTTTCTGACGTCAGTGCTTTGACTAGTAAGAACAAACATTGGCATAGCCAATAGGTCTCGCCTTTCGGACCTTTTATGTGTTTAGCTAGAGCAATTGCACATAAATAATGAAATGAAAATGCTGCGTGGCTGATATTACAAGTATGAACACAATATATGTTCGAAACGCAGCACGTGCCGTCTCTGCCAGAGTCTGACGGGTCCTCGGCGCCCCAATCACATGGTGGTCCCTGACATTGGGCTGAAGCTGACCTCCCTCGCACAGCCTCTTGGTACCCGTGGTGACGCTGCTCCCATAACAATGTGGGTTCTTCTTGGGATGCCGAGGGCATCTGTCAGCATTTCGTAATATTTTATACTCAGTGTCTCCTCCTTAGTACTGCGGAATTAATTAAACCACTCAAAATGGAGAAAAAACATTTATAGTGCTAAGAAGCGCTGACTCCACCAATATTCTGCTGTTAGTAGCAGTAGCTCTGTTGCCTACGACTGCAGCCCGCCGGCCCCTGTCACACTGATTGGACTACCACGCGCCTCTTGGCAGCAAACTGCGAACCCTACAATCCAGCGCCTTGAGCACTTTCTATGAGCGAACGCGCCCTCTTAGCAGCAAACAGCGAACCACGCAATCCAGTGCCTTGAACACCTTCTACGAGCCAATTCTCATCGATAGCACAATAATAACTATTTATCACGTACAAAATAAAACAGAGGTACATGTTGGACTTGGCCCTTCTTGCAGGGTCATCCCTGAACTTTTTGCCTTCCTCCTAGCTTTTTTTCTGACATGGTGTTGGTGGTTTTAGGACTCTGGGCACTTTAGCACTGCTGTAAAGTGCATGTGCTCTCTGTGGTAAACATGGTAAGATTGGTCTACACCTGTTTGGCGTATTTAATTGACCTGTCAGTCCCTTGTAAAGTGGTATCTCAGATACCCAGGGCCAGTAAATTAAAATGCTACTAGTGGGCTTGCAGCGCTAATTGTGCCACCCACCAAAGTAGCCTTTCAAACCTGTCTCAGGCCTCTGCCATTGCAGGGCCTGTGCGCGCAGTGTTACTGCCGCTGTGACATGACACCTAAAGTATGTGCCACGACTGTGACCCCTCTTTTACTGCATGTCAGTCACCCCTAAGGTAGGCCCTAGCTAGCCCTATGGGCAGGGTGCATTGTAGGTAGAGGGTAGGACATGTACCTTAAGTGAGTGACATGTCCTGGTAGTGACAAACCGCCATTTTGGTTTCTCACTGCTGTGAGGCTGCCCTCTCATAGGAATGCATTGGGGATTCCCTGATATGTGTTTCAGTGGTAATTCCTGATATGAGAGGAGCAGCGTGGTCAAGTTTGGTATGTTTGGAATAGTAATAATAAATGCTGCGCAATGGTGTGCGCAGATTTATCATCACTATTTTAGAAATGCCACTTTTAGAAGTTGGCATTTCTGTGTGCTGTGTGTCTGCCTACCTGATGTGTATTGCATGTCTGGGTCTGGAGTGACAGGGGCTGGTGAGGTGTGTGGCTCCAGGGAGGGCAGGGTGAGTCGGCGCTAGGCTGAATGGGCAGATCTGCATTTGGAGTAGTGGGAGGAGTAGTCCCTGACACTGAATAGGTCTGTTCCTGCCTGGGTGAATGCTGGCTCCGCCCCACTGTGGTGTGTCTGATGACCGAGCCCAATCTGACAAAGGAGGGTGGAAGCCTGGTAAACAGAGTGCTTCAACAACCCCCCGAACCAGTTGAGACTGGTTCCCCCAAGCCCTGTGCCAGGGCAGACAAAGGGAAATGCTGTATAAATATTGGGGCTGTAACCCCATGAGGTGTGCTGTCTTGGGTGCTGCTTGGACCTGCTGGGCCCCAGGAGGAACCGCCACGAGGGACTGCCCCTTGGCTGGAGGGCCCTGTGAGCTGGCCTGCCTGGGCCCAGCTTTGCCTTGTGGACCCTGGACTTAGCGCCTCATGAGCGCTACACCTTGGTTGCTGAGAGCCCTGTTGGGGGCCTGATCCCAAAGAGTGGGATTCCGCCTAGCCTGTGTGCCAGGAACAGCGTGAGGCCCGGCAGCGCTGTGCTGCCACCTTGAGCGGGATCCTACCCCGCCTTCTAGTGCCTCCAAAAAACTGAGCGGGAGCCCACCCCGCATTTGTGTGCACGTGGGAGCGGGAGCCTACCCTGCATTTGTGGTCCTTTGATAGCGGGAGCCTACCCCGCATTTTTGTGGAGCGGGAGCCCACCCCGCATTGGTGTGCTGCCAAGGGGCCGCCCCATCACGAGCAGCGCCCCGGAGAAAGCGCAGCCCCAGAGGAAGCCAGGCGGCTGTGCCTGGTTGGGGGTGTGGCCGGCCGGCAGTAAGGAAGTCGCCGATAGCCAGGCCGAGCGTGCCTGGAGGAAGGCGCGGGGCCCCCGTGTGCTGTTGGGAGCCCCGCGTGTGGCCGAAAGGAGTCTGAGCCTTGCGGGCTCCATTGCCGCCTCCCCCCGCCTCGTGAAGAGAGAGGCGAGTCCCCGGGGATTGTGGGGCCCAGAAGGAGACCGGGGCGGAACTGGAGAGGTCCCGTGAGCGGAGCCCGCCGAGGCACATTGTCTGTGCCTTCCCCCCCAGCCAAAACAGACTGGAGCCTGCGCATCCAATACCCCGGTGAGTGGGGCTGAGCCTGAAGGAGCCCAGTGAACAGGGCTCCCTAAGACACTGTTGGTGCCAGTGCTTGCTTCATCTTCACAGCTGCACCGCTGATTGCGGGCAGGTGCCACAATGGGGCACGGTGTGTAAAAGTCCCACAGTGTGGCTTTAGTGGCACAGTGGTGCCCAAGCTGATTGTGCACAGCTGCACCGCCCTGACTACGGGCAGCTGCAACGACGAGGGCATTTCTTTGGATGTCACGGAAGGGGTGAGATACACCCCTTCGCCCCCAGTCCATTGCGCACAGTGTTTTCGCTGCCAAGGCAGCCGGAGGGCCAGTTGGAAGGCCCCAGTAAGAGCCCTGACTTTCGTGACAGAGGGCATTTGGGCCCCCAGGAAGGCCAGTTGGCCTGGGGTCATTTTGAGTACCTGTATGTACTGGTAGGGCGCAAGGACCTAAAGGAATGCATAATGCGTTTATGCTAAAGGTGATGTATGCACCTGGAGAGTGTTACTAAGGTGCACTCCTAAATGTGATTTATGCCAAATGTGATGCAGACATAATGCGTTTATGTTGCTTGTGATAATGCTGAGTACAGTATTTTGCCAGTAGTTACTGGTTGTTTTATATTTGCTACTTGTGCTTTCTAAAGGTTCTGACAGTGGCCCGATTGGCCCTGTCATGTATATAATCCCCTGTAAATTATTACCTGGTGCCAGTTGGCACAGCATATATGTGTGATTGAGTCTAATGTGTTTTGGATAATACAAAGGATATTTTTTATATAACCTTGTGTGGAGTTTCTTTTGTAGTGTGCCTAGTGTGTTGCTGCTGTGTGTGTGTGTGTGTGTGTGTTGCGCAAACGCTTTACACATTGCCTCTGCGATAAGCCTGACTGCTCGTGCCAAGCTACCAAGGGGGTGAGCAGGGGTTATCTTCAGCATGTAACTCCCTTGCCCTGACTAGAGTGGTGGTTTTTGCCTGGCTTACGCACAAGCCCTAGCCAACCAGAAATCCCATTTCTAACAGTACACAAATGGCGAAGGCTGAAATATAAGCAACAGTAATAACGACGATAAAAATAATAACAATGCAAGGATACTACTACTGCTATCCTGCTACTACGACAAATCACAATAAAACTAAAAATAATATAATACTGCTACTAGTACTACTGCTACGACTAATAATGATAATACAACTAAAAATAATAGCAATAAAAGAAAAGTCTGATGAGGAAAGAAAGGGCGAAGAACAGTAATGTATTAATTATTTTACATAGAGCTTCTGACCACGGCCTTGGGACCCGAAGCTGCTGCCGACTTTGGAACTTGGGAACCAGGATCGAGTGTCGGCGTCGACTCGACATCCTGTGATCCTGGGCAAATCACTTACTCTGCTCATGCTTAAAAAAAATGAATGCGTCCGAGAGGAGTGTAACAGGCCCCTCGCGTAAAGCGCACCAATATAAAAATGCAAAACAAATGGACCTATTACGAACTCAGAAACACTACAATTGAACTTAATTTTGCAATATAATGTGAAACTAAGCTGTATTTATTTTAGATGCAGTTTAAAATTGGGATATTTTTACACTTTGTGAATACAAATTGCACCAGTCCGTTCTAGAGAAAAAAAAAAAGAACCACGCGTGCAGAGATGCTGTTTACACAAATAACACTGTGCATCATGCAGAATGCACATGCCAGCTCGGGGAAAATACTCGGGAGAGTGGTGCAGGGGAGGAGGCACTGCAGCTGCCGCCCTGCGCGCCGCTGCTCGCTCCCGCAGGCAAAACGCCGTGGGAGTAAACCTTTTAGAAGAGGTGGGACATGCACCCACCTTTAGCCATTTGCAGGCTTTGATTCCAAAAAGAACCACGCAAAAGCCAACCCAATGCGTGGGAGGAGTCAGACCCACAGAGTAATCACAAGAAGCCTCGCAGAGCTAGGCTCGACCTGAAAAAGGGGTATATTCAGGGACTTGTGGACTGTCGTACTTTTTCTTTTTGGCTGGCTGACTGACATTTCGCCACCTGCACTGCTGCACCTTATTAAACTGTTATCAACTATGGGTAACCCTGTGTGCCTCAGAACCTGGGCAACATATGATATTACACAAGAAATGGTTCTGTTTGATAAGAGGTGGTAACATCACTGCTACACTGAACTAAGAGTGTAAATGGATACATCTCTTAAACACTGGTCACAATGGCCTTAATGAACTTAAGGCAAATCAATCGACAAGTGGTTACTTTCAATAACGGATAAGCATGCCCCCTATATATTACATATTTGCCTAACATTGTAGGAATACTTCCATTCCATGTCTCTTTTGTTCAGTTCCTTCATTATTTGGTTTCCTACCTCATTGTATGATATCAGTCTTGATTGTAATTGTTTTAAGTTATACAATTGTTTTGGTTTTATCTTCACTGCCTTTATTCATTGTTATTTGTAGTGTTCTTATGGTACACATAAGTAGCCATTCTGTACTCCCTTCACTCTTACATTATGGCCGATTTACATCTACAATTGAAGTTTTTATGGCTCAGCGAATACATGCCCTGTGGAGATCTGACAGAACAATACATTTAGGCGGTCCCATTCCGAGGCCTAGAACGCTCCTACACATTGGCCATTTTGGGAGTAGGGTTCTCACTCCCCCCTGCCTCCACGTGCAGGTCTACGTAAAGATGTGACTCTCCTTTGGGGCGCTAGAGGGCGCCAAGCAAGATGGCCGCACTTGCGTGAGGCTCTTGCTGCTCGGGACACAATCCTTTCAGTATCCTGTCCATCGGCGGCCCTTGACTGTTAGAATTGCCGCTGCCTGGACAATGGAACCCGCCTGCTGCTGAAACAGGGGTCGTGAAGACAGCCTGCTCGACTCAAAAAACCGCCTGTGCAGCCCCCTGTACCGGACAGCCTAAGATGGCGGACGCCCTTGCTGCCCAGCTCTGCTAACAACCTCGCGGACCTGGATACCCTCGCTGAGCCTGCACTGCGGCCACACGCTTGCCTGCGACCGGAGAGGCCTGCGCGGACCGTCTGCATCACCGGAGCTCCGGCGACTGGGCCAGGGCCGAAGGGGCCGGTGCGGCGCGCTCTGTCATGGCTGAGCCCACATCCACCTGCTGAGGCCAGGGCAACTGATCTCCACCTAGATGCCGTGCTCTGCAGCTCGCCGCCTCTACCACGCAACCGGATGCCCTCCATCCCGCTTGTCTGGTGAGTGCGCAGCCCCCAAAGACCCGGCCCCGCTCTGCCTGGGGCTCGCCCACCGGCCGTCGCTGCCGGCCCGCCCGCCGAGGCCGCTGGCCTACCTGGAACTTTCCCGCAACCCTCCTCGGCCTGCTGAGAGGCCCGACGCTCTGCCCGCCGCGGCCACCGGGGGCCCCCTCTTGCACCGCTCCTACCGGACGCTCACCGGGCTGTACGCCCGCTGTAACTGAACTGCTCCAGCCGGCTGGAAAGCCCACTTGCCTGCTACTCCCTAGGCCGGCGTGGTGGCCCGGCTCCCCTGCCTGCAGCGGCCCACGCTGGCCCCCTGCAATCTGGGCGCGCTGGTGTCCGGCCTCTGGGGAGCCCGTGCGGCCTGCGCGTGTCCCGCTGCTGCCGTCTGCGCGCGGCCTGCTGCCGCCGCCTGGGGCTGCCGCTTGGCTCCGCTGAAAAGCCGACTTTGATCCCGGCACTTTACCGACGGGCGGCCTGCAGATCCTGCCACGCTCCTCCTTCGTCACCTGACCCAGGCCCGCGGAGGTGAATTAAACACAGATGGCTGGCAAAGGAGTACCCACCACCACCCGCCAGTACCTGCTGTGGCACAGCCTTTCCTGACCTCCTTTGGCCCACAGCACACTGTTTTCCCCCACTCTGCGGCGGGGCCGACGGTGGCTGTGCGTGGCTGGGGACGCCCCTGGGGCCCGGAGGCCGTGTTGCACGGCACCATCTCCTCAAAATTGCTGATTGAGCCAGCCTCGGCGCCCTTGTTTTCCCGCGCCGCACTTCTCGGCGGGGGCACTACAGACGGCCTTCTGTAGCTTTGGTGGACAGCCACGACAGCTTGTCCTTCCCCACCTCTGCTTCTTGAACAATGCCAAGAAGACGCCATCTGCTGCGTAGCGAGCCCTGTGGTTCCACCTGCGCTTCCCCCTCCTCTTCGTGTCTGTGGCAGAACTCCCCCCTATGCACAACCACCTCCGCGATCACTTGTAGACACCCGGAGAGTAGCTGCCATGGGCAAATCTGATGGCAAGCAGTCGAAACTTTCCTTTGAAGGCCGCAAGTCTGCGAGAACACAGGCTGAGACGGACGACGACCGGGATGGGGCCCTCACGCCCGCCGCGACCACCTCCACGGACGACTTGAGGGAGCTCCTCCTCGTGGTGCAATCCAGCCTGACTTCCATAGAGACCAAGATGGATACTATGAACGCACGAATGGACAACCTAACACACAAACTCGACCGACACGAGGAAAGGATAAAAGAAACGGAGCGACGCATCTCAGATATTGAGTACTCCTCCACCACTACCACCGAAAAAACGCTCAACATGGAAAAAATCCTCAAAGTAATATCCGCAAAAAAACGAGGACTTAGAATCTCGCTCAAGAAGAAACAACCTGCGGATCCTCGGCGTGCCGGAATCGACAGCCACTGGCAGAATGGAGGAATATGTGGAGCGTATGCTCACCACGCTCTTCGGGACGGAGGCCTTCTCGGCAGTGCTCATAGTTGATAGGGCACACCGCTCACTGGCCTCTCGCCCGCCACCTGGGGCACCTCCTCGACCCATCATTGCGAGACTACTTAACTATAGGGACCGTGATGTCGCCCTTCGGCTTGCCAGGGAGAAAAAGCTGCTGTCCTTCAAAGGCATAGAACTCTCACTGTACCCTGACTTCACCATGGCAGTCCAGGAGGCTCGTAGGAAATTTCTCCCGGTAAAGCAAAAGCTCCAGCAAGCGCAAATTACGTATGCCATGCTATTTCCGGCACGCCTCAAAGTCACGCACCAAGGGAAGCAACACTTTTTTTTTTTTTTTTTTACCAATCCTCAACATGTACACGATTTTTTAAAAGTCTCTACCTAAGCGACGGGCGGATTGGACCTCCCTTTCTCAATCACCCGTCGGAACTGATGGCCTGTCAGACGTAGAATGATCACCAATCCATTTACAGGTTTTCTAATCCAATCATCCACTTGGCACACTGTACTCCTACGTACGGCCTCCTGACCCCAACCGTTCGGAGGCACTTCATCACAGCCGACCGCCTGGACATTGCAGGGCCCCTCGCGCTGGTGCCTATATCACTCCCGAACTCCAGCCCATCTCCTCTGAACACTTGGCGCGATGAGTCTCTCTGACTCCCCGAGCACTCTCGCGTCCGCGAGGTGACCCTGGTTCGCCCTCTAGCCTCTACCCATCAGGGAACCCCTACACTGTTTCTGGTTACTACTAGTGTAACTTTATCTCTACTCTCCCCCGCTGGGAGTTTGTTACTTGGGACATGTGGGGAGGGTGGGCAGTACGACACAGCAGGATTGGGCTGCTGATGTGGGAGGTGGGGGGGGGTGGGGGGCGGGATGTTTTACTTATTACCACTCGACGGCGCCCACACACACATATACCCTGCGCCCATAACTGTTCCATCTGACACGACCTCGACGCCCCTAGTGAAATTTCAGACAGACCACCATGACGAGCCGCCCTAACCCCCCCCCCCCCAACTATAACCTCCTAACATGGTATGTGAGAGGTCTGGGGAACCCCCGCAAGCGCCGGCACATCCTGGCATACCTAGACAGACATAACGTGCATTGCGCTATGCTCCAGGAAACGCACCTTGGCCCTTCCACTCCAACCTCGTTCGCAGCCCGCTGGGCTACTTACCCCTGCTTTTCCTCGTACTCCTCCTATGCGCACGGCACTTCCATCTTAATAAACCGCACGCTCCCATACACATCCATTGGCTCCTACGCCGACCCACTAGGCCGGTACAGCATCCTATGGGGTAGGCTGGCCTCCCAGTCCATTACATTTGCCACTTGTTATGGCCCGAATACGGACGACCCAGAGTTCTTTCGCGTTCTCTGGGGCAAGATCCTCGACACTGGGTCGGCACATGTAGTATGGGGCGGAGACTTTGTCACCCTGGACCCAGGGCTGGACCGTTCACACCCACAACCCCACCACTACTCTAATGCGCAGCGCCTCCTCACTCACATTACTGCAGAATACGGCCTCGTCGACGCCTGGCGTATCCTTCGCCCGCATGACAGAGCAGGCACTTGCTTTTCTGCCGCCCACTCTTCCTGGTCGCGCATTGACAGCTGGCTCATATCCAGAGGACTAACACCGTGGCTGACCCACGTCTCCCACCTCCCGCGCACCTACTCAGACCACTCCCCAGTGCTTCTCACGCTTGCCTCTCCTCGCGAAGAATCACCATACCTGTCCTGGTGGCTACCCACACAAGCGCTACTAGACCCAGTGTTCAAATCTGAACTTGAGCAAGAAATAATTGACTTCTTCCCTCGCAATGAAAAAACTGTCACACACTACTCCACCATCTGGGAGGCTTTCAAAGTCACTGTTCGCGGGATTTGCATCGCCAAAGGGGGCGGGATCCTGAGGGATATACACACCACGCTGGAGACTGATCTCAAACACGTCGAAACACAGATGCAAGCCACGCCCACCTCTGAGCTGCAATCGCGGCTGAGAGAACTACTCACCGAATACCAGGAGATGGCAGACAGGGAATGCAAATTTAGGGGTAAATACCATCAAGCCCGACGCTATGGAGAGGGGGAGAGGCCGGGCAAGGCGCTCGCGGCTCTTATCCGCCCACCCAGGTTTTCCAATACTGTTCTCGAAATCACTGACGAAAATAATCAAACGCACAGAAACACTCCTAACATAGCTGCTGCCTTTAAGAGGTTTTATCCCACTTTGTACACCTCACAGCGGACTCGGCCTGTAGACTTCACCCCCTTCTTCCAGGACACGGCGATCGGCTGGCTCGGGGATAATCAAAGGAAGTTCCTCCTCGCCGACTTTGAAGACGAGGAGATTACCGCTGCAATTATGCAGCCGCAGTCAGGCCGGGCCCCCGACCCTGATGGCCTTACGGCCGAATTTTATAAAACCTTCCGTTCCATCCTCCTTCCCATCCTTCGTCAGGTTTACGAGGAGGCCAGGGAGACGGGCATCCTTCCTCAAACCATGCGGGAGGCCCTTATTATATCTTTGCTCAAGCCGGGGAAACCGGCTGCACAGTGCGATTCATATAGGCCGCTCTCCCTGATTAATGTTGACGACAAAATTTTAGCCAAACTAATTGCAAACCGCATTAGCCCCCTCATGACCGCTTTAGTGCTCCCCGACCAGTCGGGGTTTGTGCCTGGTAGGGGAACCTCCCACAATCTCCGCACCCTCTTCGCCATTCTTCACGATATTGAACCAGACTTTAACGCGGTGGCCGTCTTTCTTGACGCCACCAAAGCTTTTGATTCCCTGGAATGGAACTATCTGGGATTCGTGCTGGGGCGTATGGGCTTTCCCGCTCCCTTCTTGGCGTGGATCCACTTACTATACACCGGCCTGCGGGCCAGCGTATTGATCAATGGCGTCCGATCCTCTCCCTTCCCAATCGACAGAGGTACCAGGCAGGGATGCCCCCCGTCGCTCCTCCTTTCTGCCCTGGCGATTGAACCTCTCGCGGCCAAGGTCCGAGACCATGCTCTCATATGCCCCGAGAGACAAATTTTCATTCACCTCTACGCTGATGACCTCACTCTTTCTCTTTGTGACCCGGGTGACAACCTTAACCCAATTCTTCGGCTGCTTATCCTCTTCGGACGCCTCTCCGGGGTAAACATAAATTGGGGGAAATCCCAAATCTTTCCTCTCACGGACGCCACCCCAAAGATTACACCAGACTACCCCCTCATGTGGTGTGAGGGCACAGTCACCTATTTAGGAATCGTAATAACCCGCGACCGGAACGACTTGATGGCCACCAACTACGGGCGTACACTGAGCCTCTTAACGGACAAACTCACCAGGTGGATCGCCATGCCGCTCTCGCTGGCGGGCAGAGCATCACTGATAAAGATGGTTATCCTGCCCAAACTGCTTTATCTTTTCATTAATATCCCCTACGCCCCCAGCAGGCATTTTTTTCAAAGCCTTAAAAACCCAACTCATTCGCCTCACCTGGGGAGGGAAGCAACCTAGAATGCAATGGGACACCCTTACTCGACCCTTTAGCGCAGGCGGTTTCGAATTCCAGATTTGGAATTATACTTCAGCTGTGCGCAGGCCCACTTTGCGGCGTACTGGATGGACCCCCCCCCCTACATGCCTCACCTAGCGATCGAAGATGGCTACATGAACCTGACCCCGAGCTCAGCCTATAAGCTTACCAGCCACCCCGAGACACCTAGCTTTGACCACAGTGGAATGCACTGTCAGCGCCTGGAGGGATTTGGCCCGCCGCCACGGCGTAACCATAATGTACTCTCCTTTGTTACCTCTCCAGGGCAGACTCGACCTCCCGGTTGCCCGAGAAGGAGGGTGTCGCCAACTCCTCCGGAAACTCTGCATCCAGACTTTGGGAGGACTATACATTAACGGTACGTTTCGCACCAGTGAGGAGTTCTTTGGTGACGTTCCGCCTACCCCTTTGGACCGCTTCCTCTATGTCCAACTGCGACAGGATGTCAAGGCTCTCACCCCATGCTTTCCACAAGAATCCCCGATCATGACTCCACTACACGCCATGCTCCAGAGGGACACCCCCACACACATAGTGTCACTGCTGTACCGTCACACCCAAACGGATAGCCCCTATGCACCCCCCTTGGCCAGAGCGCGATGGGAGGACGGACTGGACTACCTCCCCCCCCCCACCTCCCCCCCCCTCACTGACGAATAATGGTCCTTCTGCTGTCAGCAGACTGGTAGAATCTCAGCCAGCAGCAAGCTGCGTATAATTCACTATAAATTCCTACACCGGCTTTACTATACACCTGCACGACTGATGCGCCTTCATCTGCGAGACACTGACCGCTGTGAACGCTGCGGGAGGGAGGGGAAGGACATTCGACACCTGGCCTGGGACTGTGCCCCTGTCCAACGATATTGGGCGGAGGTGTTGGAGCGCTGGGACAGATGACTGGGCAACATATCCCTGAAGACCCACTTGTCACGATCCTGGGATTCACAGGGGCGCTGGCTGCTCCGACTCGGAAATATATCTCCTTGGCACTTTTGCTAGCCAAACGGCGAGTGGCATGTAGGTGGGGTAGAGAGAGGGCGCCCAAATTCAAAGATTGGCTGAATGACCTTATATTTTGCCAAGATCAATTGCAAACCCATGCTGAGCTCCTCCCACCCACGTGACATCTGGTCTCCTCTCCAGACGTACCTACTGGCACAAGCTGCCCACACTGACACTGACATGGACGCTCCGACTGAGGGATGCTGACGCTTCCACACAAGATCTGGCCTTGCCTCTCACTGGCCCCGGCTATGTCTGAAATGTCGCACTATACTGTTTACACTCAAGGGTATGTCGATGCTAATCAATGTAATGTGCTAATGCTATTTCACTATTGTCTGCTTGGATACTGAGAATTGCAATAACTGTCGAGTGGCAACGTTCGTTTGTTACGTTAAGCTGTCTTATGTGCAAAACTCAATAAAGAGATTTAAAAATTAAAAAAAAGATGCGACTCTCCTTTATCTATACGTGGCACATCGGCGCGTGTTTTCAAACGCCAGAGCCAGTTTGGCGAAGCCACCAGCTTGATGTAGGTAATTATCAATGGGCTTTTTTGGCAATTGCATACAGATATATCTTTTGCCATCTTTCAGGACCTTTGGTCATCAATTTTTATTACTTATATACTTTCCTTTAGTTCTCACTCAGGATGCAACTTTTACTGAGAAATCTCAAATTCGCTTGTGCATCTCAATGGCGAGTGCATTTTTCTCCCATATATACATACTTAATTTTCTGATTTCTAGTAGGAGGGTTGAGTGTACATATATATATATATATATATCCAACAATACTCCGTCTCGTCTCGCTTCCTCTCCGCGAAAAGAAAGAGCACGGACCACTGTAGTTTGGTGCTGTTTATTATCAAGCTCTCAGTAGATCGTATCTGCCATGACGCGTTTCGTCCCTCACAGGGGACTTGATCACATATATATATTTTTTTTTTTTCCTTTTAGGAGTTTGTCTGGATGTTATTGACACTCCGCAATGTTGAAATATTCTTGCCATTCAGTGGTATAAGGAATTTATTCCCACTCAATCGTTAACACAGTAATTCTTTGCTGATTTCATAAACCTGATCGGGTGATTCACTTTTACATTTACCCTTGGTAGTAAATTCTTCTCTTACACAGTAGATGTTGAAACATGTTTTTCTGATACACAGGGTGTTCCCATTATTTGTCCTGATGAAGACCCCTTTTTTTTTTTTTTTCATTTCAAGTGTTTTTATTAAATTTTATAAACCAGTACATTCGCATTTCCGTTACGGGGTACCGGCCAGACGTGGTTGTATTTGCAATAGATCTAGGTATTTGGTAAGCGTGTCTCGCTGAGCCCCTTTACATTAATTTACTAGGAAGTTAAGGACAGAATCAGAGAGAGATAGAGGATAGGAGAGAAAGGGTGGAGAAAGAGTGGAGATACAAGAGGTGTACTGTAGCCATGCGTCTATTCTGGGTTTAGCCATGTGAGGGAAACCCCCCCCCCCTAGTGCTCTCACGGGGGCTCATAGGAGTCCAGATATGTATCGAGCGTCTTCCACATCCCCCTAGTGGTAGGCCTCCAGGGTGAGTTTTGTAGAGCCATGTTGTCTGCGCCTCTGAGGTACGTCACCCAGTTGACCCAGCCTTTGTATGATGTCTTAGCGGGGTCCTTCCAGTTGTTCAGGACCATTTTCACTGCTGCGGTCAGCAGGAGGTCTAGCAGGTCCCTGTCATGTTGTGAGTCAAGTCTTTGGGTCAAAAATGCGGTGGTGAGGGAAGAGAATTCTGGGTTTAGAGTGCATCCCAGCGCGTTTTTTATGAAATCAAAGATTTCCCCCCAGAATGTTTTCATTTTGGGGCAATGGAAGATGAGATGTGCTAGATCCCCCGCTCCGCTTCCACAATTCCAGCATAGGTCGTTTTCTCTGAGACCTAATGAGGCTAAGCGAGCAGGGGTCCAGTATGTCTTGTGGAGTAGCCAAAATTTTGTTTGTGATGGGACTGGGGTGATTTTATTACGTGAGGGGGAGGCCCAGAGCAGAGCTAATTCTTTTTCGTCTAGTGAGTTATTGGTTTGGTTTATCCAGTATTTGGTAGTTTTATCGTTCAGTTTGGTTGTATTTGGGCGTAGGAGTTTGTAAAGGTGCGATACCTGGTGCCCTAATCTGTTGATTGTCGCGATATACTGCATAATTGACGGTTTGGTTGTTAGTTTGGCTTTTGTTAGGGCCGTTTTGATTTTTAGGAAATTGTAAAATTCCGTGTCTGGTAGGTTGTGTCTATCTTTTAGTGTGGCGAACGTAATGGGGTGGCCCTCCTCCTCTAGTTGGGCTGGGTGGGAGATGCCTTTCTCCATCCATGTGTCGAGGGCCAGTGATTTCCCTTTGTATTTGATCTTACTGGTGGCCCAGAGAGATTCCCATTTCGAGTTCTTTACACTGTTCTCCATTTTTTTGTCTATTTTGAGTAGGGCAATTTTTGTGTTTTTGAAGATTGGGCTGGATACGTGCGTATGTTTGTTAGCTGTTAGTAGTATTAGCGGGTTGAGGTTTAGTATGGTTCTCTCAACTAGTAGCCATACCGGTGTGTAGCCTTGGGGGGGGGGGGGGGGGGGTGTGACACCCAGTAGCCCCCTTGTTTTGCAAGGAAAGCATATTGGAAAGTTCTATAGTCTGCCAGGTTTAGTCCTCCCAGCCTTTTGTCTAGTCTTAGTTTTTTTTATACTAATCCGTGCCTTCTTTCCCCGCCATAGGAATTTACTAATCTGGATGTCCACCTTTCGGTGGAAGTCATCCGTAAGTAGAAGTGGTAACATGCTCAGTAGGTAATTGATCATTGGGGTGATCATCATTTTAATCGTTTCTATTCTGCCCCACCAGGTTATAAATTTGGGGGACCAGGCCTCCAGGAGTTTCTTTATTTTCTCGAACATTCGATTCTCATTTTGGTGTAGTGTAGACATGATGTCGTTCCCAAAGTAGACCCCTAGGTATTTGAGGAACCCTGTTTGCCAGGCCAGGCCCGACCCTCCTAGGGTGTCCCGAGTGGTGTGTATGTTGAGGGGTTTGCACTCTGATTTCTCCCTGTTGAGTTTATATCCTGAATGTCTTGAGTAGGTCTCTATGGTATCTATCAGGGCCTCTATAGAGGTCTTAGGTTGCTCTGTCACTATAAGAATGTCGTCTGCATATGCGGCTAGTTTTATTTCCACGTCGTTAATTGTGATCCCTTTTATTTCCGTGTTGGATTTGATGTCACTAATCAGAGGCTCCAGAGCTAGTAGGAATAGTGAGGGTGACAGGGGGCACCCCTGTCTAGTGCCTCGTTGTAGTGGGAGTGGTTCAGAGAGTGATCCATTGATGACAATGCGTGCTCTCGGGTTCCTGTATAACGCCATAACCTTCCGTATGTACCCTTCCCCTAGGTTGAAAGACTGCATGCATTGTTCCAGGAAAGCCGATGAGACTGTCGAAGGCCTTCTCGGCATCTAGTGTAATAGCCACAGCTGGCTCTGCCAGTTTAGCGGTGTGGTCTAGGGTGTGTCAGAGGCGTCTCGTGTTGTCATTAGCCATACGGTTCTTTAGGAAGCCTACCTGTGAGTTGCTTATCAAGTTGGGCAGGACGGGGTTTAATCTTGTTGCCAGAATTTTTGCATATATTTTACAGTACACATTAATTAATGATATGGGTCTGTAATTCCTGGGCAGTTGTTCGTCCTTGCCTTCTTTTGGAATGACAATTATGTTGGCCTCGGACATGGATTGTGATATCAGTCCAGTTCCCCCACAGTTGTTGAACACCTTTTTCATGGTGGGTTTCAGGTGATCTAGGAAGGATTTGTAGAACGTGGCTGTGAACCCGTCTGGACCTGGGGCTTTGTTGTCTTTCATTGCCTTAACCGCCATTTCAATCTCAGCCGTACTGATTTCTTGGTCTAGTCTCTGTGCTTCCATATTGGATAGTTTGGGGAGGCCGAGTCTGCGAAGGTATTTTTTGCACTCCTCCAGGTCTAAGGACCGGTTGTTTTTATAGAGATCCTGGTAGAAGTCTTGGAAGGTTTTTAATATGTCTTTGTGTCTTGTGTGGGTTTTGTTGTTTGCGTCTGTGATAGATGAGATGGTGACCTGATTGCGTTTGTGCTTTAGGTATGAGGCTAGAAGTTTCCCCGCTCTGTTCGCTTCGCATAGGTTAATGGCCCTGTACTTGTTTACCCATAGTCCGGCCCTCTCGCTCAGGATTTTATTGTATTCGTACTTTTTCCTGGTTAGTTGTGTTAGGGTTGTAGTATCGTGCGTGTCCCTGGAGTGGGCGGTTTCTAACTTTTTTATGTCTTGCTCGAGCTGGGTCAGCTGTAGGTTGGTGTTTTTGTTAATTTTGGATTTGATTTAGATTATTGTACCCCTGACTGTCGCCTTGAGTGCGTCCCATAAGGTATTAGAATCGATCTCCTCAGTATCATTGTGTCTGAGGTAATCTATTATGGCCTCTTCAATTTTTTTTTTGTTATCTGGGTCGGCCAAGACGTCACTATTAAAACGCCACCTACGGGGTATGTCCCCGTTGTGGCACCTGCTCAGCTTTAGGGTGATGCACGAGTGGTCTGATACTAGCCTAGGCTCTATCTCAGTATGTTCTATCAGGTGTGTGTGTGGGCCTGTGATTAATATGTAGTCTATCCTGCTGTATGAGTTGTGTGGGTTGGAGTAGAAGGTGTAGTCTCTAGTGTCTGGGTGTTGCAGTCGCCATGGGTCCTTGAGGTTGAATTTGGAGCAGATGTTCTTTAGGGTGGCATGTGCGTTTGTGGGCTGGTAGTGGTAGGTCCAGAGGAATATTAAAGTCCCCCGCCACCACCATAAGGTCGTCCTGTGGGAGGCTGTCAAGCTCGTGCGAAACCTCCTCCCAGAATACGGGGTCGTCTTTGTTTGGGCCGTAAATGTTGGTAACATGAATGCGCTCCTCCCCCCTTTTTAAGCATGTTAGCAATAACCTTCCTGCCTCGTCGTGGTGCTGCAATTCTATTGTTAGGTTGGAGTTTTTAGATACCAGTGTGATTACCCCGCCTCTCTTCCCTATTGCCGGTGAACATGCTACCTGTGCTATCCAGTTTGCTTTCATTAGTTTGACATCATCCAGGGCTAGTTTGGTTTCCTGTAATAGGACCACATCCCCCTTACGTTTAGCAAGGTAGTCTAGTATCTTTTTGCGCTTGATGGGGTGATTGAGTCCCTTGACGTTAAGTTATACTATCTTTAGGTCGGATGCCAGGTTAAGGTTGTTGGTGGGAGCCATTATCTATGGTGTGTGATCTCTGGTAGATCTGGTCTGTGCCCTCTAGTCCCAGTTATCTGATGTAGGACTGGGTTCTGCTCCGTGTATATCACAGCCTTCGACCTGCTGCTCCTGTGTATGATTCGGGACAGTGTGTTACCTCTTGTAGTGAAATGTGAATGTAAGGATATGAAAATAGAGTAGGTGATAGTGCTAATAAAGAGAAGATGGAAAGACAGAAAAAATAGAAAAACATTGCCCCCCCTCCCCTCTCACCCCCCTTACGTAAAAACATCGTATGCTGAACGTGCGACGACAGGGTCGCCGTTCTGTCTCCCTGGGAGTTGTTAGTTATTGGTCTGAGCTTTGCATTCCAATATGCACCGTTGCAGTCTTTTTACCGTCTTTTACCATGCCAAAGTTTGTGTTAGTTTTCCCACCCCTTCCCCTCTCTCTATGTCCCCCCCGACAGGCAGGGTTGGTTAAAAAAAAAGGATATGGTGGTACTGTTCGTTTCGGTGCGGTTCTTGCGTTGCTTGCTGCTGCACTTGTGCTGTCGCCGTCTCCTCTTGGTGTTGGGTAGAGAGCTCCATCGTGGTAGTTGTTGCTGAGGTTGTAGCGGTATTGTGTGTTCTTGCTTGTCGTCTCCCTTGTGGTGGGTGTTCCTATCGGCGGTGCAGTTTCGGCTATGGTGAGCTTATGCCGTCATTTTGTGCCCTTTTTGCCCCTCCGAGTCATCGAGGTAGTTAGGCAGTTAGTGTCTGTTAGTAACGCCTAGCCAGTGATTGAGGTAGATACGGTTGCTTGGTTCTGCGTTGTGAGTTCCTTTGCGGGGAGTTACCGTGGTTCAGTCCATTCACTCACTCGCTCGTCCTCGGCGAGGCTCTTCTCTTACTGGTGCCCGCTGGTGATGTCTCCATTACCTGTGTAGCTGGGTCCTCCAGGTATCGGCTTACCTCTCTCGGGTCATCGAAGACATGGCTGCGTCCATTGTCGTTTATCCTGAATCTAGCCGGCCCTATAAATGAGAACTGAATATTCTTCTTCCTCATTTTTTCGCGTAGGGCCAGGAAGCCCTTTCTAGTGTCCACTGTGGCTTTAGAGTAGTCCTGCGTGAGGATTATCTTCTGCCCAATCCACGAGATCCGTTGGTTTTTTCGTGCGAAACTGAAGATGGCGTCCGTCTGTTGTGTTCTTAGCGGTTTGCATATTATTGGGCGAGCTCCGGTTTTTGTTGCGGATCTGAGGGTAGGGACTCTATAGGCTCTATCTAGCTCGAAGGGGTGGTCAAATTTGAGGTTTGGGATTTTCGGTATCATGTCCTCCAGGAATGTCAGGCATGACCCCGCTTTCTCTTCTGCCCCCTCCGGGATGCCTAGGATTCTTATGTTCCCCCGTCTATTTCTGTCTTCCAACTCCGCTGTTTGTTTCTGGAGTGCTGCTGTAGCCTTGGTTAAGTCTTTCAGTTCCTTGCTTACTAGCCTGTCTGTATCCTCAATGTCGCTTATTCTTTGCTCCGATGCGGATAGTCTGTCGTTTGTTGCATGCATGTCAGCTCTGACAGCTGCCAACTCCAGTTTGATTGCGTCTGTGGACTGTTTTGTGGTTTTGGCCAGATCGTGAACCTCCGCCAGTTTCTTTAGAATCATCTCTAGTGTGCTGTTGATGTCTGGTTTCTGTTTTATTGGTGAGTCCGACGGTATGGATTCACTTCTGTTTTTTTTTTTTTTTTAGTTGTTGCTGAATTCTTGCCTCGCTCCCAGCCATGTTTGCTAGTCCTCTCTTCTTCTGGCGTAGGTCAGATCTCCCTTTGGTTCTTTGTGCTGCGTTCTGCGTTCTATATTCTCGAGTGTCTTCCCTTGTGTCTGGTGGGGCCTAAACGTTGGGTTAGGTGATCATTCCCCTTTAGATTCCTTTAGCTTCTTCCTTATTGGTCGGGCACGCTATGCTTGCTTGAGCGAGTGGTTGCGGTGTGTGTCACACTTGTGGTGGGCCCGTTTGCACTCTGTGCTGGAGGTTTACTGCTGGCTGCCACCCGGGGGTCTGACCGAGTTTGGCTTCTCTGACTAGCACCCTCTCCCGTCTCTCATCTCCGCTCCTTATCCACTGATCACAGCAGCTGCCGGTTCTCTCCGCTAGCAGCGGTGCCTGGTATAGTTTTTCCTGATGTCGGCCCTTGTCGTCAGCCCTCGTCGTGGGTACTCCTCATCTGAGTGTGCGTTTTGTTTGGTGCTTGGTGGGCAGTCTTAGTGGTGCAGCGTGCTTAGTACTGAGGGTGGTGGTGGCTGGTTCCTGCCGGGGTTGTGTGGGTGGGTAGCGGACCCGCTCTGTGCTGTGGTTTCTCTGCTCCACTCCTGTTGCCTAGTTGGTGTGTCTCGTTGTCAATTGGGGTTCCTCCGGTAGCAGTTGTGGCCCTCCAGGTTGGGGCGCTGCACACCCCCCCCCCACCCCCTCGGTACTCCTCTCTTCGCTCCTCGATATTGCGGTGGTCTCTTGGGCTGTTCGGCGACCCCTGTGGTGCTCCGGTGACGGTGCTCCTCGGTTTTTGCGGGTTGACTTCTCCTCACCTCTGCTTTAAGTTGTGGGCTGTGAGCATGTTCACAGCTCTCCGATCCTATCCCGCTCCTGCGGAACTGCTCTGAGCTGGGGGGGAGGGTGGTTTCGGCTCCCCGAGTTCCCTCCGTGGCTAGTTTCCCTGCGCCTCCTTTGCACACTTGCGTTTGCTCATAGGGTCTTCAGGGTCACCTCTGTGTAATGGCGGCGATTCGTATCTGTTGCTCCTCCCCCCTAGGATGGCGGCGTTGTTTTGAGTCCGCTAAGTTTCAGTTTCGTTCTGTGCATTCTGTGCGCCATTTTCTTTCACAGCCCGCATAATATAGCACAGTCCTGCTGTGGCGGTACCGGTGGTTTTAAACCTCCTTCTGACGTTAGTGGGTTATCGCCATTATTACCCCTCATTCCAGTGTAACACTCCTGTTTCTGCTCTGATCCGGCCATTTTCTGGTCCTCCTCTCCTTGACTCCGCACCTACTTCGAGTGCTCCCCCCCCGCCGCCGGTCGTGCGCTCTCAGAGCCCTTTGGTCTGGTTGCAGTCGGGTGCGCTTGTCCCCGTTCCCCCTCTTATGCAGTGTCTGGTGTCTCGTCCAACCCTGTCCTGCAATCGCTTTTCGCTAGCCCCTCGCTTTGGGTCGCACCTGGCTCGCGCTCGGCTCACACTGGTTTCTCTCTATGTGGTGCGGTGACACGGAGGAGGGAGTCTAAGGCGCGGGGTGGATCGAGAGTACTGGCGTTTGTTTTGATCTTGTCGGTCTCACCGTGGTTGTTTTGGCTTTCGGGTCCCCCTCCAGTTTCAGTTTCGTTTTTGCGGCGCCATTTTCTCCTGCAGCCTCGGGGTCTTGGCAACTTGGCAAATTACACCTTTATTATTTCCAGTGTTGGTCACCAGCTTTTATAGTCGTAGTCTGCAGCAGATTTTCCGATTCCCGGCAGTCCCATTTTGGTGCAGATTGCCCGGCGAAAACCTCCGGAATCGCGATCGTTGCTCCCAGGTACGACGGAGCGGCTGACTCAGGCAAGCATCCTCCTTGCCGTCCAAGCCACGCCCCGAAGACCCCTTTCTGATACACTACTACTGATACTTTCTTCTGATGGGTCGAAACGTCAACGGAATTCTTTAGTACGTCTGGATCTCAAACACATTTTGTTGGGACAACAAATTTTGGAATGTAGTGCAAAGTGCCAATTGTTGATACTTTAAGGAATTTTGTTCTTGACCAGGCTGTTTTGCTTAACTAGTGTTTATGCATTTGTAAAAATAAGTTATACTTTTTTAATTATACACCCGTTGACACACTGCACGAGTACCTTTGAACTTATCACGGAGCCCCTTTTCAATAATCTCTACACTGATAGGAACAACCTAATGAGTTTCAATTTGTCATAAACTGAAACTTTTTCATTTTCTCGTGTGTGTGTGAGAAGGAAGTATTTACTTGCTTTCTCCAAGTATCTAAAGTGAATCCGACCGACATTTCTTGTGTAATAGCACCTAATTAAATAGCGCTGCAGTTGGTGAAATGCCTGTGGGCAGCGTGGGGAGGAGAGTGGGGGCAGCCACCGGCGTGAAGTGTGTCCGTGTTTGCCCTGCGGTGAAATGTCTGCAAATCATTTTTAGGGCCACTGGGATTATCTGGCAATAGAAGGCCAAAGTGTGTGGCAGGTTTGCCGAAATTATGCTGCTAGAAAGGCATAAGTATATGGAAATCGCTGCAGAATTCAATAATTACAGTGGTCTTGGGTAAGATAAATGTCTGTTAAACACACCAAATGTGTGATATGAAGCACTATACAGAAAAGCAGCTATTAAACATGTTTGTTATACTTCGATCTCGTGCATTGTGCACCCTCTCTGTGTTAAAGGTCGTGCACCTATTTCACTTTATGCTCCTAATGTATTGAGACATTGCTGCTTTTGACTCTGAATAGCTAAGCCTAGGTTTTGGGGTAAATATTGTGTGGTACCCAAAAGCACCTCTTCCCTGTCATTCTAGTTGCTACCTCAGTGCCATATTTAACGTCGCTCCCAGCGATATCACAGATGTCAACGTTTTTGCCTTGTCGCTCAGACCCCAGGGAAATGTGGAAGGTGGTTTCAGTCCTATGCGGAGAATGCCTCCTGATGCTCCCCTAATTGAAATGGAGATCCTATTCTTCACCTACCCGCTCACCCTCTCCTTCTCCATTGTGTCGCTGAAATGTGAAGTGCTACTACATCAGTTACCATTAGAGCAATCTCTGCATATTATCATTTATAAACGCTCAAAAATGTTTCCCTTCTCACCTTCCATGCACCTAATCACTTCATGAATATCCTCAACAGAATACATCACTGTAAGCAATTCAGTGTAATCCTGCACAGGGTTTTCTCATGGGCTCTCAGGTAACTGAGGCCTTAACTTTCTCATCCTAGCAGAGTCCATTCCATCGCCTGTTACTTGCCCCAAACTACTCTTTAACCCCACCCACTTACTATACTTCACACCCTTCCCCACACATTTGATGCTCCTAACTCCAGGTTCTGCAGCCTCCGCACTACTCGCATTTGGAAAGCTCCATGCCCCTGGCACTTGGATCACATGTCAAAAAACACCCTTTGTAACAGCAGCCAACTCATCAGCATGATCATGGAGTTTCAGATTCCCAGACTCTAGTGAACAGATACTACTTTTAACCTTAAATGTAACATTATCTGGTTTGTGCCGCCATGTGCTGCTCGTGCTTCCTGCATCTTCCAGGAAGCACAATGCAGTATTTGGGATCCACATTTTCAAAAAATACATACAAATTTAATGGATACCTGCTAATATTAGCAGCCGTAGCTGATGTTCCTGGGGTTGGACACTTTGAAACCCCTTGGCTTTGCTACTAACGTGACCCGATTGTGTAAGTAATGGTTCCCTGTAAGTTACATGCATTTTGTTTGCTTGGCACACCAGTTGTCCTATTTGTGACCTCTGAGAGGTTGAGACTATCCTCTGCGGATTATGGTTTTCCCCAGGCAGAGGATTCTGCAGGCTGGTGAGATGGGTCTTGAGGTTTGACCCCTGTAGGAGTGGACATGTCTTGTAATGTGTGGGATTTTTCTTCAATGGTCCTCCACAAGTGGGTGATGGGTGTATAAAGCAGTTTGGCCTTGCAACGTTGCAGCGAATCCGCGTGAGTACAAGTCAGTCTTGCGTCCATGTCTCTCATGTATTGTTCTTGCTTACTGATTCAGTGTGCGTTTCCACACCTCCGTGACCTGGTCCGTGGTAAATCCAATATTTCTTACTTAATATCATAAATAACTTTAACTTTCTTACACTTCTTTTAATCCCCACTGTCCTGGCTCTTATCTGTTTCTGTGGTCCAACAAATCTTTTTTCTCCAAATAGACCCTAGCAGAATGTACCCAAGGGATGGACCCAAACACCTGGAATGCCTACCACATTGTCAGTAACCGGGCCCGTGCAGTGTGCTATGCTGCTCGGCAGCTGCACTTCAGACGTCGAACCGAGCTCACGGTCAACACGCTGGTGTCCACCGCTGTGAACCAACTGGAGGCAATGAAGCTACTTAAGGTATTTGTTGGGAATTGTATGTGTTTTAGGTGATTTCCCCTTCTTTCTCTCTGAACTTTGTGTGCACTGTCTAGGTTTATATTTTGTGATGTGGCCTCATTTCTTGACACTAAATGGTGTGGTATGGTAACACAAGGCACTTAGTAATTGTTTGCTAGAGTGATGTCCCCATTGGTCATTCAGTAATATTCTAGTAAACTATCGGAAGGAGGTCTAGCATTTCATCGTGGTGATTAAGGATGGAACTTGGCTTTTTTTCCCCTCCACATTCCATGGTTTAGCATTTAGAATACCATTTATATCTCATTTTGTGCTTGTGAATGATGACCTACATTGCTAAGGCAAGAGCTATGCCTTGGGAAATTTGCTTTACTGAAGGCACTAAAAGCCTCGGCATACAGCTGCCATGTGACTGGACTCTTGTGTCTTAACAGGAGGGCCAACAGGAGCTGAAGGAACTGACATCAGAGTCTCTGCAGAAGGTGGTGAGCAGCCAGGAGGACCTCCTATCTCGGCAGGAGAAGCTGCAGGATAGCCAGAAGAAGATGGATACCTCTATCCATGGCAATTTGGAGCAGCTGGCGCAGGAGAAGGCCCTGATAGCCAGTGGTCACCAGCTTGTAGCCCAGCTCATCGAGGGAATCACCAAGAAGATGGGTGAGAGCAAATTGAACTAATAGGTTATTGCTCATGTCACCTTGGTGTAGAACCAGCCTTGGTGGGACATAAGGAAGTAAGAACATAGACAACATCAATATAGTTTTATAATGGATTGTATGCATTGTATTAGTTCTGTCTATTTGATGAAATCTCTACACAGAGCATGTATTTGGGGGAGGTGAAAGAAGATCTGGGGATGGTGGTCGTAACTAGAGTAGCAGCACACTGTTGTTTATTTGTTGATTGCTTCGAAACTGGCAAATTTTATTTAGTGCTTGGCCGAAATGTGCCTCGGACATTGGAGTGTGTTTGTGTGTTTGTGTGTTTGTGTGTTTGTGTGTTTGTGTGTTTGTGTGTTTGTGTGTTTGTGTGTTTGTGTGTTTGTGTGTGTCTACAAATGTAGAAAGGGAGCAAGGCGTACTTTCAGATGATGGAAAAGGATATTGCTCATAGTCACAGAGGTGTGCCCCCATAAGGAAAGGTACAAATTGGTATCCTAGGGAGGCGAGCATTTTGGTACCTTGGGAAAATTAACATGTTTGGTGGAGGGATTGCCATACTGACACATGAGGGCAATTTACATGTTTAAATATTGGATGAATGGACATGCTTGTAATGCTACACATGGTAATGGGTTCAGGTATCTCGTTCATTTACTCGCTAGAGGCTATAACCAGTGCATCTGTGCCTGCTATGGCTGTAGCTCTCACCAGTCAAGGCAGAACATCTACTTAAGGGAAATAGCAGGCAACAATTGACAGAGGGGCAGTATTCTAATATATAGCTATAGAATCACTGGCCCAGTGCGAGGGACCCATGATCTGTTCAGTTTTGTATTTTATAAAGCGCTCTGGCTGCCCACTAGTCTGGTTGATCTGTGCAGTTCTGGTACAAGATAGTCTGTCTTTTTCAGGCATGGCTCCTTGTTACCTGGCTGTCAAACACTGTTCAGCATGTGGGCTTCGTCTCCCCTTGTTGCGGTCACATGCGAGTCCTCCGGCAGTGTGAGCAGGGTTGCGAAAACTGCCCTGCCTCTTGGGTCATGTCGCAGTTGCAGTACAGCATTGAGGTCATCTCCAGGCTGTCGGAAGGTCTTCAGCAGCAGAGATGGTGTAGGGGGGTCACGCCATTCAGTGGCAGCAGCCCCCTGACGTCAGGACAGAGATGACGGATGACTCACTGATGTGAAGGATGGATATTGCTTCATTTAGTTCACCAAATCAACCATGCAGGGAGTCCTCTCTCAACTTGTCACTGGATGCACTCCTGCACACATGTCTGCTTCTTCTGTATCTTCTTTGCGCCAGAAACCACTCCTGGACAGTCTCGGGCAGACCGGATTCTAGGCACTAGGCAGACCCACAGCTGCTCTAGCAAATTTCCCAGACTTCAGGTGATGTTCACTCTCCTCTGGAAGACTAGTTTCCAGACACACACCGGCCCTTCTTTCACAGCAGGTCTTAGTGGACTCTGAGGAGCAATTTCTTCTTTGGTCGGAAAGGAACTGGAACAAAGTTGGGTAGTTTGAGTCACACTTTTAGAGTCCTGTTCCAGGTTCTGGAACTGGTTTGGGGTATTTCCCTTTCAAATGTATTTTCTGAATGTAGTACTATTGCAGCAGGTAGTTATCAGACTGGCACTGCACAGGAGTATCCAAAAAAGAGCACAACGTGTGAGCTCTCGGCACCCCTTAGTCTTCAGCATTTCTTAAATTGTAATCTAGGACAGCCAAAAGCGAAAGCCTTACCTAGAAACATCCTTACCTTTTATTAACAAAATCTTCTGACTTGCCCCTTTCACCCACCATCCACCACATGCCAGTACTCAAGAAATCTAAGCAGCAACTCTTTGCTAGAAGGACCTCTTGAAATTTCTAAAGCAGGCTGTAGTGATTATGCAGAAGGGACCACGGGACACACCAGGTAAGTTTGCAAGGAGGTTTATTATTATGTTTGTACTCCTTCTCAAGGGTAAAGTAAACGTAATGACCAACACAACTAGGCTTGAAATCACAGGTGTTTTCCGCAATACAGAGTGGCCCACGGCAGGGCACAAGTCCTAAAAAAAGAAGTGGGGGAACTAACCTAATTAATCAGTATGCACGTGACATCACAGCGCGTGACATCACAGGAAGGGGCATCACAAGAAGTGGCATCAGATCTTAAGCCCTCACATATATGTTTAGCAGGTGTATCATGAGTACATTTGAGCACATTTCGAGTATACTTGTAAACCCTCATGATTTAGGCAGAAGATTCACACTTTTGTAAGCTTCACATAAACCAATGTTGCCTTTTGTCAGCGTAAAGCTTTCTCTACCCATAGTGCTTTAAAAGAAAAAATTGTGATACTTAAATTATTACAACACCTCCTCAGGGGTAGTATGCGCTATATAAATGCTATTTATTTTGTGCAAATCCTGGGAAAGATCGACACATCTGACGTTCTTACCGTGCATGCATATCTCCTAAACAGAGCCTGAACAAAGTGAAAAGATGCCTCTCTTAAGTATGTGTGAAGTGTTAACAGGTGTGAGCCTTTGTTTCCCATCTGCGGCATTTGCTTCTAGGTGTGAGGCTCCTGACTGCTGCCAGCCAGGAGACTCGAACAGAAGGTGGCCTGATGACCCCTCAGATTAGGCCATTGTTATGGGCCCAGCAGGAGTCAGAATAAGAAAGCCCCGTCTGCGCCTGCACGTTGTTGCTTGTCGCGATCGAAAGCAGATAACAACGTGCAGGCGCTGCTGAAAGTGCCCCGGTGTTTGGAAATTACACCGGGACGAATTCAGCATCTTTTTCACTGGGGCCATCTTCTTGGCAGGGTGGACGGCGTCCACCCTGTGAAATAAGTGGGTGGACGCCGTCCACCCGCGTGTACCCCCGAATCGTGCCCTGGCCCACGGTCCCTCATGGTCTTGTCTCCAGGCCTTTGGATATCGTGGTGTCTGGATGCCCTCGGTAACTCACTCGATTCGTGGTGGAACAGGGTATAAAATGAAAAGAGAAAAGAAACGACCAGGGATTACTGTTGGGCTTTTTGCCTCTTCCTTAAGTGCTACCTTCACCAGAAGAACCACTCTGGTAGTGAGGGAGGGGAAGCGTGAGGAAAACCCGATGCGGTGATAATAGCCAAAACACATGCGTGCCCTAGTTCCCTGTGCCTCCCCACCACCAAAACGTCCCCCGCAAAGGTACTTGCCTTGAGCCACGACCCGTGTCCAGGGCCGTGGCGTAAGGACCCAGGGTGTCCTCTCTCCCCTGTGAGCCGCCGGGCTTGATCGCGCTGTACAAAGCTCTGTCCTCGGTCTCCGCCCTCCCGGTTTCGCCGTCTTCGCCTTCCTTCGCTGCTTCCTTCTCGCTCCTCGTCTCTCTCTGCACTCTCTCCGCCGCCGGTGTTGCCACACTCAGTTCCGACCTTCCGTCCTTTTTCTCCTCCCCCGTCGATGACGTCAGGAGTTCCTCCTCATTTCTCCCTGCCACTGCTAGACCGCTAACCTCTTCCGGTTGGGTGAGCGAGTCGGCGCTGTCTGTGGGGCCCTTCCGGTGTGTTCCGTTTCCGTCCCTCTCACACATCTCCCCCCCTCAGGAATGGACGATGGGGCCATTCAGAGGAGGGGTGCCGGGATAGATAATCGGCACATATCTGCTTCGCGCCTGGCATGTGGATGGTCTGGAATGAAAAAGGTTGCAGGGCTAAGAACCAACGTAGTATACGTGGGTTGGTGTCTTTGTTGCTCGCCAACCATGTGAGAGGAGCGTGATCGGTGAGTACAAGGAAGGTACGTCCCAATAGATAGTGTTGTAGGGCTTCTATAGCCCACTTAATGGCTAAACACTCCTTCTCAATGGTGGAATAGTGGGTCTCACGTGGAAAGAGTTTCCTGCTAATGAAGAGGAGTGGTTTGAGATCATTGTTTGTGTCAGGCTGGTACAACACAGCTCCTAGACCTAGTCCAGAAGCATCAGTCTGCAGGACGAAGGTTTTGTTGAAATCGGGGCAATGTAGCACCGGAGCCCTACAAATGGCGTTTTTCAGGGCAAGAAAACTGTTCTCGTGTTCCGGGTTCCAGGATGTTACGTGGGAGGAATGTTTCTTCGTCAAGAGGTCAGTAAGGGGGCTAGCCAGGGAGGAAAAACCGGGAATGAACCGTCAGTAATACCCGATAAAACCTAGAAAGGACTGTACCTCCCGTCTGGTGTTAGGGGCAGGGATTGCCCTAATCGCCTCGACCTTGTCCATCTGGGGCTTTATAAGCCCCTCTTGAATGGTGTACCCCAGATATTGAATGGTGTTTGTGACTAGCAAGGATTTCTTTTGATTTATAGTGAGCCCTGCTGTTTGAATGGCTGTGAATACGGAGCGTAGGTGTTGTAAATGGTCTTCCCAGGATGAGCTGAACACGACTATGTCCTAGAGGTATGCAGTGGCATACCCGCTTGGGGCTTCAGAATCCTGTCCATTAGACATTGAAACGTGCCAGGTGCTCCGTGTAAACCAAAGGGAAGTACCTTAAACTGGTAGAGACCAGAGGGGGTCGAGAAGGCAGTCTTTTCCTTGGCTTGAGGGGACAAGGGGATCTGCCAATAACCCTTGGTTAAATCAAGGGTTGACATATATCGGGCTTTTCCTAATCGCTCGATTAGCTCGTCTACGCGTGGTATGGGATAGGTGTCGAATTTAGTTATGGCATTCACTTGTCTGAAATCTATACAAAAGCGAAGACTGCCATCAGGTTTTGGTACAATCACCACCGGGGAGCACCAGTTGCTCTGTGATGGTTCAATAATATGGGACTGTAGCATGGCCGTCACTTCCCTCTCTACTGCTTCCCGTCGTGCTGCCGGAATCCGGTAAGGCTTTTGTCTTACAACTTTATTTTCTAACGATACTTTGTCATGCTGTACCAGTGAGTTCAGACCAGGGATAGTGGAAAACAAACCCGGAAAGGAGTCTAACAAAGCCCTCAACTGTACGTGTTGTGTAGGTAATAGGATGTCCCCAGTGGGTACTGTCTCCGATTTGGATTCCCACGTGGTCAGCGGGGGGATATCTATGGGCCTTTCGGTGCTTACTAGGTGTACTGGTACCCCTGTGGTATCTGATTTGTGTGGTTCCTCCCATTGTTTTAAATGGTTTACGTGGTATATTTGCGAACCTCCCGCCCGCAAGGGTAGAGTAATGCGGTATGTAACCGGGGTGATTTGTTTATCAACGATAAAGGTACCCTGCCACTGGGTTAACAATTTATTCTCGCTGGAAGGTAATAAAAGCAACACCTTGTCCCCGGGTTGGAACTCCCTCAACCTGCTGTTTCTGTCATAGTAGGTTTTTTGTTTACTTTGGGCTTCTTCCATGTGTTCATGTACCAAGCCCCATAGTCGGGTTACCGTGGCGTTGAGGTCGGCTGCATATCGCAACAGGGGTTTTCCTTCCTCTTCCTCCCCCTCCCACTGTTCTACCGCCATATCAAGTAGAGACCGGGGTTTCCTTCCAAACAGTAGTTCGAACTGAGAGAATCCTGTGGAACTCTGTTCGTGCGATCTTATGGCAAAGAGAACCAGGGGCAGTTTGTGGTCCCAGTCTTTTCCTGATTCCGAGATGACTTTGCGGAGCATGGTTTTATTGTAACGCTCTACCAGGCCATCTGTTTGGGGGTGGTATACTGACGTGCGGATTCTATCGATTCCTAATACCGTGCATATCTGTGCCATAAAGGCGGGACATGAACGGGGTCCCCTGATCTGTTAAGATCTCGGATGGGAACCCCACCCTTGAGAACAGTGATATCATAGCCTGGGCTATGGTGGAGGTGGTCATACTCGTTAGGGGGAATGCCTCGGGATACCGGCTCGCATAGTCCACTATGACGAGGAGCTATCTATGTCCTCTAGCTGAGGGGGGCAGGGGTCCTACCAAGTCTATCCCCACCCTTTTGAATGGTATGTCAATTATGGGTAAGGGGTAAAGAGGAGCTTTCCTTGCACCACTCGGGTTCACGTACTGACACCTCATGCATGCAGCACAATGTTTTGCCACGTCTCTATATACCCCTGGCCAGTAGAACTTATCCAAGAAGTATTTCAAGGTGTTTTCCTTGCCATAGTGACCCCCCCCCTACTTGGTTGTGTGCCAGATGTAGGATATGTGTGCGAAAGGAGGAGGGAACCAGTAGTTGTGTGGTGGTGTGTGTAGCCCCCTTCACAGCCCTGTATAGTAGCCCCTTTTTCACCAAAAAGTAGGGTCCTACCTGCGCCGGCTCTTGGTCTTGAACGTGCTCCCAAGCATGCGAAAGTGTGTTGTCCTCCCTCTGGGCCACACGGAAACTAACTGGGGTTGCTTCATTCTAATCTGCGAGAGAAAGAGGAAAGGCAGGACAGTATTGTCGTGACCGGGTAAAGTTCCATTTCTCCCTTCGTCTGTCTTGCCTGCTCTTTTTGTCCTTCATTAGCGTGGTTTCTATATCACTACCATTAAAGGGTGCTTCGCTTAGCCAGGTATTGGGGACTTCCTTGGTATCGTCCAGATACTGTCTGAACTTCGGATGGTCTGTTCCTATAATGACAGCTTCGGGAAGGGATGGCATGACACCCACTTTCCCTAGATGGGGATCATTATCCACGTCTAACAAGACTTCGGCCACCGGGTAAGTTTTGGTATCTTCATGTACACAGGTGACGCTCACTTGTTCCTTTTCTCGCATCTGGGGCCGGGATATTAAAGGCTCATTTACCACTGTCACATGACACCCAGTGTCCAAAAGAGCCTGCTGTTTTTTTCCGTTTAAGAGGACCTCCTTTCTGTAATGTTGGTGTGCCTTCCCTGTCGCGTATATCCGCCCTCTGGAATAACCTATTTCCATGGGCTCAGTATTAGGGGCTCGATGAGGACATTGCCTGGCAATATGTCCCCACTCTGCACAGTGGTAACACTGGGGACCCTGGCTGCTGGGGGTTGGGGAAGGGAAAAGGGGTTTTTGTGGTATGCGGGGAGTCACTTGGGGTCTGGGTTCTGGTCGGCCTGTATTACGTGAGGGGTGTAAGGTGGTCTGGGTGCGCTCGCCCTGAAATCTGGGGACCTATGAAAGGCGCACGCCAGTTCAACCGCGGTGGTAGAAGTGAGGTTGGGATGTTGCTTAACCCATGACCTGGTGTTGGGAGGCAAGGCCTCCAGGAACTGCTCCAGGAATATTTTCTCAGTGAGTTCTTCTGTACTGGATGTATGGGGTGTCAACCATCTGTTACCCATATCTTGTATTCTATAGTAGAGGGCGCGGGGATTGTCTCCCGGCGTCCATTTCTCTTTTCTGAATTTCGTTCTATAGTACTCCTGGGCGCAACCCAGGCGTTCCAGGATGGTCTTCTTTACATCCTCATAGGCAGTGGTTCCGGCTGGGTTGGCCGCTTGGTAGGCGGCCTGGAGTTAACCGGATAATAGAGGAGCTATGTACTGGCCCCACATCTCTTGGGGCCAGGCTGCTGTGGTTGCCACTCTTTCGAAATTAATAAAGAAATAGTCCGGGTCGTCCCCTTTTTGATATTTTTGGAGGACGGACCCAGTGACATTAGGCCTCACCCTTGTGCTCACTACAGCGTCGGTGAGTCGCAATATCGCGGTGTCCTGGACCCATTGGTTGCTAGTAAGTAGGTTGGCCTGATCCCTTAATGCTTCCTGGAGGGCTTCCCGGTCCTTCTGAGCAGTTTGGGAGTGTTGTTCTAACACTAGTTGAAGATGTCGCTGCCCTTCAGTCAGCTGGGCTATTATGCCCTCTACAGTCACGGGTTGTGTCCTGATTCGACACGTCGACTAGTCTATCCCACTTCTGACACCACTTTGTAGTGATTATGCAGAAGGGAACACGGGACACACCAGGTAATTTGCAAGGAGGTTTATTATTATGTTTGTACTCCTTCTCAAGGGTAAAGTAAACGTAATGACCAACACAACTAGTCTTGAAATCACAGGTGTTTTCCGCAATACAGAGTGGCCCACGGTCCCTCTTGGTCTTCACTCCAGGCCTTTGGATATCGTGGTGTCTGGATGCCCTCGGTAACTCACTCGATTCGTGGTGGAACAGGGTATAAAATTAAAAGAGAAAAGAAACGACCAGGGATTACTGTTGGGCTTTTTGCCTCTTCCTTAAGTGCTACCGTCACCAGAAGAACCACTCGGGTAGTGAGGGAGGGGAAGCGTGAGGAAAACCAGACACGGTGATAATAGCCAAAACAACACACGCGTGCCCTAGTTCCCTGTGCCTCCCCACCACCCCCACCAAAACGTCCCCCGCAAAGGTACTCGCCTTGAGCCACGACCCGTGTCCAGGGCCGTGGCGTAAGGACCCGGGGCGGCGTCTCTCCCCTGTGAGCCACCGGGCTTGGTCGTGCTGTACAAAGCTCTGTCCTCTGTCTCCGCCCTCCCGGTTTTGCCGTCTTTGCCTTCCTTCGCTGCTTCCTTCTCGCTCCTAGTCTCTCTCTGCACTCTCTCCGCCGCCGGTGTTGCCACACTCAGTTCCGACCTTCCGTCCTTTTTCTCCTCCCCAGTCGATGACGTCAGGAGTTCCTCCTCATTTCTCCCTGCCACTGCTAGACCGCTAACCTCTTCCGGTTGGGTGAGCAAGTCTGCGCTGTCTGTGGGGCCCTTCCGGCGTGTTCCGTTTCCGTCCCTCTCACACAGGCCTGGTCTACTTCCTTCCACACTTCAGTGTCTGTTTTTCCACCTTCCATTCACGAGAATGCAGGTAATATTCTTCCACTCTTGGGAGGCTGTATCCACTCTCCATGTTGAAACCACGGGCCACCAAAATGGATCCATTGGTCACAGCAATTCTACTGTCACTGCACACAAAGTCTCGCAGTAACATATGCCACACATTCACTATGCACACATGCACTAAACACACACGACATACAAGCACAAGAGTCGGATTGTGTCATCCTGGTGGAACGTTAAACAGTAGATGCACTTCTCTGATTCAGACAAAAAAAGCTTTGCCCAGAACTATAACATTTGGCCGCACCCATCCTTCAGACTGCATGATCAGCTTGGACAATAGCCTTCATGAGCATCTTCCACATATTGAAAAACTATGAACACCAAGTACCATAACCTTCAGCGATAGTTGGCAATCTATACTGTCCTCTACAGGTCACACCATGTGCAGACTCCTCAAGCTACTAGTCAATGTTCTTGTCTTTTGATTGGTTTACCTCCATCAAGAAACACTTTCACAGCTTAACAGGTAAACATACAAGACACATGTAACTTGTACATCTCAAATGAAATGAAAATACAGTTTTTAAAGCGCGCTAATACCCGAGGATGTCTAGGTGCTAAGCTCAAGCCAAGGTAGCTAACTGAGTAAGATTGAATGTATGCAGAGCAATTTACTGTTTAAATAGCCACGTTTTAAGAGCCCTCCTGAAGGCTAGTAGGTTGGTTTCTTTTTTCAGAGGTAGGGTATTTCAAAGTCTTGAGGTGTTGCCCACAAAACTAAGTCCTCCCCATTGAACCCGTTTTAATTTGGGAACAACTAGGTTGAAAGCAGTAGCTGAATGAAGTGTTCTGGAAGGAATGTACCACTTGAAACTTTCCCTAAAGTAGGTTGGCCCTTTACCATGTAATGCTCTAAAGGCAATGCAGAAGGCCTTGAACTCAAAACACCTTTTTATGGAGTGCCAATCCAAGACAGTGAGTGAAGTGGAAAAAGATTCTCGTTTGGGGATGCCCAGGAGTAGCCTGGCTGCTGCATTTTGCAGAATTTGCAGTTTATTAAGGCATTTCTTTTGAATGTTTATGAAAAGGGCGTTCTAGTAAACTACTCTAGAGAGAATGAGGGAGACCGTCACTGTTTTCTAGAGGTCCCTCGGGATAAAAAGCAAAGATTTTCCTAAGAAGTTTTATAGTGAAAAAAATGCAGCTGTAACAGAGTTAATATGGTCCTCAAAATTCAATTGCTTGTCAAATACCACTCCAAGATTCTTGACCCTAGTGACTGGGGTAGGAAGAGAGCCAAGTTCCGATGGCCACCACCTGGGAGACCAGAAGGAAGAATCCTTTCCAAAGTGCAGCACCTCTGTTTTACCAGAGTTCAACTTCAGGCAGTTCTGGGACATCTATTTCCCTATTTGCTGCATAGAGTTGTGAAAGCGTGTGGCAGTATCTAGCGGGTCACTGGTCACTGAGGCCACTATTTGGGTGTCGTGGGCATAGGTAACTGCCACAAACCCAAATTATCTAATTAGCTTGGCCAGTGGGGCTATGTAAATATTTAATAGAATCGGGCCCTGAGGGACACTGCAAGGAAGGGATAAAGGAGGAGAGTTTAAAGATTCTAGTGCAACAAATTGTTTCCGGTTGGAAAGTAAAGATCTGAGAAGATTGAGTGCTTGATCCTTGATGCCTATGGTGGGAAGACGGTCCAGCAATAAGTCATGATTAATGGTATCAAATGCTTCCAAGAGATCTAAAAGAATCAGGGCAGCATTTCCACTTGAATCGGTGATTTGTCTGATTTGTTCTGCCCCGGTGATCAGGGCCAGCTCCGTACTATGATGGCTTCTAAAGCTAAACTAATAGTCATCTATGTGATGTTGCTCCTCAATAAATTGAGCTAGTTGAGAGTTGATGGCTCGCTCAATGATTTTTGCAGGGAAAGGAAGGCGAGAAATCGGGCGGTAGTTTAATGTGATTTGAAGAGTCTAAAGTAGGCTTTTTGAGTAAAGGGAGAATGGATGCTGGCTTCCACTCTCTTGGAAAATATCCTGAATTAAGTATCGGATTAAAGATCTTGGCATGGTGTATTGAGCAAATTTCAGGAGCATATTGAATGATTTTAGGGGGGCAGGTGTACAAGGGGGACCCTGATTGCATCTGGGTAATTAAGGTCAAAACTTGATCTGGAGAGAGAGCGGAAAGGGCAGAGAGTGACGTATTCCTCCCCTTCCAAAGGCTGGGGCTCAATTTAACTATTTGGAGAAGTGGAGTGATTGGTGGAAAAGACATTGAAAACTACACTTGCCTTGTCCTGAAAGAAATCGGCAAGCGAATTACAAAACCTTTGGTGTTATTTTTATTTTCTGGGGCCTTGGATCTCTTTTTTTTTTTTTTTTTTTTTTTTTTTTACTGTAGCAAGCGGCTCTTTTGTAGATTTCTTAGACTCTATCTTGTGGGCGTAGTACCTAGTTTTTGCCAAAATTATCATATTTTTAGAGGTATTTAGAGAGCTCTTATCTCTTTCGCTGGGTCTATAGTTGAGTCCATTTTCTTTCTAGTCTGCGACAAGCCTGATTCTGTAGTCTAAGATCTTCGGTGAACAAAGGTTCAGAGGGCGAGTACCTCAGAATATTAAAGGGTTTGACCGGTGCTACCTGATTGAGCGCCGAGTCAATCCAGTTATGATAGGACTTAACTGCGAAGTCCTGATCTTCAGTGACCCCCGGTGAGGTCGAAGCTAGGGCAACTTTCAAATAGTGTGTAGTTAATGGTGTGCCAAGTGCGGAACAGTCTAGGGTGAACTGGCTGGTTCGGTGTCAGTGTATCTGTAGAATGTTCGATGTTAACATCTGATCTATATCAACAATCCAAGACCTGGGCAGTAGTCCCATGTCACCACAGAAAGTACACTTGATGTTCTCCAATAGATCACAGTATAGGTTCTGCACCTTGGCCTTCTAATTGGTTGGCCGCTACCACAGAAAATACACACTAGATTAGTGCTCTGACTGGTCCAAACAAAAAGTCAGGATACCGGATTCACATGCAGTCAGGCCCTTGGTTCAGTTGTATACGCCTGTATAACTTGCAGGGAGACATTACCTTTCCAACATTTTCTAAAACACTTTATTTCATCCCTACAATTTTAGCATGAATTGGTTGCTCGCATTCTGTACAATTTGCACTTCATTTTTTTACATTTTATTGGATATGTATTGTACTCTTCCCTTTTGGCCCACGTGGTAATTTTTTAACACAGATGAACCGTGACAATCCTGCTGTTTATTCGCTTGACCCTCTGGCAAGCGTTTTCCTTGTTTACAGACACTTAGACGCGTTACTAACCTGACTGATTTACTATGTAGATTTTAGAGGTGTGCTGATTCAAGCAGTTATTTAATTGATAACCAAATATTTTTTCCCTTTAGTTTTTCTCTCTTTAGCTCTCCTTATGAGTTCCTAGTTACCACCGTGGAGACATATCTGGGCCAGCATTAATGATTGCGATCGGTATGTCCCAGTGAGGTGACTGCAATTATTTTCTCCTGAATGGGAAATAACCTGCAGACTGGGGATTAACCTGCATACCAGGGAGCTTTTCTCTGCTCCCCTCCCCCCCCTCCCCCCCTGCTGAAGCAGAACAGTTGGTGGGGCCAGGCACAGCAGCCCAAAGCCCCTTCAGCGCCTCACACATCATTGTTGACTACAGGCCCAGAATTAACACAATAACTCCTGGCCTGGAGACACTGGAAAACTTGTAGTGGCCTGGTGCGGTATTACATCCCCAGGGATACCATCCGAGCAGCTCGCTGTGGGGGTTTAGTAAGCCTTAGTCCTTACTTACATTTTTTTCTTCTTCAATATATATCTGTTGTCGCTGTCTGAAGCTGCTTTTTCAAGTCTTCCAGACAGCTTTTTTTCTTAATCATGGTCTTTGTCAGAACCCCTTTCATAGGACCTCGGACTGCGCAGGGGTTACTGTAGGAGTTGAGGCCTTTTACTGCAGATGTCCCCGGGCCCGACCTACTATGGACCCTGACCAACTGGGCCAAGTAACCCTTCTGCACTTGACCCTCCGTGGTAGACGTGAACGAGCTGCCTAAGGCTCCTTCGGGGGTGGGGAGATGTGGATATAGTTTTGTAAACACGGCTTATAACACAAAAAAACACGCAGCAGCACTAAATCGGTGTCCAGCCAAATACTACTTTTATAACCAAAAGAAGTATTTACTTCTAACTCTACTCATTCAAAGGAAGGTTACCTCATTCCCAGACCACAACCCATGTCCCCCTTGAGGTCGGGGCTCTAGTGTTTCTTTGGCAAGTCCCTGTCCCACCCATTCCTCACAATGCGATCGAGGTTATTACCCATTCACTGGTGGCCGCATCCAGGGCATGCTCACTAGCAGGCCTTATCTCGAGTCCACTCTGACTCTTCGGGTACAGCCAAAAGTGTTTGTGCTGCAGCGCTTTCAGCAGCGAGTCCTCCAGTGCCCGGTAGGCCCGTAACACCCACTTTGGCAGGGAGGAAGAGTGTAGAGTCTTGGAGGGTGCCCTCATCCGCGGGCACTAAACAGCTCTGGTCCTGATCAGTTTGGTCATCTGCACGCAGGCTCAACGACAGCACCCAGCAAGCGCAGGCTCTCTCCTCGGACTACGTGGTCATGCTCCGGCAGCGATCAGAGGTGTTTCCGCGCTCCTCCTGCAGACTAAGTTTCCACACTCTCAAAGGAGGAGGGTGGAGGAGTGATTCAGATGCTCATAGTTCATGAGCTTCCACTCGATTTACACAGCACAGTTATTCCCGGCAGCCCCTCCTAGCATATGGGGTTGCCACACTACTGCCACACAAGGCTTTGGCCCTTACCGCATGGCAGACCTTACCACAGCGGCCCCTCCTAGCATACGGGTACACCCCTACGGTGTTGCATAGGGTTCGGTCTTGATCCCAAGGCAGTCTTTTCCATGGCGGCCCTCCTGACTCGTGAGGTCACTGTAACGGTGCTGCACAAACTTCTGTCCTAACAACACAGCAATCTTTTTACACGCCTATCTTCATGGCGGCCCTCTCCTGGCATCCGGGGGTTGCCAACTCAGTTCTGCACACAGACAATTACCTGATCGGTGCAGCAGCTGTCTCCTCGAACCGGGAGTCCATTCGACAGGACTCCCCTCTGGGCCTCACTCCCTCCAACGCTTTTCTCTTCCTCATAGGGCACACTGGTTTTGGCAAGCAGGGAGGCGCTGGTGCTCCAGAGGTCTTGATTTCCCTGGGTGAAGTCCCCTCAACCAGCAGGGAGACTAGCAGACCTTGGCCCCAGTACTGGTCACAGGCAGAAGTCTTGCAGAGCTTCCCCTTCTCACATAGCCAGTCTGGCTGCTTGGAAGATGACCGTTGTTGGGGCCTCAATCTCCCCTTTCTATAGTCCGTTTCCAAGACACCAAATGTGATTTAGGGTCTGGGTCTTTGAAGTTTTATGTTGAGGTTCTGCTTTTTTTGAAGTACATCTCTCCCTCTTGAAAAGCTGTCGCAGTCCCAGTGAGACGGGGCGCTAGAGGGCGCAAAGCAATATGGCCGCTCCCTAGAGCAGCTCTGCCGGCCGAGACACACATCCGACCAATATCCTGCTTATCTGGTGCCATCGACCCTTCAAATACCGCGGCTGAGAAGCGGAGTGTGGGGGCCAGACTTCGACGTGTTTGCGCCTCGGGGGCGACGTGTAAGCTGTGTGAGAGACCGGCAAACTTCTGGGCCTGCGGCACTAATACGGCGGACTAGCGCCGGCCCTGGTGGCGATACTGCGGTGAGTGCTGCGTTATTACAGCTTTGGCCTGATTCCGCTGGGGTGGGATTGCCGTTGCCTGACCGGTGCTGGGTGGGCAGCGCGGTCGGTGCTGGTGAGGGCGAGTGCTGGTACCGGTTGCCTTGACTGCCGGACCTGTGCCGTTTCTTGCCTGACCCTGCGTGCCGCTCTGGTTGCGGGCTGGGCTGGCGGCGTTTCCTGCCTGCGGCTAGGGGCCTGATAGCTGATTTGGGGCAGCGCGATCGCGGTGTACTGCCGACTGCGGGCCGGTGTGCTGGGCACGCATTGCGGTGTCTGCCTTTCCCGCCTAACGGCCATTCTCGTCCCGGTGTCTGCTGCGGCCCCCACACCCGTCTGCTGCCTGAACCCTCGCCTGAATGTCGCTGAAGCCCCCTTACCTGTGACCTGGCTGCAGTGCCTTCCGAGGATTCGGCCCTGTGTGCGCCTGCCGCCTGAACGAAGGACTGGCTTGCGCGCTCCAACCTACTTGCTGCGGTGCTGGACAGACTGCTGCACGCCTGGGGATCCCCATACGCCATTTCATCAGACGGCGCCGCGTGGCGAATTCCTGGGCATTGAGCTGACTGGCGGACGGGGCCTGCTCCCCAGGTCACCCATTTGCGTAACAGCAACCAGCGGCGGCCTCCGTCTCCCGATAAGTGCCTGTATATTGTAATGACCCACGGTCCACTGCAAGGCGACAATTGCTTCCTGTGACCTGCATCGGCTCTACTCCTCGCCCCAGTGCTGGCGGGCCTAGACCACTACTGGCCGTGGAGGCAGTGCTCAGACCTGGCACTCTCCCCCTGACTCTTGGTGGCCTCTGGTGGTGGAACGAGATTGCTGTGTGTGCCACGTTGCCGCTTGAAGGGCGTGTTGTGCCCTTATTTTCAGTGCTCAGTACTATTGCCGTGGGTCTCCTCCCATCTGCCAAGGTCGCCCTCTGTTGCTGCCTTGACCCATCTGCTCGGCCATTGAGTTTGGAGGCCGTCGTGCCCACTGCATCCGAGCGCTTCCTACACCCACCTGCTTCCCGATCTGGGTGCGCCAGCATGGGGAAATCTGAGCGCAGTCAGCCGCGCCTTACCTTTGAGCCCCGTAGGGCCACCAAGACTTCTCAACAGGCCGCCTCCGACTCAGAACTGGACGCCCCTGGTGATCACTTGTCCAACATAGATAAAACTCTCCTGGCTGTCCAGACCAGTCTGCAGTCAATCGATGGAAAGATTGACAACTTGAATCTCCGCATGGATCACATGTCACAGAAGCTGGACAAGCATGCACTCCGACTAGGGGAGGCAGAAACACGGATCTCAGATGCAGAGGATGGCCTACTACTGGTGACCGCGAAGATGACGTCCATGGAGAAGGTGCTGGCCGTAATACAGGCACGCAACGAAGATTTGGAGGCCAGATTGAGGCGCAACAATGTGCACCTTACTGGTCTGCTGGAATCCACTAATACAGGCCGCCTTGAAACATATATTGAGAACCTACTCTGAGAAATATTTGGCGCTGCACAGTTCTCACAGGTGCTAATAGTTGAGTGGGCTCATAGATCTCTGGCTAATCGCCCCCCTCCTGGCGCGCCGCCGCGCCCCATCATTGCCCGTCTACTAAACTACCGGGACCGCAACACTATTCTTCGTCTGGCCCGTGAAAAGGGCAACATCTCCCATGAGGGTAACACTCTTGCGTTTTATCCTGACTTCACGGCGGCGGTGCAGGAGGCTCGAAGAGAATACTTGCCTGTTAAAAAAACTCCTTCTGTCCGCAAAGATCTCCTACGCCATGCTTTACCCTGCGCATGGCAGACCTTACCACAGCGGCCCCTCCTAGCATACGGGTACACCCCTACGGTGTTGCATAGGGTTCGGTCTTGATCCCAAGGCAGTCTTTTCCATGGCGGCCCTCCTGACTCGTGAGGTCACTGTAACGGTGCTGCACAAACTTCTGTCCTAACAACACAGCAATCTTTTTACACGCCTATCTTCATGGCGGCCCTCTCCTGGCATCCGGGGGTTGCCAACTCAGTTCTCAGATAACGGAAAACCCAGGATCTTCACTCCTAAAGCTGCCATGGACTTTGCGAAGTCTTTGACAAGACGCAGCCGCTCCCCCACAGCGATGGCGGGGGGTACAGCTGGTTCCACTAGTGAAGTGACTGATGAATGAGGACATTGTCGGGATACGCGAGTTGCCTATTGGTGCCTCCCCCTCAAATATGCTTTGCCTTGTTCAGAGTGTGCCTTTATGTTTCAGCTAAGGTGTGATTAGATGTTGTGTCCTAGGGCACTTATGGGACATTGTCCTGTACCGCAGTTGACACCTTGTCTACTGCAGCATTGAATGTTTATTGCTAACGACTTATTATGTGGTACTAGCCAGGTAACACTATTGCTCGGCCACCTCCCACTACACCGGGAGGGGTATTGTGCTCCTGCGCCCCCCTATGGGTATTCCCCGCTTTTGTTCTCTCCCTTGGACCTTTTTTCGAGGGTTATATTGGGAGGTTCGGGATGGCTTTGGCATGTTGGGGTCGCTGAAGTGGGTGGGGGGTGAAGGGGGGAGGTGGGGGTTGGAGGGTTTGGTTTCGTGGCTATTGTTACTGGCAATATTGTGTTTGCTGCAAATGTGCATTCATACAATTTCGCATTGTCTTGCTCATGTTCTGCTATGTCTTTACACCAGATCCTGCTGACACGGTAGTTAACTGCCTCACATGGAATGTACATGGGCTGAATAACCCCAAAGAGATTTGTCAGGTTTTGGCGTTCCTTAATAGACATGACGTTGCGGTCGCCCTACTTCAGGAGACTCATCTTACACCCCAATCCGACCACAGGGCTGGGTCACAGTGGGCCGGCTACCGCTTAGCGTCCTCATACTCTTCCTACTCATGAGGTGTTCTAACATTAGTTAAACACCTGCCATTCACCGTGCTCCAAACCTGTATTGATGAAGCCGGGCGATATGCTATAGTGCACGGGAAATTGGCGGGCAATTCAATTACCATAGTCCACACCTATGGCCCAAATATAGATGACCCGGGGTTTTTCGGACGCATACTCTCCGTGTTGCGCTCCTGGCCAGAAGCTGTGATTTTGTGGGGAGATGATTTTAACACACATTTAGATCCCACCCGTGACAAGGCAAGTGGTAGGGGTGGTCAATCACCTAGAGCGTCCCAGGTTATACATGAAGGAATGTCGGAGCTGGGTCTAATTGATGTCTGGCGGTGGAGTGTGGAGGCGCGCGAGGGCACACATTTCCACAGCACATAACAGTTGGTCTCGCCTAGACTACTGTCTCCTGAGCGAAACGGCGGGAGGTTGGGTCTCTAACACAGCTATATTGCCTCGCACGCTTTCTGATCACAGCCCTGTTCTCCTGACATTACACCTTCCTTGCACTGCGCGCCACGCATTCACTTGGCGCCTCCGCACAGAGGCTCTCCTCGACCCTCTCTGTCACCACCATTCGCGATGCCATTACACAATACTTCACGGATAATAAGGGCTCAGTGGCAGATGCGCTGACCCTATTGGAGGCCTTCAAGGCCGCTATCCGGGGCACATGTATCAGCACATCCGCCGGTATCCTACAGGACCTGCGGGGACAGCTCAGTAAACTTGAAAGTACGTTGCGGGATCTTGAGCGGGAATATGAGGCCTCGCGCCCAGACCTTAGCATCGATTAAGGAGGTCACGCTAGAGTGCACTGAGCTAGCCCGAAAGGGAGGTCAAATATATTTCTCGGCGGCACATTGCCCGTGCATTTGGGGAGGGTGGGCGGCCGGGACGCCACCTAGCTTGCAGGGTCAAGGATCGCATGACCCAGCATGTTATTTCTAAGATCACTGATGACCAGGGCCACGACAATTACACTACCCCAGAAATTCTAGAACAGTTCAGACTCACCTATGAATCATTATACACCACACAAGGAGTGGCTAACACAGACGACATGGATGAGTATTTCTCGGACATTGCCATTGCCTGGTTATCAGATGGGCAAAGGGAGTTTCTCAGTCAACCTGTCACGGAGGAGGAAGTGCGCGCTGCCATTAAGTCCCTCCCGAACAATAAAGCCCCGGGCCCTGATGGCTTCCCTAGCGAATTCTACAAAGAATACGCAGAGGAACTCGCGCCCCTCATACTAGAAATGTACGCTGAGGCCTATGACTCTGGCACACTACCGCCCACACTCCGGGAGGCTCTGATTATTACTTTGCTCAAGAAGGACAAACCACCTCACAGTTGCGATTCCTACCGGCCGCTTTCCCTCATAAATACCGACGCCAAGATATTGGCCAAAATCTTAGCCACCAGACTCCATCCACTAATGCAGGGCCTGGTCCTCCCGGACCAATCTGGTTTCATTCCCACTCGCTCTACAGCTCACAACTTGCGGGCTCTCTTCGCTACTTTTCACATACTAGACCCTGGGCTACAGGCAGCAGCTGTTGTTAGATGCTACCAAAGCATTCGAGTCCATTGAGTGGAGCTACTTGTTTTATATCTTGCGTCGCATGGGCTTCCCGCCTATGTTTATAAATTGGATAACACTGCTATATACAAACCCCACGGCGTGCGTTCGGGTGGAGGGTAGCACGTTAGATCCCATTCGCATTACTAGGGGAACGCGCCAGGGATGTCCCCTTTCGCCTCTCCTTTTTGCACTCACAATTGAACCCCTAGCCTGCATCGTCCGACAGCGTCATCGGGCCGCGGCACTCCGTTTTGCCCATCGACCAGTCAGCATCTCCTTGTATGCAGATGATATGCTGCTATTTCTGCGAGAACCCTGCACTTTTATGGCACCACTATTGCGGGAATTTATTCGCTTTGGCTTGTTCTCTGGCCTGCAGATAAATTGGTCCAAATCGGTCATAGTACCACTCACGGAGTGCACTACGCCTCACGACTTGGAATACCCACTTGAGTGGTCTCTGGACCCCGTGAAATACCTGGGGATATGGGCGCACAGAAACCCCGACATGGTGATACGTGAAAACTACGGCCCTGCGTGCGCCAAACTAGAGCGACAGGTAGACACCTGGGTGAGACTTCCGCTATCCCTGGCCGACCGCATCGCGTTAATCAAGATGGTAGTGCTGCCACAATTTTTGTACCTTTTTGGTAATATACCGATTCCCCTCACCCAGCATTTTTTTAACACTGTGCGCACTTTGCTCCTTAAACTTGTATGGGGGGGGAAAACAGGCCAGGGTATCTTGGAACACACTTATCTTGGACTACAAACATGGGGGTTTTAGTGTACCCGACTTATATTTGTATTACTTATGCACGCACAATATGCGCATTATTGGGTTGGTGCACATGAATTCATTCCGCATGTAGCAATAGAGGACGGGGACGCCCACCCTATCCCGTTAGGGTCCATGTTGACGCATGTCAAGAGACGGACCCCTCGCACGGAAATTTACACAATCGACGCTACTGTCAAGGCCTGGCAGGCACTGGGCCGCATGACCGGTAAACTGCCATTGTACTCCCCTCTTTTGCCTGTTGCGTTCCACTCGAACTTGTCGGTGACACATGAGACTGGCGCCATGCGCACTTTTCACCAGGTGGGAATCGTTAAAATGCAAGACCTGTTTCCTGAGGGCGTTTTTTATCAAATGACGATCTCGCCTACATACAGAACAAAATGTCGCTCTTCACGTTTCTCTTTCACAGATTGAAGCAAGCGCTCCAAACTCACTACCACACCTTCCCTGCGGAGCCTCTCCCACTGCAAGCACTCCATACCCTGCTCACTAGCCCAACGTGATGCAATCTTCTCACTAAGCTATATCGCGCTGCTAGGGAAGAGAGGCCACAACCGTAGTTTAGAGGCATGGAATACTCGACTAGACCCACTTTTGACGCTACCAGACTGGGCATACTGTTGTCAACTCACAGGGGCACTAACATCAAATGGTAACCTCCGAATAATACACTTCAAGTATCTACATCAAGTGTACTATACTCCCAGTAGGTTATTTAAATATGGGCTTCGTGACAACGATCGTTGTAAGCGGTGCAGTGCGGCAGAAGCTGACTTTTGGCACTTGTCCTGGGAGTGTCCCCGGGTTGCACAATTTTGGGTGGGGGTGACCCGAATACTGTCCAAAATGGTTGGTCTACAATTGCAATGCTCCCCACAGGCTTGTTTGCTGGGTTTGACACCGTCAGTGAAGGGGGCCATGGGCAAACTGGTGAAGGTGGCTCTACTAATGGCCAAAAGGCGAGTGGCAATGACTTGGGAGAGTACGATGGTACCAACGACTGCACGATGGCTTCAAGACTTTAGCAAGTTGCCGCAACAGATTAATTCTCTATGCGGAGGAACTCCCCTCCACATCTCGGCCTACTGACATATGGGAACCCTTACTACAGTACCTGCGAAGCATACCAGCAGATGAACCCCCTGACAATCTTGTACGTTAACCTTATGTGTATAATAGCAAGCATGAGAATCTACTGTACATTGCAGATATAATCACAAGACTTTTATACGCTATATATGCCTTTTGCCACCGTTGTTGCATTGTTTGTTTGATTGTACATGAACACTGATGATATCCCTGTATGATGTACATGCTCACCTAAAATCTCAATAAACAAAACTTTAAATATATTTTTTTTTTTTTAAAAAGCTGTCTGTCGCAGCTGGAGAGACACCGAAGCAGATAGTCCCACAACACAGGCCATGGGGGTGACTAGAGTTCATACCTGGATGTCAGCAACAGTGTGCATCTAAAGGTTAGTCTCAGGCTCCCAGCCCCACTCTTTATGATAACCTTATCAGCCCCATCTCCTTCCTGAGATGTGTCCAGGCCCCTTCCTTGCGATCTCTCACTGAATCAAATAGCAGCCTTTGAAGTGTACAAGGGGAGTCCCGCCCTTCCTCCTCCAGTGTGTCCCATCCAGCTCACAGAAATGCAGCAGTACACAAATCCATCTTGGGAGGATGGGGGGTGGGTGTTCCTCGATCTCCTCCTGTCTTTAGCAGGCAAGCCTGGGCCTTCCAAATTGGAACCCAGGGCCCTACATGTAATGTACCATTACAGGCACACTTTCGCTCAGTGCATGTATACAGCACACACACTGTCCAGCTCTGTTACCTCCATGTATTGTGCCACCACATGCACGAAGCACACACATTGACTCTGCGCGCACTGCTCAGTACTGTAGCCTTTCTGTATTGTGCCACTAACAGGCACTCCTAGGACCAGCGCACACATTCATCATGTGCACTCTGCACAGTACTACACCCTTCGTGTACTTTACTCCTTGCAGGTACACATACACCCAGTACATGCACTCGCCCATGGGCAATGGGTTCGCTCTCCTAATTTTCTGGCTCCTATTTCTTATTTTACTGCACCCACTGGGGCTCTGTTCTGTTTGTCTGTTTGACGCTTGCTAGTTCTAAGTGTTAGGAAATCACTGCACTTTTGATAGGCACATGCGCTACGGCACATGTGCCACCTGTCGCATAATTTGCAGGGCTTGTGTGTTTTCAGCCCTGACCCTCTGTGGTCTCCTGCAGTGTAGAACGACACCCCTCAATGTCAATGACAATGCAGAATCCTCGCTAATTGAACACAGGCTGGGCACTTTACGCTTCAGGCCGAGGCTGTGTGTCAGTCAGTGAGGCAGTGGCAGCTGGTGTGAGGGCAGAGGGGCGGGGAAGGTGGACGGCGACTGACTACACGAGGAAAAATAAATAATAAAAAATAAGAACTTGCCTTCAGCCAGCCACATCGCTCTCTTCTGCTCATCTGTAGACAGGCTCCCAGAATCCCCTGCGGCCAATCCTGATGCTGCTCTCAGCAGCATGAGAGCAGCATCAGGATTGGCCTGAGCGCCCTCTATTTGCGCTATCAGGGAGACTGGGAGCCTGTGCCTGCTCTCTCCAACCTGCCAATGCAGCTTGGGTTGGAGACCACTTCAGTGCGCATGTTGGTTTGACCGTCTTGAGACGGCCGGCCAAACCCACACCAACATGCGCACTGAAGGCAGTGCATACCACTCCCCCCTCAGTGCCTGTCATCCCCCTGGCCCCACCCCCAAGGCACGGCACACTTAGAAAAACAATAAAATGATAATAAAGCGGGTTTAAAACTAGTTTTATTATAGTTTTATTCTCCACTTTTGGAGTTCTGACCGGACGAGCACTTTGACGGTCTCCAAATGCAGGCCTTATTATGCCTGTAAATACTCAGAGGGCTTCCAGCACAATACACTGGAAAAGAATTTCCTGCACGACTAATTCGTCAATTGAAAACTATCAGAATAAACGTTTAAGCCCTGATGAAGTTCCCCTTGAGGGAATGAAACGTGTTGGCTGAGCTTTGCTAAACTACCGAATTTATTTATGAAATTAAAATAAAGAACTTTTTGACACTACTCGCAGCCTATTGGACTTCATTATCTGGCGCACCCCCATTCGTAGAAAACGACTCTATATTAGTGGTGTATCTTATGAACTGCGGTAACAAAAGGCTCTCTGACAAAAGCAGTAATCCACTCTGCTATCCACATAAAATACAGATTTGTGATCTGCACAGTACATGTTCTTTGGAGTAGGCATATTATCTAAGTTAATTTATGGCCAGTCAAAACTGCCACTAGACAAAACTCTGATTTCTTTCTCAAGCAGGAACACTAATTACAGGAGTTATCTTGACATTTTTTATGCAGCCTGAAAACTGGATGCACAAAGAACTATGCAATCGGTGTTTTCAAATCATAAGTTATTGCTAAATACAGCGCCCCGGTGTTTTTAAATCATCATAAGTTATTGCTTAATACAGCACCCTCCCACCCCCCCCAGAGGTAAGCGCCCCTTCCCCAGGCCATCGCCCAATACGGCTGCACCAGTTGCGCTGCTCTAAAGGGCCCTGGTCCCTTGATGTGTTGGAAGCATGTCAGAGGACTTAACTTAAAACTTTTAGCTTACACCTTTTCTGGAGCACGTATAATGCTGCACACACAGGTGCACGTTTTGGACACTCATTTTCAAATGTACCATTACTTTCACTCTCAACTTCTGGTGTGTAATGGGAAGATTACCTCTGGCTAGTCAACCCCAGCTCCACTAGTTCTCAACCTTTAGGGGTTCACTTGTGTAGCTATGTGATGTATGCTGGGGAGAGGCCTGTATTTGCCTGATCTCGCAAGGGTATCTCACTAAGACACGCCCCAGGTACAAATTTAAAAAAAACTCCCCCGCCCACAGCATCGGTTTCTTGGGTCGGACATTAGGAAGAGAGGTTAACTGATGTCTCCCCAGGACATACTCTTACATCCCAAAACATGTGCTGTTCCTGAGGACATCTTAGGCCAATCTGTGATCCAACCACAAACTGCGAACAAAGGAGACCCAGGAGTTTTCAGAGAAGTCTGTTATGGGAGTGTAAGCTTTGAGCTAAGCATTCTAGGACAAGACCTTGTGCACCCCACTGCTACCAAACTCGCGGGAATTCAATAGGGCTTTAAACTAAGATTTAGCGACTTGCATCAAGGTAAGCGGACGTTGCTTAAATCTACACGGAAGCAGATCCCAAACCACTGCTCATGTGACTCAGAAAATTAACTATTAATTCAAACTATGTGCCATAGATGTTTTTAGGTTAGTGCAAAACATGCAAGTGCATAGTATTGGTGCACTAGCTGTAGACACAGGATATTTCCATAGAATGTGATAGGGCAGGTTCTGTGGATAGAGGAATTGTGGGTATAGAACACATGGGTATAGGGCGTTTGGTGGCAGAGCAACAGCGCAAGAGCTGTTGGCATAGCGTCGCTCCACTGGATATGTTGATGCAGGGCTTCTCAAGTGAAGGTTATACACTTGAATTTCTAGTTATACATGTACAGAGCGGGGCAGGATCAGTCACCGCAGGAATTGCTACAGGTCCTTCCAAAGCAGAATAGGACATCTCAACAAAAGAATGGTCGGGGTGAGCTCCTCACACATCCAATGTGATAGTGCAGAGCCCCTGGATGCAGATATTCAGAGTGCAGGGTCTGTTACTGCAGGACGTGTCCATGCAGGATGGGTAAGCCCAGCCACAAGGGTCCATGCTTTGTCCCTGCTTGTCTTATTCTGTAGCTGCTTTGGGTGCTCTGTGTTCATGGCTGATGTCGGTAGCCCTAGTTTGCCAGCTTCTTTACAGAACCCGCATAGCTCCCACCCCCTCTCATGTGGGCAGCTGATGAACCAGTTGTCTGCCAGTTTCTCATTTTAGAGATGATACTGGTTACCACACGGAGTGTGACCCCTGCTTTCATGCAGCGCCTAGGGAGGAGGAAGTACGCTGGAAGTTTTGGCAGCAGAGTTGTGTCTGTGCCGTGCCGCTGAGCTGCGGACTGGACCTGGGGACAGCTATTCGGCCAGCCGCAATCCGCCCGTGATCTGCCCGTGACACCGAGAGAGAGGCGAGGCAGCAGGGTAAGCCGCTGCGGCCGGAGCGGGAGCCGAGGTACAGCCGCGGCCGCAGTCACAGGTCAGCGTGCTCTTCCTGGCTCTGCCACAAAAAAAAAACGGGCAGAGGGCCTGGAATCCTTACTGAATCCTCGAGCTCCGGGCCCCTCCGCTTATTGCCAAACTTGCTTCACTTCTGCTCCTCCTCCCACTGCTACTACGAGGTCTGCCATGAGGGCTGCCTCATTATTTTCGGCTGGCCAGGAGTCCTCTCCATTCAGGGGGGGGAGGAATCCGTGCGGCAGGGTTGTCTGCCCTGCATCAAGGAGAAGTTGGTGCAAGTCTCCGGGGGGCACCTGATCTCTCAAAAGATCCGCCTACCACCACCCTGCCTGCCCTACACTGCCGACACTGCGTGACCTGGCTAATCGGTGACTGGTTGACCCGGGAGACTGCTGGGAACAAACTGAGGTCGTCTCCTCAGCAGAGGCAAGCAGAGAGATCAGCAAGGCGGAGTGGCACATAAACAGAACAGAGAGAAGTCGAGCCGAGGAGGACCTGAGCAGCTGAGGGCTGAGGACCGCGAGGACAACAGCGGACAGACGACGAGGCAAGCTGGGAAAGGGGGAAGAGGGAAGGAGATGAGCACTAGAGCTCCAGAGTGCAAGAAAGTGGTGGGGGGGGGGGGGAGTACAGCTGGGGCAAGGTTAGAGTTGCTACTGAGGCGGTGCGGCTAGAGCTGCGGTTCCCACCGGCTGTGCCGAGGTGGCCGGTGTGATTTGCGCACCGGAGAGGTCCTGCACCACGTCTCCCCGACAGCTCACCCTTGCCTGCACCCCTGCCCTCCCCTCACGCTCCCAGTCTTTCCCTGTCACGCGGCCACACGGCTACCTGAGGCCTCTCCAGGCGCCTTGAATCGAAGTTGCAGATCTCAGCACCAGACCGACAACAACACTACCTCGAGCCGAGATCAAGCGTGACCAAGGGTGCTCGAGTTGTAGGACGCACTTAGGAAAGACAGAAACCACCAAAAACAGAGCACGAAGCACGAGCTACGCACTAAGTACAAATCACTAAGTGCCAAGCACGAACTGGGGACCCTGCTGAAGCATATTAGAAAGCAAAGTAAAGTCCCAGAAACAGTATCACAAGACCAAGATCACACTGAGATTATAGCGAACTACAAGCGAACAACAACGACCTCAATCAGACATCTGCGAACATGAGATCGGGAAAAGTGAGAGGCCCTATTCCGGGGGGCAAAGAAGCGCAGAGGAACCCAAAAGGAGACAGGTAACAGCGAAACTAGCTGCACCAAACACAACAGAAAATGCAACAGCGACAACTGCACAGATCTCAAGACCCTAAGGAGGGCCAGCACAGAAGATCTAATCCACATCGAGAGCAAAACACGGAAACCAGGAATTCTCACTTATCCGCCAAACATTTACACCAAATTCACCTTCCTAAAGGACCCAGGCACAACTCTATACCCCAAACTTAAAGATATAACTGGCCTGCAATCCCCGCTACAGCCAACTCCTGCAAACGCCTCTCTAGACTCCCCAAATTCATCAGACTTGCCAGCAAACAAATCGTACAGGGCACACATACCCTTGCAAGAGAAAGCGGCAGATCTAGAGGACTTTAACAGATCAAGTGAGGAGCAGGCGGACGGAACGACATGCAAGGAAAAGACAGAGCATAACATGGAGACAAACATCGAGCAGTGGGGACCCCTCCTGCCCGGACAGCGACGATTGGCAGGAATGCCATGAGGAAGACACCACTGGAGGAGAGGATCACCCACCAAATCTAACTGCAAGGACAGGTTCTGCCAAGGACATAAACGGAGACAAAGTCAATGCAAATTTAAAACTAGAAGACACACCAGACAAAGGACCATCACACGGGTAGCAAAACCAGACAAAAGGGATTATTGCAACTAGCTCATCGCACCACACACATTGCTCACAACATGCACAGCACCAACAGCAAAACAGTTCACAGGGGAAGATACCAGCAGCAGCTTGCTTTGAGTCACCAACGCAAAGGGAAGAGGATCGGCACCCAAAACAGTTGAGGGAAGACCTCCAGATAAGGAAAGAGGAGTCCCTCTGCTCCGATCACGAGTACGACATGTCTAACATAGCATCTAAGGAATGGGAGGAGCTGGTTGCCTCCTACACATAAAAAACAAATGCAGATAAGCTAACCTCGGCCAACTCAGCCTATACCGATCTCCAGGACAAAAGCGCAATGGACGCGGCCTTAACAACAAACCGCTTTTGGGCAACCTTCCTGAGCACCATGCAGCACATAGTGACTACCTCCCAATACCAGGCAGAGAAGATGGATTTACAACTATCAGTTCTTCACTCTTTAGCAGACACTGTAGCCAGAATTAATGACCAGCTGGCAGATCTTAACAGGCTGATAAAGAGGGCAGGCAGCAACACAAACAGACTGTACCTGCGTGCCAATATTAGATAAAATAGTCACACTACCATCTATGCTGAATGACTTGCTAACTGGTCTAAAACAAACCTATGGATCACGAAACACAGTTAACGAATTTGGCCTGACTTGCAACACCGAAAGGCTACGTACAAACAGTGCCCACGTTCAGGAGGAAATCCAAGATCTCAGAAACCCCTCAACGGAACCAACAGTGCCCACAATACTTCCTGCAGCTTTGCCACAACAACCAATGAGAAATAATACTACAATTAAAACACAAACTTGTCGCAAACAAAAAAGGAAAGGCAGAAACAAGAAAAATGTGACTCGACCATCTACAAGCGTCCACCGCCGCATCAACCACAGCTGACTTGGACGAGGACGACCAACAATGGACACATTCCCATCGAACGTCAAAATTAAAAACAATCGAAGAGAACTTAAACCAGCAAAAAACAACTCAAACCCCCCAAAAAATTCGGGGGGCATCCCCAGTGCCCGTATCAAGAAAGAAAAATAACTTAAACCACATAGAAGAGCCACAGGATGCAACTCTGTACAGAGGTCAGCCACAAAAAACAAATCCTGGAAACAGCAAAAGCACTGGCATATTTTACAATGAAGGGAACAAAAATACAATACGCCGAAATGCATCACAGCCTCATTGCCCATCAACTCTAGAGTACAAAGACACCTCAGATACAAAGCCTAAGCTAGTCCCAACTAAATATGTAGAAAACCCCCCAACAAAGGTTGAAGACAAAAGCAATGACCAACCAACGCCCCTAGCTACGAAGGATCAACGGCCAAACCTTGGATGTAAAAACCGAAGTAAAAAAGACAGCTTATAACTCGACAACCACGAATAAAGAGGAGCAAGAACCCGCAGATAATGGACAGCTTAGTACCAGTCCTCTCCTGAACACTACACCTCAAATTCAATCTGAAGGGGCGGGGATCACACTTTATTAACGACCCTGAGAGCGATCCGCGATAACCAAACTCCATAATATTTCAGCCAGAATATAGGTCAAGAGGGAGAGAAGACACCTTAAACAGCGGCAGCTCCTTCATAGGAGCGTGGGGGCGCTGTCCCCCTATATTTGGCCCTCGAATTTAATGTAAATAAAACTGTACAGTTTGTCCGTGGGCACCCTGCGTTTTTTTTGTAAAATTTTTTTTTATTGGTTACAAGCAGAGTGGCGTGGTAAGGAGTGAGTGGGGCTAAATACTATACAGGTTTACCTTGGTCGTTGACACACATTTTCACTTAAAAGTGCGTATGTCAAGTTGGCCAAATGCCTTTCTGCGGCCAACCCGACATGCGCACTAGATGCCTTTACCATCTGTGGATTGGTAGGGGAGGGGGGGGCTTTCAGCTGCAGCTCCCTGCACTCAGAATGAGCACTAGGTTCACCTGCCTGATCCAATCCTGGCGCTGCGCTCTGCAAGGGAGCAGCGTCTGGATTGGTCAGGACTTGGCACTAACGGAAATTGCACACGTTGTGGAGAGACTCGTGGCTATTGCCAGTCCAGCCGAGTTCCATCCTGACTGAAGGCAGCCTTCTATGAGACCGATGGCGCGAGATGACCACCACCACCGTTGTAAACAAGCATTTGCAATGCAATAGGTCTCACATTTACGCGAGTTTGAGCTATTGACATTGCAAATAACAATGCCTTTTATTTTTGTTTTAGTTTTTAAAACATAAATAAAAGGCATTGTCATTTGCAAAGCCAATAGCTTAAACTCGCGTAAATGCGAGACCTATTGCATTGCAAATGCTTGTCTTGCTTTACAGTGTGTCTCAATATAGCCCTTCATGTGCTAGGACTGAAAAGCATCTGCTGGCATTGCATAACGCTTCGCCCTGCACAGACAGTGTTTTAGTCTGGCTTTTGCACTTCATGCTCTATACGCGGTGGGGTATGAAGAGCGCAAACCAGGTTTAAGGCAGACAGGCAGGCTGTGCGTACAGTGGGAATGAACAGATTGGGGCTTGACGCGCTGTCACCGGAAAGCGTTCAGGACAAGCCCGGAATAAAATGCACTTTTAATTAGTTATCCCTTGCGTTTCACCAAAGCAAAGCGGCTATCTTTCTCGACCGCCAGTGCTCTCCAGACGTCCCTGTTTGCACGCTGCTTACCTGGATACCACTGCGGAAGCAGTCCGAAGCCGCCAGGGCACCTCTGCTTGTCATTCTCACTTCCGCTTCGGAACAATCGCCCGAAGTGCTACCGGTTCCTGCCAGTTGAAGACCCGTGGGTAGTTTCTCCTCTCGTCGTCAGGGAAATGAACATCAAGCATGGACCAGGGAAATGTATTAACTATGTATAATTTTTTTTTAATTAAAAAAAAATAAAGAATTAATCAACTGAGGTTTTTTCCAGCCACATAAAATATATGAATAATGTACATGCCCGCTATTCCATGGATACATATAGAGAGATTACAAAGTAGTGAAGACCAGGAGTCGTAGACTTCAGAAACCGGTACGTTTAAAGCAGTAATAACAAGCATTTGCAATGCAATAGGTCTAATTGCATTGCAAATGGTTAAGTTTAAAACTGAGCGAGGCGCCGCTTCAAGGACATTGTGCTCGGTTTCTTTTTTTTATTTGGTTTTTTTTTACCTTTAACCCAGAGCGCGGTGTCCTGAAGTGGACGCTGTGCTCAACATAAATGAAAAAAATAAATAAAGTGAGCGCGGTGTCCCTAGCGGGCGCCGTGCTCTTCAAGTAATGGAAAACATACAATTTAGAGCGCATAGCGCTGCAGCCGCCATTGTCCCCATCAGTGTCCATTTTCAAAATAGTGCGTGCTTACCAACTAATTGAAGGAGACCGTATAATGCTGCAAGTAAACGATCCAGTCCTGATGGGCGGTCCCAAAAGGAGACAGGGCGGTAACAAGGAGGGACTTAGAAGCCTTATTATCAATAGGAAGCCAGCATTTACCATGGACGATGACGCCAGTCAATGAAAAATATGGGCGGGGCTTCCACACCACTTCTAAAAAATACCCTAATACAGCATGCCTCACAAAGCCAGCAGCGCATGCGCTGCAACGCTAGGCGAGACCTAAAAATGAGGTAATTTTATTTAAGGCATACTTGGCTGCGGCGGTAATCGGGCACATTCCAGATGGGTTCCGTAGCGTTTCACTGACATGTCTGCACGTACGCAGTTAAATTGTACATTTCCATTTTTGCATGCTCTGGGCGCTCAGCATCTCATTACTTCCTGGTGGCATTTCTCGAGTGCCCGGCATGTGGTTCAAGGAAGCAGTGCCAAGAGTCTGCGGCAACGTGACTTCCTGGCACCCAGGGCAACCCGCGGCAAGCTCTAACAGCGTCGGAAGGTACGGGGCGGCTAGACATCAATGGTACCCCATGGGCCCTTCCATGCCATCAATTTCCCCATATCTTTCATTTACTGCATGCCCCCCTGTGTCGCTTGAATGCAGCTACCTGTCCTGTGCACACCTGCTGCTTACCCCAGGCCAGGGCGGATCCGGGGTGGGGAGTGACTGAAAGCAGACGGCGCGGCTGCTCATCACCTGGCTGCCAGCAGTCCCATCACATTGAGCTTCGTTACCAAGAGGCTCCATGTTATGTGCAACACTTCAGCCAGACTAGATTTTTAGCCGGTGGAATTCTGCATTCTGGGGCTTGTAGTTCCACTTTTAACATTGTAATCCTTTCCACAAAAATAAGCATGTAAACTACAGGTTTTGAAGCTTGTTTTTAAATGTTAAACATGAAACTACAAGTCCCATAACGCAGCATACTTCACCTGAGAAGCCAGGCTTGACCAGTTTTCTGCACAGCACTTGTTAGCCATGCCTAGCTCCAGCTCGGCTTCCTTGTGGATAATTTCCATGTGTTTCTTTTCTGAAGGCTAACTGCCCGTTGTGCACAGAGTGACAGTTTGTAGACATCAGGAGAATTCACGGTACAGAAGAGCATGGTTTCAACTTTTCCAGCTCTGCAATAAACAAATGAGTTGGGGAGATTTTAAGTCTCAACGAACTGTGAAATCTTGTTAAAAGATACCAATATTAAATCCAAAATGAGCAGAACTACTATAATTATTGCATTTTCACGAGTTCAGAGTTTAAAAGGGGCGACACTTTGCTGGAATAGAAGTGGTAACTCTGCTGTCGATCAGCCTGGGACCCGCTCACACAGTGTTGTGTATGTAGATGATTCTGGAAGCTATGTGGAATGACATGCTGTTGTTCTAAGTTGGTTATTATGGCACTTGGTTGGGGCTGTTGCATGCTGGGCCTGCCTGGAGTCGGACGGTTGTGCTGGTGCACAGAAAGCACTTTCCATGATTCACAGAGCAGGGTGTTACCTCATAGGGACACATGGTTGCCTAGTAACTGAGCAAGGGTGACCAGCTTCAAAAACTAAAAACCAGAACATTCTACAAACATAGATTAACACCTGAAAAGATGCCTCCCTCTGTGTTCAGTCGACTCCCTCTAGAAACTGGAACATGTGTTCGAGTCCGAGGGAAAGATATTGTTGTAACTTGCCCTTTTAATTGAATGTTCTCTTTGAGGAATGTTACCATGTCAGCATTGGAACGGTTTGATCTGAGAAGATCAGTGTCCGCTGTAGCATCCGTCTGCTGTCATGGACTGTCTGGTGGGTGTATAATAAACACTACAAGAAGTTACATGGTGATCTCTTCGTTTTATTACTGGCGACGATCTGAAGAAATACACCATCCAGACTCCAACAACGAGGGCTCACTCTCAAAAGTGAGAAATGTAAATTCAGGGTCAGTTCCGTGTCTTATTTGGGACACTCCATTTCTAGTGAGGGTATCAGTCCCAAAATTGACCTTGCTGAAGCAATTTTGCAGGCCCCAGCTCCCTCTAACAAGGACCAAGTTAGGTCTTTCCTTGGCTTGTCCGAGTTTAACTCTAAGTTCATTTACAATTTTGCCTGTGTTGTACAACCCTTAAGGTTATTACTGAAAAAGGGAGTTGATTTCAAGTGGTCTGAAGACTGTGAAATTGCTTTCAAGAATGTCAAAGGTGAGATTGCAAGCATGCCTACCCTGGGACATTTTGATGTACGAAGGAAAACCATCCTCACCACTGATGCCAGTTTGTGAGGATTGGGTGCTGTCCTGAACCAGATGGTTGATGGTTCCGAGAAGGTCATTGGTTTCGCCTCGCGCTCGCTGAAAGGTGCCGAGGAACGCTATTCAGTGATTGAACGCGAGGCGTTAGCTTGCTCGTGGGCCATCAACCATTTCAGGTTCTATCTGTGGGGGTTATTGTTTTTGGTCCGTACTGACCATAAACCCCTTGTACATATGTTTGCGTGCAGGAATGGTGAAAGCACTACTCCCAGGATCAAAAGATGGATAGAGGGACTCTGGGAGTATAACTTTACAATTGAATACTTGCCCGGTCTCAAATATCCCTGCAGATTTTCTCTCTGGAATGCCAATTGAAAAAAATGTACCCCTTCCCTCTGATCGTGCTGTGTCTTGGGTAAGGGAATGTGCTCTCAACAGGCAGGAATGGGAAGCTGGTGCTGTTTGTGATGACTCCAGGGGACCTCTAATGGAGTTTGTTGTTAATGGATGGCCTGCCTTTTCTGATGTCCCAACTGTTGCAAAACCTTACTGGAACGTTCGTGATGAGCTAAACATTGTTGATGGTGAGCTTTTCAGAGGTGATGGGTTACTTCCTCCTCTTTCACTCAGAGAAAAGATTGTTAATTTAGCACATGAGGGTCATCTGGGTCGCAGTTTGACCAAGGCAAGAGTCGGGGAGTCCTACTGGTGGCCAGAGGTTGACAAGAATGTCGAGGAGGTTGTCAGATTGCACCATTTGTGCTGCCAATGATAAGTCCAGGAAAGTCTGCGCAGCACCGCTTTCCCCTGTGGCTCTTCCTGAACGACCTTGGTCCAAATTAGCCATCGACATTGTGGGACCTTTTGAAGTGTTAGCCCCCACAGAAAGATTTGTTGTGGTCTTAGTTGACTACACTTCTAAATGGATTTCTGTATGCTGTATGAGTTCTGTTGTTACCAAAAACATTATTGAATTTATGAAGGATGCATTTGTCTCTGAAGGGATACCCAATGTTTTGGTCTCTCATAATGGGGTTCAATTTACCTCTCAAGTGATGACTGATTTCTTGAAAGATCTTTCCATTACCCACCATCGTACGGCTCTCTACTCACCTCAGGCAAATGGCTTAGTAGAGAGCATGAACCGGCTCGTGAGAGCATGTGTCCAAACTGCTATTGACACTGGTGTTCCCCTTAAGGGTGTCATTAGAGAGAAAATCTGGGCACACAGGAACACTCCCAACAGTGTTACGGGTTGTTCCCCTTTTAGGAAGCTTAGGGGCAGGGCAGCTGGTTCCAAGCTCGATCCTGTGTGGCTGAGTGTTAAAGACAGGAATAACTTTGTTGATTGCAGAGTTAGGAAATATCAGGAAGGTTACAAACAAAGATTTGATACCCATATGTGTGTGCGCAAGTGTGAGTGGAAGGTGGGTGATCTTGTATTTGTAAAAAAAAAAGCTGTATGGTCTCCCAAAGGAGAGACCAAGTTTTTCGGTCCCAAACGCATCATCAAAGTTATGAAAAACGTTGTCATGCTCAATGGAGGAGATATTTGGAACATGTCCCGTCTTTCCAAATGTGGCAATGGGGGTGGTTCGGAACTTTCCCGGGACAGTTATGGTGAGACTCAAACTGTTCCTCCTGAGCGTGAGACTCAAACTGTTCCTCCCGGGCGCTCTGTGAGATCCAGAAGGCCACCTCCATCTCTTTTGGATTATGTACTTAAGTAGTGATGCTTATAATTGCTTCTTCCTTTTTCGTTCCATCTTGTTTCCATGTTCTTTTTTCCTCCTTTTCTTTTTCCTCCTATCCTTTGCATTATAAAGGGAAGATGTGTTGTAACTTTCCCTTTTAATTGAATGTTCTCTTTGAGGAATGTTACCATGTCAGCATTGGAACGGTTTGATCTGAGAAGATCAGTGTCCGCTGTAGTGTCCGTCTGCTGTCATGGACTGTCTGGTGGGTGTATAATAAACACTACAAGAAGTTACATGGTGATCTCTTCGTTTTATTAGATACGCAGGAGAAAAAAGATGGAGGATAAAATGAAGATAGTGAGGGAAAGTGTAATACTTGGGAGTGATGAGATAATAAAGGGAGGAGAGATGCTAACCAGTACTAAAGCGCTTCTGCTCGCTCCCTAAAACATGGTAACATTGGCTTCCACCCAATTGGCACATTTAACTTCCAGAAGCGTTCAAGCTGTTATCATTTAATCCATTCATGTTGCATATATTTTTATGCCCTCTACATACAGTGCCTTATGTGTCACACAGTGGGTAACTCATGCACAAACTGTTGCCTGACCTTCTGAATACTGAATATTGTGCATAAGAGATTACAGCATTGTAACCACCCCACCCCCCCACCCCTTTATGACAGGCACGCTCTCCACGCTGACTCGCCACAGGGCACTCATCCCGAACGTTTATGCCTCACCACTTTGGAATGTCACCAGCCGCCACTGACCTTAAATAGAGGCAACATAATGCGTCTGATCCACGGAATCAAAAATCTAGAGGACATAAACTCAGCGGATCTATCGTCCATAGAATTCATTTATGCCGATAACCCTAAAGGCAACCAAAACAGCATGGACCTCAAAGGAGACAACAAGGATCATGAATGAAAAACTATTTTCCAAAACTGGGGGATAAGGATATACCCACATCATCAATCGGGTTACCCAACTCCACTACTACCAGGAAAGCAAAAACCGTCCGAACTACAGAAGGAATCGATTACACACTCTGTACTAAGGGGTGCAAGAAGCTCATCTCCAGTAACATCCTACTCAAACCATTCGAAGGAAAGGAACGAAACATGGAGAAGCAAGAGGAGAGAGCTAACGGATTAATTAAATAGGAGCAACTGTGTCAGATAACACGAATAATTACCAAGACCAACACTCAATGACATCCATCGTGTGATGAACATAATAATTGGGCGGAACCAAAATCAATCCATATGAGCACATGGAACATCAGTGGCTTCCTAAAAAAGGAGACCCACAAACAATACTCTACCTACAATCTTTTGACATTGTACTCCTTCAAGAAACCTGGGCAGATCAACCCATACACCTTCAGGGGCACACATCCCAACACATCCTTGCACGAAAAGAAGCTAGATATGGTCACCGGAAAGGAGGGTTGGCAACCTACACATCAATCACAACAATGGGTCCTGTTAAACAACTGAAGGCCACTATTTCAGCACCTAATGAATTACTAGCAATAAGAACAACAATTAAGATCAATAAAGAGGACTGCCCGATTATTATAGCAAACCTCTATCTGCATCCCAGACATAAAACCAAAGGGTTGAACAACTGATCACTGAGCTATCTAGAATCTTCGAGGAAGAAGAGACTGACAAAGCAATAGTCACAGTGGACTTCAATCTATACCTCATGGGAACATCGTCTGAAGAAGATCTATTACAAGAACAAAACGGGGCTTGGAAAATACCAACTCAGGGGAACTGCGCGTTGACTAAACAGACCGGACTAGGCACTCATCTGCTGAGGGAACTTGAGCACCTCAATCTAAGGGCACTGAACGGACGCTTCCAAGAAGATAATCCTCCAACCCCCACATTTTACTCATCAACTGCCACCTCCCATATAGATTACACATTTACAACACTCACTGTTACATAAAATTAATTCTTACCAACTAGGGGAAATGAACCAGAGCGACCACTTACCTCAAGAAGTGAGTTTTAAAGGGGTCTCCCCCCCCCCCAAAACATATCATAAACAAATCGATTGTCTCAGATTTCACCACCACCAATAAAAGGATTAGGTGCAGTATCACCTCAGCAGAGAACCTCCTAGAGTCAGCTAAATCTATCCTCACTGAAGTCCCCAATCTTTTAAAGAATTTCACCTCCACTCTCAGGGAGAAATTTGCAACCAAAGTAGGAGCCAGAAACCGAATCCCAACCAGGAAACCAATATCCAACCTCGAAACGACACAAACAAAAAAACTAAAAACTGTCATCAATCAAACTATGAGGAAACTCTGCAGGAACCCACAGGAGATTACCCTTCGGGGAGAACTGGGGACCCTAAAGGCCAACCTAAAAAAGATAAAATGGGCTGCCAGGAGGCAAGACAATGAAGTAATGTGGGCTAAATTATTCCACGACGCAAAAAGCAAGAACAGTGCCAAATTCTGGCAGACAATATACGCCCTGCAATCCCAATCCCAACCGACAATAGATTCCAACCTCCCAGAGGAAGACTGGGCCACTTACCTCTACAACCACCTCAATCATAGCGGCCAAGAGAGTAATGAACAAGGGACAGATCGTCTACTGATGCCGAGCGACACAACAAAAACAGAATCAAGAAACAAATTTGATGCGGAGGCAAGAAAAGCAATGCCTGAAAACAAAGAACAGCCTAACCCTTTTGAGGAATCATGCAAAGTATCATCAATACAAATAAAGACGCAAATCCGCAAAGGAAGACCGGAAGGAGCCCCCGGACCGAACGGGATCCCTCCAATTCTTCACAAGCAAAATCCCCAGTACTGGTCCAAAATTCTGGCTCCTCTATTCAATCAGATCTTGGCGACAGGAACAATTCCAGATTCTTGGAAAGGCTAGATAATGTCACCAATTCATAAGCAGGGCGTCAAGGGCGACTTGAAAAACTATCGTCTCTTCGCCGTGATTGACAACGACGCCTAATACTTTGCAGGACTAATCCTGGAAGAATTAAAACTTTGGGCCTCCTCCGCATCCATCATTCCACTAAATCAGACAGGCTTTTGCAAAAACATGGGAACTACCACCAACATCATGGCCCCATCCCTACTGATTGACGCCGCAAAATACAGCTCCGCCTTTGACCACATTGATCGAGCAAAATTATGGCGGAAACTGAAAAAAGGAGTATTCCACCAACAATCCTAAAACAAATTGAACTACAATACAGAGAAACATGGGTGCAAGTAAAATTAGGGACAGGATCACATTTATCAAGGAGAAACCCAACTACCAAGGGTCTGAAACAAGGGTGCTTCCTCGCTCACATGTTATTTAACCTCTTCATATCAGACCTATCTGCAAGGCTGGACAAATGCAACTCACGCCCCAAAACTAGGCAAAACTATTATTTCTAACCTCTTATATGCTGATGACCTAGTGTTAGTCAGCTGAACTCCAATCGGGCTATAACACTTATTAAACATTACACAAGAATACTCTCGAAAATGCACCGAGAATAAACATAGGGAAAACAAAAACAAAGGCAATAAATGTTTTACAGAAGAAAACATTCCAATGGTTCATGGACACCCAGCGATTAGAACTGGCAAAGGAATATAAATACCGGGGAGTTCTGATTAACAATAAAGGCTTTCACTCCTCAAAGAAGCACTACAACGGAAAGGAAACATCGTAACCTTCCCCAAGAAGTCCCTAAAAAAATCCCTCTGCGGGCCTTCACTGACACCTCTTCTTGAGGTAATTCAAACCAAGCTCATCCCTACAATAACATATGGGAGTGAGGCAATGTGAGGAAGGGATGCAATTACCGGGGAAAGAATAACTGCCAGGACATATAGAGGGATTTTCCACATTCCAAAATACACCTCTCCTGCGCAAATAAGGTTAGAGTTTGGGCTCCAGAAACAGACCCTGGCTAGAAGGGGAGCCTACATAAAATGCTGGCACAAAATCAGAGGAGCAGAGGAAAACACACTGAACTGGCATCTCTGGGTCGAAGTGAAACAAAAAGGAACAACGCCAGCTGCAGTATACCTTAGAGACTCTCTAAAACAGTAGGGCTGGAAACTGCATGGGAATCTTCGGCGACTCACACCAGTTTTAAGAAAGTGGTCACTAAATAGATCAAGGCGCTCTCAACTGTAGAAGATAAGGCCACACTTGCAAAAAGGGCCCACGGCTGGCTTGTACTCAATGACTGTCTCACCTAAACCACAATCCTATTTAAGTGCAGGGTTCAACATCGCGCTGAAAGAGAAATGTTTAAAATATCGGCTGGGATCAATGCCAATCGTGCCACACCTTCCACCTTGGAAGAGCATGCCCGATGTTAATACCTGCCGCCTATGCATTCAAGGCCTGGAGGAGCTCCAGGGGTGTGGAATTTAATAAAATATCTACTTGTCCATGGGGCAGGTTGCTTCATAAATCTACTTGTCCTGTAACAAAATCCACTTGCCCCTTTGGTGCCACATAGTGCAGCGACAAATTATGGCAGCAATCTCATTATATAAGAGCTCTGTTATAGCCTCTCTGATTATGCCAGGGCTCATACCATAGTAGTGTTTGAATACTTGTAATCCACTTATGTTGCCACGTTTCCGCAGATCTACATACTGGGGCTGAAGGTAGTGGTAAGCAATAGTTGCAGGGTTAGAATGCCCTTTTGAGTCTGTGCAAACCTACTAACTTGCATGTTTTAAGGGTTTTCCACAACTCTTCTCTAATCTTTTCCCATACTGAGAAATGTTGGGAATTTACTCCTGACAATGGCAGACAGAAACCTTCTTCCGGAGTTGGGGAAAAAAGTAGTTAGAGGGAAAGTGAACTTGAAAACACTCAGGTTTTCGCATGAGCAAATGTACACATGCATATTTATTCATGCTAAAATGCAGTTCACAAATATTTTCTGGGAGCAGGGATGTGTAATTCCTATAGCCCGACGCCCAGGACATATTGTTTGGGGTCAAGGGCAACAAGTTTTCATGTGTATTTTGTCCTTGGGACAAGTAGGCCCAACCCCCTGCAGCACAAACCCTTTGGCTGCCAGTTCACAGTACCACATTATGGATCAGGGAAGGGCACTGTCTGCAGTTAAGGTAATATTTTTGCCCATATGTTAATGCTGTTCAAACTTGTATTTATGGTTCATTAACTGAAAGCCTTTAATATTAGGGTGAGCGCTCTAAGTAAATGTTGTAAGCTCCGACTGCGCTACTGACAGTGGTTCCAGTATAAAAATGTATGCACACGTTTTCAAAGTTTAGCAATATGAGGGTATGTATAATGCTCCCAGAATGCTCCCTGATTTGATGCAAATATTTGCAGAAGCTTGAAAGCAAGATTGATGATTCTTTGCTTTCAAAATAAAATGTTCATAAAAAAAATGAAAGCAAGGAAACAAAACATTTTGCTAAACTACTGTGAAATTTCAGGTACCATTTCTTTGCAGCATCATTTAGTAACAGGTGTTGGTGCATGCTAGTATTTCCCAAAAATATTCATAATGGAAAATCATTGTAACCAGATTCAATAAGATTATGGGAAACAAAAATAAACAAGCATTGGCAAAGCCAGCAGGTCTGAAATTGGTGGTCAGCTTTTTAGTTTTGTCAATGTGTGACTTGTTTTGGCATGGTTTTTGTAAAACCTTATTGGTGTGGGAGCTGCTGGGCCCTCACCATTATAACAAACATTGGCAAAAGCAAAAATTGTTTTTTGGTCTCAAAAAGCACACACTCCCACATTAGTTACTGGCACTGAACAAAACTACTTTGTGTGCCGATATGCTCCTTGTGAAAGAGCAGAATGCTGTCACTCACAGTGAAGCCGGCCGATACAGAGAGAGAGACAGAAATTTAATAAACACAACAGGTCACGGTCATCGTCAGACAAAATTAGGGGCCCAATTATTTAAAAAGTATTAAAAGTGCACCCATGGTATATGTCCTTGCATTAAGTACAGCTTTACGGCTTTCGTAAATTCCCAAGAATTTACAGAAGTAGGACAAGAAATAGTACTCCCAGAAAATATTTGTGAACTGCATTTAGCATGAGCAAATATGCATGTGTAGATTTGCTCATGCGAAAACCTGAGTGTTTTCAAGTTCTTTCCCGCCAAACACTTTTTTTCCCAACTCCGGAAGAAGGTTTATGTCTGCCATTGTCAGGAGTAAATTCCCAACATCTCAGTATGGGAAAAGATTAGAGAAGAGTTGTGAAAACCCTTAAAACATGCAAGTTAGTAGGTTTGCACAGACTCAAAGGGCATTCTAACCCTGGAACTATTGCTTACCACTACCTTCAGCCCCAGTATGTAGATCTGCTGAAACGTGGCAACATAAGGGGATTACAAGTATTCAAACACTACTATGGTATGAGCCTGGCATAATCAGAGAGGCTAAATCAGAGCTCTTATATAATGAGATTGCTGCCATAATTTGTCGCTCCACAACGTGGCACCAAAGGGCCAAGTGGATTTTGTTACAGGACAAGTAGATTTATGAAGCAACCTGCCCCATGGACAAGTAGATATTTTATTAATTCCACACCCCGGTGGGAGTACTATTTCTTGTCCTACTTTTGTAAATTCTTAGGAATTTACAAAAGCCGTATAGCTGTACTTAATGCAAGGACATATACCATGGGTGCACTTTTAATACTTTTTAAATAATTGGGCCCCTAATTTTGTCTGACGATGACCGTGACCTGTTGTGTTTATTAAATTTCTGTCTCCCTCTCTCTCGATCGGCTGGCTTCGCTGTGAGTGACAGCATTCTGCTATTTCACAAGGAGCATATCGGCACACAAAGTAGTTTTGTTCAGTGCCAGTAACTACTGTGGGAGTGTGTGCTTTGAGACCAAAAAACAATTTTTGCTTTTGCCAATGTTTGTTATAATGGTGAGGGCCCCGCAGATCCCACACCAATAAGGTTTTACAAAAACCATGCTAAAACAAGTCACACATTGACAAAACTAAAAAGCTGACCACCAATTTCAGACCTGCTGGCTTTGCCAATGCTTGTTTATTTTTGTTTCCCATAATATTATTGAAACTGGTTACAATGATTTTCCATTATGAATATTTTTGGGAAATACTAGCATGCACCAACACATGTTACTAAATGATGCTGCAAAGAAATGGTACCTGAAATTTCACAGTAGTTTAGCAAAATGTTTTTTTTCCTGCTTTCATTTTTTTATGAACATTTTATTTTGAAAGCAAAGAATCATCAATCTTGCTTTCAAGCTTCTGCAAATATTTGTATCAAATCAGGCAGCATTCTGGGAGCATTATACATACCCTCATATTGCTAAACTTTGAAAACGTGTGCACACATTTTTATACTGGAACCACTGTCAGCGCAGTCGGAGCTTACAACATTTACTTAGAGCGCTCACCCTAATATTAAAGGCTTTCAGTTAATGAACCATAAATACAAGTTTGAACAGCATTAACATATGGGCAAAAATATTACCTTAACTGCAGACAGTGCCCTTCCCTGATCCATAATGTGGTACTGTAAACTGGCAGCCAAAGGGTTTGTGCTGCAGGGGGTTGGGCCTACTTGTCCCAAGGACAAAATACACATGACAACTTGTTGCCCTTGACCCCAAACAATGTGTCCTGGACGTCGGGCTATAGGAATTCCACATCCCTGCGGATCTCGTTCATATAATCTGCAGGTGCTCAAGCATGGGCAAAGAAAGATGTTTATTACTTCGTCCCCTCTTCAATCAAACAGGGATCCGTACCTGCAGACAGGTGGTACTCACCTGCTTCAAATCTGATTCCACACAACTGATCTGCCGCTTCACAAAATACCTTAATTCAGTAGAGAGGCGCCTGCACACACCAATAAGTATAGCTGATAAGAAGCAAATGAACCAAGAGACCTTCTCCGGCGGGTCCTCTTAATCACACCTTCTCTAATTTAAAAAAAATTAAGGACTTTTTAACAAATTTTAATCTGCTCTATTATGTATTTTATACGTTTTGTAAATGCAATGGTTTTTATTAATCAAGCATAATAAATTGACTTGACTTGACCTAGGGAGGTGGAGGAAATGGTAAATGGGAGAAGTTTGAAGGTGAAAGTGGAAAAGGGATTGGTGATGGACTAGATGCAAGGAGGACATAATAGAGAGGAAAGATGAGGATGAGGAGGATAGAGAGTAGGGGAGAGGAGTGGTGTGGTGTGAAAGATGGAGATAGAAATGGACAGATGAGGTTGTAACTAAACAAGGGTTGAGGTGACTATCAAGGAAACGATGCGGAGACAGTTAAAGAATGGATGAGGAGACAAGAAAGGAGCCAGGATACAGTGTAGGGGGAGATGATGATACAGAAAAGGAATAAGGTGCAATCAAGAAAGGGTGAGGTAACAAAAAAGGAGTGACGAGGCAGTTTGGGCGAGACTGGAGAACCCAAAGAAACCATGGCAAAAATGCTCGAACAAGCCATGCTCCCTTCATCTCTTCACACAATTTCTCTCTCCATCCATCCATCCATTCTCTCTCTCTAGTCCTCTCACTCTTCTCACTCTCTGATTACTTTCTCGCTACCTTCCCCCTCCCTCTTTCTCTTGAAACCTCCTGTTTCTGTTGCAATTAACTTAGGAGGCTGGGAAAAGTGAAAGAGGACCCTGGAGTAACCCTGGGCTTTCAACACTGGTCTCCAAGGGCTCTATGGGAAATGCCCAGTGTAATAAAAGGCCTACCTGGACCTGGAGACAGTCAAGAAAAGGATAACAATATAGTTATGAAAAGGAAGAGGAGACTGTCAATTAAGCAATGAGGTGACAATCAAGAGATGAGAAGAAAGAGAGATTACAAAAAATTAATGAGGAGACCGTCGAGGAAAGGAAGAGGAGATGGTCAAGGATGGGTAGAGGAGACCATCAAGAGTGAGGTAATAGGAAGAAGCGAGGAGACAGACAAGAAAAGGAGGATGAGGCAGCCAAAGACGGTCAAAGAAGAGATGAGGAGATAGCCAATGACCGGAAGAGGAGACTGTCAAAGACTGCATGAGGAGACAACCAAGAAGGGGTGCGGTAACAAAGGAGTGAGTAGGCAGTTGAGTAAGAGGTGAGATGACAATCCGAAAAGAAGTAAGGAGAAGGATAGTGAAGGTTGGCACGAGGAGACACAAGGAATAGATGACAAGACAATTGATGAAGAGACAGCAAAGCGATGGATAAGAAGATAATCAAGAAGGATGCGGTGACAAAGGGTGAGTTAACAGTTACGAAATGAGTGAAGAAGCATCAAAAGAAATGAGAAGATAGCTAAGGAAAGAGTGAGGTGACAATCCGAAAAGGAGCTACCAAGAATGAGGTGATTATTAAAGAAGGATTGAGGTGGCAGGCCAGAAGATATGTAGGACATAAATACAATCAAGAAAGAGATCCGGAGAAATTCAAGGAAAAGATGAGGTTATAGCATAGGTCAGCTCACTTGGCAAAACAGGAATTCTCTGAACTATTTTAAGATGTTTTCCCTTAGAAATGCTTGTACAAAAGGCTACTTTTTTGTCAATTTATTCCAGAAATTGTGCTTGAAAATAAATTGCTTTACTTGATTTTTTTTGTTGTTTTTTTTAAAATTCTCAGTAGGAAGAATCCCAGAGCCTCCCTTAGGCCTCCTTTGCTGCGCTTGCAAGAAAAGTAAATTCAGTATTTTGTATAAATCCACACCACTTTCATAGTTTACCAGCTGCCACTGTCTTTCTGTAGTGCCCGAGACAGTGTTAGCCACCCCCAAAGAAGAGGAGACTGTTGTTTGCATGGAAACCTACAGCTTCTTACAATTTGCATCGGGCACGTCCTGAAAGTAGCATCAGAGGGCCTCTCAACATGCAGCTCTTCAGATCAACCTTTGAAGGTGCATGCTGCTCCCAGGATGATGCTAAGCTAAGTATTCTGCACCAGGTGGCCCAGTAAAATGGAGGCGCTCAGTGCTCTGCTCTGACCCTACACCTGAGACTTTAGGTATGACAGAGCAGTCACATAGCAGCAGCCCAACCAGTTCACCCAGACTGCAGTTGGGACTGTTGACCAGATCTATTTCTCAGTGTTTAAACCAAGTAACCCATGTGAGCTATGCAGTCCTCTTACATTTTTCTTCATCTTGCTTTCCCCAAGTGTAAATCCTTTTACAGGTGTGTCTGTGGTTCATTTCCATGCAACTTGTGACCTTGTAAAGTGTATAAACTGAGTCTTCTCTAATCTATATGTCTGGGTAAGCTCAGGTGTGGGTGGGTGTGCACGACGGAGCAAGGTTGCAAGCTCTGGAGTTCATTAAGACATTGAGAGCATCTCACGGTGCTTGTGCATGGCTCATAAAGGTGTTCAGACCTAATACTTATCTAATCATTGGCCTCTCTACAGAACACACAGAACAATGGTAAACCCTTCCCTTAAGATAATCCATTTCAGTCCCTGTTTACATTTCACGTTTTACTTCATTTTACATTCCCTAATCAGTGCTTAATTTGTAAAAACGTAAGTCCCAGGGCCCTCGTTGGGAGGTCACTGCAGCTTGCACTACCCACTGGCCGTGCCAGCGCTGCCAATGGCAGTACCTGCACAACTTCAAACCATCGCACTGCTACAAGTGTGACAATTCAGACTATTTGAGGCCCCCAAAGCAAGAAGAATGGCTTGGGTGGCAGGAGTTAGCTGGTTTTAATGTATATTGAGTTAATAAACAACTGTTGTTCAGCTCATCTCTAAATTACACAAACCGTGCCACCTGTCATAAGTGGAGGTGTTGACAAATAAGTGCCGGTGTTGAACACTGGAAACCACAGACTCAAACTAAACACTGATAAGGATATGTGCTTTTTCCAGATGATTTGTTTCTGTACTTTTTTTCATGCAACATGATTGTTGTATAGTACTTGCTGTAAATGGAGTTGCCTGTAGGTGTCTGGATAAGTTTGGGTTGTGGTTGGGTGTGCATGACAGGGCACTATTGAGATCTCTGGAGTGGAGGCTGGAGTCAGTGAATTCTTCCGACGGCGCCTGTCGGTGGGTTAGTTGTTCAACTGCACGCTCATTAAATCAGTAGCTTCTCCACAGAACGTTTATAGTCACACACATGCCAACGTAATTACCATTTTATGTGAAGGAGTGTGAAGGTGGTACACAGCTGTCAATACTGACGGTATCAAATTTTGGAAAATAAACTGCTGTATTTACAGGTGAGGAGTGTGTGTATGTGTGTATCTGTGTATGCGAACGAGAGCATGGCAACAAGTGTGACATAAGGAATTACATTTAGAAAGACAGACTAAAAAGACAGTGGTGAACTGGAAGGAGATGACGCGAGATGTACTAATTGGGGATTTCAGACAGATCTGAGGAGAAAAACAGTGTAAGTGACTATCAGAGTTAGAAACTGCAGAGGAAAGTGGTGTGAAGGGGAGACCAGGGATGACCGAGACACTCTGAAAATCACTACCTCCCCACAGACCTAATAATGTTCAAGCCACAGTATGATTTTCTCAGAATCTATACCTTTTCAGTCCTAATTATTCATGACCGTCATTGTTATTATTTATTGATCTAATATGGCTAATAAGCATTGACAACGCCGCATGCTTGGGTTTTTAAAGCATTTTATGTTGCTGGTTCCTATCAGATGAGGCACGTGACGAGCTTCCGAGTTGTTTCCTGCCGGAAGCGGGTGTCCTCAGTGTTTCGCTCCGTCACGAGACACCCGGGGTAGCCGTTCCACGTCCATTGCATCTCCCGAATAGTTGTAGCTGTTAGATATGCCAAATTAACATTGCCCTTGAGGGAATTGGACGTTTTAATTTCTAATTAAACGGAAGTCCACGGCCTTCATAGTTCTTTCCGACCAGCATGGTCGGTGATGTAGTTTTTAAATTTTCATACCCACAATGCATCTCGGCTGTAATTTATGTAATGCAGGTTTTTTTCCCCACGTTCAAAATGTTTTGGGGGTGAAGGCATACATTAATGTTGAAGGGAAGCTACTACAAATGTAATACTCAGTTTGTAATAAAAAATGGGCACCCTTAGTAAGTAATTGTTTCAAAATTAGACTTTATATACCGCTGCAGACACTTGTTGAACTGTGCTCGCTTCGGCAGCACATATACTAAAATTGGAACGATACAGAGAAGATTAGCATGGCCCCTGCGCAAGGATGACACGCAAATTCGTGAAGCGTTCCATATTTTGCTTACGATATTTATCAGCAATTAATTATCACGATATAACTGAGCTACATAAGGGCCGTCCAATATATTCACCCGGTCGTCCGTATTTTGACACGAAAAGAAGAGCTACAACTTTCTTTTTAAAATATTTGTGTATGTTATTGCGACACTGGCATTGACGAGATATTAAGTAAGAATATAAATTGTGTAGTGATTTCATGACTGATACTGTGTTTTTTTTTATTCAACAAATAGTTGGCCGACAGTGTCACCAATGTGAACTGTATTTTCAGATTCTCATCGGTGTGGTTTTAGGTACTGAAATTTACGCAGGATGTTTTCAGAGGTGGGAGGTTGGAGATGTTCTGCTGATCTACAGATAGTGCAGCCCTGGAGTGAATATTTGTCATATACAGTGTGCGCGCGCGCCCCTGGGGCCCACATGCGATTCCTCCGGTCAGGTTTTACCTTTTAAACCGACATCGTCAATGTGCAGCCTGGGGTTTTTAAGCCCCTTCTTATAATACAAGTCACAGGAAGTCAGGACTGGCTGAAGGTTTGTAGAAATAAAAACCTTAGGGGTTCACTGATACATCTGGTCCTTTAGACCAACAAAGAAGAGATTGGCACAGAAGCTGTAATATCAAAAAACATGTTTTATTAACCTCAGATGAGGGAGATTGCATCTTACGGTACCCGCAGGCCACTGTAGGAGGCATTCTAATGAGTGCAGAGAACAGGGTCCTTATATATGTATTTGTTACATAGTCAGCATAAAATCAAGGGGAGGTCCTAGCACATACAAGCATGCTTATTGACTAATATGGGTATACAAAATTTGCTTGCTCCACAAAGTGGGAGGGGAGACTAAACTGCTTACATGAGTAAGAATAGCCTGACAGTTCTATACTAGGAGCAGGTGCATTCTACCAGCTAGGCCTCTCTGAGCATGTGCAAGACTCGAAGAGGGAGAAAGCACATGGCGAGCACATGGCTAACTAAAATGGCTGCCAAGTACAAAATGGCTTTCAGCTCATGCTAACAGCGATTCCTGCAATCTTTAACAGGTGGAACAAAAGACATGGACAATTTGTCATTTATAATAATAAATAAGATGAGCTATACTTTATTTGCACACGCCGTGGGATGCACAGCTGAGCTAGACTTTGTTTCCACACACAAAACACTTCTCAGGTAGGCCACGAGACAGGCTCAAACTCCTCCCTCAAAGCGCTCAATGGATTGTTGTGCTACCTGTCGGCAAATATGTTTCGGCGCATTATCGGGTATGAAGCGCTATATAAATGCAACTAGAATTCAAAATTTGCAAACATTCTTGACAATTTATTTTCAATTCTATTAAGGACCCAGAGGCGAGGATTATGCTTCTCATTTCTTTACTGATATTTTCTCAGCAGCCAATAAAAAGTAAAGTAACCAAAATACTACAATACCCATGAATACATTACAGGTCACATGACCAACCATAGAGTGTCCCCTAAATAAGCTCTAGTCAAGGTGACCGTGTCCTCTTTCTTTGACAAGTCATCAAACAGTTAAGTCCATAAACAACAACTTGATCCTGAATAACCATCCTTAACGTAGCAGAACCTCCTCTTGAAGAGACAACTTGCAACCCAACGGGGCTCCATATTCCAGAACTGGTTCCTGAACCAACGAGTCGCGAAGACCTTCCATCAATGTAGACCATCATGCTCTACTTGTTATCAGCACCTGAAAATGTAAAGGATAAACCGTAACACCGTTCGCCATCTGATATCTCACCAATACATCAGAAAGGGAAGGGAGAAAACATAAGAACATGTATGCAGTATGAAGATACTTAAGCAACCATACAATGCAATTAACAGTGCAAAATGCATGTCGTTTGGGTGGAATAATCCTCGCCTCCATGTCCTTACAAGAATTGAAAATTCTTGTCACAAATGCTTGCAAATTTTTAATTCTATGTCCGGACTGGAGGCTCCGATTATGCTTGTGTAGCCACCACTACAGATGCCACATCCACAATAGGCTTATAGTAAAAGGATTTAAACGTGGTCTCTGTTGACCAATCCGCTGCATTCATATTGTCTGCGAGGCTGACCCCTACAGAGAAAGCCTTAGACGCCATAGCCCCTCGAGCTGAATGGGCTCCAAATTTTGATACATCAATACCCGCTTCGCTCATGAGCCAGCGCACCCATCTTGAGTGTGGCTGGGGTCACTGGGCGAAAGGGTTTTTGCAGCGCAATTGACCCTTCATGTCTGCCCGAAACTCAGCAGTACTCACCTCGTAGTCTTTTAAACACTGCACCACACACAACTTAGAATTGTTAGGGAAAGCTGGGTAAGATACCGAAGAGGTATTACACTTCGTCTGCTTTGTGATTGCAAAAGTCAAACCCTCTGGGAAAAACCTACGTCCTGCAAGATCTAAAGCGCGGACATCTGAGACCCTCTTGTATGATACTAGGCAGAGTAGCATGGTCAATTTAGCAGATAGCTGTTTTCTTGACATACTTATTGGAAGGCCAGGCTTCCAAGAATCTCAGGACGGAAGACACATCCCATAACTCTGAGTACTTGGCAGGCGCGGTGCGTCCATTGGGGCGTTGCCCCCCCGCAGCTCCCTCGGCGTCTCTGAACTTAGTTTACTTAAGTTCAGAGACGCCGAGGTAGAACTGAGTCTGACAATCATGTCAGTCAGCATGACGTCGGACCGCCCACCCCCTTCAGAGTCTGACGGGGGTGGGCGGTCCGGCGTCATGTTGACTGACGTGCATTGTCAGACCAGCCAGGGACAGGCAGCAGCACAAGTGCGCATGAGTGGGGAAGGTGAGCGAATTTTTCGCCCGTGCCCAATCATGCGCACTTGTGTTTCCACTGGCTTGCGCATGCCCATTAGGAGCAACTCGGTCTCCTAATGGGCAGGCGGCGGGCGAAGAGTAACCGTGCCCTCAGCCAATCCTGGTGCTGCAGCAGCGCCAGGATTGGCTGAGGGGTTGCCACTCCAGTGCTGTTCCTGTTTGAAGAGGCGCCATTGCCAACGCGGACCAGGAGCAGAGGCGGTCAGGTAAGTTTTCGTTTTCTAAATTTTATTCTCCCTCGGCCGCCGACCCCCCCTTTCCCCCCCCCCCCGGGTACTGCGAGCCGCGGCTGAACAAACATTATTCAGATAGCTGCTTCGCCCGACACCTTTAATTCCAATACCACCAAGTCCTGCCCACGTTTACACGACCTTGACATTAGCTTTTACGGAAAAACCACGCACATGCCCCTTTTTGGCAGAAATCTTCTTTAAAGATTAAGTTGGCATTTGTGTTCCTTCGTCGTGATTCCTGTGACTCTATTTCCAGGACACAGTCAGTTGCTGGAAAAAGAAAGGCGCCTGCACTGCAGCCGTGGTTTCAAACGAGCGCGCAGCAGCAGGTTGGTTTACTTTTAAATATCAAGTTAAGTTACCGAGAGCTGAATTGGGGCTTGGGGGGGCTGCCATTCATTTTATAACAAATCAATGTAGTACGAGTCTTCCTGCTTCTTGATTATTTGTGATGATCTTCTTTAGCACAGCCGATATGTATCACAAGTCGGGGCTAGTTTGCAAGACACAGGAAGCTGAAGGAAAAAAAAAGGTTGTTTGTTACGCAAACGATCAGAATAATGCGTGACTCGCTAATGTGATCGAGGATCAGGGGTGCAGTGCAGTGCCCCAACGTCACTCATCCAGAGAGGTCATAAGGTCATCCAAGCCTCTGTGACGCAGACAAACCATTGGGCATCTTTCTTGGGCTGGTCTGCGCGGGCACGGGTCCCACCTCGTCTTCAGGATATCAACGGAGGGTACATGATATAGAATTCATCTATAGATGTTAATAGGGCCTCAAGGAGTTGGTTAATAGATACTAATCGATCTGGTGGTTAAAAGAATCTCAAGAAACTGGGTGATAGTGTCTGAGAACTTGCTAATAGTGTCTCACGGAATATGCAAAACATGTCCTGCACAACTGGTTATCGGAGTATCATGCAATTAGTTAATAGTGTCCCAGGGAATAGTTTAGTAGTGTGTCATGGTGACATTACACTTATAACCAACTTTTACGCCCCACTACTTTCAAATGTCACCAGCCGCCACTGGTACTTGGGACAAGGGGGTTTGACCATCCGGATACCCCTGAGTAGTTTACATGCCAGAGGATGCTCTCCTACCGGTTTGCCATCCACTGACACGTGACCCGCTGAGATGGCCGAACGGAAGTTGTTTACAGTTCTATAGGCTAAGCCCGAAGCCGCGATGGAAGCTAGAAAGTTCACAATCAAAGAGACATGTGCCTTAGTGGGACCCACTTCCCATTGAGAGCACCAACTGCACCATCGTTTCCAAGCTGATAAGTATCACTTGTGGGTGTTAGCTGACCATGCTTTGCTAATAAATCTGTCAGCGTCTCTTGAAAGGCCTGGGATCTTCCATTTGTCCCTGAAACCTGCCAGGCTACCAGAGGTAGTTGTCCTGATTCTATCAATGGATGAGGGTTTTTAGAGGGTCCAGCAACAGATTCCACCGCTGAGGAAGAAGGATCCGCACAAAGCATCTCCAGAAGTACTGGGAACCATGCCTGCGCCCTCCAGAGTGGGGTGACCAGTATCAACTCTGATTGATGACGTCGGGTGTATGCCAGAACCCTGGGACTCCTCATGAACTGAGTGAAGGCATAGCACAGAGATGTCGGCCAGTCCTGCAGAAACGCATCCGTGGCCAGAGCCTCCGGATCCAGACGCCAGCTGTAAAAGGCTGGGAGTTGTCTGTTGAGGCGTGATGCGAACAGGTCTATCTGGCAGGGGCCCCACAGATGGTTCAGTGACTGGAAAACCCGGGGATGGAGTCTCCAGTTGCTGAAATCCCGTAGGTGCCGGGAGTGCCAATCTGCTACCTTGTTGTTGCAGCCGGGAAGGTACTCTGCTACCACCGAAATTCTGTTTTGAAGGCAAAAGTGCCAGAAATCCTTGGCAATCTCCGCCAGAATTCGGGACCTCATCCCCCCTAACTTGTTCACATAGTGTACCGCAGACACGTTGTCCATGCGAAGCGGGATACAACAGTCAGTCTTTCAAGGTGAAAGGCAGCGGATCGCAAAGGAGCCTGCCAGAAGCTCCAGGCAATTGACATGCAATGAAAGTTCCTCCTGTGACCAGCGGCCGCCCGTGGAAATCTGGCCTCAACGGGCTCCCCAACCCCACCGGCTGGCATCTGATTCTATCACTACATCCGGGGTAGATCCGAAGAGGGCTCTGCTGATCCAGGCCTCCATGTGGTCCAACCACCACAACATCTCCAACCTCTCCTCCTCGGAGAGGAATCTGTTCTGTGAATCCGACGCCTTTCTGGAGATGCCGAATCTTGGGCCGTTGGAGCGCACGGTAGTGAAGGGGACCCGGGAAGATAGCCTGAATGGAGGAGGCTAGCAGCCCTACGACCCGGTCTACAGATCTGAATGTTAGTCTGCGTGTGCAAAATCAACCTCCACCCTCTCTTGATAGACCGGACTTTCTGCGGAGGCAGAAGGAGCTGGCAACTCCGTGAGTCAATCAGAAAACCCAAAAACTCGATCGATTGGGCCGGAACAAAAATCGATTTTTGTGGATTTACAATGAATCCGTGACTCTGCAATAGGTTGATCGCCCAATCGAGATGGGTTATCACCAGTAGAGGGCGACGAGCCATGATGATGATGTCGTCCAAGTATATGATCGGACGACTCCCTGTGCTCTCAATGATTCCACTACTGGACGAAGGAGTTTCGTGAAGCACCAAGGTGCTGACGAGAGGCCGAAGGGAAGGACTCTGTATTCGTAACAAACTCCCTGCCAGAGGAACTGTAGAAACCGTCAATGTGGAGCGTAGATGGGAACAGACAGATATGCATCCTTTAGGTCCAGCCGGACCATCCAGTCCCCCTCCTGAAGGAGGTCGCACAGAAGATGGATGCCTTCCATCTTGAAATGCCGATATACTACCCATCCATTGAAATCCTTTAGATTTAAAACTAACCTGGATCCACCCCCCTTCTCAACTAGGAAGATGCTGCTGATAAAGCCCCGGGGGTGAGGATCTGTGGCCACTATGGCTCCCTTCTTTAACAGAGAATCTATCTCTTCGGAGATAGTCCTGATCTTGTTGGGGAAAAATACATCGGGGGGGGGGAAACCCTTGACTGGGGGAGTTGTAAAGCTCTAGCTTGTACCCCTGCACTGTCTCTAAGACCCATGCATCCTGCGAGATTGTGTGCCAAGTGTGCAGAAAAAACTGGATTCTGCCCCCCAACATTACTTCTGTACACAGAATCAGTCTCACCTGAATTTCCGGCATCCTGCTGACCTCCCTGATTTCCTCTGTATCTGCCCTTCCTGAATCTGTTTTTAGCTCGTCTGGTCGGGTAGAAGGAGAAGTTATTATTGTAGTTGGCGTCCTGATAGCCTCCTCGTTGCTGGTGGTATTGACCACGCGGGGCGCCTTGGTTGTAACCACGGCCGAGCAACTGCCCACGGTATTGTCTGGCCCTGCCGAAAACCGGGCGGAAAGCTCGTTTGAGGGATCCTTGAGCCTTATCCAACCCACTAAAGGTGGCGACAAACTTGGTAAGTTCTTTAAGAAAGGGTTGGCCGAAGAGTAGGCCCTGGGCTAAGGGACCCGATTCAGAAGAGGATAGTTCTGCAAATTTGGGGTCGAGTTTTAGCAATATTGAACGACGTCGCTCGCTGGACAGAGCGCAGTTCGCATTACCTAGCTGACAGACCGCCCTCTGCGCCCAGCCAATCAATTCCTCCAGATCAATAGCCATTGCAGACTCTTTGGCCCGAAAGCCTAACTCTAGTATCTTTGTGAGGGGTCCGATCATGTCCAAAAGCTTGTCCTGGCATGACCTCCATGCCCGGTCTATGCCCTTTTTTGGATCCTTGGTGTACTTCTTAAGGTACGTGAGCATAGAAGGGTCTACTTCCGACGTCTCCGCCACCTTACCTGCCAGGTCAGGCCTAGGGCACTCTGATCTTAGCCGTGCTCTAACATCTTTGTCAAAAGCCTGCCGAAGGTGAGATTGGACGTAATCGGCCACTTCTTGAGGCGGAAGCCAAGCCGTAGAATTGGGGTGCACTATCTCCGCCGGCTCGAAAGTAAGGAGCTTAGGTTGAGAAGGTGTCTCCACATGACGCTCCTTCCTAGATTTCTTGGAGGGTCTAGGCGCCTCCTCCTGGTCAGACATCTGGTCTGAGGAGGTGGTATCATCACCCTCCTGTGCTATCTCCGTGATAGTTGCCTCCTTATTGAGTGTACCATAATCATGATCATTAGCCATCGCCTTGGCCAGCTTAGCGAAGTCCGCCAAGTGGGGGTTCCTGGTCCCCTGCCCACTGGCTCTGGGGCGACTGCCCGAGATTGGGAGCCAGCCTTGCTGCTGGGCATAGTTACATAATTGGAGCTTCAATGGCTCTATGGCCCTGACTAAGGCCTTATTCACAGAGTGCTGCACTCCTGAGTCCAATGCCTCTACGAGGTCCTGCCCCATGGAGCCCTAGGGTTCCTCCTCATAATATTCATCTTTGTAGTAGAATTCTAACATAATGGTACACAATAGAGTGATAATGAACCCAACAGACTGCCTGTCTCTCACACAAGGGGTTAAAACACACCAGTGAGGCTTACAAGTAAATGTAAGATTATGTTAATTCAGGGGGAGTGGAGCAACCCCAGGCAAGCCAAGTAAAGTATTACCAGGAATATTTAAGTTTGAAAGTGGAGGGAGGGCTTGCCAGATCCACTCTAGGCAGAGCCTATGCTTTATTTTACAGCCCCACACACAATTGTTAAAGCGGGGCGTCACTGGGAGCCAGTAGTGAGCTAAATATAGATTCAGAGCATTAAACGCTGCTCTCGCGTACAAAAAAGCCCGAAGGATTATCAGGAACGGGCAAAATGGCCGCTGTGCATGCGCGATGCAGGCCGCTCGGGTCTACTGAAAGTGGACTGCGCGTCCATGACGCGCGTCCTTGCTCCCTTTCCTCCCACTCCACCGAAAGAATTCAACATGGGCGCGGGGCGCCGGGTCGGGAGGCAGAGCGCTCCGCACACGTGCTCCGAGGTTAGCGATCGGGTGACAGGGAATTAGCCAAAAGCTACCGCAATGCAAGGGAGAGCAGCAAAGCATACGCTCTCAAGCGTAGTTCTAAATAACATAAATAAATAAACCCATGCAGTCACTGTTAGACCTGGCATCCTTGGCGTGGGTCTCCCTTCCAATTTTTATGATGCCTCCTATGTTACCGATCCGTTTTGCTGGCGTTAGATGCTTTGGGCACTGTGCCACTGCTATTCAGTGCCACAGTGCGAGTGCTCCCTATGATAAAATTGCGTGATGGATTAGTGACTCCATGATTGGATGATTGGTTTACTTGTCAGTCCCTAGTACAGTGCACTGAGTGTGCCCAGGGCTTGTAAATCCAATGCCGCTGGTGGGCTTGCAGCACTGGTTGTGCCACCCACAGAAGCGGCTTGTAAAATGTGTCTCAGGCCTGCCATCGCAGAGCCTGTGTGCAGCCTAGGGCTGCCATGTCGACTTGGTGAGTACACCCACTTACCAGTCCCTAAACCTTCCCTTTACTGCATGTTGGTCACCCCTAATTTAGGCCCTAGGGCAGGGTGCATTGTAAGTATAAGGTAGGACATGCCCTGGTGTGTGTGGCATGTCCTAATAGTGAATTACAGCCATTTTCGTTTTTCACTATTGCAAGGCTACCTGCTCCCCATAGGCCAGAATGGGCAGACTGACTATTACACTTTATAGTCAGAACTGACCCAGGGAACATGGTAGAAAAACGAATTTAGTATGCCTGAACTCAGGATGATAAAATACATCTTTTAGTGAAGTTGGTTTTAACATTCTGTGTTTGAAAATACCACTTTTAGAAAGTGGGTATTTTCTTGCCTAAACTTCCAAGCCTGCCTCTGCTAGGTTGTGTATTCCTTGTCTGGAGATTGAGTGACAGGGGCTGGGGGTGGCTACAGGAGACAGGGTGAGTCAGCACAGGGCTGAATAGAAAGATCTGCATCCAGAGTGGAGGGAGGAGTTGCACCTGGGTCTGAATAGGGCTGTGCCTGCCTTCCACAATGCTGGCTCCACCTCCTGCCGGGCGGCTGAGCACCCTGCCCCACATTCTGAAAGGAAAGAAGGAGACAGAAAAACAAAGTGCTCCAGGACTGACCAGAACTGGTTTTGGGCTGGGCAGAGGCCTCTCTGCCTTCAGAGAACAAAGGAAAACTGTGTATAAAAAGGGGACCCAGACCCCTAGGAAATTAGATCACTTTGGGAAAACAAGAAGAAACCTTTGCTGAGGAGCGGAACCAAGAAGGAACTGAGGAGAAGACTATCCCTAAGCTAGAGGGATCTGCCTGCAGTGGTTGCCTGACTGCCAAAGGAAGGAGAAAGGACTTTGTGTGCACTTTTATTCAACTTGTAAAGTATCTCCAAGGGCTTGAGAAAAGAGCTTGCCTCCTGCTGAAGTCTCAGGGACAACAGACTTCAACCACCAGCTCCCCAAGAATCCTTTGGAAGTGCCTGCTGCTGTTTTGGGCCTTCTGAAGGGACTGCGTGTCGCAAGGAGCTGGAAGCGCGACTCAAGAGGAAGAAGCGTGTCGCCGTCGCTGCTGCTGCCGTCGCAACTCCGAAGGAGGGTGTCGCCGCTGTAGCTGTCGTATTGCACCGCATCGAGAGAAGCGTCCCGCAACGAAGAGGAAGCGTGTCGCCGTCGCTGCTGCTGCCGTCGCAACTCCGAAGGAGGGTGTCGCCGCTGTAGCTGTCGCATTGCACCGCATCAAGAGAAGAGTCTCGCATCGAGGAAGAAGCGTGTCGCCGTCGCAGCCGCTGCCGTCGCAACTCCGAAGGAGGGTGTCGCCGCTGTAGCTGTCGCATTGCACCGCATCAAGAGAAGCGCCTCGCATCCACGGAGAAGCGTGCCGCCGTCGGAGCTGCTGCCGTCGCATCACGAAACAAGGGTGTCGCCGCTGCAGTTGTCGCATCGAGCGGAAGCGTCTCGCAACGTCGGAGAAGAGGGTCGCCGCCAAAGCCGCTGTCGTCGCATCGCTGAACAAGGGGGTCGCCGTTGTAGCTGACGCATCGAGTCGAGACTTCTCGCAACCTCGGAGAAGCGTGCCGCCTCAAGAAGAACTTGGCGTCTTTATTTCTTTGCACCAGAACTTTGTCGCATTTCCATCGCTGCAACATTGCTTGTTGTGGAAGCGTCCCGCATCGTAAGGTACATTGACTTAAAGTGTCGCATCGTAAGAACTGAACTGAACTAAGCTAAAACTACCATTCTTAAGTACAGTATTGTGGATTTTTGTCGTTTATGGTCTTGTGTTAAAACTATATAAAGAATACTTATTTTTGATATAAAACCTTGTGTGGTGTCCATCTGTAGTGTGTCACTAGATTACTGTATGTGTTCACAAATGCTTTACACACTGCCTCTGAGATAAGCCTGTCTGCTCGTGCCAAGCTACCAAGGGGGTGAGCAGGGGTTATTTTAGGAGTGTACCCCTTTACCCTGACTAGAGGCGAGGGTCCCTATTTGTCACAAGTACCTACCTGTGCCAACTAGAGACCCCCAATTCTAACATTGGTGGTCAGCGGTGGGGATTCTGGACTTGCATTTGTGACTCATGTACAGTGATTGGTGAACACTACTAGTGAGTGCAGACCAAAACGCGACCACATACTGTTGGTAGATTTGTTTTTCTAGGACGTTCCATTTTTGCCAAGTTTAACCATCATGGAAGACACAGCATCCATAGCATCTGTTGGTTCTGAGTGGGAAGAGGAGAAACTGGAATGCTACAAAGTGAGGCAGCTGAAGCACTTCTGCAAAAAGTTTAATGTTGCAATTACCGGGCTCACCAGGAGGGAGGAGTTCTACAAGGCGCTGAGGGCCTGGGTAGAAGCAAGGAAAACCCCTGAGATTGAGGAAGGGGAGAATAATGCAGATGTGCAGCTGGAAGGGCCAGTGGGTCCAGGGGAAAGGAAAGCACCTTCCCTAATAGGTAGCAGTGTTTCTGCCAAAGGCCTGTCCCCAGGAGAGCTGGAGGACAGGGAGAGAAATAGGATGCATGAGTTAGAGCTGGCCAAAATGAATGGGCAATTGGAAATTAAGAAACTGGCCCTAGAAGAAAAGAAAATGCAGCTTGAGCATGATAGAAGTTTGAGGGAGTTGGATTTGAAAGCTAGGAGCTTAGAAATTACTCCCTCTGGTGGCAGCACACCGTCAATACCTGTGGAATCTAGAGTATATATTCCTAAAGATGTGGTCAGGGAGTTTTTTAAAAATGATGACATTGGGCAGTGGTTCAAAGCCTATGAGGTAGCCATGTCTTCCCACCGGGTCCCTGAGAAGGATTGGGGAGCGGGGTTGTGGGGACGGTTCCTTAGTGAGGGGCGGGACACACTGCTAGATTTGCCTTCTGATGTCCATAATTCATATCGCCACATGAAGGATGCTTTAATGTCTAGGTATGGTTTAACTCCTGAATTGTATAGGCAGAGGTTCAGGGGTTGCACAAAGATAGAGAACAGTACCTGGGTTGAATATGTCACTTTTTTCTGCAGAGCATTGGATGGTTGGGTGAAGGGTAGCAAAGTTGATGATTTTCAGGGGCTCCTTGATTTGATTGCATGGGAGCACTTGTCAAGTAACTGTTTTCCAGAGCTACGCCAGCACCTGATAGATAGCAAGCTGACTATCCCTAGGAAGCTTGCTGAGGAGGCGGACCGCTGGGTCAGTACCAGGGTCCACAAGGATCACGTGGGAGACTCAGCCAAGGGTGGGCAGGGTCCCCAGCAGAAGAGTGGGGGGGACAAGGGTAAACAGAGGGAGTTCCAAAGAAGGCCCCAAAGTAGTCCCCAAGGGAACCAAGGGAAAGGTTCCCAGCCTCCCCCCCAGAAACCCGCAGGGGCCCCGACAGGTCCACCTGTTCAAAGGGGACCCCTGAGATGCTACAAATGTGGGGACCTGGGTCACATAGCGAGTGATCCCAAGTGCCGCCAGTTTGGAAAAACCGCACCCCTGGTGCAGCCCCCCGGCAGATGGCTAGTGTAGCCCTGGGGGAGGAGATGGATGCCCCAGAGGGGTGGGGCCCCGCACAGATGTCCCTTGTCTCATTAGGAGACTGTGAGATGGTCCCCAAGACCCAGCTGCCTGATAACACTAAGAAATACAGGCAGTGGGTGACCATCAATGGCCATAGGGTGGAGGCTCTTAGAGATACAGGAGCCAGTGTGACAGCTGTCAAGTGTCACCTGGTGTCTCAAGAGCAAGTTGTCCCCCATGCATTCTATCCAGTTGTTGCCGCTGACAACACAGAGAGTCACTGCAAAGTGGCTCAGGTTCCCTTTGAGTGGGGGGGTCTCTGGTACTCTTCAGGTAGCTGTGAGGCCCGCCATGCCTGTTGACTGTTTGTTAGGGAATGACTTGGAGAGCTCACCTTGGGCGAAGGTGGAGCGAAGTGCTCATTTGGAGATGTTGGGTCTGCCTGACTGGGCGTGTGTGACCACCCGGTCCATGGCAGCAAGTAAAGGTGCTCAAGAGGACCTGGAGCCTGAGAGGGAGGCCCAGGTACCTGCCGTCACGAGAAGAGGCAGGGGGCGCGGGAAACCGGCCCCCGAAGTTCCCACGGTCCAGGAGGAGGCAGACCCTGAGGGGGATGCCCTGTAGCCTACAGGGGAACAGGTAGCTGAACTGGGGGACCTGCCTGAGCTGACCCATTGGCAGCAGGAAGGAGGACCCTCCAGGGAGGAATTCTGCAAGGAGCAGAAAGAATGCCCTTCTCTGGTGGGTCTGCGGCAACAGGCTGCAGACCAGGCAACAGGTGATCAGTCTGGGTCACATTGGGTCTATTGGGAGAATGATCTCCTGTATACTGAGCCTAAGGTTGCTGAGCCTGGGTCAGCCCGTGTGCTGGTGGTACCCCAGTGCTTCAGAGCCTTCCTACTGGGGCTGGCTCATGATGTTCCATTGGCAGGACATTTGGGGCAGGACAAGACCTTTGATAGGCTTGTCACCCACTTTTATTGGCCCCAAATGCGCAGGAGTTCAGACACTCACTGCAGCACGTGTCAGACTTGCCAGGCAAGTAGAAAGAGTGGGAGGAAGCGCAAGGCTCCTCTCCAACCATTCCCTGTAGTCAGCACCCCCTTTGAACGGGTGGGTATTGACATTGTGGGGCCACTGGACCCCAAGACAGCCATGGGCAACAGGTTCATCCTGGTCTTGGTGGACCATGCCACCCGGTACCCGGAAGCCATACCTCTGAGGACAGTGACGGCCCCCGTGGTGGGACGAGCACTGATGGGAATTTTCTCCCGAGTGGGATTCCCTAGCGAGGTAGTGTCTGACCGGGGGACCAACTTCATTTCCAAGTATATGAAGTCCCTGTGGCAGGAGTGTGGGGTAACCTACAAGTTTACCACTCCTTACCACCCCCAAGGAAATGGATTGGTTGAAAGGTTCAACCGAACCCTCAAAGGCATGATTATGGGTCTTGAGGAACCTATGAGGCGTAAGTGGGACGTCCTCTTACCATGCCTGCTCTTTGCTTACCGTGAGGTGCCACAGAAATCTCTAGGGTTCAGTCCCTTTGAGCTTCTCTATGGACACCCAGTAAGAGGACCTCTAAGTTTGGTCAAAGAAGGCTGGGAGCAATCTCCCAGGAAACCTCCCCAGGATGTATACAGTTACATGCTGGCCTTTAGGAACCAAACTAGGCGTTTCAGGCAACTCGCTGAGGCGAATCTGGAAGCCAGCCAGGAGGAGATGAAGCGGTGGTACGACCAGAATGCCACTCTGGTAGAGCTTCAGCCTGGTCAGAAAGTGTGGGTCATGGCCCCAGTGGAGCCCTGCGCGCTCCAGGATAAGTGGACCGGACCCTTTGAGGTTGTAGAGCGCAAAAGTCCGGTTACCTACTTGGTGGACTTGCGGTCTCCCAGGAACCCCTTGAGGGTCCTGCATGTCAACCGCCTGAAGCCCCACTTGGAGAGGTCCCAAGTGGGCATGCTCTTAGCGACAGATGCTGGGATGGAGGAGGAGACCGAGCCTCTTCCTGACCTCCTGTCAGCAACAGAGCAAGATGGGTCAGTGGATGGTGTCAACCTCTCTTCCACCCTGACCCCTGAGCAACAGAATGACTGCCGCCAGTTGCTGGGACAGTTTTCTGATCTGTTCTCCCTGGTTCCCGGTGTCACAGATTGGTGCATCCATGATGTGGACACTGGGGACAGTACACCTGTGAAGCACAAATCTTACAGGGTGACTGACAGGGTGAGAGCTTGCATCAAGGAGGAGGTCTCCAAAATGCTTGCGTTAGGGGTGATTGAGTCCTCTAACAGTCCTTGGGCCAGCCCAGTGGTCTTGGTCCCAAAGGCTGCCGCACCGGGTGCCACACCAGAACTCCGGTTCTGTGTGGACTACCGAGGGCTCAATTCAGTCACCAGGACTGACGCGCACCCCATCCCCAGAGCTGATGAGCTCATAGATCGGCTAGGGGCTGCACGGTACCTCAGCACGTTTGACTTGACGTCTGGGTACTGGCAGATCGCCTTGACTGATGGGGCCAGAGAGAGGTCAGCATTCTCCACACCAGATGGGCACTACCAGTTCCGGGTGATGCCCTTTGGGATGAAGAATGCCCCTGCCACCTTCCAGAGGTTGGTCAACCAGGTGTTGGCTGGACTGGACTCGTTCAGTGCCGCCTACCTGGATGACATCGCAGTGTTCAGCGCCAGTTGGGAAGAACATCTGCGCCACCTCTGGGAAGTGTTGATGGCGCTGCGGAGAGCAGGCCTCACGATCAAGGCGAGTAAGTGCCAGATCGGGCAGGGTTCCGTGGTGTACTTGGGACACCAGGTGGGGAGCGGCCAGGTGGCGCCCCTACAACCCAAAATTGAAACCATCCTGAATTGGGAACCCCCAAAACCCAGACAGAGGTGAGGGCCTTCTTAGGACTCACGGGTTACTACAGGAGGTTTGTCAAGGGGTATGGCAGCATAGTTGCACCCCTGACAGGGCTGACTTCCAAGAAGCAGCCCAGGAAAGTGATTTGGACTGACACCTGTCAGACAGCTTTTGAGGCCCTGAAAACTGCCATGTGCACGGCGCCCGTGCTCCTGGCACCCAACTTCTCCAAAGAGTTCGTAGTACAAACAGACGCTTCAGAGCATGGTGTGGGGGCTGTTCTGTCGCAGATGAATGAGGAGGGCCTAGATCAACCCGTAGCCTTCATCAGTAGGAGGTTACTACCACGGGAACAGAGGTGGAGTGCTATTGAGCGTGAGGCATTTGCTGTGGTCTGGGCACTGAAGAAGCTGAGACCATACCTGTTTGGGACTCACTTCCGGGTTCAGACAGACCACAGGCCCCTCAGATGGTTGATGCAGATGAGGGGTGAGAATCCAAAGCTGTTGAGGTGGTCCATTTCCCTACAGGGGATGGATTTCACGGTGGAACACCGCCCTGGTACAGAACACGCCAATGCTGATGGTCTGTCCAGATTTTTCCGCCTTAGTGAAGAGAGCTCCCCTGAGGTAGGGTAGTTCTCCCCACATTTCAGCTGGAGGGGACACGTGTTAGACCTGGCATCCTTGGCGTGGGTCTCCCTTCCAATTTTTATGATGCCTCCTATGTTACCGATCCGTTTTGCTGGCGTTAGATGCTTTGGGCACTGTGCCACTGCTATTCAGTGCCACAGTGCGAGTGCTCCCTATGATAAAATTGCGTGATGGATTAGTGACTCCATGATTGGATGATTGGTTTACTTGTCAGTCCCTAGTACAGTGCACTGAGTGTGCCCAGGGCTTGTAAATCCAATGCCGCTGGTGGGCTTGCAGCACTGGTTGTGCCACCCACAGAAGCGGCTTGTAAAATGTGTCTCAGGCCTGCCATCGCAGAGCCTGTGTGCAGCCTAGGGCTGCCATGTCGACTTGGTGAGTACACCCACTTACCAGTCCCTAAACCTTCCCTTTACTGCATGTTGGTCACCCCTAAAGTAGGCCCTAGGGCAGGGTGCATTGTAAGTATAAGGTAGGACATGCCCTGGTGTGTGTGGCATGTCCTAATAGTGAATTACAGCCATTTTCGTTTTTCACTATTGCAAGGCTACCTGCTCCCCATAGGCCAGAATGGGCAGACTGACTATTACACTTTATAGTCAGAACTGACCCAGGGAACATGGTAGAAAAACGAATTTAGTATGCCTGAACTCAGGATGATAAAATACATCTTTTAGTGAAGTTGGTTTTAACATTCTGTGTTTGAAAATACCACTTTTAGAAAGTGGGTATTTTCTTGCCTAAACTTCCAAGCCTGCCTCTGCTAGGTTGTGTATTCCTTGTCTGGAGATTGAGTGACAGGGGCTGGGGGTGGCTACAGGAGACAGGGTGAGTCAGCACAGGGCTGAATAGAAAGATCTGCATCCAGAGTGGAGGGAGGAGTTGCACCTGGGTCTGAATAGGGCTGTGCCTGCCTTCCACAATGCTGGCTCCACCTCCTGCCGGGCGGCTGAGCACCCTGCCCCACATTCTGAAAGGAAAGAAGGAGACAGAAAAACAAAGTGCTCCAGGACTGACCAGAACTGGTTTTGGGCTGGGCAGAGGCCTCTCTGCCTTCAGAGAACAAAGGAAAACTGTGTATAAAAAGGGGACCCAGACCCCTAGGAAATTAGATCACTTTGGGAAAACAAGAAGAAACCTTTGCTGAGGAGCGGAACCAAGAAGGAACTGAGGAGAAGACTATCCCTAAGCTAGAGGGATCTGCCTGCAGTGGTTGCCTGACTGCCAAAGGAAGGAGAAAGGACTTTGTGTGCACTTTTATTCAACTTGTAAAGTATCTCCAAGGGCTTGAGAAAAGAGCTTGCCTCCTGCTGAAGTCTCAGGGACAACAGACTTCAACCACCAGCTCCCCAAGAATCCTTTGGAAGTGCCTGCTGCTGTTTTGGGCCTTCTGAAGGGACTGCGTGTCGCAAGGAGCTGGAAGCGCGACTCAAGAGGAAGAAGCGTGTCGCCGTCGCTGCTGCTGCCGTCGCAACTCCGAAGGAGGGTGTCGCCGCTGTAGCTGTCGTATTGCACCGCATCGAGAGAAGCGTCCCGCAACGAAGAGGAAGCGTGTCGCCGTCGCTGCTGCTGCCGTCGCAACTCCGAAGGAGGGTGTCGCCGCTGTAGCTGTCGCATTGCACCGCATCAAGAGAAGAGTCTCGCATCGAGGAAGAAGCGTGTCGCCGTCGCAGCCGCTGCCGTCGCAACTCCGAAGGAGGGTGTCGCCGCTGTAGCTGTCGCATTGCACCGCATCAAGAGAAGCGCCTCGCATCCACGGAGAAGCGTGCCGCCGTCGGAGCTGCTGCCGTCGCATCACGAAACAAGGGTGTCGCTGCTGCAGTTGTCGCATCGAGCGGAAGCGTCTCGCAACGTCGGAGAAGAGGGTCGCCGCCAAAGCCGCTGTCGTCGCATCGCTGAACAAGGGTGTCGCCGCTGTAGCTGACGCATCGAGTCGAGACTTCTCGCAACCTCGGAGAAGCGTGCCGCCTCAAGAAGAACTTGGCGTCTTTATTTCTTTGCACCAGAACTTTGTCGCATTTCCATCGCTGCAACATTGCTTGTTGTGGAAGCGTCCCGCATCGTAAGGTACATTGACTTAAAGTGTCGCATCGTAAGAACTGAACTGAACTAAGCTAAAACTACCATTCTTAAGTACAGTATTGTGGATTTTTGTCGTTTATGGTCTTGTGTTAAAACTATATAAAGAATACTTATTTTTGATATAAAACCTTGTGTGGTGTCCATCTGTAGTGTGTCACTAGATTACTGTATGTGTTCACAAATGCTTTACACACTGCCTCTGAGATAAGCCTGTCTGCTCGTGCCAAGCTACCAAGGGGGTGAGCAGGGGTTATTTTAGGAGTGTACCCCTTTACCCTGACTAGAGGCGAGGGTCCCTATTTGTCACAAGTACCTACCTGTGCCAACTAGAGACCCCCAATTCTAACAGTCACAATGACAATAAATTCCCAATCGCAGTGAAATTACAACCCACAATTAAAGCTAATGACAAACACAAAAGCTGAAAGAGTGAATAAGCACTTAACTGGCTGCGGAGCAGCAAAGAAAGAGGACACTGTCACCTTGGCTAGAGCTTATATAGGGGACACACTATGGTTGGTCATGTGACCTGTAATGTATTCATGGGTATTGTAGTATTTTGGTTACTTTACTTTTTATTGGCTGCTGAGAAAATATAAATGAGAAGCATAATCTGAGCCTCCGGTCCGGACATAGAATACAATAGATTTGTGGTGCAATGGCGATCAGTATACGCCATGGGCGCACACCGAGAGTACGATGCTGAGATGTATGTTATTAGGGGTTCACATTGTATGCACACTGACTCGCCATGCATGCACAGCACTAACCCTGTATTGTACCCTTCACAGGCATACATGCAACCAGTGCAGTCACCACTCCCGCACTGCACTCCCATCTAACTGATGTAGGCCAAGGGTGACACAAGCACACAGCAGCTGAACTTTAAAAGTGAGTGAGCCTGTAGGCCTCACTCTACTGACACAAGTTAACAAGCATTTGCATGCAATAGGTCTCGCAATTGCGAGATTTTGAGCTATTAGCATTGTAAATGACAATGCCTTTTATTTGTGTTTAAAAAAACAACACATAAATAAAAGGCATTGTCATTTACAAAACCAATAAGTCAAAGTTTTTCTAAAATGCAAGACCTATTGCATTGCAAATGCTTGTTGAATATGCTTGCCATGAGTAATACCAACAAGGAGAAATCCCCCTGCCTGAATAGGTATATTTATGGTGCTAATCGTCACTCATATATGTACACGCGTACAAGAAACTGACCCTCCACAACAAAAAACACAAAAATATACAATCGAAAATATCAAATTTATTAAATATATCTCAGAAAATGAAAATATTTGGAGGTAAATGCATGATAATAAAGAACAATGAATAGACCAGGCGCAACCAACACAACCACAACACAATCGTTCAAACAGACCACTGCATACCCATACATACACATGTCCTACAATATATAGGTTCAACAATTTCTCAACCTAAATATTCGAATAAAATAGTAACCACCTTTAAACAACACAGTTGATGACACTGAAAAAGTCCCGCATAGGTGGAATAATGGGAATAGGTGTCAACACGGTGTCATCATCTTTTGTAAACAATATTTGATACAGATCATTTGACACAATTAATTTTCTGTTAACATCATTGTTTAAGTCCGGGGGAAACAGATGAAAACTAGAGCTCCAGCGCCGACGCGCGTTTCGGTGGGTGACCCCCGGTATGGGTCTCACCTTCTTCAGGGCGCAATACTTTAGACGAGCAAGGAGGGGGAAGTGCCTGGGAAGCATAAAAACAACCAATGATATATTATTTTTTCTGCTGTATACCAAAAAATGGGTGTAAATTTAAACAACATGCAGAAAGCATAAGAGGAAAGAGAACAGTTTCAAGACCATGGAAAAAAGAATGAATTAAATAAAAAATGGAGAGCGTGCACAGACTGAGTAAAGAAACCGGAAATTTACCAACCACCAAATACAACAGAACTACGAGAAAGGTAACGCACCTAGTTCGCCTTTGATGTCAGAAAAAAGGAAAAGGGAGGGTGGGAAGAAGTTTTTTAACAATTAATGACCCTGTGATCCAAAGATGAAAAATAAGTCCACAGGGACACGTCCCTAGAATCTACCTCGATTCAAGCATAAAAGAAAATGATCCCCGATGTCCGTTCCAGAACCTAAAAGCGAGAATAAATCAAGCCAAGAACCGGGGCAATTCAGATCCCCTGGGTCCCAAAGTAAGGGGGTGAAAGGTAGGGCTTACCTCGACCGATGGCAGGCAAATGCCTACGGTCAACCCGTAAGACTGCGGACAAGGAAAGATCAGTAGATGGCCGCAGGTCCGCGAGCGAACGGGCCAGGGCCTGGCCGGGAAGCCCCCAAGGGCCGGATGGGAACACGGATGTTCCGGGGAAAATATATTGAATAGGATTAGGGCCTGGAAACTAGAAGAACGGGGAAACATCGTTACTATAAAAATCTACTGGGACGTAAGGTAACCACTTTCTAGGGGGACAACTCGTTGTATCTACAAGTACGAGATGAATGCCACCAGAGAAAAAATTGACAAACATAAAAAATGACTAAAGAGCAATGCACAGGAATTGTCCTTGGTAGAAAATCAGGGCCAGAACGGCCCAGGCACCAAATGTTAAAAACACGTGAAATGGGGGAGTGACTGCTGCTCTTACCGAAATACGGAACACGTGTGCCCAGATCGCGTCCTTCCAATCCGACGGATACGGAATGAAGGGAATCGGACAATAACGTCCCAAAATGCAAGAGACGCGCCGTGAAAAGCCACGGGTCTTAAGTGGGGCTCCGCTGCTGCTGAGGGCAAGCGTCGCAAATTGGAAATGCGGCGCAATGACGTCAGCGCAAAAACTTCAAACGGAAGTGACAGAGGGCCGGTAACAGGGCCCTGAGGCAGTGCCATCTTGGAGAGAGTTTCAATGTCAAACATATGGGGCAAAGAAGAGGTTTTTAACCCAGGGAGAGCAGGGATAAAAGAACAACGATTTCACACAAAAAATCATAATTATATGCAGCCAAATGGGGCACATGTACTAAGAATCCCGTTGCCGATGGTCCAGGCCAGAACAGGTACAGAACCTTGCATAATATTATCAGAGCTACCAAATGGGAAAAGGAATTCCCAAGGGAGAACGACGGGGCCCCAGGGCTATTCAAGAATCTCGTTCTCTCACGGGATAAGTTCATTCAGACCTTTTTCCCTAGTTTGGAGACTAAAAATCCCAAAAACTTCCCTTTTTTTGCAGATAGCTGTAGTATCCCTACCCTGTTGGGGTATGATCTTTTTCTAAGATGGCCCACCTTAGATCACCCTCCGTGTGGTTGGCTACCTTTCAGTGATTGACTAGTGGTGCTGATTGTTTGGCTAGTCGGATGTTGGATTTATGTTCGCCTATCCTTTTTCTACATTCACGTCCTGTTTCTCCAACATAGGCCAGATTACAAGGACATAAAATAATGTAGACCAAGTTGGATGACCGACAATTGGTCATCTCTTTGAGGAACACAGTCCTGTCGTTGATCCTGATCTCATCAGTCACGATGGCACTAGGGCAAGTGTTACAGGAGCCACATTTATGATTGCCTTGGACGGGTTCTCACCCCGTGATGGATTTTTGGCAGAACTTATTGTCATCCGGCCTCTTGGCCCTCACTAGGAGATTCGAAGATTTTTGTTCCTCTTGAAGGCGAAGAGCGGTCTTGGCAGTTTTTGTTCATTCTCATCCATATTCAAAAGATGCCATTGTGTGTTGACAATTGGGTGCACCTTGTTGTCAAAGTTCGAATATTTGGTTACGCACACCAGTTTATCTTTTTGATATTTATTCCGGAGTATAAACATAGTGTCGCGATCATAATATCTTGCTCTTTTTAGAGAGTCTTTAATGAGTTTGGTCAGATATCCTCTCCTGATGAGTTTATCTTTAAGGATTTCGGCTTGAGTCATAAAATCCTTTATGGTAGTGCAATTCCTTCCAAGCCGAAGGAATTGGCTGAAAGGAATGCTGTCCTTCTGGCATCGGGGATGGAAACTACTAAAATGTAGTAGTGTGTTCCTAGCTGTGGGTTTGGTGTATAGCGACACCAACAGATGGACATTATGGTGTTCAATCCAAACATCTAGGAATTCAACCCTCACTTTGCTGGTATGTGCAGTAAATTTCAGATTTGGATCACACTCATTGATCCATAATAAAAATTCAGTCAGGATTACCTGGTCTCCTCTCCAGACGAAAAAAATGTCATCAATGAAGCGTGACCAGTAACACACATTTTCAAAAAATGGTGCCATTTCATTATAGATGTGAAGAGCTTCAAAATGGCCCATATACAGACAGGCAACACTTGGGGCACAGGCGGCCCCCATGCTGACACCCTGTATTTGTTGGAATAGGTCGCCATTAAATTAAAAAACAAATTCACTGAGCACCAAGTCCAGGCATTCCAGAATGAACATGGAGTTTGTACACTCGGGCTCTGATTCCAGTACTTCCCCAATGACCCTCGTGGCTTCCCGCTGGGGGATATTGGTATAGAGGGCCTCCAGGTCCATAGTGACAAGAATATCACTTTGGTCACTATAGGGGAGGCCCTCTATCTTCGAAATAAAGTGGCCAGTATCTCTCACGAAGGAGGGAAGTTTGTGGACAATGGGCTTAAGAAATAGATCAACATATTTCGATAAAGGTTCCGTAGCTGCCCCAATGGTAGAAACGATAGGCCTTAATGGGGGGTTCTTCTCATCCTTCTGGGTCTTTTGAACTCCGTAGATAATAGGTATACGGGTATGTGTGGGAGTGAGAAATTGAGCCTCTTTAGTACAGATGGTACCGCTTTCTACTGCTGTTTCCACAATGTTGAGAATCTTGCGTTTAAGGCTGGGTTCTGGGTTGTTAGTCATCTTTTATAGTGCCTCTGTGCTCCAAGCAAAGTGTACATTTTCTCAACATATTGTGTCGTATCGAAAATCACAATGCCCCCGCCCTTGTCACAGGGCTTGATGGTAAGACTGTTGTTTTTTTTAAGGGAAAGTAGGGCCGTATTTTCGTCTTTCGACATATTGAAAGATGGTTTGGGTACGAACCTAATGGCCTTTTGGATTTTGCACATCACAGCTTTTTTTTTTTTTAAATTTCCACTTCCGGGCCAAGAAGATCTAAACTGGGAGTAAAACTGGATGGAGGTTTCAGGCCAGAGGAATTGTCTTCGGTAGTAGTAATGGGTCTAGACTGGAAGAACGTTTTTAATCTAATTCTTCGAAAGAAAGAACAGATCTTTAATAAGTTCAAACTTGTTAAGAGTGGTTGAAGGGACAAATGATAGACCACTGGACAAAAGAGATTCAATGTTGTTGTCAATACTATCGGAAGATAGATTAAATACTGGGATAGAATTTAAGTTCGCCAGTATTGTTGACTGCGGGTCTGGAGGTATTTCTGAGGTTGTTCCTGCTCTTGGTAATACCCTCTCTGTTGGTTTCGAAATCTCGGCTGGTAGTTGCCCCTTCTGTTCCCTAAAAAACTATTGTTAATAGGGGGCCTGTCGTATTGTTCTTGTCTGGGTTGGTAGTTGGTACTGTGATGAGACGGGGCCTCACTGTCTGAATCGGTGGTATCTGAGAAGGTGGTCGCACGTCTGTTTCCCCAGTTAGAGGGCCCCTGTCCCGAAGAGTTCTCATTATTAGGTGTATAAAATTCTCTGTGAGTTATGGGTAAGTGTGTTCCTGGGAAAAGAGTCGTATATCCTTTCTCAGTTTCTCCGTCTTCCTTTTTAACAAATATTCACAGAAGGAGTCCAACTCAAACGTGATCTCCTCTAGCTTCTTCTTTCCTTCCTCTACACCGTTATTCTGTTTCAATTTTTCCTCAATGTCCTGAATTTCCTTATTTAATATAGAGACCACTTCCCTCGCTGTTTCAATTATGAGGATCATCCAGTCCCTGGAACATCTGTTGGAAATGAGAGCCCATTTTTCCAGGAACTGTCTGATGTCAATAAAGTCCCGGGATGTTCCTCACCCTAAGACCAATCGGAATGGTGCCAGCCTTTAAATATTCTAACATAAAGTTAGCGTGAGATTCAGTTCTTTTTGATTTCTTTTTAAGGTTGAGTAGTCTTATCCATTCCTCATTAAGGCCTTTGGATAGAGTGAACGGTCGGTCACTGCCTGGTGTTTGGCCCAATAGTCTTGCAAAATCTTCGTCTGAAAATCCAAAGGTCTTAATACTATCCATAGATACTGGAGACAGCAAGGTAGGGCAAGAATAGCTACTAGAGTGAAGCAGAAATAAATAAAATAGAAAGAACAAGTAAATAGAATCCCACAAAGGGCAAACCACACCTCCTACCGTGCATAAGTGTCTAAGTTCAAAAAAGTTAAGACCGGTGAATTTCAAATAAAAAAACTCTGAAGTCCTGGCAGGCGTAATAAAAATCTGCATTCCAGTAATGAACATACTTTTATGACCAATTTGAAATCTGTGAACAGGTCCCAATGAAGTTGGTCTGTTTAGTTATTTGCCTCCAAAACCCATGGAATGTATACTTTTGAAGATTCGTGAACCCTTCGATGGTTGAGAGCTTGGATGACTAAATTATCTGTGCATGACAAGCATTTTATTTCTGAACTATTCAGTGACCGGCCTTGGGACTCGGAGTTTCCCTCAGCACAGGGCTGTCCCTTGTAGGTCCAGAAGGGATGAATTTAGGCCTGATTCAGCATTATCGCTATAAACGCATCCCGTTTACATTAACTGGTAACTGTCTGTACATTTATCTTAAGTGGTTATCCTGGAAATCATCCAAGTCCTTGATGTAGGAGGCACACAGGCTGGACTGAGATACTGTTTCTTCTCTACGCCCTCCCCTTTGACGCCCCCCCTTCTCAGACACAATTGCCTTATTTTGAAAGGACCCCGCAGGTCGGTACTTAATTACCAAATGACTCCCTCCGAGCCCCCACCTCCCGAGTCAACTGCCAATTCCCAAAGGTCCCCAAAAGGTTGACGACTTGATGCACGTGGCACATACTGGGTCAATTACCCAATTATCGAACGACCCGGGGACTAAACTCGAAACATTCCTAAGTAGCATGACATTAAATGTGCTAATTTGCCCCGACATCCGAGGTCACGTCCAAACCACAGTGCAAGCTAACTTGCTTTAAAATTAAATGTTGGTATAGCGTCACTGTATGCGGTGTGCAGATCAGAAAGTCCTGGAATGTACAAGTAAAAATTTTTGTGCTTTTGCGCTTTTTGTACCCTCACAAGGAGGGGGAATGAAAAATTACATTTGGCCATGTCAACTCGGAAGCGGTGATGTGCACGGTGCCCCTCGCCTTGCATGCCGCCTGCTCTAAACGCCCCACGGCTGAGCTGTTATGCCTTAAATTGCTGTCCCCGCTCTGGGCGCAGCTGCATTTATGTCGCAATGTACCTAAAAGTACATAGCTGAGCGGACGGCAGAGATGTATGCATATATTTACAGTTCGCTGCCGCTCTCACTGTAGGCGTATGTGCAGCTTGGCCTGCCATCCACGGTGCTCATAACTAGTTCGACTGTTGTGGGAGAGGGAATGATCTACAGGCTGTGAGACATAGTTAATTAAATTTTACTAGCTGCGCTTGAAGCGCAGCGTCCCGCATCCATGAAGCGTGTGCTGCAGAGATGTAGGACTGGCAAATAAATCGTCCGGGAGCCCTTCAGCCTGCGGCAAGTAAAGAAAGCACGTATGAGCAAAGGTGGTCACTGTAGAGTAAAAAATTAGCTAGCATTCGCGCCAAGAATTTTCAATTCTATTAAGGACACGGAGGCGAGGATTATGCTTCTCTTTCTATTTATTGCCACACACAGCAGCCAATGAAAACTTTTGTTTAATGTAAATAAACTACATTTCCCATGATGCACAAGTCACACATCACATCCTGTAAAGCCCCATAAGAGCCATCACCACCGGAACTCGTCCTCTTTCTTTGCTTCGAACAGGAACAGTCCAACAATAACTGAAGTTCAAAATAACATCCTCCAACGTGGAAGAAACCAGTCCAGCTGGGAAGAACATCTTCGTTAGCAATAAGTAGGCTTAATCCATCTTCTTCTCGGGCCCTGGAAGAATGGTAGATAAAATAACCCGTAACCTCTGCATACTCAGAATATAAATACAAACGGGTGGGTAATAATTACAATACAGTAATTTAACCGGGTGGGATAATCCTCGCCTCCGTGTCCTTAATAGAATTAAAAATTCTTGGTGCGAATGCTAGCTAATTTTTTATTCTATTACAGGACCGGAGGCTTCGTATTATGCTAGTTTAACGCTGACTAAAAACCACAGAGGATATATCACCCACCGGTTTATAATAAAACTGTTTGAATGTTGACTCAGAGGACCAATCTGCAGAATGCATAATATCCTGAACAGTGGAACCCAACATAAATGTCTTAGAAGCCATGGCGCCTCGAACAGAATGCGCCCCAAACATCTGAGTATTAATACCTGCTTCTTGCATAACAGATTTTATCCATCTGGCTATAGTAGCCGCCGTGACGGCCTTGTAAGGTTTCTGTAAAGCAATTAATAATTGCACCACACCCTCCGGTCGAATAGACCTGGTACATTCTTCATAGACCTTAAGGCATTGGACTACACAGAGCTTGGTATTACCAGGAAAAGCATGATATTCCACATTACGAGACATAGTCTTAGTCCTGGAAGTGATATTAAAAGAAACCCCTTCGGGAGTAAATACTCTACCTGTAATATCTAGAGCTTTAACATCCGACGAACGTCTACATGTCGCCAGGCATAACAGCATGGCTAACTTGGATGAGAGTTGTTTTCTTGTCAACATATCATTGCTGGGCCAATTATTGAACAAGGAAAGAACGAGCGAGATGTCCCACAAGGAGGAATACTTGGGTCTGGGCGGATTAGCTACCCTAATACCTTTTAAGAGCTTACAAACTAATGGATGCATTCCTATTGGTTTGCCCTGAATCTGGGAGTGACCAGCCGAAATGGCTGAACGGAAGTTGTTGATGGAACGATAAGCCAAACCCTCAGAAGCCTTTTTGGACAAGAAATTTACAACATAGGGTAAGTCTGCCCCCACGGGATCCACGTGTTCCACGCACCAACGAACCCAACAGCCCCAGGCTGAAGAATACCTTTTCCTCGTGGAGGGGGCCCAAGCTTGGTTGATAAAGTCTGAAGCTTGTTCCGAAAATCCTGGCATTTGCCAGCGTTGCCGGAAAGTCGCCAGGCCATCAGGGACAATTGCCCCGATACCATCATTGGGTGTAACTCTCCCTGAGGGCCCTGGAGCATTGTGGAGGACCATGGAATCATCCTGGGAAGGTCGCAACTCGCCTCCAATAGTATTGGGAACCAAGGCTGCGACTTCCACAGGGGAGTCACTAAAATCACCTCCGCCGCCTGGCGCATTATCTATGTGAACACTCGGGGAATTAGAATGAAGGGAGGAAAAGCATAATTCAGGTGTGGAGTCCAATCCTGGGAAAAGGCATCCGTCGCCAGGGCTAACGGATCCGGCCTCCAGCTGAAAAACTTCGTCATGTGACGATTCAGCCTGGAGGCAAATAGGTCTATCTCGCAACGCCCCCAGCTCGCCTGTAGCCACTGCACTATCTGGGGTTGGAGTTGCCAATCGCTGTAATCCTTGAGATGTCTGGAATTCCAGTCTGCCACTACATTGGACTGGCCAGGAATGTACTCGGCTATGACCGAGATCTGGTGACTTAGGCAATAGTGGCAAAAGTCCTTCGCTATTTCCACCAGCATTGAAGACCTCGTGCCTCCCAGTTTGTTGATGTATTGAACTGCCGAGATGTTGTCCATCCGCAACAGGATGCAACAAGAGACTTGTTTGGGTGAGAGAGTCCTGATCGCGAACGACCCTGCAAGGAGTTCTAGGCAATTGATATGGAGGTCTAGCTCGCCGAGGGACCAACGCCCTCCTGTGGAAATATCTCCGCAGCGAGCTCCCCAGCCCCAACGGCTGGCGTCTGACTCTATGACGATCTCTGGCAGAGAGCCGAAAATAGCTCTGCCATTCCATGCCTCTACTTGGGCAAGCCACCACTGAATCTCTTGTCGTACCTCCTGGGAAAGAGGTACCAGGTCTGTGTAAGACAGACCTTGCTGCAGGTGCTGAATCTTTAGCCGTTGAAGGGCCCGATAATGTAAGGGCCCTGGAAAAATCGCTTGCATGGACGACGCCAGAAGGCCCACTATCCTGGCGATCACTCTGAGTGAGACCATCTGTTTGGATAATAGGGAGCATAGCTCCTTTTTGATATCCCGGAGTTTGGAGCGTGGAAGACTCAGCTGAGCCATTTGGGAATTGATGACAAAACCTAGAAAATCTATCGTCTGGGTAGGACACAGAACCGACTTGGGCTCGTTGATGACGAACCCCAGGTTTTGAAATGTAGCAATGGTCATGCGTAAATGCTGAACTGCCAGATGTGGGGATTAAGCCATGAGGAGAATGTCGTCTAGATAGACGATCATGCGAACTCCCTGTTCCCTGAGGTAAGCTATCACCAGCTTCAATACCTTGGTGAAGCACCACAGAGCCGAGGAAAGTCCGAAAGGCAGGACCAAATATTCGTACCAGCGGTTCCGCCATTGAAATTGCAGTAACCTGCGGTGGGGAGGAAAGATGGGAATAGACAGATAGGCGTCTTTCAGGTCCAGACGGACCATCCAGTCCCCTTGTTTCAGGAGATCTGCCAAAAGATGGATACCTTCCATCTTGAAGTGCTTCTTGGTCATGTAGTGATTGAAATCCTTTAAATTGAGTACCAACCTGTAACCTCCGCCTTTCTTCAGTACCAGAAAAATATTGCTGCAGAAACCGCGAGGGCCCTCGTCGCAGGACGCTATCGCGTGCTTCTGCAGCAATTCTTTGAGTTCGGCATCTATGAAATCGCACTCTAGTTGGGAAAAAGAAAGCTGTCTGGGTTGTTTGGCCTGATAAGGAATCTGAAAGAAATCGAGTTGAAAACCCTGTATTGTCTGCAAAATCCAAGCATCCTGAGATAGTTGAACCCAATTGTGAAAGAAATATTGAATACTTCCCCCCCAGAGGTAGGACAAAGATGTCCGAAGCGCTTACCTGAAGACTCAGGGTTTTGGAAACCTCCACGGTACGAGCCTCTGTGGAATCGCCTCCTATTGAACCGCTGCCGGGTGGGGTAGAAGGTTCCGCCACGGGTGGAGTCCCACTCCCCCCTGCCCCGACCGAAGTCTCCCCTGTGAGGACCTTGGGAGAACTGACGGCCAAACGAGCGTCCTCGGCCTCGTCCGGCCCTTTTGAAAACACCAGCCTGAAACACTCGTTTAATGCCTGACTGCGCCTTATCAAGTGTAGTGAAGGTGCCCACATATTTGGCTACGTCCTTGACGAAACGGTCCCCGAACAGGTTCCCGTCCGCCAGAGGGCCAGGTTCCGCTGCCGCCAATTCTGTGAGATTGGAGTCCATACGCATGAGGATAGATTTGCGCCGCTCCGTAGAGATGGCGCAGTTGGCATTCCCCAAAAGACATATGGCCCGTTGGGTCCGTCCGGCCAGAACATGCGGGTCTGCTGCCGTCCCTGATTCTTGTGCCTCTAAGGCCATCTCCAGGATTTTTGCCAGGGGACCAACTACATCCAAGAGTTTGTCTTGGCATCCACGCCAGGCGCGGTCGATACCTTTCTTGGGATCCTTGGCGAACTTTTTTAGGAAGGTCAAGAGACTAGAGTCTATATCCGGAGTTTCAGCCACCCTTTCAGAAATGTCCGGGCGAGGGCATTCCGAACGGAGTCTGTTGCGTACTTCTTTGTCGAAGCTTTTACGAAGGTTTTCGTGCAGATATGCCGCAACCTCCGGGGCGGGCAACCAATCCGACGACCTGGGATGAACTATATCCGTCGGGTTAAATGTAAAGGGTGTGGGAATAGCTTGAGGTGTATCCACGTTCTTTGATTTTTTTCACTCGTTTCTTAGGGGGGGACTCATCTGGGGTGTCAGTCCCAGTAGTATCTGGGTCCGTGTCAGTAGCCTTAACTTTGGCAGCATCGTGCTGAGGTAGTGCAGAGTAAGAGGCGGAATGAGGCCAGGGTGTAGGGTGGGGAGTATCCGTGGGAACATTTACCGGGACAGGGAAAGCATGACGTTTCTTGAATTTTTCAAGCTGTTTGGTGAGCGGTTTCAAAGCAGTGGCCAGTGCCTGCTGTACAGTTCCCGGAACTGCCTTCTCCAGGGCCTTGTTGACCGACTCCTGGACCGAAGCGTCCAGGGCCACAACTATGTTGTCTTCCAAGGAAGGATTAGGCACTTCCTCTTCATATAGGGTATCATACTCTTGATAATGGACCCACTCCTCCATTGTGGGACCAAATTGTATATATATTTTTGCACAAATGGCAACAGTCAGAGAGGAGTAAGGGGGGGGGGAGCCAACCCCAAGCACAGAGATTAAAAACTGGTACCTAGCTCCTCAGCACAAGCTGTAGCAGAATTCTTACAGCCCCCAGGGCGTAAATGGAGCCAATGAGCAGTATTTTCTTATAGGAGGTGTGCGCCCTCCAGGCCCAGATCGTTATTACAGCCAGCCATGCGTCCAGAGCTGCTCAGGGGAAGGTGCAGGACGTAATGAGGGGAAACCGAAAGAAAACGCGATGAAAAACGGGCAGTAACGATGTGCGTAGCCCAAACCTACTAGAAATAGCCCAATTGGGCTACGCACGTGGAGACCGAGGGAAAGTGAAAGGGGAAAGCGCCTGCACACTCGGCTTATTAGGGGAGCCTCAGCGCATACATAACCCAATTAAATACCCCGCCAAAGGCGGAGCGGTACCAAACACCAAAAAACACAGTCTGCCATGAAAGCGCCTGCAGCGCTAACGTCGTCCCGCAAAAGCGGGAAATTCAAAGATGCTTTTGGCTTGTCCAGCCGGAGCGCGCACTTCCCGATGGTAGCGGGAGTGCCGCGCTCAGTGTGGAAATCGAGCGCGAGGCTCGTAATGCCAATTAGCCCAGAACAAATACACAGGCAAAGTGTAGTATGCGCGATAATTGCGCAACAACAATAACAAGGCGATGAGCCTAAACAGCCAATATATAATTGCATACAAGCGTAATTGAAGAGAAAATATTGCTCTTAACTGGCTGCGTGAGCAGCAAAGAAAGAGGACGAGTTCCGGTGGTGATGGCTCTTATGGGGCTTTACAGGATGTGATGTGTGACTTGTGCATCATGGGAAATGTAGTTTATTTACATTAAACAAAAGTTTTCATTGGCTGCTGTGTGTGGCAATAAATAGAAAGAGAAACATAATACGAAGCCTCCGGTCCTGTAATAGAATTCGGGGTCTCTACCGAACTCCGCTTACAGTAAGCAAGGGCCTACGATCAGGGTGACTGTCTAAATAACGTACGTACACCAGTGTAATAGTATGAGCGAAGACCCCGAGCGGTCATGCGCTCCTTTAAGCCTTCGGGCAAACCCGCCCTCCGGGTGCATGCGACAGTGGCAACATTGTATAGTGCGGGCCGGGTGGCTCCATCCCTCCTTTCCTTTAGATACGCTGCCCAATGTTCACAAATTCATCTTTGTGCATGGAGAACACAAAGTCTCGGAGTCTCTGGTTGGGGACAGGATTCGGCCGAAGACCATACCTCTGGCTCCGGGAGTTGTTGGTAGCCCCTGTCCCCGCGGTGTCATCTACGGATGAGGATGTGCTCGGATTGATGGTTGTCTGTTCTTCAGCTGATGGTGTTCTTTCCTCTTGGTGCATCGGCGCGGGGTCGCCGTTCCTTCCTGGGGTGTTTGGTGGCGATATCGCTTCTTCTCCTTCTCCTCCGTCATGTCCCTCGCTTTCTCTGCAGGACCTGATATTCACTTTCTTGAACCAGGAGACGTTCCTTGTAATTGTGCGATTTCCATGTCGAGCAGACACCATGGTTCCCCGCACCTCCATGACTTCCAGAGACGTTTTAAGGCATGGGCAAAGTGGGCTCTGGCCCAGGGCCCCAGCCTTTCTCGGGGCCCACTGACCGAGCCAGCTCTGTTCTGCAGAGAGTCTTGCCCTGGTGATCTTAAATAATTCTTAAACAGATTGTTTTAAACACTGTTTTCATTTAATTTATTTTTACTGTGGGTGATGTGTGAGTTTATTACAGACACTTTGCAGAAAAATATTTGTTTCATGCAACATCCATAACGTTTCTTTTAGATCAAAACAGGACCTCACATCTGGGAAATGGAAGGGTGCCACAGAGATTTGCAGTAATATTAGTGAGCTGCTGCTGTCTTACAGTATTGAAATCACACTGTCGCTATCCCTCTATATTAGCAGTAAACGCATTAAGAATTTGGACAAGCATGCCAGTGCACTGACAATGACCTGGCCAACGAGGGCAATAAAGAGCTGTAATCGGATCATACATTCAAAGCTGTGTCGAACAGGGGCCCCCAAAATATGTTTGGCCCAGGGCCCCCAAAATCGTTAAGATGTCCCTGCTTCCCACACCTCCGGTTCGTATGGGGTGCAATATTTCCAGCCGGGATGCCGATCTTTCACTATGACGCGGTCTCCCACTCGAATGCCAGTCAGCTGTGCTTTTCGCGCTTGGCTTGCCTTGTCGTTGGTGGCTATTATTCTTCTGGCTTGCGTGGCGGCTTGATCCAGATCTCTTGGACCCCACAACGGATCGGCGGGAATACTGTCTCGGGGGGGGGGGGGGGGGCCTTCCGGAACAGCAGATGCGACGGGGCACACTGCGTCGTGCAGTGCGGTGTCTGGCGATATGCTCTCAGGAACTGTTGCAGGGACTGCTCTGCGTCTTCGCCTCTCTCGACTCCAATCTTCAGAGCTCGGTTTAGGGTCCGCATGAAACGTTCTACCTCCCCATTCGCTTACGGCCACTGTGGTGTGATTTTGCGATGTCGGATGGCGTGGGACGCCATATATTCTTGGAATTCTCTTCCTTGGAAGGGCGGCCCATTATCCGATTTGATTTCTTCTGGGAGTCCCATCATCGCGAAGATGCGGTCTAGGGTGACCTTGACCTGTGGAAAAGCAGTGGACGACACCACCTCCACGACTGGGAATTTGGAGTGAGAGTCCATGAGGACGAGTGTATTCCGCCCATCCGGAAATGATCCAAAGTTGATGCTGACTTGGGTCCATGGCTCCTGGCATGGATCCTCCGTGATGATCGGATGAGGGGCCGGGTCATTGCTGGTGATGCGCGAATGGCAGGCGCAAATGGTTTCGTCAACCATGGTGTCCGTACCAGGGAACCATACTTTGTTCTGGAGACGGGCCTTCGTTTTGGCTTTCCCCTGGTGTCCCTCGTGTGCCAGGTCAACCACTCTCTTCTGGAGGCTCTGGGGAATTACTATGGTGGTGCCACGCAGGACTATCCCGTGCAATCCTTCACTCAGCTCACTGGGAGCCCTCCATAAATGTTGGTGTGACATTCTTTCGTCTTCTGTTAAGGCCCGAGCCCCGTCGAGGAAGTGTTGCCACCTCCGTTCGACCAGCGTTCTCTTTACCTTGGACAGGCCCTCATCGGCTGCGGTGGCACTTCCTATGTCTTCCAGCATGAGCACCTTCAGACATGCTTCCTGGGACACCATTCGGACGAATTCTTCAGTGTGTTCCTCGTCGTTGGACTGCCCAGCCGGCGTAGTCCTGGCGGGGTGCTGCGACAAAAAGTCAGCAGGGTTGTTGATGCCGGGGCGAAAGACCACTTCGAAACGGTAAGCTTGCAGTTGTACCGCCCATCTCTCGATTCGAGGAGGTGCCAGTCGGGTGGTGCCAGCAAAAAGAGGGATCAGCGGCTTGTGGTCGGTTACCACACGAAACTCCTGCCTATAGAGATACAAATGGAAGTGATGACATATCCACTTAATTGCCAGTGCTTCTCTCTCTATCTGGGCATACCGCATCTCGGTCTCCGTCAGGGCTCTGCTGGCATAGGCCACCGCGACCCATTCTTTTGCTGATGTTTCTTGAACGGCCCCTAGCCCCACCGGGCTGGCGTCTACCCCACCACTTCGGTCCTTCTGCTGGGTTGAAAGTACACCATGACAGTCTTGTCCAGGAGGGCTTCTTTGATGGCATGAAACGATGCATCTTCTTTTGCCGTCCATTCCCATGGTACTCCAGATTTCGTGAGACTCCGGAGAGGTTCTGAGAGTGACGCCAAGTTCAGAATGAAGCAGCCAAAATATGTGGCCATGCCCAGGAAACTGAGGACCTCTGTGGGCGAAGTGGACCTCGGAGCAGAACGTATAGCTGTGGCCTTCTTCGGGTCAACCTGGAGGCCGTCTCGTGAGAAGATGTAGCCGAAAAACTCCACAGACAATTGATAGAACGAGCACTTGGCTCGATGAAGGGTCAGCCCACTGTTTGCGAGTCTTTGAAGGGTGTCCCTCAGATGCATGTGATGTTCCTCCAGCGTCTTCGAGAACACCAAGATGTCGTCACTCAGGTTGATGACCCCTTGTAGCCCCGAAAGTGTTTCTCGAATAGTGTTCTGAAACACTTTGGCGGCTGACGACACCCCAAAACTCAGCCTCTTGTACGTCCGCAACCCCGCATGCGTGGAGAACGTTGTGATGTTTCTGCTCTCCGGGTGAAGTTCCAGCTGGTGGTAGCCAGCTTTGAAGTAGAGTTTTGTGAACCACTTGGCTCCATTGAGGTCCGCCACTGTCATCCATGGTGGGCGTGAGGTGTTGCTCCCGACTCACCGCCTGATTAGGAAGGCGCATATCGACACACAGCCGAATTGCTCCCGGTTGTTTTGGCTTGGGAGCAACGACCAGGGGCGACACCGACGGAGTGGGGCCCGAGACCTTCTCAATGACCCCTAGTTGCTCTAGCTTCCACAGTTCCTCTTCTACCTGAGGGCGTAGGTGAAATGGCACTCTCCGGTGCCTGAGCGCTGTTGGTTTCACAGTGGGATCGATATGCACCCCAGTCCCTAGATTAGCATAAGGAACTCCTTGAGGATGTCGTGGGCATGCAGGTCGTGCACTTGGTTAGCAAAGAAGACCAATTCCAGGTCTCTGCCGTGTGGCAGCTGAGGAGCGTGCCCCTCTTCCCTTCGGTAACATGGAACCTTGTGTGGATGGTGCGTCCCTCGCTGGCCACATTGACCTCGATGACCCCGCGCAGGGGAAGCGGCTCGGTACCTCCATACATGTAGATTCTCACCTTGGAGGGCGACAGGGGTGGTCACGGAGGTAGCTGTTCGTACTGATCACTGTCCATGATGTTCACCGAGGCTCCGGTGTCTATGAGCGCCTTGACTGTGGATCCTGCCACTGAGATGGAGCACATGGGTGGGGGTCAACAGCGTGGACCTTCCCGGCTCACGAACGACACTACAAACACGCCGTCGTCGTCTGCGCCCATGCCGTATCCTGGGGGGGTGGAGTTCATTTGCTCCAGTGGGTCTTCAAGTGACAGTTGCCTCACTGCTGTCGACATTCCTCGCTGCCCTGAGGTGTTGGTTCTTGATCTTCCGCTCCGACATACTTTGGCGAAGTGGTTCGGGTTTCCACAACGGGAGCAGGTCTTCCCTTTTGCAAAACATGGGCCAGCCGGCGGGTGTTCCAGACCGCAGTTTCCGCATGTGCCCCTTTGCGACGGTCTCCCGTTCCCTCGGGCGCTGCTGGGCGTCTGAATGACGTCTACTCTATCCTCCTTTATCGCCGGCGAGTCGAGGTGGTCCTGAGAGATTTGGGTGGCGGTTGAGGGCTGCCTCCATTTCATCGGCCCATGCATTCGACAGCTCGTGTGATCTTGCGAGCACTAGAATTTCGTCCAGCGATATGCCTGGCTGCCTGAGTATCAGGCGGCGCAGCGTTACAGACTGACATCCCTGTATAACTTGCGCCCTGAGTTCCTCTCTCTGGTCGGGAAGCGTGCATAAACTCGTCAGTTTTTGTAGTCAAGCATAAAAGACGTCTATTGATTCTGTCTCCCCTTGCCTCGCTTGACGGAGTTTAAACCTCTCAATCAGGGTTGATTTGAGGGTTGAAGTGCTTGTTCAGAGCCACCACTGCTGCGTCATAGTTGTCATCCGCCCCCGTATTCGGTAGGGTTTCGAACATGTCGTATAATTCGCCCCCTCCGTAGCACATGAGCAGTGATCTTTTCACCTTCCCATCTGTCTCTCTCATCCCCATGAAGTAGTGATCCAGACGGCCAATCCATGACTTCCACCGCGACGAGGCTGTGGCCGGGTCCACCAGTTCACTGAATGGGGGCAGGGGAGGGCTGCTGTGGCGTGGCCTGGTTGCTGCGGGGCTTGCTGTGGGAGAAGCTGCTGGGGCGCTGGGGCGACAACTCCATCTGGGTTTGGGACACCCATTGCCTCTGATGAGGCACGTGTGTGTTTGTCCAGAAACCTGTCCTTTATGCTGTAGTGGCACGCACTTGCTTTTGTCAGTGCTTGATGAGGCGCAGAGTGACCCTCGGTGCTGAGTGGCAGTGTGCAGTTACTGCTGTGACAATGTGTTGCCTGGTGGGGGTGTTCCCTTCTTGGTTTATTTTGTGTCCAGCACTATCCCCAAATGTGTTGCTTTTGCCAAGGCTTTGCTGAACTGCTCGTTCCACTGACTCCTGAGCAGCCAGTGAGTATCTCCCTACGATGCGCTGGCTCTGGGCAGGTGCGCGCGTGTGAGGGAGAGGATCGCCGGCAGAGACGATCCAGCTGCAGCCACGTGCACTCTTAGCAGCGCCGCTGTGAGTGGGGCGGGCGTGCATGAGCAGGCCTTCTGGTGAGTCACGCGACAGTGACTCGGCCGTGCGCTCGCTCCACTGACCTGACGGGTACGTTCGCCAGGGCTCCTCCGATCCTTGGCTCCCGTGGGGTGGGTCCCCGCCGTTGAGGCCTGAACCGTCGCTTCCCCAGGCCTGTTGGCACACAATGGCGGACGCGCGCTGCACTCCGCAGCCGCAGGCAAGGTGATGGGCCTGACGTTGCATGGCAGAGGCGTGGGTGGGACCTGCCTCGTCGCCAGTGTAGAGTTCAGGGTCTCTACCGAACTCCGCTTGCAGTAAGCCAGGGCCTACGATCAGGGTGGCTGTCTAAATAATGTACGTACACCAGTGTAATAGTATGAGCGAAGACCCAGAGCGGTCATGCGCTCCTTTATTTAAGCCTTCGGGCGAGCCCGCCCTCCGTGTGCATGCGACAGTGGCAACGTATAGTGCGGTCCGGGTGGCTCCGTCCCTACAGTCACAACTGCGCAGCACGAGAGACCCTCCTGCAGTAATATAAACTCATTAAAGAAAATGGCGCTTACACACTAAATAGACGTACCGTGTAACAACCGAAGTAAAAGGGCCAGTCCTAGTGGGAGGTTACGAATGAAGACAGGGCGGTACTAAGGAGAGACTAACAAGCCTACAACGAATAAGAAGGCAGCATTTATGAAGGACAATGACACAAGCCAATGACAAATATGGGCGGAGAGTGGGCGGGGCTTCAAGTACATACTTCAATACAGCATGGCTCGCAGTGAATGCGCTGCCCAGGCTCGACCTAAAAAGGACCTGTTCACCCCTACTGATCACTACACGGTATACTGACACCCCTGCGCTTGTGCTGCTGAACTCCTGGGGAAGGCAGTAACCTGCCACCATTATGAGGATAGCGCTTTGCTGATGTCTTTGGACACCCCTCCGGTCCAAGAAGACCACAATCCATGAGACCGGCCTATGTCATGGGGCACATGCATGGTATGTGTTTACCTATGACAACAAACATCTGCATTCGGGATCCAGACAACAGTATAGTTGGACACTCAGGGTAGGGGTACTGGTCCATTTAACCCACAGAAAAAAGGGAAGAGAGATTGAGCCTTCCCTCGTTCTGCAAAAAAAATTGGAGCAAGAGAGGGAATATAACCAGGTCGCCACGGAATCCTTACAAAAATAACCTGGTTAGGCAGAACACTTTGTCTTAGTAACTTATGTTAAGCAGGTATTGTATACTCCTAGGTATGGCTATGCTAACTGATCAAGTCATGCCTACCTCTAAGTGTTCTCGTTAAAATATATATATATCAGCCGTCCACAACTAATCTCACACCCACCAAAGAAAAATGTGAGCGAAGTCAGAAAGTGCCTCACGTAAGCACTATCCATGGAGCTACTGGTTGGTACTCACCAGTTTGCTCGTTCTGCCATCATTGGCAACTTTCTTGACAGAAAGAAAAAGAAGTGTTGCGTAACTCTCAGGCTCATGTGAAGTGGTGGAAAAATGATAACGTGTAGGTAATAGTGTCATCTATCAACCGTCTAAGCCCCGTAATGTGAAGAAAAGTGAATAAATCTCCTAGTTAAAAATAAGTTGTGAACAACTATTCCACACATTCTTTATTTTAATAGTGTTCACACTGGGTTAAAAGAAACGACGTGTTTAGACCATTTTGACTTGAACGGCCGACATGTTTCATTGCCTACACAATTTTTGGCAATTTCATCAGGGCACAGGATGCATCTCCACCTCACTGATGCTTTAAATCTGTGGTAGTTGATAAAAACAATAAAAGAAAGAATGATAGTGCCATAGACCGAGAAAAACAAAAGTTGTAAATAGTTATCATGTGTGGACATTTTCAAATTGCAACACATCTCACATTGTGTATTCTGACCAAATAACATAGTTACGGGTTGGTTGCCAGGTGGACTCCTACCAGCAACTCCCCGAGGGGGCTGAAATTTGGCCTACCCCGCAAAGTACAAAGCAGCAAACAGCAGCGTACCTGTGAATGGACACAAATACCACTTCACCGTCCTCATCGTGATAATGTAATGGTCAAAAGTCTTATTACACCTCCAGCATCATTAGATTGATAAGGGCTTCAAGGTGTATTCAAAATTGTACGCCTTCTAGATTTCAAAAGAACAAATCTTAAAAAATATATTTTTTATAGAAAAGCGGGGGAAAGCGGACCAAGTATATATAACATCTCATATTGCTCAGGATTCCCTGTTGATGATCCCGCTGTTAAATACAAAAGGCGTCCCACTCACCCGCTAGTTGTAACGAGACTCAGAGTCTCGTATCGTCATCCACAAAGGATCACAGGCAGCCGCCCGCAGTCGAAAGGCCACTTCACTTACCGCTACACCGGTAGTACATGCTCCAATAATCCACAGGTGCTGAGGATTCGATTGCCCTGTGAAGTACCTCCCTCTCCCCCGGATGGAAACAGGCAGCATAACAACTAGTTGGTGACCGCGGGCAAAAGGGAGATGCTTCTCCATGTTCAGACGTCACCACAAACAAAAAAATAAAACAAAAAGAAGTATTTCAATTTACTGATGACTACAGATTCCTAGGGGCTATTCTAACTACATCCGAGCTATATAGCTCGGTCATGGCGGGCGCCATCTTTTAGTAGTGTTTACTCATATAAACTGCATCTCATGTTACCAGCAGACAAATTGCGCTTCTAACACACCCAACAATATGAGGGTACAAGAACTTGTGCTTATAAATTATACCGCAGTGTACAGGTACAATATTTCAACATCCGCCTACAGTTGCACAAAACAGAAGATGACAAGAAATAGCACGTCGCTTGTATAGAGGTAGTCCGCTATTGCTAGGGTCACGGATTTAAGTCCCAATGTACAACAACAGATATACTTATGATGTTGCTTCTCCTAGATGGTGTCAGCGGGAATTTAAAGAAAGGAAAACCCCCCCCCATCCTAAACTTCAGACCTAATTCTGCATTAAAAGATGTCATCTAAAAGTCTGGTTGTTTGTAGAGAGGAGGAAATTAGGGGAGCATCATTCCCATCTCATGCCCAGCAGGTATTAATACGTAAATGAAAATCTATTAACCCGTTCATGGCAGTTTTGAGCTCAAATTCATCCCGCCAGCACCAGGGGCAAGCTGCCTTTACCTCATCACTTTTAATATATGCACCTATTTTGTACCGCAAGTTGGCCCATACTAGCAATAGCTAGTTAGTCTGTTTTACTGATGGTACCCAAGCAATTTAGTGTATGTCATCTCCATACAGTATATGTAGTATAGCTGGAATCATTTGCCCCCCCTATTCCATTCAATGGTGTCATTCGGACCCACCTGGTCTACTTTTTCAGAAAAGATCCAGCGAGCCTCCTTACGAACCAACATATCCTCAATTGCATGCGTTTCACCGGTCACTCTCTCCAAGACCATCCATTTCAGATCCCTGCAGTTATGACTTGCTTCTTGAAAATGGCGGACAAGTGGTGTAGTAAGATTTCCTGCTTTAAGGGTGCTAATATGTTCTTGGACCCGCACCTTGATTTTCCTCGAGGTGAGACCAATATAATGTAGCCCACAGTCACATGTCAGACGGTAGATAACATTGGTGGTGTTACAATTGCTGAACTTGTTTTGAAACAAGGTTTTTCCATCCACCAGGGTGACTCTTTTAGACGCTTGGGTCAGGTTGCAAACGGTGCATTTCCCACATGGGAAATGTCCTGATGGTACCCCTGTTTCCTGTTTTCGTGAGTTGTATTGGCGAGTATGGACCGAACGATCTCTTAAATTGGTCGCCCTTTTGAAGGCAAATCTCGGTTGGGGCATTTTCTTTGGGCCGGTTTCCAACAAATGCCAATGCTTCCTGATGATCTGTCTGATTTTAGTAGACAAGGGGTCAAAAGTAGTCACCACTGGGAGGCAATCATCTTTAGTTCTTCTATTTCTCTCCATAAGTACCTCACGTGGAGTATTTAAAGCTCTCTTGCGTGCCCTTTAAATCATCTTGGGGGGGATATGCTCTTTCTGCGAGACGTTTGGCAAGCGTCTCCGATTATTCAACATACGTATCGGTGTCTGTACAGTTCCTGCGGTATCTAAAAAAACTGACTGTCAGGAAGCCCCTGTCCCAAACGAAAGGGTAGAAGAGAAGGAGCATGATGATTCAATCCCTTCATATATCTCTCCCCTCCTGTACTTACAGTCCCCCTTCGTCAAATGGCATGATAGCTATCTGCAAGAAGTAGAGGAAGAGGTACTGACAAGCGGCCCCTTTAAGCGAGGAACAAGTGAAGGCCGGACGGCTGACGTCACAAGTAACACGTCTTATGAGGGCGGCCCAGAGAGACCAGGGCGCGCGTCAGAAGGGAATCCCGAAACGCAGCGAAGGGAAGCCGCACGTCTGGATAATCGCCCAGGGGACCGGAGAACCAAGGGAGAGACAACATCGTGCCGGGAAACAAAACCGAGTTCAGAGAAGACCACAGCTCCCATGAGAGGAAAATAGCCGATCCCGGTAGAGAAGAGAAAGCCGAAGCAGCAAGTGACCGGACGCCACAGAAGAACGCGGATTCACCTCGCCCCGGAGGGACGTGGCTTTCCCAGGTGCGTGGGCGTCTACAGGGATACTTGAAAGGGGGAAACTAAAAAGAGGAACGTGAGGGGGTCGGGGAGGGAAAAACCGAAAAGAAGTTAGACAGTAAAGGGGAAAGACTGGAAGAGCCAGAAAGAGCTCAGAAATTTCCTCTATCGGATATTTTTTTTTGTTTGTTTGCTCCATCCTCCCACTCCCTTCACGTTATACATACATATATTTATTTATCCTCCACTCCCTCACCTGTTCTTTGTATTACGAAGCACTTAGCTGAGCCTTGGGGGCGTGGCCAAGCCGCAGACCAAGATGGCCGCGCGGCACTGAAGCTCCTCCAGCCAGCACAGCGGCAATTATCTCCCATTCCCGCAGCGGTGATCACCGCGACTTTGATGCTGCCAGACCCTTGAACAACCCCTGAATTCGGCGCGGTCCTCCGATCGCATAGGGCCGCGGCCGCCGAGATCCGTGAGGGGGTGCCTGCGGCTTGTATCGGCAGCCGAGGCCTCCCTCGTTACCTTTGACTCCAGGACGGATGAGGCCGGCAGACAACACTCGGCGATCCGGTGGAGACACCTCGGCGGTGAGTGAAGCAGGCGCAGGGGGCTTCTTGCACGTACTGCCTCGGCATTGGTGATCACCTGACATGGCCGTGTTGCGACCCTGCCCTCCCCACCCCCCCCCCCCCCACCAAGCAGGCAGCAACTACGCACTTTCTCCCTTTGGCCCCGCGGGCAGCCCGGGAGCCGACCACCAGGTCGTGCGACGCCATTCATTGGGGGCGAGGCAAGGGCCACTGCACTGCTCCCCGCGCCCGCCTGCAACTCCACGCGCGGACCAGACCGCGCCATCTGTCCAACGCTCCTGACTCGCCGTGAGACCCTCGCCGCTCCTGCCGCCCCTGCCTCGTACCGCCCCATTGCGGCGGCCACTGCTGATTCTCCCCTGGTCCAGACAACCGATGCCAACACACTACGGCCCTATGCACCATCCTACCCAACACTCTGGGTTCCTGTTCGTCAACACGTTCCACCAGGGAGCTCTGCGGGCGCCGCAAGTCACTCCTGATAGCTACCTTGCTCCCTGCCAGTGAGGCTTTTGCGCGGGACATACGTCCCATAAAGACACAGCCGCCATCTTCCTCCAACTGCCTAGGGGCCACGCACTTTTTTTTTGGCTCGTTCCTGGGGCCGTGACCCCTGCTTCCCACCTTTCAGGGCCTGGATTTCCCCCACAAATTGTGACTCAGCTGACTCACCCTTCATTGGCCGGTGCACGTTGGGTGGCCCCCGCTGCTGCTCCTCCTGCGATTATTGTGGTGCAGCATGGGCCGCAAGGATCCCAAGCAGAAAACGCTTCCTTTTGAAAGACTCGTCGACACGGCCACCGAGGGTGGATCCAGTATGGTGAAAGGCGGACAGGACGCAGTACGAGCGGAGGACCCCTCTGCCCAATCCAACGCGCTTCTGCAAGAGATGAGAGCGGGTTTTCGTGCTCTAGATGGTCGGTTCGACGCCCTTGACAGGAGCCTTGCGGATATGGGGGCTAAAATTCAGGTTCATGACCGGCGCCTGGATGTCCCGGAGGCCCGCATATCGGACATCGAGGATGGCACGGCCCAGTCCCTCAAACGTCTGGAGCGTGTGGAACGTATCCTTAAAGACGTGGCCATTAAAAATGAAGATCTTGAAGTGCGCAGTAGGCGTAACAACATTTGCATTTTAGGTGTTCCGGAATCCACCGCTACCGGCCGTCTAGACACTTTTTTGTCGAATCCCTGTTGGCTGACTTGTTCGGTAGAGACTCATTCACTCCTGGATTTGTGGTGGAACGCGCCCACCGCTCACTGTGGCCGCGGCCCAATCCGGGATGCCCTTCGAGGCCCATCATTGCACGAGTCATGAACTATCGGGACCGTGACACCGCTTTGCGTCTTGCGAGAGAGAAGGGCGACGCCATCTGGCAGGGCTTGAAGCTATCGCTATATCCCGACTTCACTATCATGGTACAGGAGGCCCGCCGCAAATACACTGGAGTCAAATCTACCCTCAAGAACCTTGGTTTAAAATATGGTATGTTGTATCCTGCTAGAATGAGGGTGGACATAAATGGTAAGGCCCGCATATTTGACAGTCCAACAGAAGTTCAGCAATTTTGCCATACATACATACAGACGGAACAATCTGACAGTTGCAGATGGTGTTCGTCCTTCGCCGCCACACAGTGGGTCCGATGCCAGTATGGAACTCTTCTCAGGAACTGGGTCTGGCTGAGTACATCAAACATTTCCTCTTCCAATGTTATGTAACTATTTTGGGATAATGATCTGCATACATGAGAAACATTTTCAATAGCTGGGTAACTGGCGTTGCCACCCCCGTTGGTGTACACCTTGGTTTGGATTTACGTTATTTGGATGTACCACTTCTGGGTCTTCATCATTCCACTGTCAAGTCGATTGGTATTTTGTATAATGCGACCAATGTTGGGTAGGCCTTGCTTTCTTGGTAGCGAGGTTGGGTGGGGGGTGGGGGAGGGGTTATTGCTATCACACACATGTTGTATTTTCATGAAACTGTTCACTGTCACGGATAATGTTCACCTGGGTCCATCCTCACCTGTCGTACATACCACAACTTTAAGATGGCCCGGTTAGGTGTACTGTAGCGGGTCCCTCTGGCCTCTCCTTAATGTGCTGGAACATTCGGGGCCTTAATGATAACCGTAAGAAACGGCACGTCCTGCATTATTTACTCCGCCACAAGATTGATATTGCTTTCCTACAGGAAACTCATCTAGCCAGATCAGACTCCAAGCGCTTTGCTTCCAGCTGGGGTGCACATAGGTATTTCGCCAATTATAGCAACTATGCTAGAGGCACAGCTATTTTCATACATAAAAGTCTTCCCTTCAGCACCAGTTCGATAGTGACCGATAATGAGGGAAGATATACCATCGCAGCGGGGTCATTAATGGGACATAAGATCGCTTTAGTATGCGTCTACGCCCCGAACACTGACTCCCCCGATTTCTTTCACTCTCTCTACACGCAGCTCACGAAATTGGGTCCCATGTTTTTTCTTCTGGGGGGTGGGGGATTTCAACCTACTCCCTGACCCGGCACTGGACAGCACCTCCACTTCCCCCGATTCCAAACCCCGCGCGCGCCGGGCACTCCTAGACCTTTGTAAGCAGCTTTCGTTACTAGACATTTGGCGCACGCGTAACCCCACACACACTGAATACACACATTATGCTGGCCAATACCACACTTGGACTAGGATCGACTACTGGCTGATTTCTCCTGGGGTCTCCAGTTGGTTTCATTCTCTCAGGACGCTCCCGAGAAAATATTCTGACCATTCTCCCATTCATCTTAATGTCCCCTGACCGGAAGGGTTTGAGCGTCAATGACCTTTCCCCAGCCGCGCTCTTCTTGAGGACCTGTTTAACAATGAAGTGTGGGAAGCTATTGAAGAATACTTCACTATTAACACCGGTTCGGTAAATACCTGGGCGGTCCTATGGGAGGGATTCAAGGCGTACATTAGGGGCGTTTGCATTGCCAAGCATGCGGGAGTGCTCAAGGATCTACGAAATACGTTGTCCCGCATTGAACGCGGCCTGGCAGAGCTTGACATCGCAATCGAGCGTTCCCCTGACTCTGAGTTAGAGGAGCGCCGTCTCGCCCTCCTCTCCGACTACAGAGAAGCGGCGGACTGCGAAATTCTCTTTCTGGGCAAATACCAAACTGCTAGGCGGTACGGTGAGGGGGAAAGACCTGGCCGTGTGTTGGTCCAAATGCTCTGCCCCCCGTACAGTAAAGCCTACATCACAGAACTCTGCTCTCTTACTAACCAAACACTAACCACCACATCGGACATTCGGGACGAATTTCTTGACTATTTCAAAGCCCTTTATACCTCCAAAATAGGCCATGATCCCACAGCTCAAGAAGCCTATTTATCGAAAATTGCGTTAGTGTACCTTGAGAAACGCATGCAAGATTTCCTAGCAGAGCCGATTTCTGAAGCTGACCTACTCTGGGCAATTGTGGCCCTTCGATCATCCTCCGCCCCTGGGTTGGACGGCTTCACTGGAGATTTCTATAAGACATATAAAGACCTTTTGGCACTGCAACTCATTGAGGTGTACGCAGAAGCCCTAGAAACACAGATCCTCCCTCCTACCCTGCGCGAGGCCGTCATTATTCTTCTCCCCAAACCGGGCAAGGATCCGCGCCTCTGTGGGTCATATAGGCCCCTGTCATTATTACATTTGGATTATAAAATCCTGGCTAAGGTTATCGCCATGCGCCTGTCTCAATTGATGGAATTCATTATCTCCCCTGCCAATCTGGTTTTGTCCCCCACAGATCTACATCGCTCAATCTCCGGACCCTTTTCTCAGTTCTCCACAGAATAAATCCAGATACCCCAGCTGCTGCCATCTTACTCGACACAGAGAAGGCATTTGATTCGTGAGTGGCCGTTCTTTGTGTCGGTCATGCGCCGTATGGGAATGCCGATAGGTTTTATTGCCACTACTTCCTTACTTTACTGTCATCCTACAGCGCGACTCCTACTGAATGGCACTCTCTCTCTCATTTTCTCTATCCCGGGGTACACGACAGGGCTGCCCTTTGTCACCGTTGTTATTCATCCTAGCTATGGATCCTTTAATTCGTCATTTTCAGGAAAAGCATTTACAGCGGGGACTCCAATTAAACACCGGCCCTCTTCTTGTTTCAATATATGCGGACGACACTGTCCTTTATGTGAGGGAGCCACAGACCAATTTAGAACCTCTCATCAGAGAAATAATCAGATTTGGACGATATTCAGGTCTTGGCATTAACTGGCACAAATCGGTGATTTTCCCCTTGACTTCCAGCACCAAACCGTGGGAGTGTGAATTTCCGTTAGAATGGTGCACAGACTCCGTTAAATATTTAGGCATCCACATACATCTGGACACAGCTTTGATCATACGCCTCAACTATGGGCGAGCTGTCAGCACCCTCGAAACACAAATAGAGCGCTGGCTGAAACTGCTGTTATCCATCGCGGGAAGGGTTGCGATTCTTAAGATGGTGGTCCTTCCCAAGTTTTTATATCTTTTTAACAACATCCCGATACCCCTTCCCAGTCGCTTTTTTCTGACATTACGGTCCCTTCTTATTAGATTGATATGGGGGGGCAAACAAGCTCGCGTTCGGTGGCAGGTGCTCACACTTCCCTATGAGAGAGGGGGATACGGCGTTCCAGATCTTCATTTATACTATCTTGTGGCCCAATGTAGCTACGCTCATGCTTGGTATCACCCTGATGCCAGGATCCCTTTCCTTCGCCCGGAGTCTGACTTTGTCCTACCTGAGAAATTATCCATGGTACTTCCCAAGGGCGTTCCTAGAGACCCAAATGATATTCAGACTGTGTCCACCACCAGTTGGGCTTGGGAGAAACTGAGACGTGTTACCGGCACTGCCTCATTATACTCCTCTTCCCTACCGCTTCCCAACGCCCGCTGGTTACCAATTACTGGGGAGAGAGTGGTACAGCGCACGTTATCGAAATTTGATGTTACCAAACTGGGAGATCTCTACCCTGGTGGCCAGGCTCTTTCGGCGCACGACGACACGTTTATGGATCGCTTTGTGCTAAATCGGAAACGTTCGGCTATGCGCGACATTGCCTGATTTCCCGATCAAGCCCGAATCATTTGCTCCTCTGACCCTAATCATAGACAGCGAACAAGGAGTTCACCTTATCTCTAAACTATATAAAGCCTGTTCAGGGATCATCCCGGTAAATGACGACAAGCTCCGGAGGGACTGGGAAGGCGACCTCTGCCGCCCAATCACGGATGATCAATGGGCTAAATGCTGCGAGGTCACGAAGGATTTTTCCCTAAACAGTAGACACAAACTTCTGCATTTCAAATTTTTGCGCAGAATGTACATTACCCCGGCTCAATCCCATAGACTAGACCAATCCAGACCCCACACCTGTCGCAAATGCGCGCCCCCCCATGCTGATTTTGCACACCTTACATGGACCTGCCCAACATTACAGCCATACTGGGAGGCAGTACATAAGACCTTGGGCGAAATGATTAGTCTGCCCCTGATTCCCACCCCGGAAGTTGCTCTGCTGGGCTATGTGGTCAATTTTCCCAAAAAGGTGCGGAAATTTGCAGCCCTAAGCCTGCTATTAGCCAAAAGAGAGATTGCAATTCATTGGGGCCGCAGGCTAGCCCCCACTTTTAAGAACTGGATGGGTAGTCTGGCATCATGCAACGCAAATAGCGAATTATACGCCACCACTTTACCCTCCTCATCCCGCCCCAGGGACATCTGGGGTCCTTTCAGGGCATACATCGAGCTACGTAAACAGCCTGCTACTGCACAACTGGAGCTGGGTGGGTTGAACGTTCCGGTGCTTTTCAACATAATGTATTTGTTATATAGAATGTTTTACTGATAACGATTCATTTGCAAAAATTCTGCTTGTATGCTCATTCTGCATCAGCTGTGATGGTTAACAGATGGTCGGGTGGGAAGATCTCCTACATTGTGAGCCGGACTGTGCTTATGGGGCTTTTTTCTTCACCTTCAGTTGGAACTCTTCGATTTCAGCATACATGACTTGTTTGTACATACCTGATTTCGTGCTATTCAAAGTGTTAACTGTGACAGTGATCGAACATGTCCATACTGTTCGTATGTAAAATTCATAAATAAAGTTAAAAAAAAAACACTTAGCTGAGCCTTTCTTCTGTCTGAGGGACAACGGCGGCCAGGACTTCACCTCAAAGGGACTGATTTAGAAAACCCTGCAGAAAAGAGGAAACAGGAAAACAAGAAAAAGGACATTATAACCCATTATAGTGCTAATAAAATATACCATAAAGAAATATTACTTGTATTGTGCCCCCTTCTTAACAGGAAAATCCTACACTTGGTGGAGAATGCGGGCAACAGTCCATTAGTCTGACATAATGGAAAACCTAATACAACAGTTAATACGTGGCCAAGAAAAATTAGAATGGGCCATAGAGAGGCAAATGACAGCGGCCCAAGCTGACAGGGACATGTTTAAAGCCTCGCTCACGCAGCAGGTTGAATGCATCCAAAAGGTTGCCGAAGGCCAAGCACAATCAGCCACAAGCCAACAGAGTCGCCAAGGGGCACATGCAGGGTACCCCAATATATCTCTACAGAGGTACCAACCTGGTGAGGACCCAGATGCTTTCCTTACAAACTTCGAAAGGGCTGCCCAAGCCTGTGGATGGCCTGAGATGAAATGGCCCTTTTTTTATAGCACCTCTTTTGACTGGGGAGGCTCAGGCCGCTTACCAAGTGGCAAACCCTACAGGAAACACTCCTTACAAAGACATTAAAAACTTTATATTAGATCACTTGGGAATGGCTAAAGAAGAATACAGGGCAAGGTTAAAAAAAGAAAGAGGTAGCCGTGGAGATACCCCTAAGACATTATTTTTCAAACTTAAAGCTGCTGCAGATAACTGGCTAGGACCGCAAGAGAACAGCAAGGAACAAATAATGGCTTTCATTTATTTGGAGCAGTTTCTTAAAGCCACACAGAGATGGCTCCGACAGCAAACACACCTCTCAATAGAGCAGGCTGTGGAAATGGCTACTTCCTTTGCTCGGGCTCAACCAAAACCTCTGGTATACGAACCTGATAGATCCTCGCGGTATGTCATAGGACGTATGCGTAATGAAAAGAAAACCACCAAGCCCCCTCAGGAGTCTCTAAAGGACAGGCCTTCTAGAATTGATATCGCCCCGTTCAAAGGACCTCAATGTTATGAGTGCGGGGTGTGGGGCCATATAGCTAGAACCTGTCCCCAAAAGAAACCGACCAAGGAACCAATGGATATGAACTGTGTGCCCAGAACCATTCTGTATACAGAGGAACTGGGTTCTGGCTTCTATGTAAGTCTTATGCTTAATGGAAAAAAATGTGACAGCCTTCTTAGACTCGGGTTGTCGACAATCTGTTGTACAAAGCACACTAATAGAGGAATCTCAAGTCTGTTCGGAGGAAAAAACACCCATCCGCTGTGTACATGGAGGCGTCAGAACATATCCAATAGCCAAAATCCCTATCATTCTACCCAATGGAAGTTCTCTGTAAGTCAGAGTGGGAATATTGGACAACCTTCCAGAACAACTCATTTTGGGCACGGACAATCCTGAGTTTATCACACTGCTCAGAAAAACATTGATGGAGACTCCTGTGCCCTCTTGTACTCTGCTCACTCAGGCTCCCTGGCTTTCTGACCGGTCGTTTCGATATGCCTAAATCCAAGATCCCACACTCCAAAACACCTGGCAAAGGGCAAAGAATCCCATGCCCTCGCTCTCGTACCCCTCCTTCCTAGTCAAAAATAATCTATTATATCGAGTGGGAAAACAAGACGATCCCCCACAGTTAGTAGTCCCCCAGAAATTCCGCGAACAAATCTTGTTCTTTGCACATTCCCACCTCCTGGCAGGTCATAGTGGAACTGCAAAGACAACCCAGACTGTGTTAAGATATTTTTATTGGCCAGGGATATTCGCCAATATGGACAAATACTGTAGGGAGTGTGAGATATGTCAGAAGAAGAATCCCTACAAACCCCCTCCCATTCCATTACAGCCTCTGCCGATTATTGATAAACCGTTTGAGAGAATAAGCATGGATTTAGTGCGACACCCCTCCCAAAGTCAAAAAAGGGATATGTATATATATTAGTTATTGTCGACTATGCAACTAGATACCCAGAAGCATTTCCCTTACGAACACCAAACATTAAGAATATTAGTGAAAAATTACTAGAACGGTTTTCCAGGGTAGGATTTCCCGGAGAGATATTGACAGACCAGGGAACTCCCTTTGTCTCTCGCCTGATGAAGCAAGTGTGCAAAACTTTGAATATCTCCCAAATAAGAACATCTGCGTATCGTCCCCAAATGGATGGTTTATGTGAGCGGTATAACGCCACCCTGAAGCTTACCCTTAAGAAAATGCTGACTATGGAAGGGAAGGAATGGGACATGTTGCTACCCCTCTCCCTCTTCGTCGTCAGGAGCCAGGTTCAGAGCAGTCTAGGCTGTTCCCCCTTTGAACTCTTTTACAGGAGACAGCCACGAACCTTATTAGAAATGACGAAATAAGCATGGGAGCAAGAAAAACAGAAGGATACCCAAAACCTTCTCGAATATACACAGGGTCTAAGAACTCGCATACAAAAATTGCGAGATTTCGCCCATGATAATCTAGAAAACAACAAACGTATTACAATAAAGGGAAGAAGTGGCGACACTTACAGATCCATGATTGGGCACTCATACTTCTACCCTCCTCTATACCCCATAAACATGCAGAATGGAAGGGACCGTATGAAGTCATTGAAAAGATGGGCCTTACTACTTATCGATTACGTATTTCCTCAAATAAGACCCAAATCTATCATATAAACCTTCTTAAGAAGTGGCTGGGGCCCTTCCCCAAAGCCACCCATTATGCTCTAACAGAGTCAGTAGCCGTCCCTTCTTCGGTGAATCAATTGCCCATAAACGAGAATCTAACACAAGAACAAAAAGCGTCCCTTCAAGAACTCCTAAATTCTTTCTCCTCCATCTTTTCTGATCTCCCTAGTAAAACAACACTGATCGAGCATTCCATCGTTACCCCACCAGAAAAAGTAATAAAACAACGTCGCTATAGAATTCCAGCAGCTAGACGAGATGCTGTTATCGCAGAAATAGAGAATATGTTAAAATTAGGGGTCATAAAACCCTCCTGCAGTAACTGGTCCTCCCCCATTGTTATAGTCCCAAAACCAGATGGTTCGATCCGTTTTTGTATAGATTTCAGAGCAGTCAATGCCATCTCTAAATTTGACTCTTACCCATTGCCAAGAGTCGACGAGTTAATTGAAAAGTTAGGCGAAGCCCAATACATAACCACGCTCTATCTTACGAAGGGCTACTGGCAGGTACCGCTTAAACAAGAAGACCAAGAAAAGACCGCCTTTAGTACCCCTACTGGTTTATACAAATTCACCGTACTGCCTTTTGGATTACACGGAGCCCCAGCAACTTTTCAAAGGCTTATGAACAAAGTTCTCTGTCAACACCAAGAATACTCCTCAGCCTACATAGGCGATATCATTATATTCAGTCCTACCTGGGAGCAACACCTTGTCCATTGCAGAAAGGTATTTCAAGCTCTCAAAACTGCAGGACTCCATGTAAATTCCAAAAAGTACAAGATAGGTTTCACTAAAGTCAAATATTTGGGCTACCTTTTGGGGGGACTGGGTTATTGCACCTCAATAAGAGAAGGTGAAAGCAGTTTTAGACACACCCTTCCCCACTACCAAGAAGGGTATTAGATCCTTTTTAGGCTTACTAGGATATTATCGCCGATTTATACCCAATTACTCTGAAATGGCATCACCATTGACCGATTTTACTGAGAAAGGAGACAAAGAACAGAGACCTGATATACCCACCCCCCTCCCCCCCCCAAACCGCCAGTAAGGCATTTCATGATCTCAAACAAGCCTTAACCACCAGTCCTGTCCTCATTTCACCTAATTTTCAAAGAACCATTTATACTACAAACAGATGCCTCAGAAGCAGGTCTGGAGGCCGTTCTTTCCCAACAAACAAAAGACGGTATTGAGACCCTATACTCTTTCTCAGTCGTAAACTATTTCCGAGAGAAAAAAAATATTCTACGGTAGAAAAAGAATGTTTAGCCATAAAATGGGCAGTAGACAAATTGTTATTACCTTGAGGGATCCCCTTTTATCCTATATACAGACCACGCTCCTCTATTGTGGATGAGTCGTAACAAAGGTAACAACCCTCGTGTCCTCAGGTGGTTCTTGAAAATTGCGGACAAGTGGTGTAGTGAGATTTCCTGCTTTAAGGGTGCTAATATGTTCTTGGACCCGCACCTTGATTTTCCTCGAGGTGAGACCAATATAATGGAGCCCACAGTCGCATGTCAGACGGTAGATAACATTGGTGGTGTTACAATTGCTGAACTTGTTTTGAAACAAGGTTTTTCCATCCACCAGGGTGACTCTTTTAGACGCTCGGGTCAGGTTGCAAACGGTGCAATTCCCACATGGGAAATGTCCTGATGGTACCCCCGTTTCCTGTTTTCGTGAGTTGTATTGGCGAGTATGGACCGAACGATCTCTTAAATTGGTCGCCCTTTTGAAGGCAAATCTCGGTTGGGGCATTTTCTTTGGGCCGGTTTCCAACAAATGCCAATGCTTCCTGATGATCTGTCTGATTTTAGTAGACAAGGGGTCAAAAGTAGTCACCACTTGGAGGCAATCATCTTTAGTTCTTCTATTTCTCTCCATAAGTGCCTCACGTGGAGTATTCAAAGCTCTCTTGCGTGCCCTTTAAATCATCTTAGGGGGATATGCTCTTTCTGCGAGACGTTTGGCAAGAGTCTCCGATTGTTCAACATACGTACCGGTGTCTGTACAGTTCCTGCGGTATCTAAAAAACTGACTGTCAGGAAGCCCCTGTCCCAAACGAAAGGGTAGAAGAGAAGGAGTTTGATGATTCAATCCCTTCATATATCTCTCCCCTCCTGTATTTACAGTCCCCCTTCGTCAAATGGCATGATAGCTATCCGCAAGAAGTAGAGGAAGAGGTACTGACAAGCGGCCCCTTTAAGCGAGGAACAAGTGAAGGCCGGACGGCTGACGTCACAAGTAACACGTCTTATGAGGGTGGCCCAGAGAGACCAGGGCGCGCGTCAGAAGGGAATCCCGAAACGCAGAGAAGGGAAGCCGCACGTCTGGATAATCGCCCAGGGGACCGGAGAACCGAGGGAGAGACAACATCGTGCCGGGAAACAAAACCGAGTTCAGAGAAGACCACAGCTCCCATGAGAGGAAAATAGCCGATCCCGGCAGAGAAGAGAAAGCCGAAGCAGCAAGTGACCGGACGCCACAGAAGAACGTGGATTCACCTCGCCCCGGAGGGACGTGGCTTTCCCAGGTGCGTGGGCGTCTACGGGCTTACTTGAAAGGGGGAAACTAAAAAGAGGAACGTGAGGGGATCGGGGAGGGAAAAACGAAAGGAAGTTAGACAGTTAAGGGGAAAGACGGGAAGAGCCAGAAAGAGCTCAGAAATTCTTTCTATCTGATATATTTTTTTGTTTGTTTGCTCTATTCTCCCACTCCTTTCATGTTCTACATACATATATTTATTTATCCTCCAACCCCTCCCCTGTTTATTCTTTGTATTACGAAACACTTACCTGAGCCTTTCTTCTGTCCGAGGGACAACGGCGGCCAGGACTTCACCTCAAAAGGGACTGATTTAGAAGACCCTGCAGAAAAGAGGAAACAGGAAAAGAAGAACAAGCATTGGCATAGCCAATAGGTCTCGCCTTTGGGACCTTATAAGTTTTTAGCCATGCAGCACATTATCCTGGGTGCTTAACATTTACAGGTTTTACTACGTGTAGCACTGGATGGGAGATTGCAAGCAAAACAAACGTACGCCGCATGATTGAGAAGAGGAAAAACTTCCCTTTAATTTACAATTTATACTTTTAAATACAAACAAAGAATTATCGCCGCCTGCTCTCGTTGCTGCGGGGGGTAAAGAGGTGAATGCAGCTCTTATGCCCCCTTGTGTTAGCCTTCCTCAGCGCGAGGTGGTCGCTGTAGCGCTGTTGTAGGTGAGGCAACCAGTGTCCCCCAAGCACTACACCGTGCATCACTTGCTCTGGATGGCTCTTGGGGCGAATTGTTTTATTTATACATTTTCTGCTCGTCTTAGGTTCGCACATAATGAGAGAAACGACCATTCAAATCAGAAAAAAACACCCCACTGGCTCTGATTTATCGAACTACCATAAATGTTCTTTTTAAAAAAAATGTTTTACATTTATTTTAAATTACATGCTTTTCTCAAAACAAGACGCAACTGTCACGATTCACTCCCTGTGCCCTCGTTCCCACCACCAGGGGGCCGAATTGTGGGGCTTTCCAGTATTCTAATATGCTTCCAGACACTCCCCTGTTTGCATACCCTGACTTCCAGGCATTTGGACATCATTTAGGAATTGACATCCATTCCCAATCCATGCCGGGTTTTGTGGAAGCCAGTCTGCTCATGCTGGAAACTCCATTACCTATAATCCCCTGCTCACTGCTTTGTCTCCACCCCTGCAGGCCAAGGATGGGTGGAGGAATTCAGTTCACCTGTGGCTGGCTGCTGCTAGCCTGCTCACACCTGATGCATGTGATTACTGTGAGCTCTTTTAAGCCCCAGCTTGAGGGGGCATCTAGTGTCTTATCCTCAAAAAACTTATGTAGACAGATTTTTCGCATTGTTTCAAAGAATTCCGTCCTAAATTTAAACGCGTCATGTTTTGGGGTTGGCACATAACCCAAGCCTTTATTGTGGACATGAAGCTCAGCTGATGGTCAGAGAGGTTCACTACTATGTTGTTTATTGGGGTGCCCTCCCCCTGCTGCGTGTTCTTCTTGGGGAATAGGTCGGCCATGTCTGCTCCTGACACCCCTTGCCTCTCAGGCCTCCCCTACCCCCCCCATTGCTTCGTTGGTTTTGGCCTGAAAAAGACCAACAATGTACCCAAGTCCTCGTTCTGTCTATTTTGGGGGGTGAATCTAACCCTCAATTGATTTGAACTTGATGGTTGCTCGCCTAACTCTTCCTCCTCACCACTCGTATTGTCAAAGGTCCAATTATAGGGGGCCCTCTTGCCTTGTCGACGGCCTCCCCCTTGATATGAGTGTTGCTGGATCTGTTCTGTACTAGGTTGGTAATATTTGTCCTCTACATATGGGAAAGCCCACTCATGTGAGTAACGCTCTAGATTGCGTTTTAGACCTTTAATTTTTTGATTAACCATATAGGTCTTAAAATCAGTAAGATCACTCTGTATCCGGGTCAACTGTTCTTTTGCGTCGTTATCTCTTTTTATGTGTTCCTCTAAATTCACTATTTCCTTCAACAATTCTTCACTCAGTCTCTTTGCCGTATTGATGATGAGAATCAGCCAATCATGGGTACATTTGTTGGCTATAAAGCTCCAGTCTCAACGGAACTGTTTATCCTCAAGAAAAATCTTAGGTTCAAATCTTACTAACAGGCTAGCAGGAGCGACGCTGGCACGGAGGTATTCAGTCATCAACACCCCATGCAGGGCAATACGAATCTGATGCTTCTTGATATTAGTCAATTTTTCCCATTCCTCCCTGGCCATATTGCTATTAATTAGTGGTGCATCTGGGAGCAAAGAGGGACCGGATACAGTGGCGTAGCTAGGCACTCTGCCGCCCGTGGCGGTCCCTGTCTTTTGCCGCCGCGCTGAGGGGGGGGGGGAAGCGGGGGGTGCTGGCGATGATTTTTGCGGCCGCTGCCCCTAAAACTCGTGTCGCCCGGGGCGCTCCGCCCCCCCCTTGCTACGCCAGTGACCGGATAGAATCAGTGCGATTTGCTCATCGGAAAAGGCCAAACAATTCCTGTCCATAACGATGCCAGGAGCAAATCTCACCTTCCTATACTAGATAGAATGTGTACTGTAATATGTGTGGATTAATTGCATGTACTCATTCGCAGGCAGCTGCACAAATAAAAACAAAAGCTGCGTGAAGACAAACTGTTTCAAAAATTACATTTTGAAAAACTTGATAAAGTCAAGAAGTTGAATTGTCAACACATATTGTCAACTGGCAAGATCAAACCTTTATCTTAAAATAACAGATAGCTCTCACGGCTGAGCCGCCGTTCATTAGTCAGCAAAAAAATAGGAGAAAGAATATAACCAGGTCGCCCTTCAATCACGGAATCCATACAAAAATAACCTGGTTAGGCAGAACACTTTCTTTGTTACTTATATTAAGCAGCTATTGTATACTCCTAGGTATGGCTATACTAACTAATCAAGTCATGCCTACCTCAAAGTGTTCTTGTTAAAAAAATATATATATCAACCATCCACAACTAATCTCACACCCTCCAAAGAAAAAATGTGAGAGAAGTCAAAATGCCTCACGTAAGCACCATCCATGGAGCTACTGGTTGGTACTCACCAGTTTACTCGTGATCCAGCGCTATCAATAAAATTTCTTCTCCTATATGCTTTGGACGTCCAGGTGCAAATATCCCTCTTAAACACAACTATATCTATATGACGGTGGGGCCCATAACACCGCATATACATTCACTCTCTCATATATTCCCTGGATTTCATCCGTTCTTACCTAGGAGAAAACAGATAATGATTTGCTGGAAGGAGACGGGATACCTTTTTAAAATGACATAATACTTCTCAAGCTTTAAGGTATTCCGCTCATTGGTCGATGCACCAACTAGTAGGAATCAGTTGATGGTGATTAAGACCAGCTCATCACTATAAACCTTTAAACATTTACATTTATCATGGAGCTCAAGAACTACTGACTCATTGTTTAAAGATAAAGTTTTATATAATTTTTAGAAGCATGAATAAGTTTCAGATTTATTATTCAGATTATTACATTTAGCATCATTATAAGAATAAATTGAAATTACAATGCATACCTATTAGATGGAAAAATAAAGTTCGTCACAGCAAGAGCTCCCGAAAACGATCTATCTGTCCTGGAAAACAGGCCTTCTCGTTCCTTCCCCTTTTAGTATCTTAAGAATAAAAGGTTTAATAGTATTAAATGGAAAAATCTATTAAGAGCAAAAAGGTTCTCCAACAGCAGCGTCTCGTGCTCAATCAAAATATAAAATAGCAGCGTCTCGTCCCTCTAGCTTCTCTTGATCGATCATCATCAGCATCATCTCATAAAAATAGCAGCGTCAACCCCTCCCCTCTAAGAGTTGGTCTTCTTATACCCTAATACTAGCTTACTAAGTGAAAATGTTACATCTTTGTGGGCGAGATTCTCTCTAATTGGTCAATTTGGGTCAGTATACATCTCATTATGAATATCCTTGTTCCAACCAGTTCTTTGTGGAAAGTTCATACTTCTGTCGTTTCTCACGGGCTCATGACATTACCCATCCGTTCTTTGGTTTCAAACTGTATCCTTTTCTGATACTTTTAAGTTGAACAGTTCATTGTTCATTCACTTGTTCACTGCGACTTCTCACTCTTTTTGCTAGGTCCTTCTTTGGCACACGTTTATATGATAAGGTCATCGCAGCCTTGACCACACTTCCATCCTAGGCTTTGGGACGGTCACATGATCCCTCTTGTTCACGGCCTTTCTCTCTTTCGAAACCCCTCTCGCGCCTGCGTACTCTAACTCATGGCAGCCATTTTTACATCGCGGCACAACAGGCCTAAGCGCACTATTATAAAGATAAACAGAACATAGTTAAGAATAAAGAATATAAACCTTTTCGTTTCCCTCCCGTCATTCTACGTACCCCAATTAGGTATTACCTAGCAAAAGCGACATATAAAGCTATTTCTTACTTACCAACGCTTCTCTTTGCCACTGCACAGTTTATTTCCAAGCACAAATCATGCATTTATTATTCTAATTAGTACGCAATTTATTAGACTTATGTTATCCACGTTAACAATTGTAAGTAAATTAGTTTGCACATATATAGCGTGTTACCCATAACCCTTTACATGTAACATACATGGTTGGTTATTTACTAAGACGAACCTGTGTGTTATTCAACGTAAATATTAGGAGGTTAAAATTTTTTCATTTACCCTGCTCCATCACTCGTTCTGTCATCATTGGCGACTTTCTTGACAGAAAGAAAAAGAAGTGTTGCCTAACTCTCAGGCTCATGTGAAGTGGTGAAAAAATGATAACGTGTAGGTAATAGTGTCATCTATCAACCGTCTAAGCCCCGTAATGTGAAGAAAAGTGAATAAATTTCCTAGTTAAAAAGGAGTTGTGAGCAACTATTCCACACATTCTTTATTTTAATAGTGTCCACACTCTGTTAAAAGAAACGGCATGTTTAGACCATTTTGACTTGAACGGCCGACATGTTTCATTGCCTACACAATTTTTGGCACTTTCATCAGGGCACAGGATGCATCTCCACCTCACTGATGCTTTAAATCTGTGGTAGTTGATAAAAACAATAAAAGAAAGAATGATAGTGCCAGAGACAGATAAAAACAAAAGTTGTAAATAGTTATCATGTGTTGACATTTTCAAATTGCAACACATCTCACATTGTGTATCTTGACCAAATAACAGTTACCGGGTGGTTGCCAGGTGGACTCCTACCAGCAACTCCCCGAGGGGGCTGAAATTTGGCCTACCCTGCAAAGTACAATGCAGCAAACAGCAGCGTACCTGTCAATGGACACAAATACCACTTCACCGTCCTTGTTCTCCCAATCACTATACAACTCACTGCTCGAGAAGGACTTGTAACTAAAAGTAACCCATGTTCTATGTAAATTACCTTCTAGGACGTGGGCCGACCCGTCCCCTCCTGCTTCAAAAAGTTTTTTTCAAATAAAAATGTAGGAAAACCATTCTTCACCTACACGAATGAGAGTCGTAAAAACTGAAAAAAGAATAATGAATGACCCAATCTTGGAATCTCAAAAGGGTGTAAATACTGCTCTCACCCACTCAATGAGCGGCATGCTTCATCATAGGGCTGCTGCTCCATTACCATGCAGATGACTTTGCTGTCCCAAAAGTCTTATGTTAAACTTGCGGAATATTTTAAATACTTAATCTGTTCATCTATACCTTTTTAATGATGTATTTATTCATATACCAAGTTATCTATAGATGGACCCAAACAGGCAATTGTTCCTGCAAGTTTGTTTTTTTTCTCATTTTTTCTTTTGGGACTCGCCACCACTTATGCAGATCTGCTTTAAAGGCTTGAAAATCAACTTTTCATAAGTGGCCCTGACATTCTAATTTGGACTTTATGATTAGGTAAAGTCCATGGCCTAAGATAATACCTGCACCATGTATAATCACTCATTTTAGTCAAAATCTAGTTAACGTTTTTCTAGGTTATTTATATAGCACCTTATTCACTATTTTTGGTTTATTGTAAATGCCATTATTGCATTTTAATTAAAAAAAATGTTGTTTGATTTAAAATGTTTGTTGTTGTGGGTGTCCCTTACGCATGCTCTTTTAATAATTGGTCATCTACATCTATAGGGTGGCAGTTTTCCTTCCAAAAACATTTGTCCAAGAGGAGCCCCTGCTGTTTGTGCCAAATATTATTTTAACAGGTTAGACAAGTAAGCTGGAATCCACAACAGAAAAGTACAAAGAAAAAGCACTTTTAAAAGCTGCCTATGCAACACATTACTAGCAAGTGTGGCATCCGATCTGGACAGTACTAGCTCCCTGCTGTAGCAGATTGCATATCATAGCAACGGATCACAGGTGGACTTCTAATCAATATTCCTCCTGTCCTTTGACCTTTTTGAATGGTTCCTAGGTTTATTTCCAGCATAGAGAGCTTTTTCAAGAGCCGTAGTGTAGTCAAAGTTTCCTATTCTCAAATTGTAACAATGAAAGCCATTTAAGACTAGTGCCATGGGGCTTTACTTCTGAACCCAAAACTGAGCACCAATTACACCCCTTTAGCAGTTGACCCTCCGGATAGTCCAGTCCAGCAGCCCAGGCCTGAGGTAGTGTGGAGTTAGATGCTCAAATCTTAGTAAAGTTCATAACAGTTAATAAATTGTCTAGCCAGTGTGTTTACTTGAACATGGAGAGCATAATCACGCACACACTTGCACTCTGGAAGGTGATCTCTACCTTTGTGTGGGGAGGGGACAGCCAATAACTTTCTGCATAAAGGGTATCGCCCTGATATAATCAAGATGCAGTAGGACTGTTGCCCTCAAGGAGGTTGAATCTAGCCTAGTCTCTGGTCACTCTTTTGGTCTGGAATTTATCCCCCAACTTCATTCTAGAATCAGACGCACTGGTTATGTGATTGGAATGGTCTGAATGTTTGTAGTGTCTCCTCCTGCCACTGCACGCTCTCTACTCCTACTGTATCTTACTTGTTGTCTGTTGGAATGTGTTCTCACTGAAATAGGTCTGTAGAGGTTCCGCTCCTACTGTGTGAACGCTGAGCCCAAACTCCAACCCGCTGCAAACAAATGAGACCTACATGGATTGCTGCAGTGATGATTTCTTTAGTGACTAGTCATCCAAGGCATTGTTGCTTTGGTGGTTGACGCTGCCGGACAAGTGTCAATTCTTGTGTAGTTTTGGACTTGCAAAAGTGCTTATTAAAATGATCTACCTTCAAGGTATAATTTTTTCCTTGTCTCAGTCACGGACAAGAAGATCAGTGTCGCACCTGTAGGCACAGCTTTGACAGGGGTGGGGGGGCTTTTCCTTTTTTCAGGGGTACCTCCAGTGCCTGTCTGCAGCAGTCAGTTGACTTGTTCCTTCAAGTTGGTTGAAAGACGGCTCTTCCTGGCAAGATGCAGAGTTTCTAGGTTCCTGCTCCCTCATTTTGTAAGCGGAGTTAGCAGTCAGTAACCCCCTCCCAGTTGCACAAGATATTACAGGTCTTCACTGCTGTGGTACCCTGGATTCTGGTTCCTGAGAAACCTTGACATGCTAACTGTGGGTTTCCATCTCGCATGTCTACTCATTTTACAGACAGAGGTGGTGTACGCCATGAGTCCAGCTCTGGTACCTGTTTTAGGCAGTGCTGATTTGTGCCTATTACTTCCAGATAGGTTAAGCCACAGTTTTTGGCCTGTAGGAAGGTGGTTGGAGGATGGAGTTCTGACTTGGGAGACCTAAAACAAAACAGATGCTTTTCTATTTAACTCCCTCTCAATTTGTTTTGGGTAACACCTTTGGGGAATAAAGGAACAGAAAAGGGAAAAGGTTTTCCCTGTACCAGCTATTCTTAACATATGGACTTCTGTAGACCCCCTTTAGATCATCTGGGAACCCTCATGGCGTCATTATTGAAAGTTGGGGACCCCCAGTCTAAGCAATTGCTATGATTTAAACCTCCGAACAAATAAAAATATAAAAACAAGTAATACATGAAACAAATATACCTATTGAAATATAGAAGAATTGACATTTTCATGGGAAGTTTGAAGCTTTTACAAATTCGCTTTTAATTCTTGAAAGCCAAACATATCACTTTATTTACTCCTGATGAATGCTCTCTTTTCGTCAGTGCTTCAAATGAGGCCATTCATCGTGTATACTCCATAGTGTTTTCTGTACTTGCACTGCTCCAACGAATCAAGCTTAAGTTATACCCTCAAATTTCAAATTCCTTCACATTTACAGAATGATTTAAAATGTTCAATTTTGCTTCTTTATTTGTTTATACTTTACTATTCGTAATATTACATTTTCTAAACAGTTGTTTACCCCCTCCCCCCCGAGTTAGGAATTGCTGTCCCTCAGGAGTCTGCGGACCACAGATTAAGTACCATTGTTCTATACTATAAAGGGATCCTCTATTTTCACACCCTAGTGTCTGGTCCCATACAAAGATCTCGGGAATACTTTGGTGCAGGGGTCACCAACCTTTCCTGTAGTGAGAGCTACTTCTGATCATTGAAAACCATTGTGAGTTACTAAAGGCCAAGCAACTCGAGCATTGTTACCAGACCCACTCCCACGTCTAGCTTTGTTGAAATTAAGCCTAATGTTGATAGTCCGATACTATGGTTTGAACAAAATATTTAGACTAGGGTCACTATGACAGGGCTGCCATGTGTCAATGAGAGCGTGATCTGTGAAGATGTTTGCGCAAGAATGGGACATATGGGTTGGGGTGACTGACAGCCTATGTGCTTGTGGCACAGGATATACCTTTCCCTATATGTGGCACTGTTACATGTGTAGCACAAACATACAACCATTTTTTTACATGGGAGAAATTTAAAATGCAGAAAAAAGTTCCATAGTATGGTACATTTTCTGCACCTAAAATTTCTCCTACTTATAAAATAGCTGTTTTTTTCAGTTATAAATATTTCACGGTGTCTACCAGCCACTGGATGCAAGGTGCCTGCTGTGTATATATGCAACACTTGGAGGGGGTAGAAAATTAAACAGTTAATTTTGTTGTTATGGATTCCATAAAACTCATCATTTTAGTTTTTGCCCATTTCAAAGTGCTGCATTTACACACAGAAGGCATCTGGTAGGCACAGTGCCATATTTATAACAAAAAATGCAGCAATCTGTTTGACTGGAAGGGATTTAAAGTGAAGAAAAATACTTCATAAAACATTAAGATATAATTGACTTAATTGAAAGTGGGGAAAAAACATTAAGCCTTAATGTTTCGTAGAAATATTTTTGTTCCCTTTGAAATATCTCTCATAAAAAAAAAAAAAAATATGGCTATTTTTCAGTTATAAATATGGCACCGTGTCTACCAGCCCCTGGGAGCAAGATGATGCCTACTGTGTGTAAATGCAACACTTTGAAATGGAAGACAATTAAAATGAAGAGTTAACTCAAACATTAAAAACTCTTCATTTTAATTTTCTCCCATTTGAACATTTTATTCTGTGCTCCAAAATTAGTTGATTGACATCGACTTTTATTTTAGTTAAATTAACCAATCCTTCACCTCGGTGCCCCACCCTGGATCATGAAGCAGTCAAATGCTGATAATTATCAGCCCTGCTATCTGCAGCCCATGATTATAATGAAGAGGTCTGACTAAAATAAACAGTGTTCATTAACTTTAAAAAAAAAAATTTTAAAACGCTTCTTATTTAAAATTATATCCTTACTCCACTTTTTATATGCCCTCCAAAACACACCGTTCGCAATTCACAAACCATATTTAAGGCGATTGAGGGGGGAGGTCCGAACACTGCTCTGGGATGGGAGCTCGGTGCGTATAGTGCTGGAGCTCGGTGCGTATAGCGCTACACAAGCTCACTCAAGGCTGGTACGATGGAGGGCTGGCACTACCTGATGTGCAGAAATGTTACTGGGCTGCGCAATTGAGCACCAATAATAGCTGGGTCTTCCTCCCCCAGGTGGAGCCAGCCCTCCATATGGATAGATTGGTTCTGCAACCCAGGGGGTACCTCGGGGCCTTTTATAGAGGAAATAAGTGCACAACTTACCAGACCCCACGCTGACAGCGGTGAACCTCTGGCATACAGCAACGTTTGCCCTTGGATGGAAAAAATAAGATCACACAGGCGACCCTACTTCGGGTCGGGACACCTAAATACTGGGTACATTAGGGAAGCAGCTAGAGTTTCACAAGTGGGACTTCATAGGACTTTCCCGGGTGGGAGACGTATGGACCCAAGGTGATGTTATCCCCTTACCCGATCTGCAACACGACTACCAGCAAGCACCCACGAAACCTACTGTTACATACAGTTCTGCCATGCACTTAGAGCAGTGCTGTCCAGAGGAATTGATCTCCCTGAATCCTCGCCACTGGAAGATAGGCTACCAGATGAGTTCATGCCCTGGAAGACCACGTCAATGACCTATAAAAAGCTGTTTAACAACATGCCTGACAATCTGCAGTACCTGCGGAAGCAATGGGCCCAAGAACTGGAGGAACTGGAGGATAAGTGGACAGCCGCGGCCTGTGCAGGTAAGGGCGGTGGGGCCGGTTTGGGGGGGTGGGGATTCGACAGACCACGAGGAAAAATTAAATAAATAATTAATTTTCCCTCACCGTCTGTCAAAATTCCCCCACCCGGCCCCACCGCTCTTACCTGCATGGACCGCAGCTGTGAGTGGACTGAGGCCCTGGCGTCCCCTAGGGAAGTGGCCTTGCGGGCAGGTTTCTGCCTGGTGCAACTAAAGATCCTCCATTGTTCGTACTATGCCTGAACGATGATGATGATGGAGGACTGTAGATGGGCATTGTCTACTGGGGTGTGGGCTGACAGGAATGTTTTTTCGCATCCTATGGGAATGCCCGATGATACAGGGATTCTGGACAGTGGTAGTAGAGTGTATAGGGGCTGTGGGTGGGGTAGGTATGGCTGTCTCTGCCAAGTGGTGCATGCTAAACATCTGGGGAGAAACAGATATAGGCCACATGGGGAGCCAATCAGATCCTGCTGCTCAGGATTGGTAGTGTTATGGACTGGTGCATGTTGGCGGAGAGAGTGGTTTACAAGGGCAGAGGAAGCCTCCAAAAATGGGGTAAAATCTGGAATAATTAGAACACCTACAGGAGCAATATATGTAGAGGCCCACTCGGCCCAATATTGATGAGACATTAGCAGAGAGTGTTACGAACGCAGTCTGTGTCTGGAGGGAGAGGAGAGGGAATTGTCACTTGCTGAGAGATTAAGATGTGTAACAGTCCAAAGCTATGAAATGCATGTACTACTTAAAATGGCAATAAAAAGATGTTAAAAAGAAAATGCAACACTTATTTATTGAAGATAAAATAAAGGCTGTGAACTACTCTGAAGTTGTCGGCGAACTACCAGAAGCTCCCAATCAACTGGTTGGAGACACCTGCCGGCTACATGCATCCTGCTGTACACAAATAGGTTAAACATACATGCATCATCCATGTCCTACATAGATGGAGTGAAGACTCTGTTGCCGGCGGTCTGGCAGACCCATTTGAAATGAGATTCCAGTAGGCAACTCTCCTTGGCAGGTGACAGGTAAAAAGGCTGCCACTGAAACCTGTTGCTGCCACTGCGGTCTTCTTCCACAGCCCGCTGAGCTGATGGCAGTTTCTTTCAGTAAAGGAGGGTATACATGATATTTTTCTCTAGGCTAAAGATATGGCTGTGGGTGATACTCTGTATTACAGTGGGCCTCCAGCACACACATGTTATTTGTGTGTGCTTTGATCAGAAATCTAAAAACAATTAGACACTTGCTGTGAGAGAGCAGCAGTGCACACTTTCCAGAGCCCTGCAGGAGACTTTATCCTTCCCACAGTGTGAATGTTTATGCTGATGTCTATCTATCTATCTCTAGAGAGATAGAGATATTTAAATATCTATTAGGCTGGGTTACTTTTATACTCTTTTCCTTAAATCTCGAGTCGCTTTGCTATTTTAACCTTTTTGTACCCTAATTTTACATTGGAAATATAACCCCTTCCACCTCCTCCCTCTAAATATCCTCCCCCTGAACACCCTACCTGTCATTGGATTGTGGTGTCCATCCTAGCACACATGACTATGCTTTGTATGGTTGGTGCACCACTTCTCAGAGTTTCTAGTCCATTGCTCAACCAGTGTCCCTGAATAGCTGGTTTCGATAAATCAAATAGCTGGAAGGTTCTCAGCTTTGGAGGGCATGCAAGTTCTATGTGATTGCAGTTCATGCATTGTGGTGCCGGCAACCAAATCCTCAGAAAGTCATCTCTGTCTTTGTTTTGGAGTTGTGTTAATTGTTCTGTTGCTTTTTTTGCTGTTAGGATCTCTTTCTAGGATCTCTTTTCAGGATTCTACTAGTCGTGGGAAGGACCACCATATTTGAACCGCTTCTCTTTTGTTTCTGCAACCCCTCCAACAACTGACTGATGTTTTTCGGCACATCCTGTCTGGGGTTTGGTATCTGCCTGTCATTTTTATTGATGATTGTCTATTGTGAATCTTGTTGTTGTGTTTCACTGTATCTTTCCATAGTCCCTTCCAGTACTGTTCTAAGATTATTTCACCTATGGCTTCCATCCTGGTGGTCAAGTATTTCCATTTTGTTGTGGTTATGAGTTGTATCAGCAGCTTGTATAGGGGGAATATTGGCCTCTTGCTGCCTGCAAAGGACAGCTTCAAGTTGGGTTGTGCAGTCGGCGTCACCCCATTTGTTGTATACTTCCCCTTCGTATGCAGGAGTGAAATCGGGATATAACATATGGGTGTGTGTGGCAGTGGGTTTGTAGTTAACTCTTTCATCTGTGCTGTTCAGTTCCACATCCTTAAGACGGTGCTCATTGTCTGGATGCAGGACAGCCTGGCCGGTCTCTTCGTTATCGGGAACCATGGTGTTTCAAGCTGCTCTTCTTGCTTCTGATTGGTCCATGAGAAGCCAGTGTTTAGACCAGTGGTTCTTAACTTGTTTCCCTGGACCCCCTGGGGATCCACAAAGCCTTTACAGGCGATCCACAACTTCTTAAAAAATTAAACGGTGCCTACAGATTAAAGTGTACTTAAATAAAGAAGTACAATAAAAACAATTAAAACATTCTATAAATGTGAAGGAATTTGAAATTGGAGGCTAAAAATTGTTGATATCCTCTGATTTGTGGAAGCAGTGCAAATGCATCAAACAGAATATAATATGGACGATGAGTGGCATCAATTGAATTTAGAAAAGCTCCAACCTTCCCATTAAAATTATAATATTTTTATTTATATTCATTTGAGAAATGAATAAAAACTTTCTTAATTTCTGTATTTGTTTGAATGCTTGTTTTTGTGCATTTTTTTGCGGTTCAAATCATCAAAAATGCTTAACTGGCTTCCCCACCATCCAATAATAACTTTGTGGGGGTCCCTATTACAATAATTAATTGGGGTTTCCTGGGTTCCAGTAATGATTAAATGGGGGCCCACAGAAGTCCTTTGCTTTTGTAGTCCTCTTGTATGTCCTAGAAGCCCACACTGCCCTGTCTAGTGGGTGCTTTCAGTAGTTTAGCAAACAGGTGTCATAGTCTGCTTTGCATGTGAATACTAGTAGATGTTTTTTGTATTTTCTGGAATCTGTCTCTCTCAATGCATATTTAAAACACCTGGAAAAGTTGTAGTAGTCAGGGTAAGACATTCATTTTGATGGCTGCTATTCTGCCTGTCCCCGAGATGTATGTATATCTCTATCTTCTGAAGTCGTATTTGAAATCTCAAATTATACCTTGTATATTGTGCAGATAGCTTAGGTGTTGGACTTCTGGGTATTTTACTACTTCTGGGTATTTTACTACTTCTGCTGCTCTTTGGAAAAGGATTGCTGCTTTTGGAGACTCGTAATGCTTTATCTGGGAAGACTGGCAATAAATCAGATTTTTCTGCAGTCTGTGAGGAAGTTTTAATGGCAGTAACCAGTGACTCAATAGCCATTGCAAGGGTGTGTAATTATACTGTTTGGGATCAAGGGCAACCAGTTTTCAAGTTTGCTTTGTCCGATGGGCACATAGGTCCAACTTCCTCAAGCACACCCCCTCTGGCTGTCCGTTAACAGTAGGGATTTGTAAAAGAAATGTCTGCCACTAATGCAGGATGTTAATTTAAGTGTGTGTATGGTTCTCTCTTGTATCTGATCGGTTAATTCTTCTTCTTTCTTTAAATATTTATTCGGCTATCAAGGAGGAACAGCCATAAAAGTACACACAATAAAATGCATCTAAAGGAGAGTTAAAACATGTAGTTTACAATGACCGTTTTTAAGATCAATTCATTTTTTACACTATAACAGAATGCTTTTCCTCGCGTTAATCGATTTAAGGATAAACAGGGCGACATTATAACATGTTAGGGGATCCTAGTGTCACCAGAAATGTCATTGCTACTTTGTGCGACCTAATATTATGAGCAGCAAACAATGGTTTAAGATAAAAACACCTAAAATTACGATAAAAATTACAGAATAGTAAAAAGAGCAATGTGCTTTGTTTACTGTTATTATCACAAGGACATGGTACCATATCAGGTGGACGGGACTTCATTTTGGGAAATGCAACGAGGTGATGAACAATGCCGCATCTCAATCTCAGTAGCACAAAACGGTGTTGTACATAGGTCTCATGTGATAAATAGTTATTAGCTCCCTCCTCTAAATTAAAAGATTTGTATAAGGCGACGGTCGGTTTATTCTGCTCAGCCGTTGATCTAAGATCCCGCCTCTGCTGCAGATAACCATGGAATTCTTAACACATCATTCAAATTTAAACAATCTAAAATAATTGACCTAGTAAAAGCCATCTCTTCCCTCCTCCAAAGTGAGGACCATAATAACAGTGGTCCGGCCATTAAAAAATCTTCTAAAAACCGAAGTCCCACCTCATGCTGTACAATAGTGTTTGATACAGAGGATGGTAAGTATAGTAGACGTTTAAGAAACAATTTTCCTCTGTTTGCAGGGCCGAACTATTTGTATAACCCCAGAGACCTGCCCCATAAAGGGCTGTGCTTACTCCTTTAGCTTTAGAAATGGCAACCATTTTGTTGATCGGTCGATTCCCTAGTTTTGAAGAAAATTTTAAAATACCTTGGCTCACCCTGCTCATTTTAGCTCTGGTATTTAAAATATGTTGACCATGAACCATTTCCCGAAAATAAAATACCGAGATAGCAAAAGGAGTTCACTGTGTGTATTCAATCAATCAATCAGGGAATTGTAAGCGCGCTACTCGCCCGTGAGGGTCTCAAGGCACTGAGGGGGGGTCCGCAGATCTGTTTAGCCGAAGAGCCAGGTCTTGAGGGTCTTCCTGACTGTGTTCAGGGAGGGGGCGCGTCTGATGTCTGCCGGTAGCTCGTTCCAGGTCTTGGCTGCAATGTGAGAGAAGGATGGATGCGCGGGGTTTCAGCCAGTGCGAGGTTGGAAGATCGGAGGTTTCTTTTGGGTACGTGGAAGTTGATTCTGTCGTTGAGGTATTTGGGTTCGTTGTGTGGGCATTTGTAGGCGTGAGTGAGGATTTTGAAAGGGACTCTTTTCTCCACGGGGAGCCAGTGGATATTTCGTAGGTGTTGGCTGATGTGTTCGTGTCGGGGGATGCCGAGGACGGGTCTGGCGGCGGTGTTCTGTACTGTCTGGAGTTTGCGGAGTAGGGACTTGTTGATGCCGGGGTAGAGTGCGTTTCCATAGTCCAGTCTGCTGGTGATGAGTGCGTGGGTGACTGTCTTCCTTGACTCAGGGGGGATCCACTTGAAGGTCTTGCGGAGGGTGTTGAAGCAGCTGGAGGTGACGGCGTTGACCTGTCGGTTCATGGTGAGTGATGAGTCGAGTACGATGCCGAGGTTCTTGGCGTGGTCTGAGGGGGTAGGTGGGCTTCCGAGGGCGGTCGGCCACCAGGTGCTGTCCCATGCAGAAGGGGTGGTACTGAGGACGAGGACTTCTGTCTTCTCGGTGTTGAGATTCAGGCAGCTGTTGGTCATCCAGACTGCGACGTCTTGCATTCCTTTCTGGAAGTTGATTTTGGCAGTGGTGGGGTCTTTGGTGAGGGAGAGGATGAGCTGGGTGTCGTCGGCGTAGGATACGATGTTGAGGCCGTGTTGTCGGACGATGGCTGCGAGGGGGACCATGTAAATGTTGAAGAGGGTGGGGCTCAGTGATGAACCCTGTGGGACTCCGCAGGTGATTTTCGTGGGGTCGGAGAGGAAGGGTGGGAGTCTGATCCTTTGGCTTCTTCCAGTGAGGAATGATCGGATCCAGTCCAGGGCTGTTCCTTGTATGCCTGCGTCGTGTAGTCTGGCGACTAATGTGCGATGGGAGACGGTGTCGAAGGCCGCTGATAGGTCGAGTAGGATGAGGGCTGCGGAGTGGCCTTGGTCCAGGAGGGTGCGGATGTCGTCTGTGGCGGCGAGTAGGGCGGTCTCTGTGCTGTGGTTGCTTCGGAATCCGATTGGGACGGGTCGAGGACGGCTTTCTCTTCAATGAATCGTGTCGGTTTCCTGTTGACTGTTTTCTCTGCAACTTTGGCTGCGAAGGGGAAGAGCGAGATGGGCCGATAGTTCTTGAGGTCGGTGGGGTCAGCTGTGGGCTTCTTGAGCAGGGGTCTGACTTCTGCGCGCTTCCAGTCATCTGGGAAGGTGCCTGTTTTGAAGGTGGTGCGTTGTAGTTTGGGTGCGATGGCGGCCACGGCTCTGTGGTAGATGTGAGGGGGGCAGGGGTCAGTGGATGCTTTTCATGGTCGAGGCGGTGTCTTCGGCCGTGATCGGTGTCCAGTTGGAGATGGTGGGCTGGCTGGTGTTTCTGGGAGGCGGGGGGCCGTCTGTGGCGCCTGGTGGATGGTCGATGAAGTTGTCGTAGAGGTTTTTGATCTTGAGGTGGAAATAGGTTCCAAGCTTGTCGCAGATGTCTTGTGATGGGGTGATGTCTGTGGCTTCGCTGCGAGGGTTGGTGAATTCTTGAATGACGCTGAAAAGTTCCTTGGAGTTGGTGGAGTTGGCCAGGATTTTGTTGTGGATGAAGTTCCTCTTGGTGGCTCTGATCTGGTTGTGGTAGTCCGTCATGGCGTCCTTGTAGGTGGTGTGGTTGTCGGTTGTCTTGGTGTTTCTCCAGTTCTTCTCCAGGCATCTGCAGGTGCGTCTCGCTTCTTGGAGAGCGGTTGTGAACCAGGCGGCTTTCCTAGGGCGTTGTCTGTCGGGGTTGCGTAGCGGGGCGAGCTAGTCTGCGCAGTTGGAGATCCAGGTGTGGAGTTCTCTGGCTGCGCCGTTTGCGCCGTTTGCGCCGTTTGCATCGGGTGCCCAGGTGTGGCTGTCTCGGGTGAGGGTGGAGTTAAGTTGCTCATCGGTAACCTTGCTCCAGTTCCTTCGTGGTGGGCGTGGGGCTGGTTTGGGTGCCTTGGGTTTGTTGATGGCAAAGTGTACGCAGTGGTGGTCGGTCCGTTGGCAGCTGCGTTGTGTGGCTGAATTGGACGCTGTTTCCTGCCGCGAAGAATGGGTCGAGGGTGTGTCCTGCTCTGTGGGTCGGTGTGTTGACTTGTTTAAGTCCGATGCTGGCGAGGTTGTCATGAAGGATAGTGGTGTTGGGGTCACTGGGGTTGTCGAGGTGGAAGTTCAGGTCTCCAATGAGTATGTAGTTTGTTGAGGCGATGGCGTGGGGTGCGATGAAGTCGGTGATGGTGGTGGCGAAGGGTGTTCGGGGGCCGGGGGAGCTGTAGACGAGGGTTCCTCGGAGGCTTTGGGGGTGGTCTGGATCTGGAAGTGCAGGTCTTCGGCGGAGGGGAAGGTTTCGCTGGAGGTGGTGAGGCGGAGGGTGCTCTTGTGGGCGATGGCGAGGCCCCCTCCTGGGTGGTTGGGGCGGTCTTTCCTCTGGATCTTGTATCCGCCTGGGATGGCGGTGCTGATGTCGGGGGTGGAGGATGCGTTGGTCCAGGTCTCTGTGAAGAAGGCGATGTCGGGCGAAAGAGAGTAGAGTAGGTTCCAGATTTCCATGGCCTGTTTGTGTACGGAGCGTACGTTGAGGAGGATGCATTTAAGGGTGTCGCCGGTGTTGGCGTCGGCGGTGTTGGAGGCCGGAGTGGCGGTGAGGGTCTGGCGGCAGTGGAGGCAGGAGAACTGGCCGTGGGTCCTGTTCGGTGAGGCCTGTTGGCATTCTCTAAGTCTTCCAGGGTTGAGTGCGAGGAGGGTGGTGGTGTCGTAGCGATGGGTAGTGGGAGGTCCAGGGTGCCTGGCTTGCGGTCCGGTCGTGGACGGGCGCAGACGGGCTTGCCTTTGGCGCGGCGGGACCGCGCTGCGGCCGCCATTAAGTAGGGGAGGTGGGAGGGAGGAGAGGCTGGGAGGCGGGAGCAGGGGTATTCCCGGGGGGAATTCCGGGGGGGGAGGGGCGGCAGGGGAAGCAGCGGCGAAAGGCAAAATGAACAGGCAGGCACGAGAATTGGGGTGCTGTCAATAAAGTTTTGCAGGATTTCTGTTTTGGCCCCCAAACCATAGTGAATGTTTTCGATTTGTTGATTACCATTTTCCTTTGTGTCAAAGTCTGAAAAAGCATCCATCAGTCTCTGGAGGCCTAATGAGGTCCCTGCTAGTAGTACTGCGTCGTCCGCATATAGCAATACGGGTATCGAACGACCAGCCACCCTAGGGGAATCAGCATGTATCGTTTGTAAATGGTTATCTACCCCGTTAATAAAGAGGGAGAATAAAATTGGTGCGAACACACATCCTTGCCGTATGCCCCGCACTACTTTAAATTTGGGTGAACATTCCCCCTGGGGCCAAAGCGGACTTGACTGGTTAAATTCTCGTACAGACGGGAAAGGAATCCAACAATCGCCCTGGGTGCTCCCATAGAGATCAGAGTTGGCCAGAGTAAGTTATGGTCGACTAGATCAAATGCACTACTTAGATCGGCAAAGCATAAGTACAGAGTGCCTGCCTTTGCCCTGGTATACTTGCTGATGAGTAACTCTAGATTAATGAATTGTTCAATGGTCCTGAGTCGTTTCCTAAACCCGTACTGCACCGGTGATAAGATTGAGTACTCCTGCGGCCATTCCTCCAATCTTAATAATAAAACCCTACTCATAACTTTCAGGGCGGTGTCTAGGAGCGAAATGGGGCTGTAATTTTTTTGATCCGTTTTGTCCCCTTTTTAGGTCTCGACTAGCGTTGCAGCGCGCATGCGCTGCTCGCTCTGCGAGGCTTCTTGTAATCGATTAGATTTCAGAAGTGGAGTGTAGGCTCCGCCCCTTCTTTTCATTGGCTTGCGTCATCCTTCATGCTAAACTCTGGCTTTCGATTGTAAGTGAGGCTTTTTAGTCCCTCCTTGTTACCGCCCTGTCTCCTTTTGGCCCCGCCCACCCGGACTTGATCTTTTACTCGCGGCGTTACACGGTGTCTTTTAATTACTGGATGAGCACGGTTTTTTTTTCATTCGCGCAGTGGCGTGGCGACAGCTTGTTTCTTTCTTCCTCGTGGTCGGAGCCAGCGAGCATCGCACTCCGTCACAAACCGCTGCGCCGTCCGTACAGCGCTTCGAGGCTACTGAGGGTTCACCCCCACAGCACTCACAATACAATGGCAACGTTCTTTCACTTTTAGTTTTTTTTTTTAAATTTGCATAATGAACGTAGGCACCGATGTAACAGCTGCATGTCCATGCAGGAAGGGGCAAGCAATACTACGGGAAGTCTTTCAGTTGTCTTGGGGTGAACCAACAGTGAACACTCGTTCAATGGTGGAGAGAGCGCCCATAGGGCCAGCGCGCGTCAGTGGGACTTGCGAGGGAAAGAGAAACCCGTGCCACTTGGCAGAGGCAGAGCCTAGTCTTGCGGCGGTAACTCTCCAAAAGGTCTCCGCATCACAGTGCGCGCACTGCGCTACTCACGTCTCAGCTGATCCCAGTTACAGCGGCCTCCCTCTGCAGAATGTAAGGAGGACAGACCTTTGTTTTGAGAATCTGGTCACCCTAATGTGTTATGTGCTAACTTTCAATTACAGCCTCAGAGCACTATTTTTTTTTACAGGGCTTTCTCCTGCCTTCTGTTGGACACGCTCTCCTGCACCACATGCCAAGCTTGCCGCACGCCAAGCTTGATATTCATGGCTGCGCGCCTTTCTCCTCGATGCCTTGAACTTTAATAAGGGCAACTGCGCCATTTATATAGCACGGCTCAATCAAATCCTTTTTTGATTTTTGTTGTTGTTTGTTTTGTAAAGTGCATATGGCGGCCACGCAACTTTCTTAGAGCGCGCACTGCCAAAATCCTTTTCTTTTAAAATGTATGTTTTTTAAAAAAGTGCGGCATGACAAGCTTCATATTCATGGCAGACGCTCACCTTTCTCCCGCTGCTGCTTTAGCCACAGCTCTTCCCTTCTGCCCTGGCTCGGCTGCGACAGAGGTGGGGACACCGAGAGCATGAAGCCACCGAGAAATACAAACTTCAAAAGTGCCCTGGGCAGATTGCACTCCGTGTCATTGATGTTTTTGGAGTGGGCGGGATTTGACCGTGAGTAATAGAATAGAGGGCCTTTAAAGTACAACAAAAGGATTCCTTTTCTTGAAAAGCCGTACGTACAGCACACCCGCCATACTGTGACCACTTTCTCGTATCAGCGCCACCTAACCCCAGAAAGCAGTAACCTTTGAATCACGTGCCTGGCCGTGAAAACAGAGCCCTAAGTCTGCCTCCAACAAACAAGGAAAGTTTGTTTCAGTTTTGTGCCTGTTTATAGATTGATGGAGCTAACATTTATGTAGCCCCATTGCGGCATTATTAGTTGGTTGTTAGATGTTGTAGCCAGTTAGTCAACATTTGTCTGCGTGCAAAAACCACGTAATGATCGTTTCTGTGTTGATGCCCACTTATTCCTGAGATGGGGATAAGGTAAAATAAATAATATTACACATTTCTTTTTTTCACTCAGATTGGTCACCCTAAAATTACGCGCTCTATAAGCGGATGTGTAATCCACTTTACGACGTAAATAGATCCACCACTAGATATCTCTTTTTTTCCAAACACTAGACGAAGTTGCGTTGTTTACAAAAATGTATTCATACAAACTTTACACACTTTTATATAACAATTGTGACGTCCTAGTTATCAATGTCGTGTGTAGTCATACGTTGATTAAAATGTGTTTTAATATTCAATTATACACTAAGTGAAAATACAAAACTCTTCAGATGAAAAAAAAAAAAAAAAACCATTAGCAACAGCCCCCCTAGCGATCCATGATTTGCTCCCAGTAACCATGTGATCATTGTTTACAGTGTTGCAGGGAGCGATGCTGCAGACACTTTGCATTGGGTGAAATCATGGAGGGCAGCAGTGGGCATGAGCAGTGGCAAAGCGGGCTGTTCGGGTGAGCCACGGGACAGGGACAGCGCCCAGGTGCAGAGGCATTAAATGTTTGATAAACGGAGCCATCCCTGTGTTACACGCATCATCACATGTAAGACAGTAAAGCAATGCCTCTGGTTACAAGTCTGGTAAGCTGGCATTTTGTGACCACGTTATTGCTAATCAATATTTATTGTTAATCAGTCGGTGTAACAAATCCCCAACCTTTGCCACAAATCTGCAACAAGGGAGCTACTACAGCACGGAAAATGAAGGAATGAAGGTTCCTGTAACTCAAGTAAAAACAACTATTTGCAATGCAATAGGTCTCGCGTTTGCAACAGTTTGAGCTATTGGCATTGTAAGATTTGCAGATTTGGGGCCTGAGCGCTCCGCAGCCGACCTCTGTGGTGCCACGTAGCTGGTGTGGTGTGGTACAGTTCTCGGCCCGGTGCTGGTGGCGCCCTCGGGAACAACCGCGCGGCAAACACACTGGACCGCCCAGCATATATTCATTCCAGGCATGGGCCGCAAAGACCCGAGGCAGAGAACGCTTTCGTTTGATAAGCCCACAGAGAACAACAGATGAGGGAGCCGACATGGCGGCAAGAGGCCAAAGCCCTGGTCGCGAGGAGACTGCTGCGGCCCTCCCGGCTGCATGGCTGCAGGAGATGAGGGCAGGCTTCCGATCCCTTGATAACCACTTTGACTCCCTTGATAAGACTCTTGAGGCGATGGGTGCCAAGATCCAGGCCAAGATCCAGGCCCATGACCGTCGGCTTGACGCAGCGGAGGCGAGGGTCTCCGACATTGAGGATGGCGCAGCACAATCGGCTAAACGACTGGACAGGATGGAACGCATACTGAAAGAGGTGGCCATTAAAAATGAGAACTTAGAAGCGCGCAGCCGCCGAAATAATATCCGCATCCTTGGGGTCCCGGAGTCCACAGCCATGGGTCACCTAGACCTCTTCGTCGAAACCCTACTTACGGACATGTTTGGCAGAGAATATTTTACACCCGGATTTGTAGTGGAGAGGGCCCACCGCACCTTGGGGCCATGACCCAACCCGGGCCTGCCGCCTCGCCCACTTGTAGCTTGGATCATGAACTTTCGAGACCGGGACACGGCCCTCCGCTTGGCAAGAGAGCAGGGGGACACCATCTGGCAGGGTTCAAAGATTGCTCTCTACCCGGACTTCACAGTCATGGTGCAAGACGCCAGGCGCAAATTCACAGGAGTGAAGGCCACTCTCCGTAACCTTGGCCTCAAGTATGGCATGCTCTACCCGGCCCAGCTCCGGGTTGAGGTGGGTGGCCGGGCACGCATATTTGACTCTCCAAATGAGGTCCAAGAGTTCTGTCGCACTTACAAACGGAATAACAAACAATCACATGACAGGGATGGCCCGTCTTCTACTCATGGAAACGCCGACGCGAGTCAAGAATTGTTCTCTACTTCTGGCGCTGGGTGACGTTGATGAGCTGATGTACTTGCTTTTACATAATCTGCAGGGGGATTATCTACTATACTGCTTCAAGAATTTCTTCATAGTTTGTTGTCTGTCGTGGTGTTGCCACTCCCCTAGGTTGATACCCTGGGTTTCTTCTTGATAGTTTTGAGGTACCTTTTTGAAATGTTGCCTGTTCCTGGTAAAGTAACCTGGTACTTCGTTTATTGTTTTCAGGGTGGGTTTCGCCTTGCATTTCACGATGTGAGGTTGGGAGGGGGGAGGGGGTTGGGGGAGGGTTTCCATTTTTGCAATATTAATTGTCATATTTGCAGCTCACTGTTTTGGGTCAGTATTTCCAACACATTTCCTGATCAACTTCGATTCACGACGATTCCCGAATGGCACAGCTAGGCTTGATAGATGGCCCCTCCAATTTATCCCTGCTGTCGTGGAATGTTAGAGGCCTCAATAATAATCAAACGGCGGCAGGTGGTGCATTATCTGATTAGACATAATGTAGACGTGGCATTCCTCCAGGAGACGCACTTGCCAGCCTCTGATCCTGCGTGCTTTGCCGCGAGTTGGGGGGGCCCATAGATACTTTGCGAATTTTAGTAATTATGCGAGAGGGACAGCGATTCTTATTCACAAGAGGGTCCCTTTTAGCTGCCAGTCGTTCGTCAATGATAAGGAGGGCCGTTATACCATTGTTCCGGGGTCCATGATGGGTCGCATTGGTGTGAGTTTATGCCCCTAACACCGACTCTCCGGAGTTTTTTCATTCATTACATACACAGCTTTCTAAGCTTGAGACTAGCTGGATTATGATGGGTGGGGACTTCAACCTACTTTTAAACACTACATTGGATAGTACCTCCACCTCTCCAAATTCGAAGCCCCGAGCGAGGCGTGCGCTGCTTGAGTTATGCGAACAGTTTTCCCTGGTAGATATATGGCGCAGGCGCAATCCTACTCTCACCAACTACACGCATTACTCAGGGCAACACGACACCTGGACCAGAATCGATCTCTGGCTGCTTTCCCCCGGGGTATCCACTTGGTACAGGGCGTTGAATACATTCCCCAGGACGTACTCGGACCACTCCCCGGTGCAGCTATGCCTCTGTGTCCCTCGACCGGAAGGTTTCGAGAGACAGTGGCGCTTCCCTAGTCGTGCTCTTCTGGACGAGCTTTTTCGTCACGAGGTCGAAGAGGCTATAGAGGATTACTTCACCCTTAATGCTGGCTCGTGGATACTTGGTCGGTATTGTGGGAGGGGTTCAAGGCCTACATCCGCGGGGTGTGCATTTCCAAACATGCTGGGGTGCTCAAGTCTCACAACACTGACGAGGCTCGAGAGCGAACTCGCAGCCCTGGATAGCGAGTCTTGCCAAGCTTCCGCGGCCTCTCTACAGGACAAAAGGCTGGCCCTCCTCCTGGAATATAGAGAGACGGCGGATCGCGAGATCCTTTACTTGGGCAAATACCTAACGGCCCGTCGCTACGGCGAGGGAGACCGCCTGGGTCGTACGCTGGCTCAAATACTACGGCCTCCCTACAGTAAGGCATACATCACCTTGATTCGGGCTGAGGACGGCAGTCTCCTCACGTCCCCCACGGACATTCTGAACGAATTTAGGTCGTATTATACCACGCTCTATACCTCGAAACTGGACCATGACCCAGCCGCCCTGGAGACTTATCTGTCCGAAATTGCCCTCGTGTATTTAGAGAAAGACATGCAAGGCTTTCTGGCTGAACCAATCACGGTAAATGAAATACGCGGCGCTATTAAAGAGCTTTGTGGCTCCTCCGCGCCCGGCCTGGATCGTTTTACCGGGGAGTTTTATAAGGCCTACATGGACCTTCTGGCCCCGAAACTGATCGAGGTGTATGCGGAGGCCCTGGAACAACAGCTCCTGCCTCCCACACTAAGCGAAGCGGTTATCATCCTGCTCCCGAAGCCCGGTAAGGACCCCTCCCTATGCGGATCCTACAGACCGCTCTCGTTATTAAACATTGATTATAAGATACTGGCAAAAATGATGGCTAATAGACTCTCGCAGTTGATGGAGTTCATCATCTCCCCTGCACAGTCCGGTTTTGTTCCCCATCGCTCGACCTCTTTAAACTTGCGCACCTTGTTTGCGGTACTGCATAGAATCAGTCCCGAAGTTCCAGCGGCGGCACTATTACTAGACACAGAGAAGGCTTTTGACACGTTAGAATGGCCTTTTTTTTTTTAGCTATTATGCGACGCATGGGCATGCCAGCTGGCTTTATAGCCACCACGAGCTTGTTGTACAGTAGACCGACGGCGCGGCTGCGCCTGAACGGCACCCTCTCTACCTCATTCCCGCTCACGCGCGGTACCCGTCAGGGATGCCCGTTGTCACCCCTTTTGTTCATCTTGGCAATGGACCCCTTGATACGGCACTTTCAAGAACAACATCTGCATAGGGGGCTACAATTCAAAACAGGCCCATTACTGGTTTCTTTTTACGCTGAAGACACCATACTATGTCAGGGAGCCGCATTTAAACACAGCCCCCCTGCTTCGGGAGATTATCCGTTTTGGGCAGCATTCTGGCCTATGCATCAACTGGCGTAAATCCATAATTTTTCCTTTAACTGCCAGCACGGCCCCTTGGCCCTGCGACTTTCCGCTGGAATGGTGCTCAGATTCCGTTAAATATCTGGGAATCTATCTACACTTAGACACGTCGCAGATTATCCACCTTAATTATGGCCAGGCGGTCGTCAAATTAGAGGCCCAAGTGGAGCGGTGGCTGCGGCTTCCGTTGTCCATGGCAGGCAGCATCGCCATAATTAAGATGATGGTCTTGCCTACATTTTTATATCTTTTTAATAATATCCCCATCCCTCTCACAAATAGTTTTTTTGCATCCTTGCGTTCTCTCCTTACCCGGCTGGTCTGGGGTGGCAGGCAACCATGGGTCCGTTGGAAGATACTTACCTTGCCGTACGAAAGGGGTGGATTCGGAGTGCCAGATCTCCATCTATATTATTTAGTGGCACAGTGTAGTTTTGCTTTTGCTTGGTACCACCCGGACGCTAGGATCCCGTTTCTGCGCCCTGAGTCCGACTTCGTTCACCCCGAGCGACTCGCGGCGGTCCTGCCGCGGGGCGAGCCGAAGGACCCCGTGGACATCCAGACGGTCTCGACCACCAGCTGGGCATGAAGCAGGCTACAGCGCTATACTGGGGCCCCGAGTTATACACGTCGGCCCTCCCTCTCCCTAATCCCCGCTGGCTCCCCATCACAGGGGAGAGGCTGGTACAAATCACGTTGTGCAAGTTTGACATCCTAAAAATCGGCGACCTGTACCCGGGAGGGCATATCTTTTCGGCCACGGAGGAAACTCGCTTCCAAGAGGCCACGTTCATGGCCAAATTTGTGCTGAAACGTCTGTCCTCGGCGTTGCGAGCAACGGTTAAGGGCTTCCCGCTAGAGCCAGCCTCATTCGCCCATTAACTCTCCTTATAGAGAATGACACTGGAGTGCACATTGTGTCCAAGCTTTATAAACTCTGCATTACACAGGTTTCAATCGCGGATGATAGGGTCCGGGCGGAATGGGAGACTGATCTTGGTCAACCGATTACGGATGATCAGTGGGCCTACTGTTGTTCAGCTACAGGAACTATCTCCCTGAACAGCCGGCATAAGCTCCTGCATTACAAGTTCCTGCGCAGACTTTATATGACACAGGCTAAATTGCATAGAATCGACCCCAGCCGGCCGCACACCTGCCGGAAATGCGGTGCCCAACATGCAGATTTCGCCCACTTGACATGGACCTGCCCCTGCATTCGTCTGTACTGGAAGGCAATCTTCTCCACACTAGGGATCATTCTAGAGCTCACCATTGTCCCGATCCCGGAGGTGGCGCTTATGGGATACACGGCAAACTTCCCTAGAGCAACCCGGAAGCTTGCGTCGCTCGGTCTACTGCTGGCAAAGCGAGAGATAGCACTGCGTTGGGGCAGCAAAGTTTCACCTACATTACAAGGCTGGTTGAATAGTCTAGCACACTGCAACATCAACAGCGAGATCTATTCTAGCACGCTGCCAGGCACAGCGCGTCCAACAGATATCTGGGGCCCATACAAGGACTATATTCGTACCCTTCACAGCAACACTGCTTCCCAATCTAATGCGGGTATAGTCCCTGAGGGTATAGGCTGAGGAAGGGGTCACACGCATGCGTAGACTCTAGTAAATGCCCTACTGCAATCGAATTGGAGGAGTTGACTGAAGATATGAATAACATACCAAATGATGCGACCAAGTTCTCGGTGCTTGGCTTTGATACATGATCAGGATTGATGTCTGTCACAGATTGCATGCTATATGAATACTGGCTACGTTATAACTCTCTGAATGCAAATGACAATATGTATAAGACTTGATAATCAATGACAAAGTTTAAAAAATAAAAAAAAGTACTTCTTCATTAGTGATATTTAGGGGGAGAGACCTCCCCTCGTACAGCTCCCAATCTCCCCGTTGTTGCTAAAAATTCTGGAGTAATGTGTCACCCATTTATCTGAGGGAATAAAGGAACAAAACTCTGGGATATCACCGTTCTTCAGAAAGGGAGCATTTACTGTATCCCAGAAGAGTTTGTTATTCCTGGTATTTACAGATATGGCCAGATTTTCCCATGCTTCAGCCTGTAGTGTCTTTTTCCGGGCAGCTATGGCTAATTTATATTCGCTCCGTAAGTATTTAATAATTGATAAATCTTGCGGTGATTTCAACAAGGCATATTTTAACACCTGTAATGCTTTAGTGCAAGTACCATCAAACCATCCCTTTTTGTTATTACTTGATGTACCTGGGTGCCTAGTTAAAAGTGATTTGATAGATGTTGAAATGCAGTGAAAATTTTCGATCACTATATTTGGGGTGATTTCGTCCTGCAGACAGTAGGTTATTTCGCGATAGTTAGACACTATTATTTTCTGCATTGTCAAAAATGGATCAACACCCGTCCACTTGATTCTAACACCGTTTATCCTAAAGGGGTTGATAGAATTAAGTCAAATACATCACTCCTTTGGCCTCAGAAAAAAAAACCATAGTGTAAGTAGCTTATCGCTAAATATGGAGGGAGCGACACTAAGGTTGCCACACATGCAGGTAGCGGAGGCAGACACTAATACATGATCTATAATAGGACACAGATTTCTCCCTGTAAAGGTTGGCAATAAGTCCCCGTTAGGACCACAGCTCCCCATAAGTAGGTGGAAATCGTATTTCGAGATCATCCTATTTAGAGCTTCTCCATACTCATTATGGCAGAAATTATCGTTTCCCTCTCCATCCTGGTAAACGTGGCCACATGCCTGATTGTTCAATATTTCGCAAGCCTGTATATTAATATCTCCTGCCCACAGTGATACATAATCGGTGTTAATTGAAGCTAATAATATTTCGAGGGCACGGTCAAGAGCTGTTGCCACATTAGTGCGTGTAGAATCGAAAATATTGTTTTAAAAATTTACAACTATCTGATCTCTCCCTCCTTTTTTACTAAGCCACTATCTGTGCGTGGGGGCCCACTGATATAACCTTTTTAACCTTAGTAGAGATTTTATTAGAGATGAGTATCTGTAAGACCCCCTTTTGCTCGCCTTGCTTGTGAACCTATGGCTGCTAGGAAATGTGAAGAGTATCCTTCTATGTGTACAGGGCTTATACACCAGGTTTCTTGTAGACATATAATGTCGTAACTAGATATGGTACTAACCCAATCAATATTCCCAGCCTTATTTAGTAGCCCATTCACATTCCAGGTTGCAATCTCAAACCCTTCCATAGGGGGCTGTCCTATGGGTTGATTATCTGTTACACTTGAGGGTATATTATTAACTCTAAGGGTGTCTTTGCCAGTTACCTTAGCAGCCGCAACTTCAACCATCCCACTGATGGCTGGTGCCTGTGTGGAATATGAGCGGTCTCTCGGAGATAGCTGGCTTATCTGATTGTCTATAGGATCCCTTATAACATCCCTTCTCTGAAAGCTCCTAGGGTCCCCAGCATGACTTTGTTCGGAGCTAAGTCAATCATCATTGAGTCTACTCAGCGCCTCGTATCTATTAAGCATTGCAAAATCCAGACCATGTGGCGGGTAAAAGCTTGGAGTATCCCTCTGTCTTTGTAAATTTGGTAGACCACTGTAGTGTTGCTCTAGGCCCTTCAGATGACGATAAAAAAAAACCCAGTGGGAGTATACCCATGTCTTGTGTATCTATAATTGGATATCATTTTATGGATACCACTGACAGTTCTTGGGCTTCTGAAATTAATTATAACACAATCCCCACCAAGATTTTTTTTCAGTGGCCCAATCCACCCCACTCTCCTTGTAAACAGGATTTCCTGCGCTCTACTAGGGGAAAATAAATGTCTGGAGCTAAGCCAGTGAACCACCTTATTTTTCAAGCATTCCGTGTTTTCCTGGCTCCTGACTTTAGTGAGGGGACATTAACTAATACTGCCACATATGGGCAGCTAGCAGGTGGCAAGTTGATGTAACTAGCTCTTGCGTGGGCACATTGGTGTTGCGGGTGTGTGTATCTAGGCCTCTTTGGTTTTGACTCATAACATGTATCCTGGTAGATTTGCTATTAGTCTCTAGTGTATTTCCACCCAACATCACCTCTTGGCTGGGATAACTCAGCCTCAGCGTGAGGAGGCATACCACCTATGGCACTATTCAGAATAGTGTCTATTAATAGGGGCCTCTGGTCCAATGGTATTTTGCTCACATCAGTAACCTTTTTCAGTTCCTCCTCCACCTTGTCCAGTCTTTCTTTGAGGGGGCTTATTAAGCTACTAATGACAGATGTTAATTTATCCCAGAATGGTGCCCATGTCTGATTATCCATAGCGTTGGTTCCTTGTTCACCCCCCGACAAAGTCAGTTCATCTGGGGATCTTAGCACAACAGGGATTTCGTGCTGTCTTCTTTTTCCGTTTAGCTGCAGGTTGACGAACTATATTCAAAACTTTAGCTGCTCGTGAAATTGCCGGTCCCGGGGTGGTAGAAGTTAGTACCTGTTCTGAGACAATTAGTGTCGGTGTTTGCCTAACAGTTTCGCTTGAGCATCCTACACTCTGGTCATCACGTTCAAAACCTAGACCAGGCATCCCTTTAGTGGATGTCACACATTGGGTATCCTAAGTTTGGCCAGTCGTGGTGAGGGACATACGCCGTTCTGCCAGGTCAATTTCTTTAGATATGGCTCCAACAGCACGGGCCAAGCAGGTGTCTATGGTCCAAGCATTTTGGCGGCACAATTGCCGCCAGCGTGACGTCTGCCCGCTCCCGGAGGCGCTGAAAGGGGGCCAGGGCTTCCCGCAGCGCGGGAGCCCGTTGACCATTGTTGCTGCCTGCTGTCATGCTGTTGGGGAGGACTCCAACTCCCAGCATTCTCGCAGCCCGGGCACGCCCGCGGGTGTCCCGCGCTGCGGGAAGCCCTGGCCCCCTTTCAGCGCTTCCGGGCACGGGCAGACGTCACGCTGGCGGCACGCGGGCCGCGAGAATGCTGGGAGTTGGAGTCCTGCACAGCAGCAGGCAGCAACAATGGTCAACGGGCTCCTGCGCTGCGGGAAGCCCTGGCCCCCTTTCAGCGCCTCCGGGCGCGGGCAGACGTTAGGCTGGCGGCACTCGGGCTGCGAAAATGCTGGGAGTTGGAGTCCTCCCCAACAGCATGACAGCAGGCAGCAACAATAGTCAACGGGCTCGATTAATTCAATCGTTTATTATTTAGGGGCAGCACTGTAAGGAAATGCAGTGAGCTCAGCTTGCATTACTGACAGTGGTATCAATACAAGCGCCTGTACTCATGTTTTCCAAATCCAACAATTTGAGGCTACTTATAATGAGAGAATTCTTATATGCAGAAGCATGAGCATGATTGGTGTTGTGTTTTGCTTTCAAAATAAAAATTGCATAAAAAACTTCTAACTTGAATAAAGAATGTTGCTAAACTATTGCTCAAATTTAGGAGAGCGTGGTCTCACCGAGCAACAAGATGGCCGCTCTTTGAGTGAGCTCTGCCGGCCGAGGCAAAATCCTTTCATTTTCCTACCATCTGACTAACTAGAAATACCTGCTATTGCGAAGACATATGCATCAGCAGGCTGCGCAGCAGCGGAGCTGATTTTTACGACCGGCTGAGCCGCCGTTCCGCCTGAAACCTGCCTAGGAGGAGCCCCGGTCCGGAGCGCTGCAGGCCTGGGATGTGCGATGTTGAGTGGCCCGGCCCCGAAGACAGAGAGTGCGCCCTGCCGCAAAGAGAAGCGGAAACTACAATACCTTCAGCTGCTGTGGTCCCACGAGCGGTGAAGCGAGGTGCCTGTCCTGAGCGTGCTCAGCTTCCCTGTGGTGCCCCCCCAGACGCGCTGAAGGTGAGGCCCGGTGGGCGTAGGGCGGAGCGCACTGGGCCGGGCGGCGTGCAGCCCCAGGCTGAGACGGAAGGGGGAAACAGAAAAGTGCACTGGTGCTCCTGTGAGCTGAAGGTGAGTCGCAGGCGAGCCCCCATACCAGCAAGCGTGGAGCGACGCCTGGAGAGCCGTGAGGTCTAATCGCGGTACTGCTCCTAATTGGGGTCGGCGTGGCTGCGGCGGCCATATTGGGTGGTGTTGCCGGCCGAAACGACTGGGTGTTGCGGGCTGCAGCTACTTTGGGACCCCGGCTGTGACCCTTCCGGTCCCGGGCCTGAGGCTGCGGTCGGCTCGTTGGTTATTTGGGACCGCCCCGCTCGGAGCTGGGTCAGACGGGGACTCTCGGAAACCACTACCCACGCTGGGAGGCCCCTTCATTAAAGCCTTCGTGAAGAAAGAGTGGCATAAACCGGGCGTCAAGTGGGACTAGCCTCTGGTGCAGTGGTCAAACCACACTAGGCTTACTCACTCCACATTCCACCACTTAACCCCTCAGCCTTGGGGACACTGAACTCAGTAATATGGGGAAACATGATACCAAGCAGCCCAAATTAACGTTCGAAAGCAAAAGACTCAAGACATGAGGAGGCCGAGACGGAGGGAGATGCCGATCGCGGCCCCGGCGCGGTGGTCGACGACCAGGGTGACGACCTCCGTTCACTTTTACTGGACATGAAGTCCAGCCTGAAAACCATAGATGGCAAGCTGGATGTCCTCGCCTCCCAACTGGACCATGTTAAGAAGCGGGTTAACGCTCATGAGACCCGTCTAGATCCGCTGGAGGGCCGTGCTTCAGACTCCCATGACTTCCAGGTAGAAGCAAAGGAGCACCTACTACAAATGGACAAGGTACTAAATATTATTAGAGCCAAGAATGATGATTTGGAAGCTAGATCCCGTCGAAATAACCTCCGAATTACAGGCATACCAGAAACGACAGCCATTTCCAAGATGGAAACCTATGTAGATGATCTTCTACGTGAACTATTTGGTCAGGATCTGTCGGCGGTGTTCACCATAGAGAGCTCACTGCGCTTTGGGTCCCAGACCACTGGTGGGAGCCCCGCCCAGGCAGATACTTGCACGTCTGTTAAACTACCGGGATCGGGATACCATCCTATGCCTAGCCAGAGAACGAGGCAGCATTAACCACAAAGGGAACACCATTTCCTTCTATCCTGACTTCACTCCCGCGGTGCAGGCTGCCCGCAGGGAATTCATACCTGTCAAGCGGATCATTCTACAGGCTAAAATCCTGTACGCCCTGTTATATCCTACCAAATTGAAAGTCCCGCACGATGGCTCCGTTCACCATTTCACCGACGCCAAGTCCACCATGAAATTCGCCAAGCACGTTAGTGGTCAAAGACGCATTTCAAAACCTTCAACGAATCAACCTTCTGACACCGGTCTAAGTGATAATGATTGATCTTTTTTTAGAAGGGACTCAGCAAAACTCTCCTAACTTTACCTTAACTGTCTTTGTGACCTCCTGGGCGGGTGATGGTGGCACTAGGTCCAAGGGATATTCACATATTCGAAACAGTCGGCGTTCGCCTTTGGCGCTGTGACCCGATCCATTGTCTAATGGTTGTTTCTCATACGCTCGGCCACCCCGCCTTTAGGTGGGGTTGTATGCCGGTGAACTCGCGCCTCTAGGGAGAGCTCCAGTACTTTTGCCTCCAAGCATCTGCAGGAGCAAAATGTTATGTTTGCTTACAGGGGAGGGAATTTTGACACAACCTAATTGGGGGGTTGGTGTGGGAGGAGGAGGGTGGGTTTGGGTTATTGTTGTTGTTTTAGTCAGAGCGGCACCAGATGACCATAGATGTACATCACGACGCTACAGGCCACATGACATTTGTTTACAGATCCAACAGCTGGGCTCATATACATGCAGGGAACGGAGGGGATTGATATGGAAGCAACAATGGAGATTACTAAAGTATCTGCAAAGGTCCTCGATCAGCATCACACCTGACATCGTACAATTTCCTAACTTGGAACATCCAGGGTTAAATGATTATAGGAAAACCAGACTCTCCCAATCCTATTTACTGAGGCACAAAATAGATGTATGTTTCATACAGGAAACGCACTTGAACAGCACATCTCCCTCTAAACTCCACCACAAGAGATGGGGACACATATACTCCTCGATTTACTCCAACTATGCCCGAGGGGTGGCCGTATTAATACGTCACGGGCTGGCATGGACAACAATTGAATCACACACTGACCCAGGGGGGGAGGTATGTAATACTCTACGGTGTCCTAGGGAGGGTGAAGATCACCCTTGCGGCATTATATGGGCCAAATGTTGACCATCCTGAATTTTTCCAGGACATATGGGCTAAATTTAAGCTTATTGGCTGTGACACTGTTATGTGGGGGGGGGGGGATTTCAATGCAATTCTTGATGATTCCCTAGACAGAAAGGGGGCTTCCCGGAGGCTACATCCCCCATCGAGTGACACCCGAAACGCCATTATATCAGACAGCAACCGAACAGACATATGGCGACAGCAACACCCAGGCGCAACAGAGGGCACATGTATTTCTGCACACCATAGTGCCTGGTCCAGGTTAGATTATTGGCTAGTATCTCGGGATATAGCGACCTGTACTACGGACGTTACACACCTATCCAGGACATTATCTGACCATGCTCCCTGCCGCCTGCAACTCACCATCCCAGGATCACCCCAGCAGTCTTTTAATTGGAGGCTTCCCCCCAACACCCTTTTGGACATGGCTTTTCGAGAAGAAATACGGGGCGACATAGAAGAATACTTTGCAATAAACACAGGCTCTGCATCCACACAGGCCTTCCTGTGGGAGGCATTCAAGCTAGTGATTTGGGGGAAATGTATAGCTCGACATACTGGGGTATTGAAAGCAATCAGGAAAACACTCGCTAATCTAGAAACACATATTAAAGAGATCGAATCACAATATTATGCCACTGATGACCCAAATTTATTAGCATCACTTAAGGAAAAAACTATAGAATTCGAAGAAGAGGCGCAAAGGGAGGTGAAGTTCTTAGGTAAATACAGCTAAGCCAGACGTTATGGCGAAGGTGATAGGCTGGGCAGAACCCTTGCGGACATACTTCGAGCGCCGCGTAACGCTACTTATGTCATTGAAGTCCTTGATGAGAACCAGGCACCCATTAGAGGCCCTCAAGAAATACTGGGCCATTTCACAAATTTTTACTCAAATCTAAACACCTCCACATTTCAGATGACCCCCGAAGACCTTCAGCCCTTCCTGGATTCTATTGAGCTATTATGGCTAGGGAGAGCACATAGAGCATATTTAGATGAACCCTTCACCTGCGATGATATATTGCAGGTTATTTACAGTTTGTTCCTGGACAAGGCCCCGGGTCCTGATGGACTTACCCCCGCCTTTTATAAAAACTACGCTACAATACTGGCGCCCCATTTGCTTAAAGTTTACGAGGAGGCACAAGCACTTGGCATTCTGCCTCCCTCCATGCGGGAGGCAGTTATACAGACACTATTAAAAACTGGGAAGCCCCCTAATGAGCGAGATTCTTATCGCCCCTATCGTTAATAAACTTCGACGCCAAAATTTACGCTAAACTATTAGCAAATAGATTACAACCACTGCTCCCCTTGATTGCCCGATCAATCGGGCTTTATTCCCGGGAGATCTACGGCAAACAATCTCCATACCTTCTTTGCAGTGCTACATTACCTGCATCCCCAAACATAAGCACTCGCAGCACTCTTAGACGCCACCAAAGCGTTTGATTAGCTGGAATGGCCATATTTGTTTGCCATCCTGGCAAGGCTAGGAATAAGCCCGATATTCTTAAAACAGGTCCAACTTCTGTATACCATGCCCGCGGCCAGGCTGCATATGAATGGTATGCTCTCAAACCCATTCCCAATTACGCGAGGCACTAGGCAGGGGTGACCGCTTTCTCTCCTCCTCTTTGCCATGGCGCCGCTTGCGGCTCGGCTCAGACAGCATCACGCAGCTAGGGGGATAGGATTTAGTACAAGAGGGCTCCTAATTTCACTGTACGCAGATGACATCACTCTATACATTAACAACCCTGCAGAGAATCTGCCTCCAATCCTTCGTGAAATCATAAAGTTCGGGGGCTTGTCAGGCAAACATAAAAACTGGACTAAATCAATCCTATTTCCACTGACTGAGGCGACAACGCCTTTCGATTTGGAATATCCCCTTAAATGTGCCGAGGACCCGGTGAAATATTTAGGGATCTGGCTTAGCCGCAGTGAACAGGAACTTTGGAGTATGAATTATGGACAGGCCATATCCTGGCTAGAAGGGAAGATAAGTACATGATCTAAACTGCCACTTTCCCTGGCTGGGAGAATTGCGATAACTAAAATAATTATCTTCCCAAATTCTTATATATATTTATAAATCTCCTGTTTCCACTCACCCAAGCCTTTTTCAAGACCATAGGGTCTTTAATGATATCCCTGGTGTGGGCAGGGAAGCAAGCGCGTGTCTCGTGGGAGCTATTAACACTCCCCATGACGCATGGGGGATTGGGCGCTCCGGATATTCCGCTGTACGCGTTCTGCGCGCAGGCCCAATTTTTGCATCACTGGATGCACCCTACCCCGTTTCATGCCGCATGTCGCGGTGGAGACTGACAGGGCAGCGCCATTCCCACTTCTTGCTGCGCTTTATCAGCCCTACCGGCGGCCCGAGAGGAAATAGACATGACCGAAATGCTGAGATGGGCATGGGAGAACCTTCGTAACAGAGCTAAACTAGGGGAGCTATACGCACCTTCCATACCTTGGGCGCATAACCCGTTAATCCCATAACTGGCAGATAAGGGGAGTGTAATGCTAGCGAGACAGTTGGGCTGGAACACATTCGCTGATCTCTATCCGGACGACCATTTCTGCCCCCCCCCCGCCGTCCTCGATAGAGGAGAACATTCTGAATTTCTCCGCAATGTTTTTGTATTATCGCGTCCGCGCTACATGCCAGCAGCTACATGTCTCCTCTCCCCCCTCCCCCTTACACTACAGGCCTTAGAACATATTATAACTGAAAACTCGCCACGTCCACTCATCACACGACTGTACAACTCCATGCAGAGTACCTCCCCGTTAGTCAAGCCTACAGCTCTCACATGCTGCAATGCAGAAATAAGCCCGCCTGTCATTGATGAGCAGTGGACATTCTGCTGTGGTCAACTACAAATGCTTTCCCAAACTATAAGTTATGGCTGATTCATTTCAAGTATCTACACCGGTTTTACAGAACTCCCACACAACTCCACCGTATGGGGATAAGGCCAGACGCAAATTGCTGGAGATGTGGCTCCGCACAAGCTACTTTTGGCCATTTGGTGTGGACTTCTCCCCCCATAGCTAACTACTGGATAACCATTTTTAGTCAAATACATGACATACTGGGCACACCTGATATACCTGTACCACTGGTGGGGTTACTAGGTTATGTCAAAGACACCGCAGCTGGAACCAGGAAGCTACACACTATGCTATTACTGCTGGCGAAATGCAGGGTCGCCATACACTGGGGGAAGAACGAAGCCCCTTCAGTGAAGGCTTGGGTACAAGATGCCGTTTTCTGTCAAAGCCAACTCTCTACATTCTGGGAATGAATGCCTGTGACCTCCAGACCAAAAGACATATGGGGACCTTTTTTAGACTGGTTGCGGTTATCTCATCCAGATGAGGTCGATCCCTCTACCTCAGCGCAGGTCAGTGCACCACCGGTGTCAGAACCAGAGACCACAGGTTGCCCGTCCACCCCCTTCTAGCATATACAAGAACAAACTAGACCTGAATATACACACTAACAAGCTTACCCTGACACCCCTAAATGTACTATCACAATATAGGCCTAGCAGGATCCATGCACCGTAAATATGTAGTTACCTTGTTTTAAGACTGCCATGTTGACCTCTGACTGTTAAGCAATTTTTGTTGGGAATCGAAGTTATGTGTCCGATACACAAGATAATGTCGATTGTTATTGATGATATCCAATGTGTTTATATTTGTATAAAAATGCCAATAAAAAAATAAAACTATTGCTCAAATTTAGATATCATTTCTCTGAGGTACCTTTTCGTAAAATGGGTTTGTGCATGTCAATATTTTATGGTTTAAATCTTTTTTATTGTTGTATGCAAATCCAAACAACAAGATTGCGAAAAGAATATAAAGGCAAAAAACACTGTTGGAGAGCCGTAGGCTAATTCCGTGGGCTACCCAGAGCCCCTGCTGCAGAGCATACATACTACAAATAAGAAATAAACAGAACTCCCACCCACCCTCCCCCACCCTTCCTCCAATCCACCCTGCCTTGATTCAAAACACAAGTTCAAACCACACTCCTCAACATCAGCCCTGAGCAGGCGGTGCCCCATCTTCTGGCAATCTAAGTAGGCGTAAGTATTTAGGGCATGTGAGCTCGCGGAATTCCTGCGTCAGTAGGGCTAGGAAGGGAAGCTTTCTGAAAATCTGCGCCCCTACCCGCGTGTGTAAGTGTAATCTTTTCCATGCCCAGGATGTGCCAAAGGCGTGTCAGCCATCCGGTATGTGTGGGGGCCTGTGGAGACCCCCAGTGCGTGAGGACATACTGCATGGCTGCGCCCAGCGCCAAACCTATCAGGCGACCCCTCTTGGACTTCAGGGGATATGCCAGTGGGTCTGGTATGCCCAGCAAGATGTGTGCAGGAAAACGGAGAAGCTGAGTCTCTAGATGTTTATCATTATCATCCAGTACTTGTGACCAGTAATTTTGGATGTGTGGGCAGTCCCAAAGTAGGTGGAGCAGTGTACCTATGTTCCTGCAATTCCTCCAGTAGAGTGCACTAGCTGTGGGATTAATCTTGTGTACCCGTTCCGGGGTATAGTACCAATACGTGATCACTTTTGTGAGTGTCAGTCAACGCCATGTTGCTGACAATGTGGCGTGCCCTGTAACATATGCCCTCCCACTCCTTGCTGCTAAGGGGTCGCCCGATGTCTTTCTCCCATCTACCACGTCCTGCGTGATATGCGTGTGAGTTTTGGGCATTCAGCAGCTTGTACAAATCGGAGACTATTCCCCTGTCCGAGGACTTTGACAAGAGCCATTTCTCGTAAGTGGTAAGGTGGCGACAAGCCGCTTCCCTATTATGTGGCTGTAGGACCCAGTGTCTAAGCTGCAGGTATTGCATGCGCTCTGTCTCAGGGATGTCGAAGTGTGCTTTAATTTGCGAGAACGACAATACCCCTTGAACATCGAAAAAGTGACCCATGGAACGGCATTGGGACTGACGCCATACTTGAAAGGTTGTTTCCCCTAACCCTGGCTCAGTCAGGATTGCCGAAAAGCAGGGTCAGGGGGGATGGAAACGTCGTGAGTTTGTGGCGAAGGTTAGTCTGGTCTCATGTCGACATGGTCGTTCTAGTGATATCTGAAACGTAGAGGCTACGGGGCCTTTGGTATTTCTTTAAAAATGGGATCTTCATCAGCGAAGTTCCCGCCACTGCCATGTCTTGGAATAACCAGTGCTTCCCTGATTCCATTCGGTTCCATTCCACCAGGTGCCTTAGTTGCACTGCTTGGAAATACAGCTGGAGGTTGGGTATGCCCAGCCCGCCTTCGCTAGGTGGTAAAAAACGAAGACTCCGTTTCATTCTGGGTTTACGGCCCTGCCATATAAAAGTCATAATTTCCGCTTGCAATTTAGGGATCATACCTGGGAGTGGGCGCAGAGGGAGTGTCTGGAACAGGTACAGTATTTTAGGGAGGAGCGTCATCTTAATGGCTGCTATCCTACCCAACCAGGAAATCGGGTGGTGTTTCCATCTGAGTATGTCGGAGCGTACCTGCGTAAGTGAGTGTAATTGCTGGAAGCCGTGGCATGTGTAGTGGCAGCTAGTCGCACTCCCAGATAAGGAATTGAGTCCGCAGACCATTGGAATGGGTAGTATTCTTTAAGTCGCTCTACCGTCTGAGGGGGATGTGAGATTGAGGGCCACAGATTTCCCCACATTGACTTTAAACCCTGATACTCTGCCAAAGTCCCCCAACTCCTGAAGAAACGACCCCAGAGAGGTCTCGGGGTCCTTAAGAGTCACTAATACGTCATCAGACTTATCATGTGGCTGTCCCCTGCGAATGGAACTCCCCTGATCTGTGGGTTAGTTCGAACTCTATGCGCGAAGGGTTCCATATATAGCGCAAAGAGCAGGGGTGACAGTGGACACCCCTGTCGTGTGCCTTGAGCTATTGGAAGGGAGCTCGACCGAAGCCCATTGACCCTCACAGTGGCCGTCGGAAGGCGATGGCACTTTAAGACGTGTGTGCAAAAGCGTTCCCCAAACCCAAGTGAGACAGTACTTGCTCCAGGTAGGGCCAGTGCACCCTATCAAACGCTTTCTCGGCATCGATTGCCAGGAGCATGTAGTTGCCTGGGAACCTGGAGGCTTTATAGATGATGTGAAGGACCCTTCTAGTGTTGTCGCTAGTCTGCCTCTGAGGTATGAAGCCAGCCTGGTCAGGGTCAATTAAGGCTGGCATATATGACCCAAGCCTCTGCGCCAAGATACCCGTTTAGAGTTTTAAATCGATATTGAGCAACGAGATGGGCCTATACGCACTGCAGTACGTTTGATCCTTCCCCGGCTTAGGGATGACTGTTATAACTGCCTCCAGCATGGAGGCCGGAATGGCCCCCGCGGCGGCAAAGGAATTAAACAGCCTGGTCAAGAGGGGAGCTAATTCGGGGCAGAAGGCCTTGTAGAAGGCGGCCGTTAAGCCGTCCGGAAACAAGCATCCTGGGACCGGTTTCTGGGTAATACCCTTCATCAGCCAGGCTAGCTTGAATCCAGTGGTAAAGTAAGCAAGGGCTTGGCAGTTCGGGCTGGACTGTTCCCATGAGGCACAGGCCCAAGACTGATTTGCATATAGCTGGGTCTGAACTGAGGTGGCGAAGTGAGCTAAAGAATGGTGATGGATTCAACCCAGATCTGTGACTGGGGGTGAGTGTCTGAAAAGTTTCAGCGCTCCGTCCATCATATCCTTGTGTTTGCTTTGTTCGCCCTAAGTTGGCAGGGTATGCCCAGACGTGGGTCCCTTGATCACTTTGCCACTGGATTCAAGCTAGCCTGGCTGATGAGGGCTGTTAGCCCAAAACAGGTCCCAGGATGCTTGTTTCCGGTTCAGGGAAGACCTGGCTTGGCAGTTCGGGCTGGACTGTTCCCATGAGGCACAGGGTCAAGACTGATTTGCATATGGCTGGGTCTGAACTGAGGTGGCGAAGTGAGCTAAAGAATGGTGATGGATTCAACCCAGATCTGTGACTGGGGATGAGTGTCTGAAAAGTTTCAGCGCTCCGTCCATCATCTCCTTGTGTTTGCTAGATATACTAGTCTCAGGGATGTCGTTATGGGAGAGATAATCTCCTATGGTCTGTTTGATCTGATCCACAACCTCCTGGCGCTGGATGAGCGTGTCCCTCAGTCTCCACTGCCTACGGGGTGGCTTCAGGGGTGGGAGCGACACTACCATCACCACGGCTGCATGGTCCGAGGGGGCCGCCGGGAGTATTTCAGTGCTAGACTTTAACGAGTATAACTCCTGGGTGCCTAAGAAGTAGTCTAATCTGGCGTACGTATTATGGGCATTGGAATAGTGGGAATATTCCCTGTCATGTCGGTGGGAAGCCCTGCAGAAATCTACGAGGCCCAGTTCCCGCAGTCGAGAGAGCCCAGTCTAAGACAGCGCGATCACCTGCCCGTATCGTTGAGCTGATCTGTCCGCGTCGTTGTCGAAAACCAAGTTAAGGTCGCCCCCTATAAGGTGTCGTTTGTCAGTGGATAGTGCCTCTGTAAGCGCGTTGTGTAGGAAGCTCTCCTGTCCGTCATTAGGAGCGTAAATCGTGCCTACCACCAGCCGCCAAAGTCAAGGCGGCAGGTGAGCAGTCTGCCTCTAATTTCCGCTTCTTTCTGAACCACTTTGCCTCAAAAGGCCCGTGAAACTAAAATGGCCACCCCAGCCGTTTTGGTTGCATTGGAGGAGAACATTTGTACGGGGAAGAACTTGGATTTGAGTCTACCCCAGTCTCTAGTTAGGTGGTGGGTTTCCTGTAGCAGGCAAATATCTGCCTGTCTGTTCCAGAAACTACAGCACGGCCCGGCGTTTAACCGGGTTATTGAGACCCCTCCCATTAAGAGAGAGAATCTTAAGGTTGGAGGGCTGCATACTCAATATCATTATGTAACCTCTTAACTGACGAACCCAGCACCCGCTGCACACGTTGCTCTACGCCTCCCGCCCCGGTGTCCCTGTGCACGTGTGTGATGGGTGGCAGAATAGCAAGGTGGATGGAGGACCCCGACATTACCCCGAAAACATCTGAAAAGCATAAAAACAAAATTTACGAACAGGAACTCAAAACAAGTGACAACAATTGTACCCAGCTTACAGTCTGGAGATAGTCCAATGTCCCTGCGGGTCCATTTAGAAAAAGAAGTGGAGTCCATATTGTGGCCAAGTTCTCGCCGCTCCCCTCCCACGATCCGCCTCTGAGAGGATCCCAGAGGGACCCAGAAGCGTTCAGTTGCTGTCGGCCTGTGCCAATGTGGAAGGGATGGTTTCCAGTGCCTCTTGCTGGCCCCTTGCGATTTCGGCCGGGTTGGGCTTGGTCACGTTGCAGCGTCTTCCCTGTCGCCGCCATCGAGGCCGTTGTTCCCCACTAGGCGGGGTGTCCTTGATCGTCGTCTTCCTGGCCTCCGTGTGGCTCCAAACCCAGCAGACTGCACGTCTCCTGCAGGGACCTCAACTGTCGGAGCTTCCCTTCCCAGCAGAAGATTATTCTGAAAGGATGCCCCCAGGAGTAGGCTATGTTCTGATTCCGCAGGTAGGTGACTGGACGGAAGTCCCTATGTTTTAGCAGTGTTAATGCGGACAAGTCCTGGAAGATAGTGGGAGTACAGTCACGGACGGTCAGGGGGTGCATCGCTCTTGCCTTGCGTATGATTTCCTCTTTCGTTTGGAAGTAGTGCAAGCAGACCAGGATGTCCGCTGGGGAGGCCTTTTATGAGCGCGGAGCCCCAACTCTGTGTGCCCGATCTATCTTGAGGGCAGTGTGTGGTGTCTTGATGGTTGCTATGTTTTACATGTAGAACGGTTATCTCTGTTACCTTGGAGTCCCATTCTTTAATGGAATCTCCTTGTTGTAGAATGTTCATAGTTGAATGTATTTTCAGTTGCAGCTGTTGGTTGAAGGATGAGGTCCTATGTTTACAAGCTACAATAAACTCCCTCCTTCAAAGCTTACCTGTGGTTGGTCCTCTTCCTATGGCACATCACCTCATTTTGGCGACGAGCTGAAACGCACCCGACCAGGACCTCAACTCGACAACAAGAATCTACTTAAAAAAAAAAAGACAGCTCACCTTCATCTCTGCGACCTCTTGGTTCACCTACTGTGGCTTGCCCTTGTTGCTTCTCCTGTGGCTGGCTCTCACGCTCTTCCTCCTGAGCGTTTATCTATTTCCAAAGGCTGGGTTTACTACTTCTCTCCCTGGCTGGAGCGTGTTGGCTGCTTTGCTCATCTTCGCAAGAGTGGAGAGTTGGATATTTCTGTCATGACTTGCGCATGCATCTGGGAAGCTTTCCAAGGCAAGACTTGCACGCTTTGGAGGTAAGCGCATCTGCCCTTCTCTTCCCTTTTGAGAGGTCGTTGGTTGCGGAGGCTCTTCTTCCCTCTTCTTCACTTCGCTGAGTGATGACGTCGTGGAATACTCTGGGAGTGTTGGTGATCATTCCCAGAGTTCCAGCGCTGCTCTGAGCGCTTCGGCGTGCCGTGTTCCCCCCGGCACAGCGTGAGCTGCGTGGTGACGCCGTGTTTCCCCGGCACAGTGAGAGCGGCGTGGTGACGCCGTTTATCGTGCGTGGTGACGCCGTCATATCGTGGTGTTGCCTGGAGCGGCGTAGTGACACTGTGTCAAAGCCTCCTGTTATCTCCGGTGGGCTGTTCCGGATGTTCTACTCATCAACACCGCATCCGGCATCCTTCTCTCATGCTGAGCGGACAAGCGGCTTGCTTTCTATGAGCTGTTCGAAGCATTCCTCGCTGATCAGCACAGCAGTCTTCTTTTAAGCTGATCGTCATCTGGAACCCGGGTGAGGGGCAAGCTCCTTTGCATGGTTGCTTTCGTTTTATATTATCGGCACGTTTCATCACGCTTCTGCAAATACTACGCTGATCAGCACAGCAGTGGTGATTTTATTTTATAATTCTTTTCTCCCACACTGTTGCTTTCGTTTTATATTATCGGCACGTTTCTTCACGCTTCTGCAAATACTACGCTGATCAGCACAGCAGTGTCGATTTTGATTTACAATTCTTTTCTCACCCTCATTTTACCTTCTGGAGTGCTGTAAACTGTCTTCATTTTGCTGATCTGGACTGCTACAACTGTATTTTGAAATACCTTGCTGTGTGCTTTGTTCTTCTTGCTGTCATGCAGAATGTCACTCCTCCTCCGTTTTTTCTCTCTGCTCCTGGAGATCCTCCCATACCCTGGCTAAAGTGGAAAAAAGTTTTCACAAACTACGCAAGGGTTTGTGGTACATCTCTAAGTGCAGAGAGGAAATCTTCTCTTTTTCTACATTGTCTTGGATCGGAGGGGCAGGAGGTGTTCGAACACCTACCTGATCTTCCTGGCAACGAAGCAGACTCCCTTAATGAGTTTGAAATCTGTATTAAAAAAAATGGACTTGCATTATCTTCCCAAGGTGAGTATGATTTTAGAACGCTACCACTTTGGGAAGAGGATGCAAAGACATGAAGAGTCTGTTGAACAATATGTCACTTCGTTGCATAAGCTTGCTTCTACTTGTTCTTTCGCTGGCAATCTGGAAGAGAGATTAAGAGACCAACTCATGTTGGGTTCTTCTATAGACAAAGCGAAAGAAAGCCTGTGGCAAAAAGACAACCCCCCCTTTACAAGAGGTAATTAATACGTTGAAACTTCATGAACATTCTAAGGCCTTCGTTGAAGCAATTCACAGGGATTCTGAGAGTCGGAAAAATACTGAGGTAAAAGAAGTCAAAATTCCCTTCTCTGATAAAACACACAAACCTTCTCCACACATCTGTTTCACAGAGTGACACCTTTGCTACTAAAGCCATACATCCTGGTGCATATGCTAAATCTTTTCATGTGAAATGTTTCCGTTGTGGGAATACAGGTCATGTAGCTAATTATAAGGATTGTCCTGGATGGAAGGCTGTGTTCGCTTTGTAAAAAAAAAGGGGCAATTTTCAAAATGCTGCAGATCCAATAAGAGTCAAAAGAATGTGAGAGAAGTGGATGTTTATAATCAGGTTGATGATGATCCCTTTATCTGTCAAATCCATAGCAAAGGTCTTGATGGTCCTTTGGAACTTGTCCAAATTAATGGTAGTTCAGTGAAAATGTTGTTTGATTCAGGTGCCAAGATTACCCTAATACCCAAGGTATTTTATGAGGAATATCTGTCTGGAAAGGTAAAATTACTTAAACCTGATATTATACCAAGAGGATATGGGGGAGAAGTTATCAAACTTTTAGGGTACTTCATGGGCACCATAAATTTTAAAGACAGTCACCGCAGGGAAAATCTATGTTTCCATGAAAGGAGACTCTCATCAGTTGGTTGCATCAACGTGACTTATATGTTTATCTTGACCCTAATGAGTCTTCTTCAGTGTGTCTAAGAGATCTACCGTCTGTGTCTCCTGTGGGGGATGATAACATCTGGGTTGCTAAGTTTCCTAAGGTCTTTGATAAAAGGTTGGGTTGTCTAAAAAGCTATTTACATCTTATAAAGTTGAAACACGATTCGTTACCTAAAGTGGCAAAAGTAAGAGGTGTACCGTTGTTGGTTAAACAGAAAATGAGATCTGAGTTGGATAAACTGTTGAACAATGGTGTGATACAGGAAGTTGAAGCCACAGAATAGGTTTCTCCGGTAGTGATGGCTCGTAAGGCCAATGGAGAGGCCAGATTATGCATTGATTTAAGAGAACTCAACAGAGCTGTAGTCGTGGATCGGTACCCACTTCCGAACATCACTGAAATGTTGTCCTCACTGGGTGGTGCCACTCACTTCTCCACATTAGACCTCTCCTCCGCTTACCAGCAGGTTAAACTTCATCCCTCGTGTCAAGAGTTCACCACTTTCATCACTCCGTTTGGGACATTTAAGTTTCTCAGGATGCCGTTTGGTTTAATTTCGGCGGCGGCGGCGTTTCAGAGAATTATGAAAAAAATTTTAGCTGGTGTTCAAGGCGTCAAAATCTATCAGGACGACATTCTTGTTCATGGTGTGAATGGGCAAGAGCATGATTCCAGACTACAAGAAGTTTTGTCAAGACTACAAGATTCAGGACTCGCTCTCAGATTAGATAAGTGTAGATTTGATGTTAAAGAGATCGAATATCTAGGTCATTTGGTATCTGGCTCAGGCATTAAGCCAAAACCATCTTTGGTTGAAGCTATCTCTAATCTCACGTATCCCGAAAGCAAAGACGAACTGGTAAAATTCTTAGGGATGGCGGAATTTTACCATAATTTTGTTCCTTGTTTTGCACAGAGAACAGAAAATGTAAGAAATCTTCTGAAGAAAGGACGTGAATTCACATGGGATAAGTCTTGTTGTGATGAATTTGATCTTATCAAAAGTTCCTTGAACAATGCCCCTAATTTGGCTAGCTTTGACCCTTTGAAGGAATCGTTCATTATGACTGATGCTAGTTGTAAAGGGTTGGGGGCTGTCCTCTTACAACATGGTGAACAACTGATAACACTATTTTGTTCAACTCCAGGCCACTTAGAGGTGCTGAATGTAATTACTCGGTCATAGAGAAGGAAGCCCTAGCTGTCTACTGGGCTGTTCGCAAACTCAAAAGATTCCTCTGGGACAAGCACTTCACAGTGGTCTCGGATCACAAACCTCTCAAAGAGGTGTTTGAAAAAAAAGGGATTGACTATGTTTCTCATAGAATAAGAAGATGGGTTGTAGCATTGCAAGACTTTGAGTTTCAGGTCTCATATCTTCCCGGTGCAAACAACATACTTGCAGACTGTTTGTCTAGGCTTGGTGGGTCCCAGACGTCTCGCTGTTGTGACGATTTGGATGGTTTTGATGGAGAGAATGATGAAGAAGATTTGAGGGTATGTGTTGTGACTGAGGGTGTTGTGACGGAGAGTGAATGGAATACTAATCTGGAGAATGATGCCATCTTGCAACGTGTCATGGTCTATGTATGTGATGGGTGGTGCGAGAAGCGTCTTTCTGATGATGTTAAAGGTTATTGGTGCGTAAAAGATGAATTGTCCTTTTGCAATGGATTGCTTTTTAGAGGTAGCAAGCTTGTTGTTCCTTTGTCCTTGAGGCACAAATTGATTGAGAATGCCCATTCCAGCCACATGGGTATAGCTAAAACAAAGGAAAGGCTTAGGGAAAGTTATTGGTGGCCTGGAATGGATGTTCAAACAAAGATCTGTGCGCGATTGTGCGCAGTGTGCCAATAGTGATAAAATTCTTAAGTGCAGGACTCAACCCATGATAAGGAAACAAGCTAGTGGTCCTTGGGTTGACATTGCGGTAGATATCCTTGGTCCAGTTAGAGTTGGGACACAAGATCGTTATGTTCTTGTGTGTATAGACATGTTTTCTAGGTGGCCTATGATCAAAGTGGTGAATTGTGTGAATTCAACTGCTGTCATTTCTTTTTTGGACAATCTCTTTGCGAGTGAGGGTTTGCCGGAATCTGTTTTGACAGACAATGGGGTGCAGTTCACCTCTGGTGCAGTAGAGGAGTTCTTGGCTGAGAGGGGAATCAAACATAAGCGGGCAGCTCTATACCACCCTGAGTGTAATGGTGTTGAGAGATTTGTGAGAGTTCTCAAAGAGACATTGCAACTTGCAGTAGTGTCCAAATGCAACTGGGAGGAGGCCATGAAGGTGTGTGAATACAGGTTCACGCCGCATTCTTCAACAGGTGTTTGTCCTTTTACTCTTTTTAAAGGTAGGGTGGCCATTACACAACTCAATCCTCGTTGGGTCACTTCTAAGAGAATTGAAAGGGGTGGTGTGGTTGATGATACTTGGGTTGGAGAGAACGTGAAAAGGAAAAAATGGAGAGGAGGAAAAATGTGTTTGATGCAAGAAGAGCGGTTAAGAGAACAGTTGTACAAGTGGGTGAGATGGTTAGAGTGAAACTTCCTGAAAGGAGGTTTGGTGAGACAAAGTTTGGACAACCGATAAAGGTAATTAAGCTTTTAGGAAATGCAGTTAAAACCCAAGATCACAGAGTATGGAACCTCAATAGGGTGGTCAAGTATCCTTCCGGAGGTATCGAGCTGCATGATCTCGCAGGTACTCCTTGTGACAATTCTGATTCTTCTCAGGGTGTTGAGAGGAGATCCTGTAGGTTGAGAAGAATTCCTCAACGTTTGCAAGATTGTGTTTCGCATGTTTCATACATTTATCAATATATATATATATATATATATATATATATATATATATATATATATATATATATATATATATATATATATATATATATATGGGAGGTGATGTGGTGTCTTGATGGTTGCTATGTTTTACATGTAGAACAGTTATCTCGGTTACCTTGGAGTCCCATTCTTTAATGGAATCTCCTTGTTGTAGAATGTTCATAGTTGAATGTATTTTCAGTTGCAGCTGTTGGTTGAAGGATGAGGTCCTATGTTTACAAGCTACAATAAACTCCCTCCTTCAAAGCTTACCTGTGGTTGGTCCTCTTCCTATGGCACATCACCTCACAGTGTCCTGAGCATTGCCTAGAATATGATTAAAGAGATCCCTGACAAAGCCGAATATGTCACTCCCCTCTGCCTTCGCTGCTACTCCCCGGATGCGGACGTTGGGTCTCCGAGAACGATTCTCGAGGTCTTCCAGGTGGGCCTGTAAGTCGACATGCTGCTCTTGGAGGCGTATAATCTCTGGCCTCAGACTCTCTCTCATCTTCCTGTGCATCTCCTCTGTTTTCCAATTCCGCCACCCTGTCGCCAAGAGCATCAGTATCTCGTCTGATCTCTTTAATTTCTGAGGCCAAGTCCTTCCTGATCGCTTGCAGATCCTCCTTAAGCTCTGAGAAGATGCAAGAAATGCCCAGGTCACCGGCTCCTCCGTCTCAGCGGTCGACAGGGCAAGCGACGGACCTGCAGCGACCGATTGCTCTGTCATAGCACCTCCCGATGACTTTGTGAGCATTTCTTTGAGGATGCGTTCTTTCCTCCCTCGACCCGCCGCCATTGCTCCTGGCTCCCAGCCAGCCCCGGCCTGGGGGGGGGGGGGTTACCCTGCTTTCCCCCCGCCCGGCAGCTACTTCACTCACCCACGTGAGTCCGCACACGCTCCGGAGACTCTCCCTCAGGACATGCAGCAAGGTTTCACCTTCACCGAGGCCCTGACCATCGGCTGCTGGGCCTCTCGTGTTGCTGTACCTGTAGGGCGGGGTTGCAGTTTCCGGGTGTGCTTCGGGTAGTGTCCTTCACCGCCAACTCACGCCGCCCTGCGCCCTTGGGCTCCCTCTTGTGCCTCCCTACAGCCACTCCGGGTGTGCTTCCGGCGCACAACACCAGCCTCCTGACAGAGGCCCGACACCGCCCCGATAGGTGCAGGAGTTACTCCTCAGGCTCTACGTGCCCCCACCAGAGCTCTCCCAGCGCTTTCAGGCCTCACCCTTCACTCGGCTCATATACGCCCGGGGGCATCCGGCCCGCAGGCTGCCCTCCCACGCCGCTCACGGAAATGGGGCCTAAACCAGGACTCCTGCGCAGGGCCTCACTGTCTCACGGCCCTGGCGCTCTGCTGGAAGGGAGGCAGGCCTGCCAAGTGTCACGCATCAGGCGTGACGCTAACGCATTTCAGTGTGGTGTTCCCGCATCACCGCACTGAAATGCATTGTCACGCATTTTTGGCACTGACAGCACTCTCTGCTGACCGCGCTGAAACTGGCTGCCGGCTACGCCAGCAGCAGCACAGTTAAATCAGTGCTACAAATGTTACAATCTGCCCTGCTGCCAGTGCCTGCACGGCGGGCTGTCACAGAGAGTCACTGACTCTGACTGCCCAATTACCGAGACCCGGGCGGGGCCTGCCCTCAGCAGTCATTGCGTTACAGGCTGTGGCGCCGTGGGGGGATGATCGGATGTGACCTCACGTTCTTTTGGAAAAGGATGGACAGGCAGGGGCAACAACACCGCAAAGTTCACTGCCGCAGCTGTGGGCAAAATCAAGTGCGACCACCGCTAATAACGCAGGGCTGCCATTTTGTAAATTATGCTTCTGCTGGCTCCAATCCATATTTAATTCGCCCAGCAATGCCGGCCGAGACAAGAGACGCAAATTTTAAAAAGGACGCGGTGCTGCAAGCGGCGCGGAAATGGGCGCCAGTTATGACATTTTCTAAATGTTTAATTCTGGCAAGAGTTACCTCGCCGGTGCTTGCACCGCCAGCAGTATTTGGTTTGTGCCGGCTGCTGCCTCTCAAGTGAGTACATCCGCCGAGGCTGCCGGACAGACTGTGGTTGGTGCCTGCAGCCTGTAAGGATCATGCCGTGTGACTCTGGACCAGGTGCGGCTGCCGGAGAACATTTTGCCTGCATGCAGAGCCTCTCATAACGCTGGTCCCGGCAATACTCCAGTCCTTTGATCGCTGTGCCAGAAGTCTCAACCAGGTAATTTGATAGTATTTTATTAATTTTTGAGCGTCAATAATCACTGTGGTGTGCCTGTTACAGCTCTCATTGCTTGGCTGTCTACTCTGTGATTTAATTGGATACAGTACACCTGACTTGGCCCTGCATCAGTGCCCGGTGGCCTTTCATTTCGGTTCTGACCGGGACTCCCAGGCAGAAAGGGCCACGTCGGGATAATATCGGGAAGCGATGGTGGTGGGGGAGGAACCCATGCCAGCCGGATCCTGCCTGCCCAAAGCCAATCTCGGGTGACACAGGCCAGAGCTCCGTTCTGTTACTCGGTGCAGGACAGAGTCAGTTTGCAGCTGCAAAGCGCACATGCACTACACAATTGCAGCAGATACTCAAGCACTGACAGCACAGCAGCAGGTCGCAGCTCCTGACCCCAGAACTGCACAGGTGGGGAAGCCTGTGCCCTGGAGGGGGGAAGAGGTTGTGTCAGGCCTGCCCACAGTGAGACAATCCATAGATAATTTGGAGCTGGACCGGCGGGCTGCCCCAGAGCTTCAATGAAGCCTAAACTGGACTCGAGCTTTTTGTCAGCGCATGCAGGGTACAGCTGAGACCATGGCGATTTGCCCCCTGAGATGAGGTTGCAGCTATCTCTTTAGTTAATGTTCTGCCACCAGTGCAGTCTGATCTCGAGATGTCAGGTCTGTGTGTGGGGTGATTTTTTTTTTTGTCCGTTTGTGGGCTTGTCAGGCTAAGTGGCAGGGCTGGACTGCTGATTTTTCTGAAGAAAATAAAATCCCGCAGTAAGCTTAAATGGACGGAATCTGACGTGCAAAACATGTATATAGCATATGAGGACAACCTGAAAACGTGTTTGTTATGGTGTACGTCATGATCTCCTACTGTTGCACTGACTTGCTATGCTATGAAAATTTGCTTTTGGTGGCACAGTCGCGTTGCTCAAATGGGTGTAATTTCTAATATTTATGTTTCCCTCGTTTTCATTGCTTGATTTTACTCGCAAGAAAGTGTCACTCATAGTCGTTGAAATGTCACTCATAATTTCCCTAAAATTATGAAAACGTCACACATAGCAATCTGAAACCTTGGCAGCTATGGGGAGGCCGTAGCGGAGTGTCCATTTGTCGCTCGGCCACCGCCCCTCCTGCCTCGGGAACTGCCCGGGGCTGTGCAAGCAGGCGCTCACCTTGATATCTGGTGCCCGAGACGCTGCTGCCTCAAAAGGGGAGAGACGGTCCTCCAGGCCTGGGCCTCCTCCTAGGCCTCGCTGATCGAGGCACACTTCTCTGCCCCCTGGTGAGTCTATCACTCGTGCCTCTGCTGCGGGGGTTCCCTGCTAGGCATCGCGATCACTCGGCTGCTGCCTGCCATTCACAGCCACGACGCGTGGTCTCCAGCCATCTCCTGCAGCAGCCGCGGCCTCCCGCACTCTGGCCGCCGGCCGAGGATCGATGACGCGGCCCCGCGACCGTGGCTTGGCGCCGGCGCCCACGACTTATCCCAGCACTGCCTCCGGGCTCCCCAGACTCTCGAGGGATTGCGCCGTATCAGCTGCCGTTTCCCGGCCGGGCCAAGGCTCAGAAGGGCCAACAAGCAATGCTATATCTCGCACGTCAATATTTTAAAAAGAAAATTTATGGAAATCAGTATAAAACTATTATGGGCAATATGAAAATAAGTTAGTGTAGTGTTGCGCTCTAGTGTTCAGCGGTCACGTGTGGCCGGGAACGCTGGGAGCGCGGCCGCCATTTTGTAAGGCATTTCTATCGGCGGCCGAACGGAGGCGAGCAGCGGTGCCCGGCGCTCCTGACAAGGATTATAATAAAGTGATCATACACAGAAACGCTGGGTCTGTCTTCATTACCGAAACCACACACTACAAATTGGCGACGAGAGTGGGAGAAGACGACCCGAGAGCGACAGCGTGGAGTGCAGTGAACACACCACGAGCACCTTACCAGGAGCGTGGCAGAGGCCACCAAGTGCGGGGAGGGTTCCCACATCATAGCCCCACGACGCAAAAAAAAAAAAAAAAAAAGACACGAAGGGAGTATCCGTGTCCTGCACAGGACAACTACAGTACAGGTCTCCTGGTCGCACATGGTCTGAGCGGAGCCACCACCGGTCGGCAAAGCGTCTAGAACAGGTACAGCGCTGCCACAGAGCCCAGCCAGAGACACCTAGGCACCACCGGTGGATAAGCAGCGTGAACCTGGCTAACCAAGGTCCAAAGCGTACAGGAGCGACCACGTCGTCCCACGAAGGGGCAGCAACGCCGCAGGGACAGAGTGCCCCAGGAAGCCCACCACCGAGAGTGAGTGACGAACCGATCGCTAAACAAGCAGGGATGTGTGCACAAACGTTCTCCCTCACCAATCCTTTACCGTTCCTGCCCCATCCAGGAGAACCGGCTATGAAATGGGAGGATTGGAAGGAGTATTTCCTGAACTATTTGTCCGCGTTGGAGGATGAAGGTGAGGAAGTCTTCCCAAGCATACGGAAGAAGAAGATCTTACTTCACAATCTGGGCCCCGAAGGGAGTCAGGATATACAGAAACCTGGTAAAGAAAACCAGGCTACCAGAAGAACTGGACGTGTTCCAACATGCCATAGACGACCTGGATAGTCACTACCAACCAGTGGTATGCACGGCCATTGACCGCTTCAATTTTTCCAGCGGAAGCAGAAGGCAGGAGAATCTGTAGATGAGTACGTAGCTGCGCTGAAGAGCCTCGCCACCACATGCAAATTCGGAGGGCTACACGATGAGTTCATAAGAGATCAGATCATCATGCACACGGTGAACACGTCCATACAGGAAAAGCTGTGGGTCAGTGGTGATTCTCCCCTCAAGGAAATTGTGGCACTCGTCAAGAAAGCAGAACTTTCCAAACGATGCGCGGAAGCCGCGAAAAGAGAAGCTACCAGTAGACCATTGGTCGGAAAAGTGACGGAGACCCGAGGTCAGGAAAGGAGGCCGCAGACCACGAGGAATTCGGGATGGCAACAAAGGCCGGAGACGAGAGCGCAGGCGAACACACAGGTCCAGCGAGAAACAAAGAAGGGATGTTACAGATGTGGCAACATAGCTCATGCCGCATCCGATAGGCGATGCCCAGCCTTCAGGGCGAAATGCCTCTACTGCGGGATAATGGGACACTTCGAAAAAGTCTGCAGACGGAAAACCGGCAAGCCGACGGTCAAGTACGTAACGCAAGAGTCGGACCAGGAAGGAGAAGACGAAGAAGAAGAAGTACTGTGCATAGAGGAACACGTGTTAGGTGTGGATGGAGCGCGCATGAGCAAGCCAATGTGTGAAGTAACGATTGGAGGTGTTTCAGTCTCCACGGTGGCAGACTCAGGCTCCCCTTACACGATCATACAACGTACAGTGTGGGATAGAGACTTCGCCAAGGTACCAGGCATGCACCTACTTCCCCCAGATATCAAACCAGTCACCTTCACGGGGGAACCGATACCTATGGTGGGGTTCCAGAAACTACAGTTCCAGTTCAAAGGGCGCATGACTGAAGGAAAACTGTATGTGGCGGAGAAAGGACCATCAGTGTTGGGGTGGATGGACCAAGGAGGACTGGGAATCAAACTCAATCCGGGAGGCGCAACCCAAGTACTGATGACCGGCCAAGAACAGGAGTACGAAGCAGGCAGATGGAAGGAGAAGTTCCCAAAGGTTTTCGGAGGCACGATAGGAAAACTGACTAAATTCACGCACAAAATATGCCTCAAGGAGGGGCGCAGCCAGTGAGCCACAAAGTAAGGAACATACCGTTCAACAGCAGGGAAGCGGTACAGCAGGAATTACAACGCCTGGAAGATAATGGTGTGATAGAGCCGATTGAGAGCGCGGAATGGTTGGCTCCCCTGGTGGTGGTACGGAAACCTACTGGCAAGGTGCGTTTGTGCATTGACTTGCGCGAACTCAACAAAAACATAGTTGTGGATAAATTTCCTCTACCACGGATCAATGAAATGCTGGCACAGACTAAGGGCGTTCAGTGGTTCTCTACCATAGACTTAACCTCCGCGTACCACCAGATAGCACTGCATTCGGCAAGCAAGAAATTGACATCGTTCATCACGCCATTTGGTTGCTATCAATTTCAACGGATGCCCTTTGGGCTGGCGTCCGCCGCGGCTGTGTTTCAAAAGCTGATGCACAAACTGTTCAGAAGCACGGAGGGAGTGCAATACTTCCAGGACGATATCCTGATCATGGGGAAGACGAAGATAGATCACGACACGAAACTCACAGAAGTCCTGCGCATCCTAGAGTACAATGGCCTCACGGCAGAATGGAACAAGTGCAAGTTAGGAGTGTCGAAGGTGACGTATCTAGGTCACGAGATAAGCAGTAAAGGGATCACTCCCAAAGAGGCCAACATGAAAGCCATCAAAGACGCACCCATCCCCCGGAATAAAGACGACGTCCGGTCTTTCTTAGGTATGGCAGAGTTCTACAGCAAGTTTGTGCCTCATTTTGCCACCAAGACACACAGCATGCGTCAGTTGCTAAGGGACAAGACAACCTTTGAATGGACAGAGGAGTCCGATGGAGAATTCGTCTGCATAAAGGACATATGCGATGCAGTACCCTTACAGGGTTTTGATCAGGGAGCACTATCAGTTCTCACCACGGATGCCAGCGACAGAGGGTTGGGAGCAGTCCTCATGCAAAGGTCGGAGAGAGGAACATTGACGACGATCAGCTTTGCATCTAGATCACTGTCCACTACAGAGGAGAAGTTCAGTGTGGTGGAGAAAGAGATGCTGGCAGTGGTATGGGCAATGGAACGGTTCCGCCAATTTCTGTGGGGATCAAGGTTCTTGCTAAGGACTGACCATAAGCCTTTGATCAAAGTATTGACGTCCAGTGGACATGCCAATGCCACTCCTCGCATAGCCAAGATGACATTGAAGTTGTTGGACTATGTGTATGATGTCGAATACATTCCGGGGACAAAAAACAAGGTAGCGGATTTCTTAAGTAGAGCAGCAGCCATGGAGGATGCGCCACAGCCAACAGAAGAAGACTACACCATTGCCTTTGCCGAAGATCAAGAGGTGGTCATAAGTGCGCAGGAGTGGAATACAGCCTATGCAAGCGACGCATTTCTCAAGGAAATAAAAGACTTCGTGATGTCAGGGTGGCCGGAGAAGAAACGTCTCACATCGGACCAACGGAAGTTCTATGAAGTCAGAGGAGAACTGTCAGTAGAAGACAAGAATGTGTTCTTGCTCAGAGGAGACAGAGTGGTGCCTCCAGCAGCACTAAAAGGAAGAGTAATGGCCATACTACATGAGGGACACTTGGGCATAGTAAAAACCAAACAGAGGGCCAAACAAGCATATTGGTGGCCGGCACTGGACAACCAAGTGGAAAGATATGTGAGAGAGTGTGCACAGTGCAGTGGAGCAGACAAGAGCCAAACCACGATGAGACCTCCATTGGGGAAGTTCAGCCAACCGGTCAATCCATGGGATGAGGTAGCGATCGACATACTGGGCCCGATCTTAAACACACAGAGCATACCCATGTACATAGTGGTGCTAGTGGATAGATATTCCAAGTGGCCAGAAGTGGAAATACATGAAAAAATGGATACGGACACCGTGTTGAAATTCCTCACGTCCCTCTTTCTAAGAGAAGGTATCCCCAGGGTCATTACTTGCGACAATGGACCACAATTCACGTCCGACAAGTGGAAGGCGTTTATGGAGAGGAATGGTATCCTGATAAAGCACACCCCGGTATACCACCCGGCGGGAAATGGCCTAGCAGAACGCTTCAACAGAGTGGTGATGGGGTCTGTGCAATCCGCCATCAATGCAGGAAAAAAGTGGGACATAGAACTCCTACGAACCGTATGGGCATACCGCATCACGCCCACGCAAACTGGGTACAGCCCATTTAAGATCCTGAGAGGTCGGGACCCATTCACAAGGGACAATATTGCCTGGAAGCAAAGAACCATCCAAAGTAAGTGGTCACCAGCAGTAGTGCGGAGCAACTTAGAGAAAGCTCAAAAGCTGTACACAGACCACTACAACCAGAGACGTAGAGTAAAGGAAGAAGTGTTGGAAGAAGGGGAATGGGTCAGGGTAAAACTGGCTCAACTGAAGAAGAAAGGTGAAAGCAAATTCAGCACACCGTTAAGAGTACGAGAGACATATGCCAGATCAGCCTTACTGAGTGATGGGAAGGTGTGGTCCAAGGATAGGATGACACGGTGCAATAAGATATTGCACTGGGATAAGACAGGAGACAAGTCAACAAGAGTGAAGGAAGAGGAACATCAAAGTATGGAAGGCCAGACACCCAGAGCAGAGGAAACGAGAGGAAACAAAGTGAACATCAGAGCGGAAGACACCGGTATCAGGGACGACCTGGAGAGTGGTGAAGAAGAGAGTCCCCAGGGGCCGCAAGAGAGTCTGGAAGAAGGAAGATCGGAAGCAAGAAATCTACCAGGCAATCCCAATGAAGCGACTGGTTCCCAGGATAACAGAGACACTAACATATCGACACCACCAAGACACACCAGATCGGGCAGGGCCGTGGTGTTCCCGAGGAGGTACCGTGAGTATGAAGTGTAGAAATAATACTGGTACACTCGCCCCCCAAAGACACCATGCTACAAGACAATATATGTAAAGGGAGGAGATATGTAGTGTTGCGCTCTAGTGTTCAGCGGTCACGTGTGGCCGGGAACGCTGGGAGCGCGGCCGCCATTTTGTAAGGCATTTCTATCGGCGGCCGAACGGAGGCGAGCAGCGGTGCCCGGCGCTCCTGACAAGGATTATAATAAAGTGATCATACACAGAAACGCTGGGTCTGTCTTCATTACCGAAACCACACACTACAGTTAGTGACCCTATTCTTAAAGAAAAACACCCAAATTAACACATTTATATATGTCCTTGCATTGGTGCAAACGTATGGCTTTTAGGAATTTCCAAAACTTTACCGAAGTGTGCCTGGAAACCATACTCCTCACAAACATTTGTCAATTCCATTTTCGTATGAGCTTATATACATGGTCACAGGATTGAATCTCAGCAAATCCAGTCCACCTTTCAAACTTCTGAGGTTCGATAACATGAGTACCATTAGGTAGGGTAACAAGAAACATTGGTTATTCCAGCCGCCAAGAGATCTTAAGGTGAACATGCACTTTACAAATACCTGTTAGGTTATGTTATATTTGCTCATGCGAAAGTCTGCTGAGCAATTTCCAATTCACTTTTTCTACACCCCATTTTTTTCCACCCTTTAAAAAGATCTTCTCCTGCCCTTACCAGGAGTAAACTTCCCACCTTTTCCAGCTTGGGAAAGGATTGGGGAGTTGTAAAATGCCTTTTAACATGCAAGTTAGTCAGTGTCACAGACTTGCAGGCAACCCTAGAACCAGCCCGGAACTACCTCTTCCCAGTACCTCCAACTACTGTAGGCACATTTGCATAAATTAGGAAACATCCGAGCCTTGCTAGAATCAAAACCCTGATATAATATGACAATACTGCTATCGGAGCACTGATATGAGTACGCAGCTCTAACTTGTCACCTCACTGCATTGCATCAAAAGGGACAAGTGGAGTTTTGTAACCGGACAGCTAGATTCTGAAGCATCGAGTCTTTTGAGCTAGTTGATATTTTCTTTGAATCCCACACCCCTACATTAAATGGAGAATGTACTGGATACCCTTGCGTCCCAGGGAGAACCAGTAGGAATATACTCCATTAATTATGACCCAGGCTTTGGCTGACTCGTATTGCCATGTTCATTTTAATGAATGTCCCCTTAATCTACTTTTGGCCTCTGTTAAGACCAGTTCAGCACACATTGATCGCCTTTTCCTCATCCAGTACCTTGAAGAACAAGGTGACTTTGAAGTAGCCAGCTTGATCTTCGTTAATAAGCTTGAGTACATCAGTGTTGTAAAGTGGATTGTTGGTAGTGATAAGTAGTGACTTACCACTAGTAATAAGGCCACAAACACAATAAAAGGTTCAGTTAGAGTTCAATGATTTAATCCCTTGCTCAACCCTTGGTAGCTGGCAACGAGCAGGCAGGCTTAACTTGGGAGATAGGTGTGTAAAACATTTAAAAACACCAATATATTAAATAAGCAAGACACCACAAAATAAAAATCCAACACCAATTTATAAAAATAGATTATATTTTTATCTTTAAAATAACACTTAAATGACAAAACTCTAATGTAGGGAACCGGAGATATAAATTGTTAAAGAATAAACACTTTCTACTGCTTTAAATCATATAGTGCTCACTTGGGACATCTGGTCACGCATGACCAGGACAAAGTCAAAGTTTGAGGCCTACCGCAATGGAGCCCTGGTCGGATACACTGAGTGGGAGGCCTTGGTCAAAATTTTACCTTCTGATTTAGTAGTTTTTCTGGGGCTTTCTCTTGACGTAGAGCAAGCCACTTCGTCAGGCCAGATTTGGTACGGGTTTGCTGGCTTGAGTTTCTGCAAGGCCCCGGTCAAATCCCGAAAGTCTGGAGCTCCATACCTTTCAGCGGGACGAACCTGAAATCCAGGCCGGGTCGCAGATGAAAGTAGCCAGCGTGACTTGACGTCGGGTCTGTCACCTTATGGGGCTTTTTCCAAAAGTTGCTCCAAACTTCTCCAACGTCTGGAACTTCTTCCTGAAGTTCCCCTTAAGGGTTCAAAGTGTCCAACACACAAACCCAAGGGTCTGGAATCTCCTAGATAGTCCATGGGATGCCTGGAGTACAATTCTCACAATGTACCTGGCCAAATCCTTAAGTCTACTGGACGCGCTCCAGGGTGGGGAATCTTGGTGAAGAAGATGCAAGTGGGCTCTGTTAACCTGTAGCTTGCAGGGAGTCCACTCCTTAGACTTTCAGAGTCCGGCAAAGCCCTTCTTTAGGTGAAGCCCGTGTGCTGTAGGTGCAGTCCATCTGAGTGCAGGCCAGGTGTTCAGCAGGGCAGTCAATCTTCTCGTCTTTTCAGGCAGTAGGTCTGAGGAGCTATGCAGCGCTCCCATATTTATTCAGTGTTTCCGGGCGTCAAGCATGGGGGCACATCCTGATCAATGGGAGCAGGGTGCCACCCAGGTGTATGACCACTTCCTCCAAAGTGTGGTATGTTCTTGACCCAGAAAGCACCACTGTCTCAAAATCCAACATGAAGAAAGTCTCTCCAAAGGAGCTGGATCAGGCTAATCCAGCCTACGGGTGTGCTAAATGTTCCTTAACACTCCCTTTCCAACCCCTTGACTAATCTAACTGCTGAGGCTCCTGTGTGGCTGGGGGTGCAGGATGTGAGGGTGAGGCTGGCCCTTCCTAAACTGTCATTCTCCCTTTGAAGACCAGTTTGGCCACACAACCCCCCCCTCCTGCCATCTGCTCTGCAGCCTGCACTTATCCGCCCACGGGAAATCATTGTCTCTCTGACAGGACACTTCACACCTCATCGAGTAGCTATGGCTCAGCTTGGTAACAGGCTGGCTGTTGTAATCTATTACTTGATTAGTGCATCCTCCCTATTGCTGTCCTCTGCTTTGCTGCTCAGCCTATGGTGATGTCATCGGAATGTTTGGAGTGTTTGAGTTGGAGAGAGAGTCAGTTGGAATGGATGGGCTGAGCAGCAAGGAGGCTGCTCCTGGTGGGGCATAATATGTATCTATCTTGTTTCCTGTAACCAACCAACAAGGAAGTAACCTGATGAATAAATCAACTATCCTGTTCTACATAACCCGGCCTACGTATCATTCTTCCTTGCAACACTGGCCAATCAGGCGAGGGCAATCGGAAAGCTGGATTTTGGCTTGCAGAAAAGAAAGTTTAACTTATTTTCTGTAATAGTTATGATAAATCTAACAGTGGCAAGCTGTTGGATTTATCTTAACTATTAATCGGAATCCTTGAAGCATATTTTTATAGGGCTCCTTTCAATTTTTATACTTGAATAAAATATTACAATGTTAGCAATGGGGAAAACAAAATTGGCAGTTTTTCCCTCATCATGGCTTATAAAACATCTTTTAGAATGTCCCTGCTTATAGTTGCAAGGCACCCTAACCCTGGGCCACCTAGGAGAGACCTTAGGGGTGACTTATATGTAAAAATACGGTACTTTGAGACTTTGGAAGTACCTTTAAACCGAGAGTCAAATTTGCATATACATTTAATGTAAAGGCAGCCTGAAAGGCAGTGCTGCCTTTAAAATGACAGCAGGCAACACAGTAGTGCACATTTAAGTGCATTAATTCTACTGGGCCTCTAAACCTACATGCCCTATTATATAATAATAGCATTTGTAGAGCACAACAGCTATCTCAAGCAGAGGTGTCCCAGCGCTTTGCGGTCAACGGCAGGTGAGGGAGGTCCAACCGAGGTACTAGCATTGGCTGAAGAGCCAAGTCTTCAAGGTCTTTCTGGACTCACTCCCTATTTGCTAGGGACTTAAAGCTAGGCTGTCAGTACCAATTATAATGACACCTAATTTGCATATCCTTATAATCAGAGCACTGGCCCTGGGTCTGGTAAGCAATGCCCAGGGCATAGTCGGGGTCAGTTACCACAAGTGACTTAGCAAAAACAATGGGGGTGATCAGGGCATAAAGGATGACTTTCTCACAGTCAGCCAGTTTGGTGGCAACAAATTTAATGTATAGCTCTTTGTCCATGTTAAGGAGTGTTATGGTCCTGTAGGGTCTGTCCTGTTGGTGGTTTCTTTCCATTTTGGGGGGGATCACTACATCTGTTCCGTCATTGACGCTGTTCGGCCCAATTATCCCACTGACTGAAAGACTTCTGTGTGAGTGATATTAGGTTGCTGGTGAACACCTTGTAGAAGTTCCCTGTGAAGCAATTTGGTATAGCAATTGGTATATTTAATCTACCTATAAGTCCCTAGTAAAGTGCACTACATGTGCCCAGGGCCTGTAAATTAAATGCTACTAGTTTGCCAGCAGCATTGATTATGCCACCCACTTCAGTATCCCTTTAAACATGTCTCGGGCCTGCCATTGCAGAGCGTGTGTCGTTTTAAATTGCCATGTCGACCTGGCAAGTTCACCTACTTGTCAAGCCCAAACCTTCCTTTTTATTACATGTAAGTCACCTCTAAGTTAGGCCCTAGACAGCCATAAGGGCAAGGTGCAGTGTGCTTAAAAAGTAGGACCTGAACTCTTAAGTTTTACATGTTCTGGTATTGAAATTCGTGTTTCACTACTGCAGGCCCTCTCTCTCCCATAGGTTGATATTGGGACTACCACATAATATTTTATAAGTGTAGTTTCCCGTTGGGACAAGATAGGAAAATCAAATTTGGCATCTCTGGACTCAATTGAAAAACGCAGCTTATGGTGAAGTTGGTTTTTAAATTGCAGTTCTGATAATGCCACTTTTAGAAACTGGGTTGGCGTGGTGAGCAAAGAACAATGGATTAAACCCAGATCTTTGTGACTGGGGGTGAATGTTTGCATTGTTCAGCATTCCGTCCATCATTTGTTCCTTTTGCATTTGATGCCCTAAGTGGGAAGGGTATGCCAAGACGTGGGTCCCGTACTCACTGCACCACCGGATTCAACTAACCTGGCTGATGATGGGTGATGCCCCGAAACAGGTCCCAGGATGCTTGTTTCCGGTTCAGGGAGGACCTGGCTTGGCAGTTCGGGCTGGACTGTTCCCATGGGCAACAGGGTCAAGACTGATTTGCATAAGGCTGGGTCCAAACTGGGGTGGCGTGGTGAGCAAAAGAATGATGGATTAAACCCAGATCTTTGTGACTGGGGTGAATGTTTCCTTTGTTCAGCATTCCATCTATCATTTGTTCCTTTTGCACTTTTAAAAAGCTGGCATTTTCTTAAACCATTTGGTGCCTTCCGCCTGTCTCTGGAATATATGTCTTGGGTGGGAGACAGCTGGCTTCTTGCATTCCCTCTAGACGGCCACAAACACAGGCAGAGTAGGTGTGACTGAGCAGCCATCTGCATGTTAATGGGTCGTCCTGAGGAAGGATGAGAGCGAGGAGCTGACACACCTGAATAGGTCTGTGCCTGTCCCCACACAAAAGGTTGCATACCCCCCTGTAGTGAGTCTGGGGCAAAGGCAGGGCCTTGTGCACTTCAAAGCATCTCTTTGAAGTCTTCCTACTTCAAAGGCCAAATTGGATATAAGTTCTGGATCCCTGAGACCCTGAATTCAGTACACTTCTGGATCTAAGGACATTCTGCCAGGAAGAAGAGCTGCTGTGTTGCAAGAGGGACTGCCACTTTGCTACCTGCTTTGCTGTGTTGGCCTGCTGCTTCTTGCCTAGGAGTGAGAAGAACTGGACCTGCATCTCTACATCCTCCAAGAATCTAAGTGACTCCAAGGGCTTGCTGGCTTGCCTCCTGTTTTGAAGTCTCAGGGCCATCAAGGACTTCCTTCAACTCTGCTCCAGCTGCTGGACTCTGCCAAGTGGGAGTCCTGCCCTGCCAAGAGGTGCCAATCCGGCCCTGGGCCTTGAAAGTAGGTTCTGCATCTTTTTTCACAAAAATCGACGCAGTGATGACTTTCTGCTGATCGGAACAGACGCAGTGTCCTTCGACGCAGTTCCGGTTCGAGGACATCCCGCACTGCTCAATGATGCAGGACCCGACTGCGAGGTTTGAAGACAGCGCAGCGCCTGCATCGTATGGGGTTCGACGCGGGACCTGACTGCGAGGCTCAACGATGACGCTTCTACCAGACTGCATGAATCAGAACTGACGCATTGAGTCCTCGACACTGATGCTTGCTCCATCCAAGGTACTTTTTCAGCAGGCCCTGCGTGTGTCTTGTAGCCGGCCTGAACTTCGAGGTTGGCCTGAACTTTTGATTTTCCCGGTCCAGCTCGACCTCCATTAACCCATAAGTGCTATTGCCCTTTAAGTACTATATTGCAGTTTATTCTTTAAAAATATCTCAAGTTCTACTTATTGGATTTTTGTTGTTTTAAACTGGTTTTACTCATACAAATATTCTTTATTTTTCTAATCTGGTGTGGCGTCTTTGTGATATTTCAATGTGTTACTGTAATTTGTATTGCACAAATACTTTACACATTGCCTCTTAAGTTAAGCCTGACTGCTCTGTGCCAAGTTACCAGAGGGTGAGCACAGGTTAATTTAGGTTGTGTATCTGACTTACCCTGACCAGGATTGTGGTTCCTACTTGGACAGAGTGCATACCTTTGCCAACTAGAGACCAAATGTCTAACAGAGGCATTTTATGGTGCCTGGTTTTGTTGGCCTTTATCTGGCTTCAAGCCCAGATCATATGTTACGTATGTTAATTTAGCTTATATAGCTCATGAATCACCCCAGGAGGGGTATCTTGGAGCACAGAAAGATTGCAAGCAGTGGAGACAAACATATCAAAACAATTCTGTTTTGAGCAATTTCCTGAATTTCAGGTGATCAGAGCATGTGCACATGTGATAGGGTAATGTGTTACAAAACAATAGGGCTAAGTAGGAAAAAGACAGACCTCCTGTTCAGACTTTTCTGAGACGTGGGGCAGCGATCAAAGCTTTGTCACTGGATCTGAGACACCTTGCTGGACAGTAAGGTTTTAGCTTTGAAATTAGGTAGCTGGGGCCTTTGCCCCACAATGCCTTGTGGGTAGACAACAAATTTTAAAAATAGATCTTTACACTGGCTGCCTGTCAATAAAAGAACCGAGTTGAGGTGTGGACCTGTAGCGAGATGGAAGGTTGCGAATGAGATGGGCAGCCGTATTCTGGACAACTTGTAGTTTGGCTAATAAGGTCTCATTGACTGAGACGAGTAACACATTGCCGTGATCCAGTCATAAGTGCCTTTTAACAAGAATGATCAGCACACACATTTATGAATGTATGATACACATCTTATTATAACATCTTATTAAGTCATGGGATGCACAAACTTCTCTTATATGTTCTTTATTTTGTATAAAAATGTATTCCTTTATTCTTGTCTTCACATCATATTTCTTGTGTAGCCAACTCATTTCGTCTCTTCACTAGACTTCTTAAGGGCTACAAGAATGCAAACAATACATTCATAATTAAAATATATTAAAACATTCAAAGAATGTTTTCTTGTCCCAAAAAGCTGAATTTTTAACCACAAAATGCACATTACATCATGTCATTCGAACTCCAACCTATTTTACACAGTATTAATAATCTTTGACAGTGTTCCAAATTGATGTGCAACCCTTTCGCTGGTGATGTCATATTTCATAACACCTACATTTTCTACGAGTGAGGCTAACATAATGTAAATGAGTTCTTATCATTTTTAAGTGCAACACTTAAGAATTCAACTTGGGGGATACTAAAGAGGTAGTCACTTAAACTCATATTTCATCATTTGTACTGGCCATCGAACTCTGTAATTTTAAGACGAGAGGGTGATGCTTGCCAAACTTCCTTTAGGCACTCCTATTGTTGTTCCTTTAGTATCATTGCCTTATTCTTTATCAAATTGTTGGGACGTAACGGAGTGATTCAAGTGCGCAAAGGACATATCACTAATATCACACTTTCGGAAGACCCCACTTCAATAATAAAGACAGATTCCACATAATGATGTACCTTAATTAATTATTTGATATATTGAGATATCATGAATCCTGTTCTTTCATTTGGAATATATCATGTCCAAATGGGGAATCCCATCATCTCCAAGGAATAAAGCATGTGTTCTGCAGGTCCAATGCACTTATTACCCTAAAATAGCGTAATCAAATTGATGAAAACCCATTACATTGGCATTGTCTATCCAATCAAGTCTATTACTAACATTGATTTGCTTCAGTATTATAAGTGCCTGTAGCAATGTCTTCCTTGCTGAGACTGAAAGAAAAGGAAGAGCTTTTCTCAGCAAGCTCGTAATGTGATAACCGGTGCCCATAGTGGCAAGGACCTGCTCTTTCAAGGTCAAAGCTTGGTCCAGACGAATGCCCATGTTCATCACAACCTGGTTGGGTGTAGGGGCGGAACCTTGTTTCTTGTTCCGGGAGCCACTTGTCCGGGCACCAGAGTTTGTTGAGCTTTCCTGAACAGCATGAGTTCCATTTCTTTCTGCGTTCAAACTGAAGGCAATTGTTGCTCATCCAGGTGGCGTTCGCAGTCATCCCAGCTAGAAACCGTTTTTTTTACTTTGGCCGGATCTTCATCAAAAGAGATGACTAATTGCGAGTCATCAGCATAGGACAGCAATTCGAAACCAAAGGATTACATTATTTTGGCCAGGGGGGCCCCGTATATGTTGAACAGTGTGGGGCTCAGACATGAGCCCTGTGGAACTCCCTTGTCAATTAACATGGTAAGAGATTTATCAATGGTTTGAGTTCTATTAGTTAAAAAGTCGCTGAACCATTTCAGGGCAGTCCCGTGGATTCCAATCTCCAACATACTTATGTGATTAGGTCCGTATTTCTTTTGTGACTGCAGTGAGGGTCAGCAGTTTCCCAGTTACAATTGCCCTGGTTTGGCCCATGTCCTGTCTTTCGGCGGAGATGCTATGCGGTGTAAGCGAAGCATGATCAGTGAGTATTCTGATACGATGATGGAACCTGTGCTGGCTTCTAACTCATTTAGCAAATGTTATGATAGAGATGCACTGTCTATTTTGGAGTAGGGGTGGTAATCATGTGGGTAGATGGTGTAATCTTTGCCAGTTGGATGCAAAGTTCTCCATAAGTGCTCATGACCTTGGTCTACCAAGTCTTCCATGACGTCTTCTTAGGCTACCATGGATTTTGATGCTCCAAACTTTACTGGACCGTTTCACACTCGGCTACCCGCCAAAATTAACTGCCTTTTGCAAAGCCTTTTAGTTTGTGCAGTACGCTTTGTGAGTAAACAGGTCCTGATCTCAGTTTGGAGCATACAGTGTTGCAACTGACTTTCTTCTCTATCCTCCTTTGCTGAACATGTACTGCTCTAGTTTGCCAGACAGGGTTTCCTCAGATATCATTCCCTCATTGCTCTATATCAGAATTACAACCCTATATGTCTTAGTCTGGTTTTTGGCATGTGAGGTTGGGGGAATGCCTAAAGGAGAATCTTCTGGAGTCTGTTTTTCAAGTGAGTCTTTTACAGTGATCAATTTTAGCTTTCTGTGATTCAAGAATGGTGCAAATTCTTGTTCGCTTCCCTGGGATGTTCAGCCTCCTACCATTAAGTGATAGAACTATTAATGGATATGGTTTGTTAATTCCTATTCAGTAATCAAGTAATCTCTGAACCTATCCAAATTTCCAATCTCAAAATTAATCTCCCCCAATCAATAAGTAAAACATCAATAAATGTAGCCCCAGTTAAAGATCAATTCCTGTTGTCTGCGGCAAGATTTAATTAGTGTTTAGCATTTTACAGCAGATTTAAAAGTAGTGTTCCTTATTAGGTTCAGAGATGTCTTAGAAACGTCCCTGCGGTTGCAGCTCAGTAGCTGTCTTTCCCCATTTCTCTTCCAGCGGTCTTCTTTAGTGGTTTCCATTTTCCTTTGCCTGTTTGATCGTTGTCTTTTGTCTTTGCCAGCCTGACGTGTTTCCGTTCTCTGCCATCTGACTTGATGGGGTGGAAGTGTCATCCAGCACTTCCAGGCATTTTTGCACGCCCGTCACATAGTGGTTGTTTTCTCTCACTTGTTTTACAAGCAACGCATTGATCCTATTTCACGTCTTCACGTTTGGTACTGAAAACGTGTTGTAAAAGAATTACTTCAGCTATTTACTTGTCGCTCGTGCTTCGATGACTACTTGTCTAACTTGATGAAATAATATTTTTAAAAATTTATTATTTTGAAAAGTAGAATACATTTTTCTTACTATTTGCAACCAGGATTACTGTTTTGTGTAGGTGATGCAAACATTTGTGAGAAGGGAATTTGTGGAATCCTCAGCACTGTATTATTACAGGGGATGGTGACAGGCAGTGCATGGGAAAAGTACTGCACCAAAATCCTGTTGAATGGTGGATAAGTTTACCTTGCTACCTAGATACCATCTAGACCAGTGCGAACTTCCCAATACGGTCTTGTATTAGGATACCCTGAAGATTTTCTTTCATAATCAGACTGGTCAATTGAGTTGAGCCCTGAGTGGTCATGTCATGTGGCCAGCTATATGCAATGAGTTCTGATTGCATATTCTACTGTTTCCATATCCCCCCAGATGCTAGACTGGATCCGGAGAATTTCTTCAGCATTGTTGCTGTGTGCCAATTGGTGTCACAATGTGCCCCGTGCTGGCTCCGTACTGTCTGAAAATGAGAGTAGAGGCACCTAGGATCACCACCCCTGAGCGCTAATGTAACTTCCTTTCTTTCTGCGCCCCCCCCCCCGAAGTGGATCTAGAACTCCGCTCCCAACTTTGTCAGTTTTCCGATGATTTCTACATTCTTCAAAGACAGTGTGCTAGGGAACATGCCCCAACTGAAAATAATGGGCTTTCAGCCGTGCCAAGACTGCCACAAGCAGATGTCAGTCACTGATCCTAACAAGGTATGCCTATGTAGGCTGTGCTCCAATCAGGATTTTAAGTCATATGATCAATGCACCCATAAGGCAATCTGAGGCTGATAGGTGAAGCTGTATATCGCAGAGCATAAGAAGTTGTGGGCCCAGTCTCGGACTCGAGGCTGTTACTGCGACTGTGCGCTTCCACCTCAAAATCTTCTAGTAAGTCAAAGTCCAAACGCAAGCACAAGAAATTGAAGGAGAACTCTGTCATCCTGCAACTGTGGTGCCAAAGAGAAGTGCAAAGACATCAAGTTAAGCAGCACTCCTTTGAGGTCTCTGGCTACAGAACCGATACCTCAACTGGTCTTAACGTGCCCCGAGTTTCCTGGTCCCAAGTTGTCCTGATTTGCCCAACCCCACCTTTAAAGCAGATAGTGGCCATGCTGCAAATTTTTAGTGCACTTCTGGCTCCCTCTTGCATGACTTTGGGCCCCACGGGTCTGTACTGACACTAGTAAATAAATTTCCACACCAGCCCCATGTCCCACAATGTTTTCCTCTGCACCGACACAGTTGGCGGCTCTTCTGGCACCGATTGAGGACTCTGTTCTTTTGTCGGTTTGAGCTAGTCTTGTATCACAACTACAAAATAACTAAAGTTCGACTGGTTGTTATACAGCTGGATTCTAACCCGACACCTCTACTGTGACGCAACTATCCGCTCCATTCTCTTTTTCTCTCTGATTTTAATCCTGTACCATTATAGGAAGCACCCAGGATACTCGTGATGAAGGGGGGTGAGGGAGGGGGGGGGTGGCTTGCTTCCCCCTCACTACACTGACATTGCCTAATATCTTGACTTAAAATAAAATGCCAGTAGGCTCAACACCTCCTCTGAAACAGAGTTTTTCTCACCACATGGGCCTTGAACAGAGGAAAGTGCCTCATTTGCGACGGTGGGTCGAAGGCCAGCTGAAGTGCTAGAATTACAGCTGCCTTCCATTGAGAATAAGACAAATGTTCAGACAAGGTTCTCAAACCTGTATTAGCAATAGCGCAACCCTTTAACACGCTCACAGACACCTTGATTGCTACCTGGTCAAAACCATATTCTTGTCCACCTGTTAGTCGGTAAGTAGGCAGGTGAGACAGGCCTGCGCCCAGTGACCAATATTCCCTCACCAAGCATTCGACCCTGGAAATTCTTATTATGCAGGATTTAGCCAGTAAGGTTAATCCAAACTCCTTTCTGAACAATCCCCTGTATAGAGAACCAAAGTGATGTGATGCTTTTTGCAAACAGATATTTTGTTCTGCTGGTATGGCACTGCAGTCCATAAACGCAGTGTGACTGTTGGACAGATGCACGCATGCCTTACAGGACCCAGGCAACAAGATTTTGCTGGTGATCCTGGAAGACCTGGAGGTCTCCCTGGCTCAGATAATGTATGATGAGCAGGAAGCAGCAAAATATATGCTCTTTGTCAGTCCAGACACCTTAGATTGCGTTGGCGGAGCAGTTGGCACCAGTGTCCTGCTTCGAAGGCATGCCTTGATGATGTTGTCCGGGATTTCTGGAGATGTGCATCGCTAATAGACATGCCTTTCAGTGAGTCTAGAAATGTTGAAGAGAATGCAGACTCCAGGCTGGAAAGGTTTAAACAAAAAATCAAAGGGGGGGGGGAGTGAAGAGGAAAAAAAGTAGAATCGTCCTCCTCATGATATCGTAATTCAACAAAGGGATTCTACCATTATCTACATAAAGATATATATGTGTATGTGTATACTCAGTTTTACTGCAGGTGTTTTTAATGTGTTCTAATGATGTCTGGAAAATATCCTTCTCTAGTTTATAGGAAGGGCAGTGTTCAAAAAATTGTAAAATTCCCCTCACACACTGAAACCTGATTCAGTGTCATGCTTCATCATTGGGGTCTTCCCGCCCCTCTACGGGGCGTGCTACTACCTACGTAGACGCGGGAGCACTTAATTTAGTGATTAGTGTGTATGTGTAGTGCGTGGGATCGTGAAAAAATATATATGTGATGATTTAAAAATTCCCTGGCTAGTGGAAAAAAAATACACTTTATTGGCTTCCCTAGCTGAGAATAGTAAAAGTGGGGAGGTGTAGATAGTGTACTTTGATAGGTCACTTTCTACAGGGTCGACATGTTTCAGAAGCCATCCCCTTGGCTTACTTCCTCAGGACCAGAACGATCCCTATTGCACCTCACTGGGTGATATTATAAATGTACATATGCCTGCTGGTCACACATACTCTTCCATGTACCCTATTAGGGCAGTAGACACAATATACCAATTGTATATCCTGTAAAGAAACATTCGTATATTAACGTAAAGTAAAGTCGAAGGGGCTGGGGTAAGCCGCTGCAAGAATCGCATACAGAAGGCTTGTGCATTTACACAAGTCGAGTCACTTGGTGAACAATAGCTGGTGAGGCGGCTTCAGGGCTTCATAGTTACGTGAAGCATGCCTTATGCCTGCAATAAATGAGCAAATGAGAGCTGGAAAGGAATTTGCTTGACAAGCCCCACCCTTCAGCAGGCATTGTTGGGGGGGGGGGGGGGGTGGAGGGGTGGGGGGAGGACTGCTTGTTAGAACAAGCGCGCGCGCCTCGCGCTAAAAGTTACAAAAAACAAGAGAAAGTACTCTAGGAAAGCGTGAAGCATAGAAGAGTTGGCAATCGTGGGTCTGTTGAAAAGGGAAGGCGAAATACCTGGGAAGATAAATCAACAGTGGAGGGAAAGACAGAGGATGGCAGCTGAGCTGTAAGAACAAGCTCGGGAGTTGTGTGCGCGCGCGCTAAAAGGAAATTAAAAAAAAAGCACGCGAGTGGTGCGCGCGCGGCGGCAAAAGTGAAAGCAGCTGCAGCGTCCCGCGAGTGTAAGGGTGCCCGCGACCATGACGAGAGAGGAAAGCCAGATAGCGCCTGTGCGCGTAACCGTGCGCGTATCCGCACGCTTTAGGCCACACAAAAAGCGTGTGGTCGGATTTTTAAAGCCCACTTACGAGACCTAAACAGATTATTGGCAAGAAAACTAAATACTTCTTGGACAAAAATGAACTCTGCAAAGAACTCTACAAGAGAACTTTTTAAAACAGTTCAGGTCCTCCCCAGCCTAACATCAAGTTGTACAGTGTCTTCTTGTCAACTTTTCTGTGATAAGCTAACGGATAAGTGGAGGAAAGTCATGGTAAATTAAACTCCAGTAGTAGGGTTTCAGTTCCGGCCTTGGGTTCAATTGGTGTAGTTCCTGTAAAAATACCTTTTGCAAGTTTCCTCCTCTTACAGACGAAAGAGTAGTTTAACTTCTAGGCCAAAAAAAGTCGAGGGGGTCCATCTCACCCCCGTCCCCCAAAAAATGTTCGTGATATAGCCGGGGCAGTTGCCCCTCCCCTCACTGTTACTGCACACTATCATAGACTCAGGATATTTTCCTACTGAGTTGAAAAAGGCCTCCATCCTCCCATTGTTGAGAAAACCTTTGCTAGATCCAAAAGAGGTAAAGAACTTTCATCCTATATCTTGTTTACCCTTCTCAGCAAAAATCCTTGAGAAGCAACTTAATATTGCACTCTCTAAATTCTTAGAGGAGAATGAGAATTTAGACTCCCCAATTTGGGTTTAGATAAAATCATAGCACAGACTCACCTCTGGTAGCAGCCACAGAGGAGCTAAGAAGTATTTTAGACAACGGTGGGATGGCGGCGATCATCATGTTGGATCTATTGGCAGCCTTCGATACCGTGAACCATGCCGTTATGCTGGAATGCTTGGCAGAAATTGGAATCGGAGGTTCAGCTCTTGAGCCGTTTTCCTCTTTTCTTACTGATAGAGAGCAATCAATCGCCCTGAAGGGACTTTGTAACTAAGTCCTTTTCACTGCCGTGTGGTGTCTCTCAGGGTTCATCACTGAGTCCCACGCTTTTCAACATTTATGTGGGTCCCTTGACGAGATTGATCCATTCATTTGGTTTCGCCCCAGTGGCATATAAAGATGATACACAAATTGTGTCCATCTCGAATGACGTAGGTGAGACTGCACACTGCGTTTAAAGCTGTATGGGTGCAATTGATGAATGAATGTGCAAAAAAGCCTTATGTTAAACTCTGATAAAACTGATGTTCTCCTTTTCGGCAAGGACACTGCTTTGTGGGACCAATCCTGGTGGCCTCAGACACTTGGCTTACTTCCCTCTCAAGTATCTTCAGTCGGGAATCTGGGAATAATTTTTGATTTCAGTTTTAATGCACAGATTAACAAACTCCCCTCTTCTTCTTGCTTCTTCCTGTTGCGCACCTTAAACGTTCTCCCTTTCATCCCATATGAACTTTAGAAATCAGTGGTCACTGCCTTAGTGCTGTCTAGGCTAGACTATTGTAATGCCCTATAGTTAGGATTCGGCAATTCGGTTAGGTTCTCTTAAAATTCAATGCCTACAGAATGCAGTGACTCAACTTCTAAAGAGGCATTATTAGATATCCATTGGCTTCTTGTGAGGAAAAGAGTGATGTTCAAGACTTTGTGCCTGTTACATAAGACTCTGTATGGTGAAGGCCCAGCATATTTGGAAAAAAATCTTTTGGTATATTCCCAGAAGAACTCCAGGACAATTAATATCTTCAAAATCAGAAGAAAGAAATGGGGAGGTAGGAGCTATATCTACACCACATCTCAACTTTGGAATAACTTACCTGAACATCTTAGAAGTCAATCTAACCTATCCTGTTTCAGGAAACATCTCTAGACCTGGTTATTCTCTGTTTCAGTGTATTCAGTTATAGGCCCTTTCTGGTAGTAAATTGTTGCTTCTTTTCTCGTTATTCAACGTAGGATATATAGGCGCCAAGACGCCCTGGACATTCACGCGCTATATAAAATAATTCAATATCCATTACGTCCAGCAGGTGGGTCTTTTAAATTGTTCATAGGTGCTACATCCTACCTTTCATTTCTTCCTCCTGCACCAGAAGGAATTTCAGAGGAGCATCTTTCCATCCTACTGCAGGAGGTACATGTCTTAATCTCCAAGGGTTCCATTAAATGGGTACCGGACTCGGAAAGAGGCAAGGCTGTTGTTCATGCTGCTTCCTCATTCCAAAAAAGGATGAGGTGGGCCTATCCATAACATTAGGCCACTACATGCCTTCCTGGGGAAGGGCAAATTCAAAATGCTCACGTTGAGTCAGATTCTACCTTCCCTGGACAAAGGATACTGGATTGTGCCCCAGGAGTTGCAGGACGTATTTTTTAATATAGCAGTTATGCAGTTCCACAGGTGTTACCCGGGGCTCACTTTCAATTTGCCAGGCTCCCCTTTGGTCTCTTGTCTGCCCATCTCATGTTCACAAAATTCATGGCGGTGGTCACTGATAATCTTCAGAGGTCTGGAGTTCTTTTATTTCCATGCCATGGGGGTGGGAATGTCATCTAGGGGAGGTGGAGATTAGAGGCCTCTGGTCTCCTGATGAGGCTGTTCCACATCTACATATTGAAATTTCGGGCTATTTGTTTGGCCTTGGATGCTTTCCTGTCGGCTATTAATGGGGAGTATGATGCAACATCTCATCAGACAACACCACTGCCATGTGGTACTGCAGCAAAGTGGTTGGAGTCTGGTCCTTTGGCAAGGGGCTTTGCGTATCTGGAGGTGGCAGGAGCAGCAGAACATCTTTCCAGTAGATAACCCCCCGGCAAGGTCCATGAATGCCGGATTGGAAAAACTGAGATGTCATCTGGCAGATCCAGTGGTGTCTGCATCCTGAGTTAGCACACAGAGTATTTGTTCAGTGGTGGGAGTCTTTGCTAGACCTAGATGGTATTTTTCTTGCCCCTACTCTTTACATAGTTGAATGCTCAATCCTTCAAACGAGCTTGCTAATAAAACTTCCCAGCACTTTGCAAATGTCTAACAAACACAGCCCATTGTTCCGGAAGGAGAGGCGCACCATCCACCAGGAAGAAATTGAAATTCCTGTATTTTATGTCCACGTTCAGCACCATCTCCATGGCTTCCCTGAAAGGTATATTCTTCTTAGCTCTCGTAAGAATTTTCACCTTCATTGCGCCCCTCCATGCTCTCCTAGGTAACAGCTCTGTCCATGTAAGTTCCTTATCTGGGCATGCTGCTCCTATTCCTCTTAGATCTCTCAACACTTTTAACAAACTCCAACCAATGCCTTGTACCAAATGTGTCAGCAAAGCCTCTAGTGCTTACCACTTGTTCTGCAATACAAATAACTCCCACATCAGCTACCTCTACCTTATATCAGTTTCTTTCCATCCCACTCTGGTTTCTTTCTCTCAACTGCTCCTCAAAAGAATGTATTGTCAGTGAATGTCTTCTTATCCCCTTAACACCTCAAACTCTGTCTTCCCCAATCTACACATGTTACATACAGCACCCAGAAACCTGATTAAGTGGTGAGGCACACTGGAGGATTTGGGGGAGGGGGGGTGACAGGAGAGTGACGTTAAAGCAGCAAAAACACTTGCCCCCCACCACTATGCGTGGTAAGCATACATACGACCGGAGTGTCTCTGGCATTTATCTCCCTATGTCTTTGAACTTTGTTGCCTCTTGCCCAATTACTGTACCGCAGTGTCTGCATGTATCTCATTCGACACATTTATGCCCAATAAACTATGCCCTTTGTAAAAGTGCTAGCCTTTGATTCATCACAAGCGCCTTTAAATCAATGTAACGAAACATAGAGCCGCCTTCCTCATGTGCCGATGGCTTCCATTCCCAAAAAATAATGGGTACGATTAGGCCTGAGGGAAATTTCAATTATGTCAGTGTATTTGGCGTAATTTTGCGTAAACCTATTTACACAGAATTACTAACATGACTCCATTATGCCACATCATGTAATTTAAGTGAGAAAAATTACACAAGATGTACTGTTCGGGTAGTTTTTGAATGCCAGCGGCATTTCAGATAGATTTACCCTAGTGGACCATTCGGGTAATTTTTGAGCACGAAACTACAAATCCGAACACTGGCTGTAGTGTTTTGAACGTGAGCAGCATTTCCTTTAACCTGGACGGTCAACAAACCAGCTGGGTAGTTTTTTTTTTTTTTTTTTTAACCAAGTGGACAGTTCGGGTAATTTTTGAGTGCAAAGCTACAAACCTGAAAGCAAGCCGCAGTGCTTCGAGCGCGAGTGACTGTAAATGAATTTGAAATGACATCTTTGAGTTGAATTTGTACCGTTCAGGTAATTGTTTTGAGCATGAGATGCATTTTGTGTAATTACGTGAAATTTGACGTAATTTTGCTGTAATTTCGCGTCATTATTTTTCAGCAAATTACGTTTTGCACACCCTTTAAGTACAATTTGACTCCGCCCCACCAGTCTTAGTTCACAAAACCTTTGTGGGCCATATTACACCTTGACAGCCTGATCAGAAAATTATGCTCATTCACTCACACCATTCTGTCGTGATCCTCCTGCCATCTAATCAACTTCTGCAAGCTCTGAGAGTGCTCAAAAAGCATACATACGATTTACCTTCACTGTTTGACCAACACACTGTCTGTAACTTATTGATTATATCTTGCAACAGGTGGGCTCTTGAAGGCTACTTATCCCATCGTTACAATGCCATTCCTATTAAAAATTATCTTTCCCCACTCATGTCCCCAGAACCACTTCACATAGAATTCCTGCATGAATATACACTATAGTAACTGCAGACGACCCCGGATCTCATTTGCTCAATGAACTCCACCACATCCTCCATGGTCTGTGCGGGGCCTTCCTCTGAGAGTTGGATGGCACTTAGGGCGAAGCTCATACTCTTCCCAAGTCTTTCCGTACTCCTTCCTCGTTGAAACCGCTGGCGGCCCCGCTACCTGAGCCAGCACCCTCTTTGATGGTTGTCCACAATTCCTGCAGAATACATGTTTGAGCTGCTTTTCATGCTGCTAGCCCACAGACCTTGTTACACGTTTCAACTTTTTTTTCTGCTCCCAGAACAGGTCTTGCTCTGAAAACAATATTTAGCCTAATGAAACCTAATACAAATACCCCAAGCAACTTCACTCCTTGCTCATTCTCACCCTCTTGCCTCTTCACCAAAGTTACTACTGCTCGGTTGTTCATACTGATGTTCACATCGTTTCTGGCCAACTAATTGCCTCACCGCACCAATGCCATCAACAAAGGGAAAACAAACTCCAGGGGTACAATACTGTATTGATTCTCCTTCCATGGCCTGGGCAGCAATGCACATCATCTATTATAGTACAGTCCAAAAACCTCTGCCCCAGCCCACTCTCTCTCTCCTCACCCAGACTGACACTGATGTATGTGAATCAATAGGTAAACAAAAACTGAGGAACCACATTAGAGGCAACAAAATCTTCAAAAACAATTTAAAAGAAATACAAAAAATCGAACATTAATGGAATGATTTTAAAAGAAAGATAATTTTATGAAAAAAATCCAACATGACATTAAAGTTTAGGGTTAGTGAGGTTTTTTTTAAAAGACATTTTTTTAGTTTAGGAATGCGTAGTTCAGAGATGGGTGATTTTTGGGGGGCAATGAGGGGCTTCTAGGGGCCCAGGATGGGTGTAATTTAGGGATTTATAGAGTTCAGGAATGGGTAGAGTTTATGGTTGGTGAGGGTGTTTTTTTAAGGTTCCGTGACGGGTAGAGTTTAAGGATGGTGAAGGGGTTTGAGGATTTTGGAATGGTTGGAGTATGGGGTGGATGGGGTGGAGTTTATGGCCAGAGAATTTTATGGTTTTGTGGAATGGTTGGAGTTTAGATGTAGGAAGATGTTTTTAGAGTTCAGGGATGGGTGGAGTTTTGGGGCAGAAATGGGGTATGATTGGCCATACCTGCTATACTGAGATTAATTCAAGTATTCCACTTTTTTTTTTTTAAAAAGGGAACCCATGTGTGCATTGGGTATGTCCAGTTGTAGCTGCATTTGGACAGATCTTTACAAGACCAGATACTCCTTTTTCATAGCCTTGTTGTTGCTTCAAACTTCACAGCCAAAATCTTGAAGTGAGCCATTGATTTTATCATATTTATGTGCAGCAAATATGAAGTTGGTAGATTTTTTTTTCTTTCTAACTGAAGTCATGATTTTACTTTTTTTTTTTTTTTTAAGTGGGCCTTTCCGCCTGCTGCGGAGAAATGGGATTTCAAGTATGTCTTCTTCACTTTTGCATCCCATAAAAGAACTTTTGTGCATTTGTGTAAAACCTAACTTGTACATTTAATTTGTAGCAGTTTCTTTTAACACAAATGTTTTATTTTTAGGGCGGGGCAGATGCCGCTGGCCTCGGTTACTTCAAAGGAGGAGTGGCCAATTCATTTTGGAAAATGCTGATATAAATCTTTGGCGAAAATACCTGTGTCAGGTGCTAGGTTGTGATAAGACACAGGCCGCTGGAGCGGTCCTGAAGGACTGTCTGCGGTGTGTGCTGCTAAGGAGCTTTGCAGCTTTTTCTTCTGCCGGACTGTCCCCTCCCATGCTTCCTCCATTGCACTATAATTGAGTTGTTTGTGATGAGAGACTGTAGGAATCAATTCCCCATGGCTGCTTAGAAGGGTGTTCTTTGCAGCTGCATATCACAAAGACCATAGCCACTTGGGAGGTAATTTGACTTGTGATACAAGAATCCTATTGCTAAATCCACCTTTTCCTGGATTCCACCTGCATAGCATATTCTCCACCCATATTTAGCTTTGCACACAAACCTTTTTTTAAAGGGCTTATCCAAATTTCACCAAGAACTTTTGCCTACACTGTGACCAGAGATTAAAAAAATGTGGCAAATATATCGTGGCTGCTGCCTGTTTTCCCCTCCTTTATGACCTAATAAAGTGCTCTCTTGGGATCCATTTTGGGTCAGTACTCCACTGAGTCAGATCCTCTTCCTTAATTGAACTTTTTCAATTACATTGTTATTTGCAGATGGACTGTATCGAAGTTTCTGTGAATAGATGCTGATTTACACAGCGGCCAATCTTTAGACATTCACCTTTGGATGAAAACTTTATTAACCTGACAAACAATAAAAACTGTCATTCTCAAAAGTGGATTAAGATTATTGAATTTGCTTCTTTACAACAAATTATACTTGCCAGATTGAAATAAAATTGTTGCTTGCTGATTATGTACTAGTGTTTAGTCTAGTGCTTTAATTACACGTGGACTTTAATTCAAGACAGCTTTTTTATTTCTTTTTTGTATACTTGGACTTCAATTTCCTACTTCATATAAAACAAAATCGAAAAACTTAAGCTCAATACTAGGGCAAATAATTTGATAAAAACAGTGATTGGTGCACTGACTTTGAGGGATTTTGTAATGTAAAGTGTTGAAGAGATGCAATGCAGGGGGGTCTTGTGGGACAGATCTGTGGTACTGTCTTCCTACAACTTGCCTCATACTTTAATACCAGTACAACACTACATTTGGAGTATGAAAGCCAAACGTTTAGATATTAGGATATTATTATAACCAGAAACAACCATCCTAGATATTTAGACCTGAGCTATTCGCAGAGTAGCTCTCCGTATTGAAATGTAATTCTCTGTTATTTCTCCACTTTAGAGAATGTGAGTACTCAGCTCGTTAGCCAAGATGTGGAGCTGCAGGAGGGACACAAACTCATTTTGGCTGATTTGTTGGAAGTCCGAACCCGCTCTCAGGAAGTCTACGACAAGATCGGTAACGCTATTAGACACATATTGAACCTTCATCTTGTCATTTTTATATACTTTGCACAACACAACCTCCCATGTTCTAGAATGACAATATCTTTGCCCAACTCCTTAATATGCACAATACTGTTTGATATAGTTCATCATATTCGACCTCTTGAAACAGACCTAATTTTTATATTATCCTCACTGATATATTCTCTCTTGTATCCTCTTCTTAACATGGTTCTTCTCCCAATTGATCATCTTTTTCAGTTCGAATTCTCAGCAAAACTATGTGTGCCAATGCACATGGTGTACCAATTTACTATATTTTACAGGCGGTTCTCCCAAATCTGGTGCCAATTCTTTCAACAATTCCATCCCTCATGTTAGATGTATGTTTAAGAGGAATTGGAAGAGTGGTCTGGTGGGGGAGACTGGTTGTCTGTTTTTGAGGAGTGACAAATTTTAGCTACATGTGGTAAAGCATGTTTTGCATTGGTTGGGGATTTCCCATCTGCAGGATACCACTTTTTGAACAAACCTTTCCACTGCTCTGCCTTACTAAATCCTAATCTTTTATAATTTACCATTTCTGGCCTTCACCAGTTTTACAGTGAAGGAATTATTGTTGATGGCACATGGTTGAAAATTGAATTTATTGAAAGCAAAAAGCAGCAGAGTTGCTGCTTTATTATTCTGAATTATAGACTGTTCATAAACAATGGTATCCTTTTCTCATTCAATTTTCTAATGTTTTCAGCATTATGGAAGGACTTTTCATTAAAATCCCACGCATTGGAATAGCAGTTAAGTACTGGAGTTGGTGAGATTAGTATAAAATCAGTCAGACTTAGCTTGTCCATGTTAGTAAGAAATACTTGATTAATGTGATGAAGAAAAAGATTTGTGAGGCAGTGATTTGCAATCCTTGCCTTGCCTACTGTAGAGCCCTAGCCACCTGTGTCATTTGGGGAACAAGTCCTAAGTGCTAAAGAACACGTTCAGACATTTTTTAGATATTTTCTGAATTAATCTAGCTTAATTCTGGCAATGGGTTCATTTGTTAATTCTTTGAATTTTGTTGGATTTGGTAAATGAGGAGCAGTAAGATTAGTAGTTTGCAAGAAATTTGAATGTGCAAATCAGGAAAGGTGGAATTGAAATAGGGTGTACCGTGCCGACCGGGTATCACTTGGGTGTAAGACCATCCCCTTCCTTTAGTGCAACATATGGTCAACAGCAGGCACACCTTAAACAATGAATCTTCTCACTTTCTCAAAAATATTTTTATTAAAATGACTGCACACATAAAGCCACCTTGTCTTTGCTGCAGAGTCCAACCTGGCCACTTTCTTGGCCCACCAGAGTCAGACTGCCCAGTACTACGACGTGCTGATGGGGAAGCTTCAGAGGATGAACGAGACCCTGGGGATGGTGCTCTATGCCATGGACCACATGCAGAGCAGTGTGGAGCTCCGGCTTGGCCACATCCAAGGCTTCATTGGCTGGGCAGGTAATGCAGACTACATGTTGGCGTCATTGGGCATGGGAGGCGCTCTGTGTACATGCCAACCAATCTTCTTGCAGCCCTTATACAGAGGGGCCCATGCGACTGAGAGCATCCTTTGCCATCTAATGCCTTTACCACTCTTGCACCATGATTGACTGGCTGGTGGGTGGGGGGGGGAGGGAAGCCACCCAGCTCCATTACTGCAAGAATCAATGCTCCACATTTTGGACCTTTATTTAAGACCTGCTAATATAGCTTTTCAACCAGTGATGTTGTACCTAGCAACAGAATATAGTAGAAAGGTAATGACTGGGTGGTAATAAATGTTTGACTGTGAGAGTGGATGTTGGTTGAGAGACGGAATGCAGGCCAGGCAAAGGTTTACAGTAGAAGTGCATCTCTTACGAGGCGGGTACAGCAGAGCAGCAGTAGATTGGTAGGAATTGTTTGTAGCTGGTAAGACGTTATGCTGCTTGAAAAGCTAAAGAGAGGAGATGGGGTTTAGCTCGAGGTTGTATGAACTGAGGAGAGAAAAAGAAAGGTATAGTGGTGTAGCAGGAGAACGTTTGTGCGAGATGAGATGGTTCTGGTTCAGTTAGCTAAGGTTGTATGACCGCATGTGTTTGTGAAGTTGTGGTCTTGACCTATTGAAAGCAGTGGTTTGTTAAAGAAAAGCATAGACCTGGGCACATGGTTTGATCTTGGAAAATTGAGGAGACTTTCTTTGGAACTAGGTGGTAACAATGCACATTTAGATTCTAAAACCTTTTAAAACCAGTTTTTGCATTCCAGGCATGCAAAGCCTTAGCAACTTAAAAATATTATGAATGGATATAAAATTTGTAAAGCGCTCTACCACTCCCAAAGAGGCATCCTGGTGCTAGGGTTGCAACTGAATAAATTCAGGAGAGAGAAGAAGAAATGGAAAACGGCCATAAGATAAGGGAATAACAGTGTGTCCCGGGCCAGGAAAATCCAGGTCTTCAGAAGTTTTTTGAAAAGGGCTTCAGATTCTATGAAACTTAGATGGCTAGGAAGTAAATTCCATGCCTTGGCTCCTAACACTGAAAATGATTTACCACTCCTAGTTTTTAGTCTGAAAGAAGGGGGCTTACGAAGATTGGCATGGGAGTATCTGAGAGCTCTTGTAGGGGTATAGTGCAGAAATCTAGCGGTAAGGTATTTGGGTTCAGTAGCTTCAAATGATCTGAACATCAGTAGGAGGATCTTAAAAAGGATCCTTTTATGTACTGGTAGCTAGTGTAGAGTTTTCAAGGTGGGGAGTTTTAGTACAAGTCTGGCTGCTGCATGTTGCACCATCTGCAATTTATGCAAAATATATTTTGAGGCTCTAGCGTTACTACTATTACAGTAGTCAAGCCAGGAGGTGATAAGAGCAAATGCAATCCATTTCCTGGCAGCTAAAGGAAGAAAGTAAAAAAACTTTCTAAGAGACTTGATAAGGTTGAAACATATGCCTGCCACTGCTTTGGCTTATCGACGGAAGGACAGAGCAGTGTCAAATTTAACTCCCAGTTTTTGAGTAACTTCTACTGTGGCAGGAGGTGGAGGCACATAGTTAGGCCACCATTGGATTGGTGAGAAAAGATTGGACTTTCCGAATAAATGATTCTCTGTTTTATCTGTGTTGCATTTTAGATGGTTTGCTGCGTGTCATTGGCATACGATGAAGTGGCAATTCCAAAAGAGGTTATCAATGAAATTAGAGGGGCCATGTAAATGTTGAAAAGTACAGGGCTAAGAGATGATCCCTGGTTAACTCCAGATGTTAATAGTTTTTCTGTTGAAGTACAAGGTCCCAAAGTGACTGCTTTTCTGCAGCCAGTTAAAGCTATTATCCAGGCCAAAGCTTTGTGGGAAATGCCCTAATTCGTGATTCATTGAAGAGTATGGCATGTGAGATGGTGTTGAACGTGGCAGATAGATTGAGTAAGATCAACTCCGCATTCCTACCCACGTCCAGAGTCAGTTTTGTAGTGTCCGAGACTTCTAACAAAGCTGATTCCATGAAATGTTTAGGATGGAAACCGGATTGCTGAGGATGAAGAAGATTAACATATTCCAGGAAGGAAGTTAATTGGCCGTTCACCAGTTTCTCCCAAATTTTAGTTGGGGCAGGAAGCAGCGAATAGGGCGTAGATTGGACAATGTGGTAGGGTCTGCTAAAGATTGTTTTTTTTGTAAAGGTTTAACGGCTGCTAGCTTTCAATCAGAGGGGATCTTAGCCATTGACAAAGAGGTGTTTAAGAAGTTATTAATAAAAGGATTCACAGTGTTCGCCTCTTTATGAAGAATGTTGGGGGACAGGGATCAAAGGGAAGCCCGATTTTCAGGATAGGATGACCTGTCATGGGTGTGACAGTGTAATCTCCAGAAAGGATGTCAAGTCTCTGATGCCTTAATTTGAAGGGATATCTGGTGAAACCCTGATTGAATACTGTGTAGTGGTTGAAAAACCCAGTTGAATGGCCTGTATTTTCTCTCCAAAAAAAAGAGGAAATCTGATCACACAGGTTTTGAGATGGAGGCATGTCTGTGACTAAAGCCTTTTGGTTGTAGGAAGGATTTCGAGATTTTGAAAATAGTTTTTGAATCAAATTGTGCTTCTTCGAACTGTGTGGTGAAATACACTTTCTTTGCTGCCTTAATCTGGGCGTGATTTGGTTTTTGCAGGATTTTAAAATGATCCAGGTCCATGCTCCACCATCCAAGCCCCCTCGTGCCACTACGTCGAAACAGCTACGTCTTCTTCGGTTGGAAGTCCATCAGATGCTCCTCAAAGGGGCGATAGAGCCGGTGCCTCTCTCTCAGCGGGGAGAGGAATTCTACTCCAGGTTCTTTCTGGTCAGGAAGACGTTAGAAAAGTGGCGCCCTATTCTAGATCTGAGGGAGCTCAACACCTATCTCATCAAACAATCGTTTCGGATGGTGTCTCTGCAGGACATTCTTCGTTTTCTCAACTCAGGAGATTTTATGGCCACACTGGATCTGTAGGACGCATACTTTCATGTACCCATCCATCCAGCCCACAGGAGGTTTCTACGCTTCACAGTAGCCAAGAGCCATTTTCAGTTCAAGGTCCTGCCTTTCGGACTCCGATCTGCTCCTCGGATCTTTACAAAGGTGTTAGCTCCAGTGGCAGCATTTCTACGGAAGCAACTGCTTCAGGTTTTCCCCTACCTGACGACTGGCTGCTAAAGGCTCCTACCAAGCATGCAGCGAAGGACGCAGTCAGAGTGTGCACGCGCCTTTTCGACAGTCTCGGTCTAACTCTCAACGCGGAAAAATCATCTCTGTCCATCCAGGACAGCTCAATTCCTGGGTGCCATCCTGGACACGTCCGTCAACCAGGCTTCTCCGACCCTCGAGAGGCAAAGAAAGCTAATGTCCATGGCCCATCTGCTGTTAAGAAGACAGTATCTTTCAGTTCGCCTCTACAAGTCCCTCCTAGGGACAATTTCCTCTTGCATCCCTCTAATACCTCACTGCAGGTTCCGGATGCGTCCTCTCCAGGAGGAGCTGGACTTGCAGTGGCGCCAAGTCGACGGATCCTTCGAAGACAAGGTCGTCGTCACAAAATCCATGAGAGACGCTGCATCATGGTGGATAAACGAGGAGAATGTGTCTCAGGGTCTATCCTTCAGGGTCATTCCAGCTCCTCAGATAATAACTACGGACGCCTCGCTGGAAGGCTGGGGAGCGGTACTGCAAGACCTTCATGTGAGTGGCCGTTGGCTATCCCAACATAGTCTTCTACATATCAACCTTCTGGAACTCAGGGCGATTCGTCTGGCATTACAGGCTTTTCTTCCGCGACTGCAGCAGTCTGCGGTTCTGGTCCGTACAGACAATACCATGGCCATGCATTACATAAACAAGGAAGGCGGCACCAGATCTCGTCCTTTGTCGCAGGAAGCCCAGAAGATTTGGGAATGGGCTATCCAGCAGGGGATATCGCTCAAAGCGGAACACCTTCCAGGTGTTCTCAACGAGAAGGCGGACACGCTGAGCAGACTGAAATCAGTCAGCCACGAATGGGAACTGGACCAGTCCACTCTAGAAGAGGTTTTTCGCCTATGGGGCAGGCCCTCCATAGACCTCTTTGCCACTTCGGAGAACCGGAAATGCCGATTTTATGCAAGCAGGCTTCACCATCCGGGATCACTGGGGAATGCGCTTTCGATGGCCTGGTCAGGCGCATTTGTTTACGCTTTTCCCCCCATTCCGCTAATTCCCCGGCTTCTCAGGAAACTCAAAGCGGAACCTTACAAGATGATCTTGATAGCTCCGGCGTGGCCTCAACAGTTTTGGTTCACAGAGCTTCATCTCCTCTCCATGGACCTTCCACTTCCACTGCGGCCGATTCCTTGCTCACAATGTCTCAGGGCCAGGTCTGGCACCCGGATCCTCAATCCCTGCAGTTGTCGGCATGGCTCCTGAGCACCGAGAGTTCCTTGGTTTAACCCTCTCAGAAGAATGTAGGGAGGTACTTTCTCAGGCTCGAGCCCCAAGTACAAACCAGACGTACCGGTTAAAATGGAAGCGCTTCTGCATTTGGTGCCAACAAGATGGTATCGATACTCTTTCTTCTCAGCCACATGAGGTTATTCCGTACATTCTGTCATTGGCTAAATCAGGGCTGGCTCACTCCTCCATCAAAGTCCATCTTGCCGCCATCTCTCGCTACAGACGCACGTCTTCTGGGCCTTCCCTCTGGTCGGCAAGGATAATTAAACAGTTTCTCAAAGGCCTTTTTAGAGCCTTCCCTCCTGTCAAGCCTCCGCCTCCTCTTTGGCACTTGAACTTGGTTCTCACCCAGCTCATGAAGTATCCCTTTGAGCCCGTTCACCGGGCGGACTTGAAATTCCTCTCCTGGAAGGTGGTTTCGTGTTTTCCTGTAATAATTACACCGACGCTAGCTGAGTATAAACGCATCTTTATTCTCCTTTTACTTTTCCCTAACTGGCGCGCACTCGCGCCGCCCCTCCCCATCCGGTTACGGCCATGCCTGACCCGGAAGTCCGGGACATGGTCGGGCATGGCGACGCGACATCTCCCCCTTTTGTAAATTGGCATGTACCTTAAGTCATTATTCTTTAAAGTTCTTCTAAAGTCGAACTGGCCTTCGAGTAGTCCTTTGTGTCCGGCGAGGAGGATGTTGTTCTCTGGATTCATCCACATTAATTACACGAAGGCGTTCTTCAAGGCTGTCCACTCCTGGGTCTGAGGTGTCTGTGTCTCTGTCCGTTTCATCTTTTCGACTGTAAGCTGCTGGATTGCACTTCTTGAAGTGCGATATATTTCTCGTGGTCCTCTTTGTTGTGGAGGCTGCTGTGATCATGGTTCCTTTCCTCTTCACTACTTGTAGCGGGTGGGCATGATATCGGCTGTCCGCTTTATTTTTCTGTTCCTGCTTTACTAGGACCCAATCTCCTTCTTGGATACTGGATGGTTTTGCATGGCGCCGATTGTCAGCGTAGTCTTTCATCTTTGCTTTCTTGTCTCTATCAATGTTCATCAGTGTCTCATGATCTGATGTCGGGAGTCTGGAGTGTATAACTGCATCTGACATCGGGATCCTGGTGCGCGGGGTTCTCCCTAGCATTAGGGTGGCGGGGCACCTGTTGGTGGTGCTGTGTGTTGTGGTTCTGTATGCTCTCAGTACTTCGTTGAGCGCAGGTTGAATGTCACGCTGTGACAGCTCGGCTTGTTGTATTGTTTTCTTCAGGGTGGCCATGAAGCGCTCCACCATCCCATTGGCTTGGGGCCATAAGGGGGTGATTTTCTGGTGTTTGAAGTTCAGATGGTCTGCAAATTCTGTGAACTCGCGTCAATTGAAAGGCGGTTCATTGTCCGTCTTCACTATCTTGGGAATTCCCCATGCTGTGAACACTTCGTCAAGGATGGGTATGACCGCAGATGCTCTTGTGGATGATAATTGGTGTGCAATGGGGAAACGGGAGTATTCGTCCATGACAATGACATATTTCCCAGATTTTAGTGGGCCGAAGAAGTCAACAGCAACTTGATGCCATACACTGTCCGGGAGATCAGACATCTGCAGTGGGGCGGGCGGTTCTTTTCTCCCCCCTAGTTGGCATTGTGGGCAATCTTGAAGCATGGCTTCTACCATCTGGTCAAGGGACGGGAACCAGACCCCCTCTCTCAGTGCTTTCTTTGTGGCTACGACACCTCTGTGGCCTTCATGGGCTAGATTAATAGTCCCTTGACGTAGTTGGTGAGGAATGACAATCCTCCTGTCTCTCAGTAGCAATCCATCTGCACTGATTGTGAGGTCATTCTTGACGTGTCTGAAGGATGAAAGTTCATGCATGTTGATAGCCGTGGTAGTTTGGGAGGTCTCCAGATGTCTCCACGAGCCCGCTCGAATGCGCTGCATGACGTCTTGGAGTGTGGCATCCTTGGCAGTGGCGTCTATAATGGCATCTAGTGGGACGGCAGGTGGGTGCGCTTGGTCAATAACGAAGTGGAGGTATTCTTCGGCTAGCGAAGTGCGTGTCTGTGTCAGTATTTGAGGATGGCGGGAGATGTAGTCAGCTGGGTTCTCTGCCTTGCCTGGTTTGTGAATAATGGTGTAAGTGTAGTCCTGCAAGCGGATCCCCCATCTCTCGATCCTTGGAGGCATCTTTGCTCGAAGGTTGCCGAAGATGGTAATCAAGGCCTGGTGATCAGTAATGAGTGTGAAATGCTTCCCGTAGACGAATAAGTGAAAATGCTCGCATGCCCACACGACAGCCAGACTTTCTTTCTCCGGTTGCGAGTACGCCTTCTCGGTGTCAGTGTGGCTGGTATAGGCTATGATGTGACGCTGGTCTCTTTCATCATCGTACTGGGCAAGAATGGCGCCAAGGCCCACAGGGCTGGCATTGACAGTGACTTCCGTTTTCCGTTTGGGATTGAAGTAAGCCAAGTGTGCGGCGGAGCTCACTGCGCCCTTGATCTTGTTGAACGCATGATCGCATGCCTTGGACCAGTGGAATGGTTGGCCTTGTCTCGTTAGCTCTCGCAGTGGATAGCTGATGGTGGCATAGTCTTTAATGTATCTGGCACAATAGCTGGCCATGCCCAGGAATGACCGAATGTCACTGACATCGTGAGGTTGTGGGGTGTCAGCAAGTGCTGAAACTTTGTCAGGGTCTGGTCTCATGCTGTCTTCAGAGAAGATGTGTCCGTAGAATTTGAGAGTTGACTTGTGGAATTCACACTTGTCTCTGTTGAGTGTGAGGTTGGCATTGAGAAGGGCATGGCACACGCGGTCTAGAGCTTAGTCATGGTCTTCGCGTGTTGTACCAAATAAGAGTATGTCGTCACTGTAGTTGAATGAGTTAGGAATGTGGTGGATCACTCGCCGAACGGCTTCTTGGAAGATTTCCGCCGCTGACGAAATGCCAAAATTGAGGCGTTTGTATCTGAAGAGTCCTTGATGGGTGGTAAACGTGGTAATATATCTCGACTTCTCATGGAGTTCGAGCTGGTGGTATCCTTTGTTGAGGTCTAATTTTGGAAAAGACCGTCGCTCTGTTCAGGCGAGTAATCATGTCGCTGATATGGGGTCCGGGATGTCTTTCCCGTTCTATGGCCGTATTCGGGGCGCGCATGTCCACACACAGGCGCACCTTGTTTTCATGACCTCTTTTGGGCACAACTACCACTGGCGACACCCAAGGAGTGGGTCCAGAGGACTGCTCTATGATATCCACTCTCAGCAGGTCTTGAAGCTCGTCATCGACTGCTTGTTGGAGGTGGACCGGTACTTTCCTGTGGTGTTGGGCCACTGGCGTTATTTGCTCATTGATGTGGAGTTTAACTTTGACGTTGGCTAGTTTTCCTAGGCCTGAGAACAGCTTCGGGAATTTGTTGATCATGTCAGGTGAGTCGTCCACTTTAAATAGGATCTCTACTAGCCTCAGCCGTTCTGCTGTGGGTAGGCTGAGTAGACAGTCAGCAGCTTCAGGGCCTTCTATGACATGAATTTGGGCCTGGATTGTCCTGTCCTTGTAGGTGAGTGCTGTGGAAAAACGTCCTAGACATGGCAGTGGCTTTTGGACATCCATGTGTAGACGCGTACTGCGGCCGGTTCTAGCTTCGGGCACATCTTTTCATATTCCGTTGTGCAGATGTAGTTCAGTGATGCTCCTGTGTCCAGGACAAACTTGGCGAAATGATTTCCCATTCGAATGTCCAGTCGGGGGTATTTCTTCAACCGGTCTGGGTCTGCCACCATGCATACATACTCGTCACTGTCTTGTGATATGGGAGTGAGTGCGGACGACTCTCTTGATGTCGACCGGTGAGATCGATATGAAGCTTGGGACTGGGTGCTAGACCTGGATGAGCTGGTTTAACGGTCTCTTCTTCCGTGTACCGCCCTCACGTGATGGCGTGCCCCGGCGCTTCGTCCAACTGGTCTTGTTTCTTTACGCCGGGTTTGGCACATAGCTTCGAAGTGATTCTCTCCCGCATCTGTGGCATTGTTGTCCTAGGGCTGGACAGGTGCCGGTGTGTGGATATTCCAGGCCGCAGCGGTAGCAGTGCGGCGGTTGTTTCTGGGTTTTACTGGTTCTGGCCCCACTGCGAGACTAACTCGTGGGTTTGTCAGGTCTCCGATGATCTGGCCGACGCTTTATTTCTGTCTGGGATTGAACTCGGAGGGCTTGTTCATGCTTTTCTGTTTTTCTTAGCGTGATCATTTATGCGCGCGAGTTCTTCAATGTCATCAAGCGAGTAGTGTTTTTTGAGTAGTCGACGTCTCAGTGACTCTGACTGGCATCCTTCGATAATGCGTAAACGAAGCGCATCTTCAGTGTTCAAATTGTCAAACTCGCAGTATCATGCTAGACGCTTTAGTCGCGAAATGAAAGTGCCCATAGATTCATCGCGTTCTTGGGACGCAAGGTTGAAGGTGTAGTGTTCGTAGTCTAGGTTAGGTTTGTGGAGAAATTTTCTGTTCAAAGCGTCCTTCACATCTGCGTACGACGCAGCGTTTGCTGGGGGCAATTCTTTGATTATTTGTCCAATATCTTTGCCCACTAGGTTTCTCAGTGCTATAAGTTGATGATCAGGGTCATCTACTTTTGAGCCTTTCATGAAGTCTTCGAAATCTTCTAACCAGCTCTTCCACTTGGGGCCCATGCTGTTTCCTGAAGTCAGTATTAGAGGTTCGGGGGGATGCAGGAACGATACCCCCATTAGTAGGGGCCCATGTGATGCTGGCGGCGCAGCTGAAGCTGGTCCTGGTGTTGCGTTTTGCGTGGAGTCAGGTCGAGTGGACATGGTGATGTATTGCTATTTCCACTGTCCATCCTGATGCTTCCCAGGGCGTTTGCAAAGCTGCAAATCTTTTTGGCGAGCTCAGGGTGCTTTTCCCGTCTTTGCCTGACCTCAAAATGGCCGCCGGACTGGTGCCAATGTCTTCCTATGGAGCGCGCCTGACCTTAAAATGGCCGCCGGACGCGACACTTGTATGCCAGTTCAAGACGTCGGGAAACTGGTGTTCTTACCCCAGCATTGTACTTTTAATTTCTTTCAGGCCTCAGGGACTTGCCTCGTCGGGACTGCAGAGTGAGCCGATCAGCAGTGCTCAATTACTCGGCTAGATAGTACACCTTTCTGGCTGGACACTGCTCTCCACTTGTGTTTAATTGAGGGGGGTGTCCTCGCATTCCGCCCTCGTCGCCAGGTTTTGTGTTTTCCTGTAATAATTACACCGACGCTAGCTGAGTATAAACACGTCTTTATTCTCCTTTTACTTTTCCCTAACTGGCGCGCACTCGCGCTGCCCCTCCCGGTTACGGCCATGCCTGACCCGAAAGTCCGGGACATGGTCAGGCATGGCGACGCGACAGGTGGCTCTTCTGCTAGCTTTGACTTCGGCAAGGAGAGTGGGTGAATTGCAGGCTCTCACCATTCAGGAACCTTTTCTACAATTTAAAAAGGGGACAGTGATTCTCCGGACTAACCCAAAATTCATACCGAAAGTTCCCTCAGACTTTCATTTGAATGAGCCGGTTATACTCCAGGCTTTTTTCCCTCAGCCTTCTACTCCTGCAGAAAAAGCACTTCACTCACTAGACATTCAGATGTGCTTAAAGTTCTATCTTCAGCGTACTAAAGACTTCAGGAAGTCTCCTCAATTGTTTGTCTCTTTCTGTGCCCCCGTAAGGGTTTTCCCCTTTCCAAGCAGGGGATTGCTCGTTGGGTGGTCAGCGCTATCCAATATTGTGTCAGAGCAGCGGGCAAGCCTCTTGAGGGTCGAGTCCGGGCTCACTCTACAAGGGCCATGGCTTCTTCAACAGCCCTCTTCACCGGAGTTCCTATCCGGGATATCTGCAGGGCAGCGACCTGGAGCAGTACTCCTACTTTTACAAGGCATTACTGCCTGGATTCTTCAACGCAGAGTGACACAGCTGTGGGCCAGGCAGTCCTGAGGAACCTCTTTCACTGAGTGGTGAGCTTTCCCTTTCTACCCTCCTGGCGTTGTTTCTTATTATTCTCTTTGCACATTTTGACTGTGTTTACTTGTTAACTCATGGCTATTCTTTAAGTGTACCAGAGTGTTATGGTTTCCTCTCACTTGTATGTTGAGGCTTGTATTTAAAAAAAAAAAAAAAAATTACATTTTTTTTTTTTTTTAAAGAGACAAAATGTGCTCATAACTGCTAGCTACTCTGATTCAAGCATGGGAATCTATGAAAGTTCCAATACTGGAGTAAGAAAACAAGTTACTTACCTGTAACTTTGGTTCTCCAGTATTGGAAACTTTCATAGATTCCCATGCGACCCACCCTCCTCCCCTGGGAAAGCTCAGACTTCGGCAGTCTAGTATTCCTTTTACACCACGGCTACGAAAATCTGACGCTCTGAGGTTCTCTCAGGGAGGTTCTACAGGGTGAGGCTGATCTGATTGGTTGTTCATTCTGTTTCACCTCTTTTACAAAAAGAGGTGAATGGGTTACAAAACTAGAATGGGCCTAGGCCTAGTTTCTTCTTTTGTAATGGTTTCTATGGCTAATTTGTATTTACCGGGGACTCCCATCTCGACGACGGGGAATGATTCAAGCATGGGAATCTATGAAAGTTTCCAATACCGGGGAACCAAAGTTACAGGTAAGTAACTTGTTTTCTTCCTTACTGCAGCGCAGGGGAGGTGATGCGTCGGTTCCTTACCAGAGAGGAGGGGATGCGTCGGTTTCTTACTGCGTTCCGGTTATGATGCGACAAGATGGCTCCTCGATGCGGCGATGCGACAAGATTGCGGTACAATGCGATGATCTGGGACAATGCGTGCACGTTTGCAGCCGCACGGCAGCTGCTGCGACGGTCTTCTCGGCGATGCGTCGGGACCCGGTGTGGATGCTGCGTGCTTCTTCCTGGTTGCTCGGCGAGGCGTTGGAACCAAGTGCGGATGCGGCACGCTTCTTCCCCGTAACTCGGTGATGCGCCGGGAATCGGTGCGGATGCGACACGCTTCTTCTCGTTGCGTCGATCTTCCAGCTCCCAGCAACAAACAGTCTCTAGAGGTCCTAAACAGCAGCAGGCACCTCTTTGCAGGTTAGAATTCCCAGCAAGGAAATTCAGGGGAGCTGGTGGTGAAGTCTGTGTCCCTGAGACTTCAGAACAGGAGGCAAGCTCAGTTTCAAGCCCTTGGAGATCTTTTCTTCAAGCAGGTGACAAAGCAAACAGCAAAGTCCTTCTCTCCTTTCCTTGGCAGCAAGCAGCCACTGCAGGCCAACCCCAGACAGCAAACGGCACAGGGGTAGTATTCCTCCTTCAGCTTATCCGGCTCTTCTCCTTGGCACAGGTTCCTCTTGATTTCCCAGAAGTGATCTAAAAGTCTGGGTTCTGGGCCCCTCTTTTTATACACCAAAATCCTTTGTTCTCTGAAGGCAGAGAGTGTTTGTACCCAGCCAAAACCAGTTCTGTCCTCACTGGTGCAGCTTCCTGGCAGGAGGTGGAGACAGCATTGTTGACGGCAGACCAGGTCCAGACAGGTGAAAGGAAATCTCCTCCCCCCTACTCTAAATTCAACCCAGGTCCCATTCAGCCCAGCCCTGACTCATCAGACTGCCGGAGCCGCTGCCCTCTCCCAGCTCCTGTCACTCACAACCCAGAAATGCAATACACAAACCTAGCAGAAGCACACTGGATGGTTAGGCAAGAAAATACCCACTTTCTAAAAGTGGTATTTTCAGACACAATGTAAAAATCACCCTCACTAAAAGATACACTTTAACATTCTGAGTTCAGGCATACTAAACTTTATTTTCCTATCATGTTTCTAGGGCCAGTTATGTTTATAAGATGTTATAAACTAACTGCCCATTCTGGCCTATGGGAACAGATAGCCTTGCAATAGTGATAAACGAAATTGGCAGTATTTCACTATCAGGATATGCCACACACATCAGGGCATGTCCTACCTTTCACATACAATGCACCCTGCCCACAGGGGTACCTTGGGCCTACCTTAGGGGTGACTAACATGTACAAAAGGGAAGGTTTAGGGACTGGCAAGTGTGTGCACTTGCCAAGTCGACATGGCAGTCCCAGACTGCACACAGGCTCTGCAATGGCAGGCCTGAGCCACATTTTACAAGCTGCTTCTGTGGGTGGCACAATCAGTGCTGCAAGCCCACCAGCAGCATTGGATTTACAGGCCCTGGGCACACATAGGGTCTGACAAGTAAATCAAATCAGCCAATCATGGAATCACTAATCCATTACATCAATTTACAAAAGGAGCACTTGCATTTTGGCACTGAACAGTAGTGGCAAAGGGCCCAAAGCATCTAGACAAGCAAAAACAGATGAGGCAACAGCAAAAAATGGAAGGGAGACCCACGCCAATGGTGCCAGGTCTAACGTGTCCCCTCCAGCTGAAATGTGGGGAGAACTATCCACCCACTTGGGAGTTCTCTTTACTAAGGCGGAAAAATCTGGACAGACCATCAGCATTGGGGTGTCCTGTACCAGGGCTGTGTTCCACCGTGAAGTCCATCCCCTGTAAGGAAATGGGCCACCTCAACCGCTTTGGATTCTCACCCCTCATCTGCATCAACCATCTGAGGGGCCTGTGGTCTGTTTGAACCCAGAAGTGAGCCCCAAACAAGTATGGTCTCGGCTTCTTCAGTGCCCAGACCACAGCAACTGCCTCACGCTCAATTGCACTCCACCTCTGTTCCCGTGGAAGTAACCTCCTACTAATGAAGTCTACAGGTTGGTCTAGGCCCTCTTCATTCAACTGTGAGAGCACAGCTCCCACACCATGCTCTGAAGCGTCTGTCTGCACAATGAATTCCCTTGAGAAGTTGGGCGCCTGAAGCACGGGCGCCGTGCACATGGCAGATTTCAGGGCATCAAAAGCTTTCTGGCAGGCATCAGTCCAGTTCACTTTCTTGGGCTGCTTCCTGGAAGTCAGCTCTGTCAAGGGTGCAACAATGCTGCCATATCCCTTGACAAACCTCCTGTAATACCCGGTGAGTCCTAAAAAGGCTCTCACCTCTGTCTGGGTCTTGGGGGGGAGGGGGGAGAGTTCCCAAGCCAGAATGGTATCAATCTTGGGCTGTAGGGGCGCCACCTGGCCGCTCCCCACCTGGTGTCCCAAGTACACCACAGAACCCTGCCCGATCTGGCACTTACTCGCCTTGATTGTGAGGCCTGCCCTCTGCAGTGCCTTCAACACTTCCCAGAGGTGGTGCAGATGTTCCTCCCAAGTGGCACTGAACACTGCAATGTCATCCAGGTAGGCGGCACTGAAATCCTCCAGTCCAGCCAACACCTGGTTGACCAACCTCTGGAAGGTGGCAGGGGCATTCTTCATCCCAAAGGGCATCACCCGGAATTGGTAGTGCCCATCTGGTGTGGAGAATGCTGACACCTCTCTTGCCCCATCAGTCAAGGCGATCTGCCAGTACCCAGACGTTAAGTCAAACGTACTAAGGTACCTGGCAGCCCCCAACCGATCAATGAGCTCATCAGCTCTGGGGATGGGGTGCGCGTCAGTCCTGGTGACTGAATTGAGTCCTCGGTAGTCCACACAGAACCGGAGTTCTGGAGTGGCACCGGGTGCGGCAGCCTTTGGGACCAAGACCACTGGGCTGGCCCAAGGGCTGTTTGAGGACTCAATCACCCCTAGCGCTAACATCTTGGAGACCTCCTCCTTGATGCAAGCTCTGACCCTGTCAGTCACTCGGTGAATTTTATGTTTTACTGGAGGACTGTCCCCAGTGTCCACATCATGGACGCACCACTGAGTGACACCGGGGGTCAGGGAGAACATTTCAGAAAACTGTCCCAACAGTTGGCGACAGTCATCCTGCTGCTCAGGGGTCAGGGCGGTAGAGCGGTTCACACCGTCCACTGACCCATCTTGCTCCTTTGCAGACAGGAGGTCAGGAAGAGGCTCAGTCTCCTCTTCCATCCCAGCATCTGTTGCTAAGAGCATGCCCACTTCGGACCTCTCCAAGTGGGGCTTCAGGCGGTTCACATGTAGGACCCACAAAGGGTTCCTAGGAGACTGCAAGTCCACCAAGTAGGTGACGTCACTCTTGCGCTCCACCACCTCAAATGGTCCGGTCCACTTATCCTGGAGCGCACACGGCTCCACTGGGGCCATGACCCAAACTTTCTGTCTAGGTTGAAACTCGATCAGAGTGGCATTCTGATCATACCACCGTTTCATCTCTTCCTGGCTGGCCTCCAGATTCGCCTGAGCGAGTTGCCTGAAGCACCTAGTCTGGTTTCTGAAGGCCAGCATGTAGCTATATACATCCTGGGGAGGTTTTCTGGGAGATTTCTCCCAGCCTTCTTTCACCAGACTTAGAGGTCCTCTTACCGGGTGACCATACAGCAGTTCAAAAGGACTGAACCCTAAGGACTTCTGTGGCACCTCTCTGTAAGCAAACAGAAGGCATGGTAAGAGGACGTCCCACTTACGCCTCATGGGTTCCTCAAGACCCATAATCATGCCCTTCAGGGTCCGGTTGAATCTCTCAACCAGCCCATTACCTTGGGGGTGGTAAGGAGTGGTGAACTTATAGGTTACACCGCACTCCTGCCACAGGGACTTCATATACTTGGATATGAAGTTGGTACCACGGTCTGACACCACCTCTCTGGGGAACCCCACACGGGAGAAAATCCCCATCAACGCACGACCCACCACGGGGTCTGTCACAGTCTGGAGAGGGATGGCTTCCGGGTGGCATGGTCCACCAAGACCAGGATGAACCTGTTGTCCATGGCTGTCTTGGGATCCAGAGCCCCACAATGTCAATGCCCACCCTTTCAAAGGTGGTGCTGACCACAGGGAAAGGTTGGAGAGGAGCCTTGTGCTTCTTCCCACTCTTACCACTTGCCTGGCAAGCCTGACAGGTCCTGCAATGAGTATCTGAACTCTTGTGCATTTGGGGCCAGTAAAAGTGGGTGACAAGCCTTTCAAAGGTCTTGTCATGCCCCAAATGTCCTGCTAAAGGCACATCATGAGCCAGACCCAGTAGGAAGGCTCTGAAGCGCTGGGGTACCACCAGCACATGGGCTGACCCACGCTCAGCAACCTTAGGCTCACTATACAGGAGACAATTCTCCCAGTAAATCCAATGTGATCCAGACTGATCACCTGCTGCCTGGTTTGCAGCCTGTTGCCGCAAACCCACAAGAGAAGGGCACTTCTTCTGCTCCTCGCAGAACTCTTCCCTGGAGGGTCCTCCTTCCTGCTGCCAATGGGTCAGCTCAGGCAGGTCCCCCAGTTCAGCCACTTGTTCCCCTGTAGGCTCCAGGGCATCCCCCTCAAGGTTTGCCTCCTCCTGGACCGTGCAAACTTCGGGGGCCGGTTTCCCGCGCCCCCTGCCTTTTCTCTTTAAAGCAGGCACCTGGGCCACTCTTTCAGGCTCCAGGTCCTCTTGAATGCCCTTACCGGCTGCCATTGACAGAGTGGTCACACATGCCCACTCAGGCAGACCCAACATCTCTAAATGAGACCTCCGCTCCACCTTCGCCCAAGGGGAGCTCTCCAAATCATTGCCTAGCAGACAGTCAACAGGCATGGCTGGCCTCACAGCTACTTTCAAGGTACCTGAGACCCGGGTACTTACCCAGCGGTCCGCCTCCACAGCAAGCTTCCTGGGATCAGTCGGCTTACTATCAATCAGGTGCTGGCATAGCTCTGGAAAACAACTACTGGACAAGTGCTCCCATGCAATCAAATCATAGAGCGCCTGAAAATCATTTGCCTTGCTACCCTTCAGCCAACCATCCACTGCTCTGCAAAAAAAAGACACATATTCCACCCAGGTGCTAGACTCAGCTTTCTTGCAGTTCCTAAATTTCTGCCTATAAAGCTCTGGGGTCAACCCAAACCTGGCTACTAAGGCTTCCTTCATGGGGGCATTGAACACCTGATCCTCAGTGGGCAATGCTAGCAAGGTTTCCTTCACCAATGAAGCGGCCCCACAACCCTGCTCCCCAATCTTTCTCAGGGATTCTATGGGACATCATGGCTACCTCATAAGCCTTAAACCACTGCCCAATGTCCTCATGCTTCTGGAAATCCTTAATCACATCCTTGGGAATATATACTTTTCCCTCTACAGGCACTGACGGTGTGCTGCCACCAGAGGGAGTGATCCCTAAGCGCTTCACCTTCAGCTCCAGCTCCCTCAACACTCTCTCATGCTCTAAAAGCATCCTCTTTTCCTCTATGGCCAACCTCTTGCTCTCCAACTCCAATTTCTTATTTTCTATGTCACCCTGGCTCCCCAGTTTGAGCTTAGCAAGCTCCATCTCATGCACTCTGCTTTTCTCCCTGTCCTCCAACTCTTCTGGAGACAGACCCTTTGAAGGCACACTGCTGCCCTCCCTGGGAGGCACTTCCCCACCCCCTCCTCCCCCCGTTAGGTCAACTAACCCATCCTGCTGCCCTTCTAAATTCTCCCCCTCCACCATAGGATCCTCGGTCTGCCCACTGGCATTTCTTGCTTCCAAACAGGCCCTCAGCGCCTTTTGGAACTCCTCCTTCTTGGTGAGGCCTCTCATGGAGATTTTAAATTTTTTGCAGATGATTTTAAGCTGTGACACAGTGTAGGTATCAACCCTCTCCTTCAAATTCAATATCAACAGATGCAATGGATCCTTGTTTGCTCATGGTAAAAATTGCCAGTTCTCAAGATGCAAAAAATTCCAAGGAAAAATTCGACCAAAATGTATGTGGTTGCGTAATGGTCTGCACTCACTAGTAGTGTACACCGATCACTGTATGTAAATCACAAATGCAAGTCCAGGATCCTCGCCGCTGACCACCAATGTTAGAAATGGGGGTCTCCAGTTGGCAATGGTTTGCACCTTTGTCCAAATAGGGACTCTTGCTTCTAGTCAGGGTAAGGGGGGATACACTCCTAAAATAACCCCTGCTCACCCCCTTGGTAGCTTGGCACGAGCAGACAGGCTTATCTCAGAGGCAGTGTGTAAAGCATTTGTGAACACATACAGTAACACAGTGAAAACACTACAAATGGACACCACACCAGTTTAGAAAAATAAGTAAACTTTATCTAAACCAAAACAAGACCAAACGACAAAAATCCACAATACAGTATTAAAAATAAGACTTTCAAATGGTAGAAGTAGTTCAGTTCAATGCAAGTTGTAAATGCGACACTTTTCCAACAAAGTACCTTAGATGCATCACGCAAAACAAACAAAAGGGTCGCAGGGAAGGTGATGCGTCAGTTCCTTGCTTCGGGGGAGGTGATGCGTCGGTTCCTTACTGCAGCAGGGGACGTGATGCGTCGGTTCCTTACCGGAGAGGAGGGGATGTGTCGTTTTCTTACTGCGTTCCGGTTATGATGCGACAAAATGGTGCCGCGATGCGGCGATCCGGTGCGATGCGACAAAATGGCGGCTCGATGCGATGCGACGATCCGGGACGATGCGTGCACGTTTGCAGCCGCACGGCAGGTGCTGCGACTGTCTTCTCGGCGATGCGTCGGGACCCGGTGTGGATGCGGCGCGCTTCTTCCTGGTTGCTCAGCGAGGCGTCGGAACCAAGTGCGGATGTGGCACGCTTCTTCCCCGTGACTCGGTGATGCACCAGGAAACGGTGCGGATGCGACACGCTTCTTCTCGTTGCGTCAATCTTCCAGCTCCGAGCGACAAACAGTCTCTGGAGGTCCTAAACAGCAGCAGGCACCTCTTTGCAGGTTAGAATTCCCAGCAAGGAAATTCAGGGGAGCTGGTGGTGAAGTCTTTCTGTCCCTGAGACTTCAGAACAGGAGGCAAGCTCAGTTTCAAGCCCTTGGAGATCTTTTCTTCAAGCAGGTGACAAAGCAAACAGCAAAGTCCTTCTCTCCTTTCCTTGGCAGCAAGCAGCCACTGCAGGCCAACCCCAGACAGCAAACCGCACAGGGGCAGTATTCCTCCTTCAGCTTATCCGGCTCTTCTCCTTGGCAAAGGTTCCTCTTGATTTCCCAGAAGTGATATAAAAGTCTGGGGTCTGGGCCCCTCTTTTTATACACCAAAATCCTTTGTTCTCTGAAGGCAGAGAGTGTTTGTACCCAGCCAAAACCAGTTCTGTCCTCACTGGTGCAGCTTCCTGGCAGGAGGTGGAGACAGCATTGTTGAAGGCAGACCAGGTCCAGGCAAGTGAAAGGAAATCTCCTCCCCCTACTCTAAATTCAACCCAGGTCCCATTCAGCCCAGCCCTGACTCATCAGACTGGCGGAGCCGCTGCCCTCTCCCAGCTCCTGTCACTCACAAGCCAGACATGCAATACACAAACCTAGCAGAAGCACACTGGATGGTTAGGCAAAAAAATACCCACTTTCTAAAAGTGGTATTTTCAGACACGGAATGTAAAAATCACCCTCACTAAAAGATGCACTTTAACATTCTGAGTTCAGGCATACTAAACTTTATTTTCCTATCATGTTCCTAGGGCCAGTTATGTTTATAAGATGTTATAAACTAACTGCCCATTCTGGCCTATGGGAACAGATAGCCTTGCAATAGTGAAAAACGAAATTGGCAGTATTTCACTATCAGGACATGCCACACACATCAGGGCATGTCCTACCTTTCACATACAATGCACCCTGCCCACAGGGGTAGCTTGGGCCTACCTTAGGGGTGACTAACATGTAGAAAAGGGAAGGTTTAGGGACTGGCAAGTGTGTGCACTTGCCAAGTCGACATGGCAGTCCCAGACTGCACACAGGCTCTGCAATGGCAGGCCTGAGCCACATTTACAAGCTGCTTCTGTGGGTGGCACAATCCAGTGCTGCAAGCCCACCAGCAGCATTTGATTTACAGGCCCTGGGCACACATAGGGTCTGACAAGTAAATCAAATCAGCCAATCATGGAATCACTAATCCATTACATCAATTTACAAAAGGAGCACTTGCACTTTGGCACTGAACAGCAGTGGCAAAGGGCCCAAAGCATCTAGACCAGCAAAAACAGATGAGGCAACAGCAAAAAAATGGAAGGGAGACCCACGCCAATGGTGTCCGGTCTAACAATGCTGCACCTATGAGTTCAGCACAGTGGCTCCGGGCACACTGCACTTCTTACAGTAGGCACAGCAGCTCAGGCTACGCTTCAATGTTCACGATTCCTGCCAAGAAATGCACAGGAGAGTCTGGCGCCCTCTGACACTAGGGCCTGCAGATCACTCTCCTAAGTCATCATCTGCAGACCCACCACACTGGAGTCAGGCTGTACTTTGTTCTTTCTGGACTGTCACTCCTCCTGCAAGGATGGCAGACTCAGCAGGCAGGCTGGCTTCTAGATGCTTCAAGTCAGTCTGCTCTTGCAGCAAGGGGTGGATTCAGGTGGTATGTCCCAGCCTCTGGGGAGCTGGCTGTCAAGCAGACTTCTGCTCTGGTTTGCAGAGAAGCAGTCTTTTGAGTACTCCTACCTCTCCATGATCGTAGAGAGTGTGGAACTGGAAAACGTGATCAGTTTCTCTCACTTTTATGTAGTCAAAGCCATAACAAGTGCATCAGTGGGTCCCACTATTATATAGTCAAAACAGACGGGAGATGTGGATCCAGTGTCTGCACTTACACTATTGGTTTGGGTCTCTTCTCCTTTCAAGTATCTTCTTCAGGCTGCTCCCCAAACACAGCTTTTGTGTAGAGTGATAGTCTCCAGCCTTGCACACCCACAACAGAGGCACGAGAAGTTGTGAGCTTTCTGCACGTAGATGTCATCATCAGAATTGAAGGATGATCAGAGGAAAGACTGTCTCCCCGTTTCATTGTCTTACTCTCCTCCCTCCAGCTTCAGGAAGGTCCGCAATACACTTCCACTGTCTGGTGAAAACACCCTCCCCTCCATCTTGTGCATAGTACCAGTCTTGGGGCATCCACAATGCATACCCCAAGCGGCCATTGCTCGTTCCATTACATGTACCATGAATGCTGCATCCATTACAGACACAGAATACACTTAGGGATGTTGGTGATGTGATCTGGTTTAGCGCATAGAAAGAACTTTACATGAGTGTGTAAGTAGGCCCCCCACTCTAGCGATGCAGATAAATAGGTCTGGCCACAGTGATAGGTTAGCAAAACATAGCATGTGCTAAAGCCATGACACTGACATCAGTCAGCTATCAGTATAGTAAGGGCACATCTTGGCTCGCGCCTTCAGTTCGCAGGATATGCCCGGGAACTCATCAACAGACGATCCTGGCCTTTGTGCACACACTAGATTATTGTGAGGCTAGTGCCAGAATCAAGAACCAGAATACTAGATACATGCTGATGGGCACTCCGGGCAAGAGAAGAAAACTGGGGGGCGTGGCCAACTGCCGAGCATGGAGGACGTGAGCTGAAAGAGCTCCGTCTCCTGCCCTGACAATTAGCTGAATATCCTACATTACTCTGGACCTGGAGGGTCGTGGCGACTCTCCCGCCGCAGCGGAATGATCCTGCTGCCTGTGGTGGTGCTTGAGACATAGGTGGCTCGCAGTGGACTGCTGATTTTGGTGCGGACCCTGCACGGCTGCCGGCCAGAGAAGACGAGGGGCGGAGTCGCGTTTGCTTCACGGCGACTCCGATGGATGTTGCGGACGGCCGGACGTGTCGATGGTGAGAACGATGACTGGATTTCATCGGTGGCAGTGACTTGAGGCCGAGAGGAGTGGCGGCACTGGGCGAAGTGGGCGCCGATTGTTCCTCTACCCGCTTAGCGGCAACACGGCCCTGATGGGCAAAATGGCGGAGGAGGCCTTCCGCGCCGGATGTCGGCAGCGATAGGAGCGGGGACTGACGGCGCTGTGCTGCGGGACCGGGCGCTGCCTGAAAACCACCAGCGCTGCGGTGAGTGGCCGGCGCGGGCATCCGGCCCCCTCCTTACACCCCCACCGCTTGAGGCGCGTGTGATTGCTGGGCTGCGGTGTGAAGGGAGAGACACGATCCTGGGGCCTGTGGAGGGGGCGTCTCTCCGTGTCGCGCCGCCCGCTTCCATTCCCTGCTGCACGGGGCACAGTGGAACCACTTCGGAACATCCTACACGCAGGGGTCTGCCCTGGAGATACCCACTGCACGCCTGGGGCGCTGGACGCAGCTAGGTGAATAGAAAGGCCCACAAGTAACCACAACCCTGCTGGGAGGCCGTATAAACTGAGCAGTGCGGCGCCAGGGGTCTACGGCCTGTCCCGGTGGGGTGGACCGCCTCGCGGCTGTAATAGCGGTGCGGGTATACATCCTGCCACGGGGACCGCCCTGACGACCATTGGCGATACAGGACATTACCTCGCCGGCAATGCCTACCTAGAGAGGGTGCACCCCAGCTACAGCGAGGGCTGACTGTTTGTGCCCTGCAGTCCTGGTGACTCTAGGACCATTCAATACACGAAGGAGACCCATGCCCTACTAAGCGGGAACCTGGAAGTCGCAGGGCTTCCCGAGACCTACCCAAGGGATCATCTAGTATCGGATCCAAGCGGGGGTGCGGCGCACGTCATGGGCCGCACAAGAAACAAGCAAGCAGATGCCGCCGACGGCACGCCGCAGCTCACCTTTGGCAGTGACCCCTCTAGCGCCACGGATGCTGATATAATACCTCCTACTGGGATGGACCTTCATGATGCTAAGCTGGACTTGATCCTAAAGGAAATCCGGGATTCACGTACGGCGTTGGAGACGCGCATAGACACGATGTCCACTAATCTCAACTTACTGCAGGCGGACCATAAGAAACTGGCCGACAAAGTCAAAACGAATAAACTGGCTCTGGAAGACCTTATACCCCAACAAACTGAACACTCCACCCAACTTGAACGAATTCAGCGGCAACTGAAAGAATTGCAGGACAGGGTGGACGACGCGGAGGGGAGGTCCCGCCGCAATAACGTCCGCATACTTGGTATACCGGAGCGCAGTGAGGGGTCCAACCCGACGCAGTTCGTGGAAGACTGGCTGAGAGACCATGTGGCGACGGAGGGACTCACACCTATGTATAGTGTGGAAAGAGCGCACCGAGTGCCTTCTAGGCCTCCGAGACCGGGCGCCCCACCTCGCCCGTTAATTGCACGTATTTTGCACTACAAAGACCGCGATACCATCCTGCGGGCTGCCAGAGAGAACGCTCCAGTGCGATTCGAGAACAAGTCCATCTCACTATACCCGGATTTTACTCCGACAGTCCAGAAAGCTAGAGCTACATTCTTGGGGGTTAAGAGGACCTTGCGTGACTGCAACTTGAAATACGCATTACTTTTCCCGGCTAGGTTGAAAGTGATCTATGGTCAGAAATCGTACTTCTTCGAGAATCCTGAGGAAGTGGCCAGCTGGCTTGAGACAACTTCTACCCCGGAGGTCTCCCAAAACTCACTCCCATCGGAGCGATTGAGCCGCGCCTCCCCGATGCGAACGACTGGACTACCCCGATCGGGGCATGGCGCCACCACGGTTACTATGGACTCTGTCCCCACCTCGGAACAGATCACGACTAGCCAGAAAGATGCACTCCTCGCGGCAGCGGCATTGGCGGCTCACGATGCCCAGAATGTGGAGATCCCGGAACGTTCATCGGACGCTGACACGATACACTCCGAGTCGGACACTAGCTTAACGCGGTTTCCTTCGATTACCGCCCAGGTCGCCAGGGACTTCTGATGATATGCTCCAGGATGGGCGGGAGTGGTAATGTATAAGAAGACCATACACCATGTACACTGTTGTTACTGCCTGACCCACAGGTCCAGAACGTATATGCTTTATAGGGAGGGGAGTTAATGCCACTGTGAAATGCTTGCATGTATGACACGTTGTATTTGCGACCTGACGCAGTTGCGGCCTTCGCCCTCCAAGCGAATGCGATAATGTACTTATTGTTTGCAGTCCATGTTGGACTTTTGTTTTTTGTTTGGTCCCCTGATGTTTCCCGGGGGAACCTAGTATTGGGGGTTATTTGGGCAGAGGCATGCTCGGCCGTTCAACAGTCTCTACCTGCAGGGTTCCGGGTCCCACATGATACACTGCAAGTCCACTTTAGACACTGCAATGGCATTACATAATACGTACACTTATTGCACGTGGAACGTGCGAGGGCTAGGGTCCGTTCCCAAAAGGCACCGGGTATTGACGCAGCTCACTAGATGGAGTCGCTATAGCCTACCTGCAAGAAACTCACCTTAATGCTGCTGAAGCTGCCAAAATGCAGGGGAAATGGAGGGGGCAGCTGTTCGCTACAACTTACTCAGCTTTCTCCAGGGGGGCGGCGATATGGATGCGGAGTGTTGTCCCTTTTAAGCTCCTGGAGCAAAAAGTGGACACCAATGGTAGATATGTCCTACTGCACGGCTTACTGGACGGGGCTCACGTGGTCATGGGTTGTATATATGCCCCGAATGTAGACCAGGATAAATTTCTAACTACACTGAGTGCCGCTCTGATAGACTGGGTGGCATACCCCTGGGTGATAGGGGGTGATTTCAATGCCGTGCTAGATGTGGGTCTAGACAGGTCTCATCCCCCACTCCACGCCACTAAAAGTAAAAAACAAGCGGAAGCGCTTGCGGGTTGGGCAGAGGGCTGGGAATTGCGGGACGCATGGCGAGCAAAACGCACAGGGCACCGGGAATACACCTTTTTATTCACCACCGCACCGCCTGCATACTCGAATAGATCGATTCCTGTGCTCTGGCATCCTACTGGGGTCCGTTGTCACGGTGCTCCATATGGGAAAAACTCTCTCGGATCACAACCCGGTAGAATTAACCCAGGGTTCCCACTCCGATTCCGACATGGAAACTACAACCTGACATGCTGGAAGACCAGGTTTTCCGCAATACTCTCTCGGAAGCGATTGAGAATTATTTTTCGGACAACGTGGGGACTGCTAGTTCCCGCCAGATAGAATGGGATGCTTTTAAGACGGTCATCAGAGGGGTGGCAATCAGCACCAAGGCAGGGGCGCGACTCACCCTTATAGAGCGTCTTAAAGAGACGGAGGGCAGGCTGGCTGCATTGGAGGGGGAGGCTGCTGGGACAAATGACAATTGACGCAATTACAGGAGGCTAATATTCAATACACGGAGCTCCTTGAAGAGCTACGTGTTGTAGATTATAGGTTATACACGCAAAAACAACATACACAGGCTAAGTCAGGACCATTACTGGCCCGATTGGTCCGCGATGCCCCCCCACCCACACCCATATTAGAAATCCGGAACAACATGGATGCGGTGGTGAACACGCAATTAGACATTAACACTGCGTTTAAGGATTATTATGCGAATCTTTATGGTCCGCCGCCAGGCCTTGAGCGCATGGAATTTGAATCGTTCTTTGATGGCATGTGCGTCCCCCAACTTACGCAGACGCAACGGGATGATCTCCTACGACCAATAACAGTGCTGGAAATAAGACCGGCGATAAAAAAAAAATAAAAAAAAAAATGTATGCCACGCAGGGGCCATTTCTGTCCCAACGCCTCCATACATATTCTCTCACATGCTTTGACCTTTTCCTGCTTTCGAACCCGCACTCCATTAATTTATTTGTGTGCACATTATTAAGGGGCATGATTTTGTTTGCCGTTTCATTTACATGTATTCAAAGTATGATTTATTATAAGTTTAAGGTGCATTACTAGTTAATGTTAACACAATAGGATACTTAGTAAGACATGCAATAGTCCTAGACAAATGTGCAAGAGAATTCGCACCTTTCTATTAATACCATAGGTTACAAACCACAAGGCCTCTCTTTCTCATGACATTGAGAAACCGAGCAGAAGTCTGTTTGCGAAAGTGAAGCTTCAGAATTTTGAAAGGAGCATCGAATTCATAAACCGCTTCAGATGCGTAAACAGCCTGCATGAAGGTGGCACCAGTGCTTAATTTGAGCCGGTGGTTTCCGGCACTTAATTGTCTACACCAGGATTTATGACAGTCTGCCATAAGGTGCCACTGTATGTCTAATTTGGAGATGAGGACAACAGTTCTTTGTTAGTTCAATATAACGTAAAAATGACTATTACCTGCTTCCCAAGCAATTCTTATAGCATTGGGGCATGGAATAGTCTGAATTGTCACACTTGTAGGGTGTGATGGTTCGTAGTTATGTTGGTACTGTCGTTTGCAGTGCTAGAAGGGGCAATAGGTGTCGCGAGCTGCAGTGGCCTCCTGACGAGGGCCCTGGCACTTATGTTTTTCATAAATTGAGCACTGGGGGGCGTCCTCTCGCTTGCTGGCCCGAGTAGCTGTCCACATGTCGAGGGAACAACAAAGGTTGTCCTCGCTTCCCAAGCAGACTGAAGGAACATTGAAATTATAAACGGATAAGTATGTGCCAGTGTGAAATTCTTGAAGAAGGACGCCGAGGTCAGATGAAGTGAAACGGGCAGGTTTATTCAGTATAGAAGACCCCATCCAACAGCAACAGCATCAACTGACACCAACCCTCTAGCAAGCCTAGGCTATGACATAGGAAAGTTCTATGACCTCTCCAACATTCCAATTGACTAAGGAAAGGAAATACATATGTGGTATATACCAGTATACCACAGCCAGGCCATTTTAGGAAAGTTGAATTCACGTAATTTTTATGCTAATTTAGGCATTAGATGGTGACTAGGAAAGAAGAGATTCCATCATAGATTGATGACATCTAAATATTGCTATCCGTTATATTGCCAGATTTAATAATTTATCAGCTCCATTTACTATTTTCATAATTTTCGTATCTGCAAATAACGTGTTTCATATGCTCTGCACTGGAATAGGGTCTTATTTGATCAATAAAACGTGTCGAGTTCTAATGGGGGTTTCTTCGGTGTGCATCTTCGAGGAAATTCATTCTAGTGACCCGCAGCGGAATGAATGTATTGTGACCGACTCTGACAGGAGTGGTTCTTACCCGATATGCATTAGGTCCAGGTTAATTTGTGGGAGCTGCTTGGGTTGCACCCTGTGTGTCTGTCTCGCTTACGCTGGTAAGTTGGTTCAAACCGACGCTTGCCAAAGGGCCATGGAAAGGGTAAATGGACCTGATCTACAGGTGGACTTGTAAACACCTATCGGATCTGCCCCCAGTTTCTCTGCCTCTCACCAGCCTTCTATCCCGATTCTTCTTTCATCCTCATCTTCCCATTTTTGTCCTCGTTGCATATTTATTTTTCTCAAACAACATGAAAAACTACAATTTTTCTATTTCAATGTTTCAGAAAATGGTTACAGGTTTGACTTGACCCAAAGCAAATCCTTGCACTTATGGTCAACACTGCTAACATTTTGTCACAATTACTTGCCTGACTTTCATTTTTTTTTTTTGTGTTCTAGTAAAAATTGTCAAAAAGCTTACTATAAATACGCTCTGCACCAATTTAAACTAGCCTTGCACATATATATTTTTTTAATTCTTTCTAGGCATGAACCTCAGTGCAGTCTACACCTGTGTCCTGCACGTGGTGTACTTCCTGCTCCTGGCTCTGCTCATGACCTTCCTGCAGACCGCCGGCCTGCCCCGCATGGTGCTGCTCCTCCTGGTTGTCATCAATGCCTTGTCTGAACTCAACCATGGTGTCTCTTTGGGCTTCAGGTCCCTCACAGTGCTCCTGATCGCTACAGTGTTGGGTGAGTCTTGCGTCTTTTCCACCTTGGCGCTGATCCGCAGAGGCACTGCACAAAAGAAAAAAACTGAGGGCGCCAGTAGTAGATGATGCGTAGCAGCCTTCTTTCCTAACCTTTAGACGTGTAACTTTGTACCTCCTTTCTTCAATGTTTAGGTCGAGCCTATAGCGGCAGCGCGCATGCGCAGCTCGCTTTGCGAGGCATGCAGTATTCAGTATGGCGTGGAAGCTCCGTGGAAGCTCCGCCCACTCTCCGCCCATCTTTTTAATTGGCTTAGGTCCTAAATGCTGCCCTTAGATTGGTTTTAGGCTTGTTAGTCCCTCCTCATGACGGCCATGACGTCATTTGTATCCTTCCATGGCTACTGGCCCTTTTACTTTCAACACTATTTTCTTCCCGAACCTCCACCCGCTAGCCCCCCCCACCCCCCCAGCAGTCCGTGACTTCTCGGCCCCTCCCGCACTCTAGTTCGTGCCTTCTCGCACGCCCGCACTCCCGTTTCCAATGCAATAGGTCTCGCGTAATTGCGAGTCCTATTGCATTGCAAATGCTTGTGTTTAAAGTCAATCAATCAATCATGTCACTTATAAAGCGCACTACATACCCGCGAGGGTCTCAAGGCGCTGGGGGAAGAGGGGGGTGGTGCTGCTACTGATCGAAGAGCCAGGTCTTGAGGAGTCTTCTGAAGGCCAGTAGGTCTTGGGTCTGTCGGAGGTTGGTGGGGAGGGTGTTCCAGGTCTTGGCGGCGAGGTGGGAGAAGGATCTGCCGCCGGCGGTCATTTTCCGGATGCGGGGGACTGTGGCGAGGGCGAGGCTGGTCGAGCGGAGCTGGCGGGTGGGGTGTAGAAGCTGAGTCGTCTGTTGAGGTAGGCTGGTCCGGAGTTGTGGAGTGCTTTGTGTGCGTGGGTGAGGAGCTTGAAGGTTATCCTCTTGTTGACAGGGAGCCAGTGCAGGTCTCTCGTGTAGTTCGTGCTTGTTTTTTACATTGTCCGGCAGCACTGAGGAGGAGTAGAGAGCTGGCACAGGATCATAGTGTCTGTGCAGAAGCTTGCACAGTCAGTACTTTGGCTCATTGTTGGCCTCTTTCTTTTATTTTTCTTGCGGGAACCGGTGCACGTGACAGCTTTTGTTAAAGAACCGGATTATGGAGCATTTCGAGGGCCGTATGTATAGTTTAATTTCCTGGCATGGAGCTGGGCTCACGGGAGGTCAGGCCTGGAACGTGGTGCTGAGCCCGTGCTTATTACTGGGACATCATGGCGCGCAGAACTTTGCATGCTCTGATGTTTGTTCAGCCTGAGGCCAGGTTTTGAGCGACGCGTTTTGCCTGAGATCGGGTTTATTTGATCCCACAAGCAGGCCTGAAGTGCAGTGGTTTGCCCTCACTAATGGTTATTTTTCCTGAGGGTGGCACAGGGTTGGAACACGCCGCTTTGCTGGTGCTTATGAATTGGATTTCGTTAATGGGGAAAGTTTCCTTATTTGATTCAGGTTAGGGATAAGACTAATAAATAGAAGTACATTTTTTTAAGGGAGCATGGAGAGAATTGCGCCGGAGTTCAGTGGTTCAGGACCTGTGATTCAGTCAATTGGGATAGATCCAAATTACGATACATTAGATTCTGGCCAAGCTTTGTAACTGGCGTTACAACAAGGACGCCATGCTGCTTGGGCTGTAAGGCCCGTGCGCTCTTGTGGGGACTGAGATGCTTGTGCCCGTGGCCACTGCTTTTGTTTCGGAAGGGATGGTAACAGGTGTTACTGATGTTCTCATGCTCTACTTCAAATGTGCATTATGCTGGGGACTGTTAAAGGTTGAGGCCACCCTGAAGAGATCCTGTGGCTACTTTACACACTTTTTTTTTGTTCAAGTTGTGTACGTGGCCGGGTGTTTTGCAATGTTAATCTCATTTACCATTAATCGAGGCTACTAGAGCTATGCAGCATCTAAGAGCCAAATACTGGGGCGGGGTGACCATGCAGCAAGGAACCTTGGATTATGTGCTGCGCCACTGGAATATTGCAGCGACGTAGAAACACATAGTGGTGCGTGTCCCTAAATTTTGAAACAAAAAAGGCTATTATATGGTGTAATTTAACACATTGTGTTGCAGTCTAATTTCTTAATTTCGCCATTTTATCACACATACTGTGAGCAAAAGCTTCCCCTCTACCGGTTTAACTCATGACTACTGCAGTAGGCAACTAAGTCGACTAACCTTTGCAAAGGACCTGCCACTGTTCCACACCATATCAGTTGTGTGGCACGGACTTAAATGCTGTTTGTAGCAATGTTAATACTTAGTGTAGCAATGCAATTGCACATCTGCCTGCCTACAGTAGGTGGTACTGAGGGCTTGGCTTATGTTGGGGCATATTGGCCTCTCGTCCATGTTGATGATCAATGAAAGGCTCGTATCTGCTAAAAACAAGCATTTGCAATGCAATAGGTCTCGCATTTACGTGAGTTTAAGCTATTGGCATTGTAAATGACAATGCCTTTTATTTTGGTTTTAAAAACCAAAAAAGAAAAAAAAGGCATTGTCATTTACAATGCCAATAGCTCAAACTCGCGTAAATGCGAGACCTATTGCATTGCAAATGCTTGTTTTACATTTGGTAGCATTGGCGAAGAAAGCAAGTTTATGAATTGGAGTTTTACTGTACAACAAAAGTGTTAATCTGGTACTACTGTAGTGATTGTGACGTGTATGCAGAGCTTGACTCTTTCTTCATATAGTTTTGGTGCTTGGGGAAGCGTAGACTGTACAGGGAGTGTGGACGTTACATTGGCTTGTTTCAGCTGTGTGTTTATCTGATGAGTTATCTGATGGCTTCTTCTAACTGCAGATTCCTCACCTTTTCACTACCCTGAGATGGCATACGTGATATGGTTTTTTCACTGGTAGAAGGTGCCGCCTGCCTCGGCGATGACCTTGCAGTGCTCCAGAAAGGACGCCGCAGAGCTGCATATAGGAGCCAACCATATGCGCTGATGTCGGTTCCTTTCAATATGGATCCTGAGCGCAGCTCCCAACTTTGTTGGTTGTGCTAATGCCAGAAATCCACAGAAGTCAACAATGTGCCAAGGAAATATCTCCCCCTGAGATCACAGGCTTTACTGTATCATGACTGCAGGAAGCAGGTGTCAGTAATGGAGCCGCATGACATTTGCCTGTTGTCCCTAGGGTACGGCCATAACTCGGCCATGCGACAAATGCCTGATATTGCATCCAAAGGCGATCGGGAAGCAAAACTGTTGCAGAACACAAACGCCATGCCCAAAGCAACAATTCTGCTACAAGTCCCAGGGCGGCTCTCACTCCAAATAGCAGCACTGCTGCCTCGCTGAGTTCTGCTCCGGGTTAAGTCCAAACCCAGATCATGCCATAATCGCAAGGAGGCCAGTCTTTCATGGTAATAAGAGGAAGGCAGTGGGAAAATGGACAGTGTTTAGAATAGTCCAGCGCATAAAGACATGCTATGGCCTGGCCAAGAAGAAGCAATCTGAGGGCCTATGGACTCATTTCATCAGAGCTGCTACAACAGAGTTGGCAAGGGGTGTTCCTGTTCCAGGCCTGCCAGGCAGTACATGTGCATCTGTGCATACATTCAGCAAGCACTATTACCTCAACAGTCAAGTCTGCAGAAATGGAACACTCGTTTCTGTAGTACATTTTGGTTTGAGTCCACTCCTCGGGCCCTCCACGTTTTGGGAGGTTCTACTTGGGTATCTATTCAAAGGTGAGGAATCTTTGGCTAAAATATCCAACAGAAGAACATGTTACTTATCTTCAGTAACATTGTTTGAGGTGGATACTTTTTACTTTTGATGCCCGAAACTGCATCTGGCACCCCTCAATCCCCCACACCTTTAAGGGTGTCACGGGTTCCGTACCATGACTCCCACACATTTCTTTCCACAGCACGGGATATGCATACTTTTTTGTATTGCATAGTGGCTACCACAACAAAAATATTTTAGTTGCAATCTGCCAAATAGATTGCTTGAGTTCTGCACACATTTTCAAATTTGGCAGAGCTGATTTGTTCCTCTGGGAGAATAATTATCCCCAGACAACTTCACTTCATCCGAGTCTGGCGAAAAACTGGTCAGCTTTTTTTTCTCTCGCTTTTTTTTCTCTCGCTTCAGTGGAAGTTTCCATGTAGAACATGGGGTTCACTACTTTTGGGACATCCTTTACAACTTTTATTTTTTATAACCAATTTTATTATTTATATTATATAACACAACTATCAGAGTCAAACCAACCGTGTCGCAGACAGCCCCACAATGCAGGGACATAATTCTATCAGTTAAGTAGACCCAAACCATGAAATTTCCACTATTCGCCCCAGATCTTCCCTTGATTCTGTGGACATCCCCTTGCCGTATAAATGGGCTTTTCTTGTTTGATGCCCCAATCCACTTCTGCCCGCCAATGAGGGGGGGGGGGGGAAGGCAAGGGGGGTCTTTGATTCCTTCCCTGGTCAATGTCCCTCTTAGCGACCAGTGTGGCTACCCCCTCAAATGCGCGTTCCAGTCTCGGTCCCCCGAAGTCCTCCAGCAAGCCCAGAAGGGCAACTCATGGGGAGAGATCTAAGGGCTCTAAGGCCCGGTCAAGGACTGACTAGAGTGCTCACTATATCCCCCGCCAGTACAGGGTCAAAATCGTGCATGACCAAAGCACGTGAAAAAATCTGCACCCGACGACGAATCCTTTAGAACTTTTAAACACGACCCCGCATCCATCTCCTTTGATGGATCTTAACAAAACTCTGCAAGGGGATCAGTGTGAATGACTCAATCTTTTGGAAAGTTTTGGGCAGTTTTGTCAAGCAGCCCAGTTACTGAAGATTGGAGAAAAGTCATTTCTCTGGAGAGAGTGAAGAAACTATTAATATAATCACTATTGTAAAGTATATTGCAGAATGGTGACATGTTTACTTGTTGGTTGGTGAGAGCTGGAATCCTTCTCTTCTTTGCCCAGTAATGATGTTTAGAAACCAAAGGTGCCTCTATGTGGGCATGATCTCTCAGGTGTATCCAGGTATGATGCAACCTTTATGATTTAGAAGTGGACTACACAACAAAGCATCACAAAGCCTTGTTCTGCTATAAGAGTTCTGACCACAGAGGTCCACTCCTGAAAATGTGGATTTTTTTTTTACTTCGGTTTATTTGTGCTGTGTGAATACATTTCGGGAAGGGCTTCCGCTGGTGCTGTTTGAGCCCTCTGCGAATGAAGAAGGTGGGTGCTTACATGTTGCATCACATGACCAGCATGGAAAGAAGTCTTACTCCCTGACCCGCATTGCACTGCTTTAGATTTTGTGGATTTAGTACAAGGTGCAGTTGTCAGTTCAGTGTTGCATGGTCTTGGATCATGTATGAAATTGGATAACCTTTCAGTCTTCTGTAGAAATCTCTGATGTAGCTTGATATGGACGCACTTGGAATGTCAGTGGGTTTCCATGAAACATGGATGGTTGCAATCTTTGGGGTTTGATCTTAGAATTTGTGAATCCTTGCTTCTAGCCACTTCATCTTTTTACAGCCATTGTATGACTTGTGCTTTCAAGTCATCCTCTCCTAGCCTCTGCAGTAAGGTTATTTTTCTATCTTTTGCTGGTTGGACTTCCAGGGAGTCTTTCCACTGCCCCTGCGAAGAATGGAAAGCTCTCAGAATTGATGACCTAAATGAGAAATGGTTGACAGACAGAGCCTCGAAGGATGCTGGGGACCTGTCAGCTGTTTTGGCTCTTTATGTCACTATATTGTGAGTGAAGGATGACAAGTGACAGCTGGCCTGGTTCACTATCTGAATTTGCGAACAGGGTCTGAGGAATTTGTGAGCTGTGCCAGGGTGATGGAAGGCTGGGTCAGCTGAAAGCAGCCCTGTGCCATGTTTGGAATTGACTCATTTTGGGCACAAAATGGTGTAGGCTTACATGGTGCTGGGATACCTGACACCTGTTGTTGGCCCTCTCCACCCTCTTTTTTTTTTTTTTTTCTTCTTCTTCTTCTTGTCTTTAAATGGTGATGGTGGTATGGGTCAGCTAACAGCAGGTCTGGTGTCCTGTAAAGCAACAGGGCCTTATGGCAGCTGACACTTCTCCCTGGCTTCCTCTTCTTGCAAAATGGTGCAGAATACGAAGAGAGGGACAGGCAACAGCTGCACCGGTGCCATGTTTGCTATCGTAAACCGTGTTTGGCCAGTTGTTAACTGTTCTGAGTCTGTCACCCTCCTTTTTAGGTCTCGCCTAGGCAGCGCGCATGCGCTGCTCTAGGAAATGACCTCTTGGAATTGGTCTGCCCTTTTCAAACACTCGTGCTTGTGCGGGCATCCACATTGCGGGAGCGAGCAGCGGCGCGCCTCGCATCTGCTTCTCATTAGCATGGTCGCGCTTGTTAAAAGGCAGCCTCTGTTCCTCCTCTTGCTTTGAACCAGCAGCCACCCAAAGTGCTTGAACATCATCCCAGACCCCCTGCTTCTTGGCTATGCTAGTCTGCTTCTCATTAGCATGGTCGCGCTTGTTAAAAGGCAGCCTCGGTTCCTCCTCTTGCTTTGAACCAGCAGCCACCCAAAGTGCTTGAACATCATCCCAGACCCCCTGCTTCTTGGCTATGCTAGAAACTACTGAATGGGAGAACTGGAAAGCGCGTGCCTTATTTACGTACTGATAAGGGCAGGAAAAAAAGATATCTTCCTGGGCAAGCAGCGGAAAAACACACAGTTCACAAAAAACAGACCTGTCGACGTAGGGCTAGACATACAGGCGCGAGCGCATCCATACACATACAAGCCTAGACCTTTCAGCTTTCTCTCAGAGGCCTTTATACATTGAAATTAAATCTCAGACCACCCGTTCCCAGGTTTACTAAAATTTAGTGCGGACAAAGGGGTGCTATGGGACATAAGACAGCGGAGGCAAAAGCGTCAATCAACTTTTGTGTACAAAAGCATTTTTGCTCCAAAATGTCATGCATTAGCAGTGCTGAAGCAGCACTGTGCAGCGCGGTGCAAAACCCCTGATAATTTCTGCGAAGTGGGTGTAACATAAGCACAGCACAAACATCCCTAGGATTCCATCCAAAACTAGTTCAACATACTTTGCACAAATGAAAAACTCAGCTTAGCACAGACTACTGCCAAGTAAAAACAGCAGCAAATAATGGACAAAAGATAAATTGTGTGATATTTTCACGCATGATATGAGTCACTTCTGCAAAATTACTCGTGTTACGTGATTTTCAATTGGAAGGTTGTCTGTGAATTGAGATTTGCACTGGAGGCCTCTCGTGCACAAAAACAGCGTAACACCACTTGCTCGACATTGCACCATGGCACAAAGCTAAACAAGGCATCTTTAGTGTAAGTGGAGCAATGACGTCATTAACGTGCCATGCGTAGTAAATACGAGACTGCACAAGTTTTTTTTACAATTCGAGCAATGGAATCCCGCAGATTCCCTTGCGGCACTTGTGTTGCACTAATCTTTGTAAATCTTTTCTAAAGCGTGTAACCCTTAAAACAGCAAACATTCTTTCATTGGCCTTTGGAGAATGTGTCTTATTTTAAACCCAGAACAGTGATTGTGAGAAGTTGGCCTGGTATATGCTGTTCACTAATTAAAGTGGACACCTTGCACCAGAACAATTCGACTCTTATGGTAGATAGGTTTAAGACAACCTTTATAGAAAGCTATCCTAGTGGTAGCTGTGGAGAGCAGCCTTCAGGCTAAGTCTTGAAGGAATGTAAAGCAGCTTGTTTTACCACACAATCTCTTGAATCACCAAATGAAGACACCACACAGGTATATGTATCAAATATATAGGTATTTATTAATAAACAACTCTCTACTAATCTCTTTGAGATTAGAAGTCAGGAACATATGTACAAGTCAAATGTTATCAAAATAAGTTTAGCACAATCAAATATCACAATCTTAGTTTGGCTAGACCTAGGTCTAGGGCATCTGAATCGAGGGCCCCAGAACCACCCCAGGTAGTTGTAGGAGACCCACAGGAGACGGACGCGGTGTCCTGGCACCGGTGCGAGTCCTGTACGAGTCTATGCGAACAGACGCGATTGAGATTTCAATGTTAAAGGTCCCTTGCGTGTTCGAGGCGAACACACCGATCAGTCCTTGTACGAGTCGAAGGACCGCGGTTACAGATAGAGTTGCAAGGGAGTTGGACGCGGTGTGTCTAACACAGACGCAAACCATGTACGAGTCAGCGCGATAGTCGCACTTGGAAAGTAAGAGTTTTAGGGCACTTCTAGGGTAGCTACAAGCAAGTCACTTACAGGATAAGTAGTTCTAGGGCCCACACCCACAGGAGCATCGTAGTGCTGAAGTTACCTCACCCCGGGGAGCCGGGTGCATAGGTGTTCTTTGGTGTCTTGTCGCGGCGTCGTTTTCAATGAGAGCCAGTGAAGACTTGCTGCGACAGGAGAAGTGTCCGGAGGAATCCAAGCCTGGATTCAGAAGATGGAAGACCTGAAAGCAGAGGGGACAGTGTTCACAGTCACTTGGCAGTGACTCGGGGCAAGGAAGATGGATGCCCACCGTCGTCGCAAGATTCAGGTCGGTTCACGGGTGCCTTGACTCTTCAGCCACGAGGTCCAGGAGGTGTCGACGACGACCAGGAGCTGGATTCGGCGTGTCCCTCGATGTCTGCAGCTTACTGCGGTGTCGGCGACTCGATTGGAGCCAACAAGCCTTGGTAACAGCAAGTCTCGGGAAAGTGTAGAAAGTCAATGGCGCAGACCAGCAAGGTCTGAGGAACTCACCCAGCGAAGGTAAGTCAGGGCAGGCCTGGAGCAACCAGGGGAGCCCTTTGGTTCTGTAGGAAAGCCTTCAGGGGACCCACAAGCCGGCGGGCGAGGGATCGCGAAGACTCCTCGGGAGGCTTCGCTCAACAGGGGCCCACGGTCACTCGGGACATGGTAGGCCTCTGATCTTCGGAGGGATTCCTGCTGGAGGCTAGGACCACACGTGGTCCAAAGCACAAGTTCGTAGAACGTTGTGAGGGGTTGCACTCGACAATAGTGCACGGTACCCAGGGGTCGCGGTTCCTCGTCACTCTTGAGGTCCACTGGCCTCAGCTTCGCTGAGGACTCACGATGGCCTTTGAGAGGTCAGGAAATCCACTTCTTGGGCTGCAGGGACTTCGGACTCCGGTGGGAGTGGCGTAGTCTGCGACTGTCGTTGTAGTTTTTGGTGCCTGCCAAGCAGGGAGTCACTCCTTGACTCCAAGGGAGATTCTTCAGTCTTCCAAAGGTAGTGGAACGTCGAAGGTCCAGGATTCTTCTTTAGAGCGTCGTCCAGGGAGATCTAGGTGTGCAATGCACAGGTTCCCCTCTTATACTAAAAGAAAGGGAGGGACTAGCTCTATGACCCTACCTATGGGAGGGTCAGGGGAGTGGTGGCTACACCCACTTCCCTTTGTCCAGTTTCGCGCCAGAGCAGGGGCAGGTAGCCCCTGAGCCGGTTTGAACTGGGATATGCACAGAGGAGCCTTCTGCTCCCCCAGTGCAGGACTTCAAAGCACTCTAAGAGTGCACCCACCCAGCCCCAATACACTAAACCCTGTCTGGGAGGTGGTCACACCCCTTGGGACAGGATATCTATTGTTGGGCTTCCTCCACTGCGAGTGTTGGTCATCAGCAGGAGGGCAGCCCAGTGTCTGTGACTGGTGGCATCCATTTTGTGATGCCAGGGCTCTGCAGGATTCTACCGCGTTTCCACAGTAGGTACATGTCTATCCCTCTAGAAGGGTGGAATGCTACCCCCGCCGCCAGGACTGGCGGGGGGTAGTATTCCAAAATGTTTGACACCAAACACGACATGTTTTGATGCAGCCATTCCAAAGTTAGCATTTTACCGCGAGGATATAATGCACTTAAGAGTATATGGTTTAACCACATCCACAAACAGCACCAGAGAATGGACTCTGAGAGCTGCAGAGGGGCCCTGCTCAGGCAGAGGCACCCCCTCACATGGAAACTAAGCACCCTGCCCTCAGGATCGATAGGGCCTGCTTTAGGGGTGACTGATAAGTCTCAATGTGTGTGCAGGAGAGATATAGGGGACCTATATCTCAGTGAGGAGTGCTAGCACTTCCTCACCCAGGCTGCAGTAGCAGGCCTGTGGTGTCAGATTTAGTCTGCTTCCCAGGGGTGGCATAATACATGCTTCAGCCCCTGGTAGGCCTGTGAAGTACCTATGCCCTTGGTACCTAAGGTACCATATACTAGGGACTCATAAGGTACCACAGTATCCAATCACTAGTGCACCTAGAGTGCACTCCAAGTCGTTAGAGAGAACAGAGGCTGGGGCCCTGATTAGCAGGGACCCAGCCAGACTATAGCCAGAAACCAGTGTAAACATCAGAAAAAAAGTGGGGGCAACATAAGAGGCAGATCCTGCTCTCCTACACTGACCGACTCTCTCCTGACCCGACTCTCTCCCTGACCGACTCTCTCCCTGACCGACTCTCTCCCTGACCGACTCTCTCCCTGACCGACTCTCTCCCTGACCGACTCTCTCCCTGACCGACTCTCTCTCTGACCGACTCTCTCCCTGACCGACTCTCTCTCTCTCTCCCTGACCGACTCTCTCCCTGACCGACTCTCTCCCTGACCGACTCTCTCCCTGACCGACTCTCTCCCTGACCGACTCTCTCCCTGACCGACTCTCTCCCTGACCGACTCTCTCCCTGACCGACTCTCTCCCTGACCGACTCTCTCCCTGACCGACTCTCTCACTCTCTCTCTCCCTGACCGACTCTCTCACTCTCTCTCTCACTGTCTGACTCTCTCACTCTCTCTCTCTCTGACTCTCTCACTCTCTCTCTCTCTGACTCTCACTCTCTCACTCTCTGACTCTCACTCTCTCACTCTCTGACTCTCACTCTCTCTCTCTCTGACTCTCTCACTCTCTCTCACTGACTCTCTCACTCTCTCTCACTGACTCTCTCTCACTGACTCTCTCACTGACTGACTCTCTCTCACTGACTACTCTCTCTCACTGACTCTCTCTCACTGACTCTCTCTCACTGACTCTCTCTCACTGACTCTCTCTCACTGACTCTCTCTCACTGACTCTCTCTCACTGACTCTCTCTCTCACTGACTCTCTCTCACTGACTCTCTCTCACTGACTGACTCTCTCTCACTGACTGACTCTCTCTCACTCACTGACTCTCTCTCTCTCTCACTGACTCTCTCTCTCTCTCACTGACTCTCTCTCTCTCTCACTGACTCTCTCTCTCTCACTGACTCTCTCTCTCTCTCACTGACTCTCTCTCTCTCTCACTGACTCTCTCTCTCTCTCACTGACTCTCTCTCTCTCTCACTGACTCTCTCTCTCTCTCACTGACTCTCTCTCTCTCTCACTGACTCTCTCTCTCTCTCACTGACTCTCTCTCTCTCACTGACTCTCTCTCTCTCACTGACTCTCTCTCTCTCTCACTGACTCTCTCTCTCTCTCACTGACTCTCTCTCTCTCTCACTGACTCTCTCTCTCTCTCACTGACTCTCTCTCTCTCTCACTGACTCTCTCACTCACTGACTCTCTCTCACTGACTCTCTCTCACTGACTCTCTCTCACTGACTCTCTCTCTCTCACTGACTCTCTCTCTCTCACTGACTCTCTCTCTCTCACTGACTGACTCTCTCTCACTGACTGACTCTCTCTCACTGACTGACTCTCTCTCACTGACTCTCTCTCACTGACTCTCTCTCACTGACTCTCTCTCACTGACTCTCTCTCACTGACTCTCTCTCACTGACTCTCTCTCACTGACTCACTGACTCTCTCTCTCTCACTGACTGACTCTCTCTCACTGACTGACTCTCTCTCACTGACTCTCTCTCACTGACTCTCTCTCACTGACTCTCTCTCACTGACTCTCTCTCACTGACTCTCTCTCACTGACTCTCTCTCACTGACTCTCTCTCACTGACTCTCTCTCTCACTGACTCTCTCTCTCACTGACTCTCTCTCTCACTGACTGACTCTCTCTCTCTCACTGACTCTCTCTCTCTCTCACTGACTCTCTCTCTCTCTCACTGACTCTCTCTCTCTCTCACTGACTCTCTCTCTCACTGACTCTCTCTCTCTCACTGACTCTCTCTCTCTCACTGACTCTCTCTCTCTCTCACTGACTCTCTCTCTCTCACTGACTCTCTCTCTCACTGACTCTCTCTCTCTCTCACTGACTCTCTCTCTCTCTCACTGACTCTCTCTCTCACTGACTCTCTCTCTCTCTCACTGACTCTCTCTCTCTCTCACTGACTCTCTCTCTCTCTCTCACTGACTCTCTCTCTCTCTCTCTGACTCTCTCTCTCTCTCTCACTGACTCTCTCTCTCTCTCACTGACTCTCTCTCTCTCTCACTGACTCTCTCTCTCTCACTGACTCTCTCTCTCTCTCACTGACTCTCTCTCTCTCTCTCTCACTGACTCTCTCTCTCTCACTGACTCTCTCTCTCTCTCTCTCACTGACTCTCTCTCTCTCTCTCACTGACTCTCTCTCTCTCTCTCTCTCTCTCTCTCTCTCTCTCTCTCTCTCTCACTGACTCTCTCTCTCTCTCACTGACTCTCTCTCTCTCTCACTGACTCTCTCTCTCTCTCACTGACTCTCTCTCTCTCTCTCTCACTGACTCTCTCTCTCTCTCACTGACTCTCTCTCTCTCTCACTGACTCTCTCTCTCTCACTGACTCTCTCTCTCTCTCTCTCACTGACTCTCTCTCTCTCTCTCTCACTGACTCTCTCTCTCTCTCTCTCTCACTGACTCTCTCTCTCTCTCACTGACTCTCTCTCTCTCTCTCTCACTGACTCTCTCTCTCTCTCTCACTGACTCTCTCTCTCTCTCTCACTGACTCTCTCTCTCTCACTGACTCTCTCTCTCACTGACTCTCTCTCTCACTGACTCTCACTGACTCTCTCTCTCACTGACTCTCTCTCTCTCTCACTGACTCTCTCTCTCTCTCACTGACTCTCTCTCACTGACTCTCTCTCACTGACTCTCTCTCACTGACTCTCTCTCACTGACTCTCTCTCACTGACTCTCTCTCACTGACTCTCTCTCTCACTGACTCTCTCTCTCACTGACTCTCTCTCTCACTGACTCTCTCTCTCACTGACTCTCTCTCTCACTGACTCTCTCTCTCACTGACTGTGAGAAGTTGGCCTGGTATATGCTGTTCACTAATTAAAGTGGACACCTTGCACCAGGGCAAATCGACTCTTATGGTAGATAGGTTTAAGACAACCTTTTAAAGAAAGCTATCCTAGTGGTAGCTGTGGAGAGCAGCCTTCAGGCTAAGTCTCGGAGGAATGTAAAGCAGCTTGTTTTACCATATAATCTCTTGAATCACCAAATGAAAAGACACCACACAGGTATATATATCAAATATATATGTATTTATTTCTAAATAACTCTCTACTAATCTCTTTATGAGATTAGAAGACAAACATATGCACAAATCAACGTTTCACAATAAGTTAAGCACAAAATATGGCTGGGGCCCTAGGGCGTACCAGACCATATACTAAGTAAGAGACTTAGAAACAACGACTTGCAAGGAGACAAGGCCTAGGGCCTTCAGAAGTGCTGGGGCCTCACGAAACCACCCAAGGCAGGTAAGTAAAGGACCCACGGGGGACGCGTGCAGTGTGGATACACAGGCGCGAATCGCCGTTAACTTCAATGGGGCAAGTCGCGGTTGGAAATAAAGAGTTTTAGGATACTTCGGAAGAACCTACAAGCAAGTCACTTACAGGGTAAGTAGTTCTAGGGCCCACACCCACAGGAGCACCGTAGTGCTGGAGTTACCTCACCCAGGGAAGCCGGGTGCACAGGTGTCCTTTGGTGTCGGGTCGCGGCGTCGTTTTCAATGGCGAACAAAGAAGACTTGCTGCTTGCGGGAGCTGAAGAAGTGTCCGGTGGAATCCAAGCCTGGATTCTGAAGAAGGATGACCTGAAAGCAGAGGGGACAGTGTTCAAAGTCACTTGGCAGTGACCCGGGGCAAGGAAGATGGATGCCCACCGTCGTCGGTCGCTTCCAGGTCGGTTGCAGGTGCCTTGACTCTTCAGCCACGTGGTCCAGGAGGCGTCGACGACGACCAGGAGCTGGATTCGGTGTGTCCCTCGACGTCTGCAGCTGACTGCGGTGTCGGCAGCTCGATCGGAGCCAACAAGCCTTGGCAGCCGCAGGTCTCGGGGAGATGAAGAAAAGTCGATGGCGCAGACCAGCAAGGTCTGTGGAACTCACCCAGCGAGGGTAAGTCAGGGCAGGCCTGGAGCAACCAGGGAGCCCTTTGGTTTCTTTAGGAAGTCTTCTGGGGACCCACAAGCCAGCGGGCAAGGGATCGCGAAGACACCTCGGGCGGAATCACTCAACAGGGGCCCACGGTCACTCGGGACGGTGTAGGCCTCTGATCTTCGGAGGATTCCTGCTGGAGGTCGGGACCACACGTGGTCCAAAGCACAAGTTCGTAGAACGTTGTGAAGAGGTTGCACTCGACAATAGTGCACGGTACCCAGGGGTCGCGGTTCCTCGTTACTCGTGGGGTCCACTTGCCTCAGCTTCGCTGGGGACTCACGATGGCCTGGGAGAGGTCAGGAAATCCACTTCTTGGGCTGCAGGGACTTCGGACTCCGGCGGGAGCGGCGTAGTTTGCGACCGTCGTTGTCGTTTTTGGTGCCTGCCAAGCAGGGAGTCACTCCTTGACTCCAAGGAGATTCTTCTGTCTTCCAAAGGTAGTGGAACGTCGAAGGGCCAGGATTCTTCTGTAGAGCGTCGTCCAGGGGTTATCTGCTTTGCAATGGCAAGGTTCCCCCTCTTATACTAAAGAGGGGATGGACTAGCTCTATGACCCCACCTATGGGAGGGTCAAGGGAGGGGTGGCTACACCCACTTCCCTTTGTCCAGTTTCGCGCCAGAGCAGGGGCAGGTAGCCCCTGAGCTGGTTTGAACTGGCATATGCACAGAGGAGCCTTCTGCTCCCCCAGTGCAGGACTTCAAAGCACTCTAAGAGTGCACCCACCCAGCCCCAATACACTAAACCCTGTCTGGGAGGTGGTCACACCCCTTGGGACAGGATATCTATTGTTGGGCTTCCTCCACTGCGAGTGTTGGTCATCAGCAGGAGGGCAGCCCAGTGTCTGTGACTGGTGGCATCCATTTTGTGATGCCAGGGCTCTGCAGGATTCTACCGCGTTTCCACAGTAGGTACATGTCTATCCCTCTAGAAGGGTGGAATGCTACCCCCGCCGCCAGGACTGGCGGGGGGTAGTATTCCAAAATGTTTGACACCAAACACGACATGTTTTGATGCAGCCATTCCAAAGTTAGCATTTTACCGCGAGGATATAATGCACTTAAGAGTATATGGTTTAACCACATCCACAAACAGCACCAGAGAATGGACTCTGAGAGCTGCAGAGGGGCCCTGCTCAGGCAGAGGCACCCCTCACATGGAAACTAAGCACCCTGCCCTCAGGATCGATAGGGCCTGCTTTAGGGGTGACTGATAAGTCTCAATGTGTGTGCAGGAGAGATATAGGGGACCTATATCTCAGTGAGGAGTGCTAGCACTTCCTCACCCAGGCTGCAGTAGCAGGCCTGTGGTGTCAGATTTAGTCTGCTTCCCAGGGGTGGCATAATACATGCTTCAGCCCCTGGTAGGCCTGTGAAGTACCTATGCCCTTGGTACCTAAGGTACCATATACTAGGGACTCATAAGGTACCACAGTATCCAATCACTAGTGCACCTAGAGTGCACTCCAAGTCGTTTAGAGAGAACAGAGGCTGGGGCCCTGATTAGCAGGGACCCAGCCAGACTATAGCCAGAAACCAGTGTAAACATCAGAAAAAAAGTGGGGGCAACATAAGAGGCAGATCCTACTCTCCTACACTGACCGACTCTCTCCCTGACCGACTCTCTCCCTGACCGACTCTCTCCCTGACCGACTCTCTCCCTGACCGACTCTCTCCCTGACCGACTCTCTCCCTGACCGACTCTCTCCCTGACCGACTCTCTCCCTGACCGACTCTCTCCTGACCGACTCTCTCCCTGACCGACTCTCTCCCTGACCGACTCTCTCCCTGACCGACTCTCTCCCTGACCGACTCTCTCCCTGACCGACTCTCTCCCTGACCGACTCTCTCCCTGACCGACTCTCTCCCTGACCGACTCTCTCACTCTCTCTCTCCCTGACCGACTCTCTCACTCTCTCTCTCACTGTCTGACTCTCTCACTCTCTCTCTCTCTGACTCTCACTCTCTCACTCTCTGACTCTCACTCTCTCACTCTCTGACTCTCACTCTCTCTCTCTCTGACTCTCACTCTCTCACTCTCTGACTCTCTCACTCTCTCTCACTGACTCTCTCACTCTCTCTCACTGACTCTCTCTCTCTCTCACTGACTGACTCTCTCTCACTGACTGACTCTCTCTCACTGACTCTCT